>JANDJT010000102.1:18361924-18378190 GCA_024331685.1 Stegophilus panzeri
TTTTTCCTGTGTCATTCCACTTTATTACACATAACTTTATTTATGGACTTTAATGTTGTGAATTCTTTATATGTGTGAATTTTTTGAGTTAATACTAATGCCTGGTGAAACTTTCATGTGATCAACCTCATTGGACGCGCTCAATACTTATTTCCCCCACTGTGTGTGTGTGTGTATGTGTGTGTATGTGTGTGTCCTTGAGTGGATAATTCTTGACAAAGTTGTGCATAAGCATTTCGCCAGTATTCTCCTTTATACCATTAAATGCTGTACAGTACATTTTCCATAGTTTTTAGTTCTTTAATGCATTTTATTAAATTGTTATTGTATATTATATGTATGTATGTAATTATTATATGTAATTATTTTACAGACATTCATTTGCTTATTATTTAATATATTTATTATATTTTGCATCTTTAATTATAAAACATGTACGTTTTTGTAGTGATTATAATATAATATAATTATATTATATCATATATAAAACATCTTTAATACATTTACATTTATATCTTATTACATTTAATATGTTATAAATCTAATATATATAAAATAAATATAAAGGCTACGGCTAAACTGGAAGAAAAAACCCAAATAAATAAAAGCGAAGGTCATTGTGAAAGGAGAAGGCACTGAGCGATGCTCTAATCAAAGCCGTGCAGTTTGGACCTGTCGCTCTGTATGAAGTATCGATCTCTATTTAAAGCCGAGGTGAGGGGAAATGACAGGGGGCCAAGCACCGTGTAATGAAGGCAGCACAAATAGCTCAGGACCTGTGGTTCTGTGGATGGACTGATTTCCCATCACACGGAGCTTCAGATATGGAGAAATAGGACTGGTGATCTTTCAAAAGACTGATCAAACAGCTTGTAAACATCTGTCAAATGTTCAGTCAAGTGCACACAGCAGTGACAATGCAGCACATGACACCAACCGTTTGTTAACCAGACGTGCTCTTATGTGGTGTTCACGGTAGTGCTCAGAAATGTTTCTGTTTATATACTGTATATACACCTTGTGAAATATGTCTACTAAACCCTGGACTAATCTGCATCTTAATTCAGTTGTCTTTATCATTGGTCATCGTGAACAATGGTGATCAGTGATTGGTCATCAAGAACAACAAACAAACAAATGATATTTAATAATTTTTTTTAATTACTATTTCAACAACAAAACCACAGAGAACAACAATGACAATAATAATAATAACAATACTACTACTACTACTAATAATAATAATAATAATAGTTATTATTATAATTATTGTTATTATTGTTGTTGTTGTTACAAACAAATTCGCTCCGATTAGCCTATTTGGGATTTTACAAATATTCAGTTCCATTAGTTTTTTCTTTCTCTCATTCATTATCTCTCTTTCTCTGTTTCCTTCTCTTTCTCACTCTCTGTCTATCTCTCCCTGTCTCTCTCTCTGTCTCTCTCTCTCATTCATTGTCTCTCTCTCTTTCCTTCTGCATCTCTCTCCCTGTATCTCTCTCTTTCATTCATTCATTCTCTCTCTCATAAACTCTCTCTCATTCATTCTCTCTCTCTCTCTTTCCTTCTGCCTCTCTCTCCCTGTATCTATCTCTTTCATTCATTCATTCATTCATTCATTCTCTCTCATATTCATTCTCTCTCTTCCTTTCTGCCTCCATCTCCCTGTATCTCTTTCTTTCTTTCATTCATTCGTTCATTTATTCATTCATTCTCTCTCTCACACTCTCTCTCTGTTTCATTCTCTCTCACCTTCTGCCTCTCTCTACCTTTATCACTCTCTTTCATTCATTCATTCTCTCGCTCTCTCTCTCTCTCTCTGCTGAGGCACGGTCATTGGTGGGTAATTAGTTTTGCTTTAATGGCCACTGGGCAGGTCAGAGGGGTTCCTGTAATCTCTGTATCTGCTCGTGTTTAGCTCGCCTCTTCCTGGTAATCTCACAAACCTATCTACAGCCAGTGCTTTAGAGCACAGCGGGATGACAGCTAGTGATAATGACCTCACACACACACACACACACACACACACACACACATGCACACACACACACACTCAAAATATTTTGTTTCATAAAAAACATTGCCTACTTTTGGCTTTCGTAGCACATTAATAAGCATTGCATAAATCTTTTATAAAGGAACAATGGAGGATTTATATAAGGCTTATCTCAAAACAAAAGCCAGGGTGCCAATACTTAAATCCTAGGGGAAAATAGAATGTCAAATTTGATTTATCACAATTTGAGTTTGGGATCTCAGGATATGTATTGGGTGAGTTTAGGAGGTGAGAGTTCTAGGGCTTTTAGTGCACTACATAGGGTCTATAGCACCATTATTTCATACCCCATGTAGTGAGAATATGTAGTGAAGATATTTGGGTTTTGGCTGAACTGAAAGGAACTCAGAAAAAAACACTTATTTATATTACGTATAAATAATATGTGGGTAAAAGTGAATAAAAATCAATCTGTAACATTGGATTTTGTGATAAGATTGTGTTTGGAAAAGGAGTTTATAAAAGAAGACTTTCTACACTCGAGTAGATCATGGTACCCGGGAGAAAATATGTTCTTGCCAGAGACAACATGATGATGATGATGATGATGATGATGATGATGATGATTACACACGCTCTTCCCACAGCGTCTGAGTTTTTATGACTTTCCTCTCAATATCTATATCCAATAAGTGAAGGCGAGAAGGAATTTTTTTTTTAAAACATCTCACTCTCCCGATGCTCTCTGGACTCCGAGGCTCGTTAGGAAGCCTAAATGATCTTTAATTAGTCTGTAATTACAGCCAGGCAGAAGTCCACGCTCCACAGGTGGTGACATTGAACAGGCTCATTAATATCATACACAGAGCTCAGTGCAAGAGAGTAGATCAAAGAGAAGCTAATTGAAGTTAGCTTAGCATCATGAGGAGGAATAATTGGGAAGAGGATGAAGACAAATCCGGGGATATTTAATTGAAACTTCAGTGTGGTGTAAAACAGCAGAAAACGGAGAGCTAGCAGATGTTTAAAGTAAGAGGATATGAATATAAATAAAAGATGCATAAAGTAAAAGAAAATATGCATAAAGGAAGATATTAATTTCTCCTCACTGTAATAACATAAGTCATTTGACCTAAATATTTTTTGCTGGGCTAACTAGATAACAGGCTGAAGGTGTAACTCCTTGTGATAGACACGCTGTCCAATCAACAACGAGCATGTGATGTTCTATAGTTTTGGTTTTGGGGTTGTGTCTTTGATTTTGTTGTTATGTTTTTTGTTTTGATGTTATGTCTTTGGTTTTGGTGTTGGTGTTGTGTCTTTGGTTTTGGGGTTATATTAGGATTTGTTGTTATGGTTTTGGTTTTGGGGTTGTGTCTTTGGTTTTGTTGTTATGGTTTTGGTGTTGTTGTTATGTCTTTGGTTTTTGGGTTGTCCATTTGTTTTTGGGGTTGTGTATTTGGTTTTGGGGTTGTGTATTTTTGGTTTTGTTGTTATGGTTTTGGTTTTGGGATTGTGTATTTTTGGTTTTGTTGTTGTGTTTTTGGTTCCTTATTGTGTTTCCGCTATACTTTTGGCTCATTCATACACCAGTCTGGATGCTGTTTAATCTTAGTCTGGTGCATGAGTGATGCTGAGAATGACAGTAATTGTGAGTTAGCATTAATAACACACACACACACACGCCTGAAGGATGTCTAGTTTCTCAAGCACACCAGCACACAAATTCACAATGAATTGAATGAAAACTTTAGAATCACATGGATTTCTCTTGGTGCTGTTTTTTGTCTGTGTATAAGTATAAGATTTGGTCTGGTATAAGATTTTTGTCATTGTGAAGCTTCCTATTATATTTTTGGAAAGATGCTACTCTATAAATAAATTGTGTGTGTGTGTGTTTGTGTGTGTGTGTGTGTGTGTGTGTGTGTTATTTTATTGGTGAGATATTAATGCAGTTCACTTGTTCCAGGAACAGCAATATTGGTGTCACTAACAGGATGCAGGATTGCCTCGTGGGTTTAAACACAGTATATGGATTTGGGTCATGTGATCAGTTCCAGCATCAGTCCTTTAAAGAAAAAGAAACAGAGAACCACTCAACCGCGATAAACCTTGTTTTAATTACAGAACAAAAATAATGACATGTGGGATTAACAACAGTAGAGACATGACCTTCAAGCAGGTTCTAAAGGTTAACCCTCAGGGATTTAGAGGTAGAGGTGAAATAAGGTAAAGGACAAGAGAAAAAACCGAACACACACACACACACACACACACACACACACACACAAAACTCCTAGTATTGATGTAATGGTTTCTCTCTTTCCCCATTCTCCATTCTATCCTTCTCTCGACTCTATTCATCTACGACTGCCTCAGACATTCTGACACAGTGAGAGGTGAGAAAAAAATCACACCTAGAGCAAGTGATGATAAAAAACAGAGAAAAGATAAATAAAAAGGAAAAGAACAAGCCTAAGAAGAAGAAAAATAACACACAAAGATACAAAAAAAACCCCTGTCAAGCTGCAGCTAAAGAAAGACTCACTGTTTAGGATTATTCTATGCTTTTATTACACAATGACCAGACTGCAGAACGTCAAGTGGTTGCACTTAAAGAAACACTCAGTGCTCTGAAAACACCCTGAAGCCATGATGTTACAGAACTTCATTACAAACAAACCATCTGTCCGGTAATGTCTGAGCAGTAAAGTGGGGTCACGAGATGAACAAAAAGGCTCAGTTCGTTAAAATGGGCCTTTTGAGAGATTATTTATTTATTTATTTATTTTGAACCAACCTCAAACAGAATTTGTGAGATTTAGCAAACTGGTTGTATTTTGTATTTGTATTAAGTAGAAAGTCTTCTAATCTACTAGAAGTTTAAAATGACGTACGTGACTGAAAACTTAAACCGTAAAGCACGGAAGCTTTATGTGTACGAGAGCAGCAGTTCTGGACCACGTTAGACTCCTCGCATTCATTATGGAGTGTGGTAATGCCTTACACTGAAGTTCCTTTAACTCTTTATTTATTGCATTAGTTAACTAACAAATTAAGAAATTCAGTGTCAATTGAATGTAAACAATTTTTTATCAAGTTGCATTTGTTCAAACCATGACTAAAAATAACTCCACATTAATTAGCAAAACTTTAAAGCAGATAGCATATTATTAATCGCTGTTCAATTCTTGAGCTCTCCAGGTAGAAATAGTACAATTTCTCCAACAAACGTGTTAATTGGGCTGATTGTTAATCAGGATGTCAGCCATTTTACTTTTGGATCATATCATGAATGATGTACATTCGTTAATGCTGGAGTTCATGATTTGTTACCTGCTGTATAAATAATACAAGTGTTAGTTTCTTTGTTTGTCGAACACTTTTTCGCATTAAATGTGACCATGAATATTTTACTTTAAGGTCAGTAAAGTGACAAAGCAGCTGACCAATCACAGTCCTCGCCAGTGACTGCTTCAGAAAGAACTCTGGGATAACTTTTACATTCATGAAATTTGGCAGGCGCCAAATTTATCTCGCTTATACAACTGAGCCGTTGAGGGTTAAGGGCCTTGCTCAAGGGCCCAGCAATGGCAGCTGTGCAGTTCTGGGATTTGAACTCATGACCTTCCAATTAGTACTCCAACATCTTTAACCACTGAGTTACACCTGGCCCAGGTGATGGCTTTTACAGATGGGATGCTGTGAACCTTTTTCAATCTGATGAGGATATGTTATGCTGAAAAGCTCTGACGATTCTGAAGCTGGTGGTCAGAAAAGTGTATACACGAAATTACACTCCTGTGGATGTTGAGACTGAGACTTATGTTAACATAAATGTATGTTTATTTATTTTATTTATTCATTTATTCAACGTATCTAGCTCCTTTCTCACACCCAAGTCGCTTTACAAAATATGTAACACGAAGCAACATCAAAATATTGTGTAAACAGAGCTAATTCCTAGACAAGACTGACACTTTTCCATATCAGCTGCCATTTTGTGGCTTGTCCTTCCCAAATCAGGAACCCAAAGCTCAGAGGAGCTCGGTTTACCATGCAACACTCAGATAGAGAGTCCGATTGAACCGGTACACTCAGTTATTTTAGACCTACAAAGTGACATGTACATTAGGTGAACCTAAAAACTAGCAGTGTGGTGTGTGCGTAGCTGTTATGGTATTTTTACCAGACCTGCACGCTATCTCTTCAGTCCATCAGGTCATTTGGAAGGTCTAATAGTAATCAATTCCTCCGTACATTATCGAGCTCACTGTCATCGTCTAACCAGGATGAGTTTCTGAACATCACGTCCCGCGTCTTCTTACCTTCAAATCCCTCCTTGACACCCATCCCGATATCCCAGACTCCTTCATCCCTCCAGCTGCTGATCAATTTCCATCTCCATACAGACCCCAGAGCTGCGTACTCGCCGATCGATCCCAGAAAGAGATCGCAGATGAAATTGATATTGAACGATGTGTCGACTCACGATGCAGAGGATCAATGGAGGAATGCATGGAGACGATGCCGAGATTAGTTATTTAATTAATAGGTTGCTTAAGAGAAAAGAGATGAAGGTCATCAGGGACGATGCTAGGCGGTTATGAGGTTGTTAGTGCTCTACTGCCTTGAGGGTTAAGGATAAGGATGAGAGGACAGGAATCAGTACACTCAGGACACTCAAAAGTTCCCCAGTTAAAGGTTCTACATGAGCACTTGATGCAGTTCTGGTCAGGCCAATGTAACTGGTGTAACACAATTATTATAATAGAAACAGGTACAAAACACATTCAGAGTCAAAGTTATCATAAGCTGAGCATGCTCTCAGGCTCAAGGTTACAGTTAGAAAGTGCACATATGGTTCTCAAAGTCTCACTCATCCCCATTTACACTAAAACCCAACAGAAACACTGCCTTG
The DNA here is from genome assembly GCA_024331685.1 of Stegophilus panzeri. NCBI lineage: Eukaryota > Metazoa > Chordata > Actinopteri > Siluriformes > Trichomycteridae > Stegophilus > Stegophilus panzeri. Next base: position 18,368,842 of record JANDJT010000102.1, read on the forward strand.
GTTACCAAGAATAAAGAATTTTGTAACCACATTTTCTCTTATTTAGTACCTCACTCTTAGGAAATTCAGAACCATGAAGGGTTCTTAACTTGTCCCTCCACTGGAAACTCAGTGTTTCCCTATTGCAAAGAGTTTGAAATAGAACCCTTTTAGGTTTTAGTCAACAAAGAACCCTCGATTATCCAATGAACCCTTAAAGAAACCTCAAAGAACCCTTTTTTCTAACAGCATACCAAGTACCAAGACATTAAATGTTAAAATAATGTTAAAATAAAACTCCTGGCAGGTTCTACTAAAGATTTGTTCTACACACTTACCCAGTTAATACACGTAAAAGGTAGTGTTATGAGGTTCCTCAGTCCCTAAAACATTGAGTCAGTGAAAGGTTCCTGAAATCGTTCCTGACTCACATTAATATCTCCATACTCCCAAAGAAACATTTCTGGGTTCATTAAAAAGGTTTCTCTGTCCCTCAAAAACTTCTTGGGCTCTAAAAACAAAAACAAGCAAAAAAAAAAAAAAAAAAAACACAAACCCTACCTACATTCATGAAAAGGCTCCTGGGTTCCTAAAAGTGAACCAAATACCAAGATAGGTAAATCTTAAACTCCTGACAGATTCTAAGCATTGAGAAGAAAATAATGAGCAATCATTTGGAGTTTGTACTGCACACTTACCCAGTTAATACATACACACACTTCATCAAGGTTTCTTCAAGGGTTCTTCAAAGGTTTGTTTGATGATTAAGGGTTCATAGCTTCCCGAAAATGGTTCTACTTGGAATCCTTTTGGATAGGGCATGTTTTGAAATGCTAAACAAAATGAACAACATGGAGAATTGCAGACAGATTTGGGACACAGTGGGATGAAATGAGGCTCTGTGGATAGTGGACAGTTTGGGGACAGAAAATAACCTGAGGGGGATATGAGATAGATAGAGAGAGAGAGAGAAAGAGAGAGAGAGAGATTACTGTACAACACTATATCAGAGAACAGAAAAAGCCTCAGTGTCAGGCCATTTCTTTTATTCTCTCTCACCCGTATACTCTCTCTGACACGGTGCAATATAATATAGTGGCATCAAATCAGGAAATATTTGGGAATAATAAAAATAAAAATGTATTATCACATAAAAAGACACATGAGGGACATGAAGTGGTAAAAAAACAAACACTGATAAATTCATAGGTTTTATAGTAAATAATGGATACTGTGTAGAGCAACTGATACGGATATATATACACAGCATATATAAGGGTATATAAGGGTAAAAGAGGAAAATGGTTAGAAGAAGAAGAAGAAGAAGAAGAAGAATATATCAATGTAATGACATTAAACATGTGGCATTAAATTAGACATTAAACATAGAAGCACTAGTACAAAGTGTAAACTACCAAAACTGAAAGGTAAAACATAATTAAAATATAAATATATTAAATAGTATACATTTATAAATGACTGTTTTTTGGGGTATTGTTTCATATTTACAGCAGAATTTTATTTATTTATTTATTTATTTATTTATTTAAGTCCAATATTATCCTTAAGAATCCTTTAGTTTTATGTAAAAACAAAGTTTTTATGTAGAACATGAGGATTTCATGTAGAAAAGAAAGATTGTAGAAATAACCATCCAAGAAACCCAGCACTGTGTGTGGTGCTGTTATAGTAAAATCATCAACAACAGGATGACCTTATGAAGCGGAGTTATCGGATTATTCTCCTATAACAGCACGTCTTCAAGTGGTTTATTCCTCTTATACAGCAACTTGCCAATGAGTACAATTCTTTACTGATTTAAGGATGACACGTTATACATTTTATCCATTTATAGTTACATTTAATGTTGTAGAATGTTCTGCAAAACAAGTTAGTTCCTGTTGTCTCTTATGTTATAGCAGCTATAAACAGTAGTTCCCTCACCAGTCTCTCTTTATTCTCTCTTAAAGTTAATAAGACAACAAAAAGAAAATGTAAGCGTAAGTGTAAACTCCTCTGTCAAGAAGAGTGTTACAGCTCTTCTACAGTCACCCCTGATTATTACAAAGCGCTGACACTGGAGACTCCTTCCATAAATGCTACATAAACTTACAATCTCCTTACAGAAAACTTCACAATGTCAACAATCACATTCTATTTAAAAACCCTTTTATTATTAGACTGTTATATATCGGAAAATTCATTAGGTTGATCCTGATTTAATTCCTGCATGCGTGAAGAAGGAAATCTCAGGTGCTTTTGGTGGAGAGAAAAAAAAATCAGGAAGGAAGGATGGAGATGGAGGAGGAGGAGGAGGAGGAGGTGGATTAAGTGTGTGATGAGGATGTAGATAGATTACATTGCCATGCAGGGTGCGTTGTTACTACGGTGGCTTTCAATAATTCTGGCCTGTCATGAATATGGAAAGATTCTCGCCATGCTACATTAACTGGCTCATTCTGCCCCACGTCCCGGAGAGAAAACAAAGGATGTGGCACAGTGAGCATCTAAAGGAGAAAAAAAAAACACCCTCAATTGCATGACAACCATGCAGCCAGACGCAACCAAATGCTAACGGTATGACGGACTTAATGCAGCGTGGTGATGGGAAGGAAAGTAAATCAGCTCTCCTATGAAGCTGACAACCGTGTGTGTGTGTGTGTGTGTGTGTGTGTGTGTGTGTGTGTGTGTAATTGGAACCTGCTCAAGTGCATTATTTCAGATACGTGTAGCACTGCACAATATATCATTTGTTATGTACCAATATTGCATAAGTTATCATGTGAGTATTCTGAGGAGCTCATATTCCTCTTATACATCTTCTGTAACACATGATTCCCATCTATGATGTCATAAAATATGCAAATCACTTTTTAAAAATAAGATATTTCTATTTAAAAGGAGATATTCTAATAATAATACTATTATTACAAACTGTATTAGACAAAATGTGCACCACTGTTTTAATCGCTTGAGCAGAAAATTTGAATAAATTTGTATAATAAATATTTCATTCAATATAGTACACTGGCACATTTTACTGAAAGGGTGCCAGTAATTTTTGAGTTGATGGTAGGAACCTCCCTCTATTCTTGTTAGACAAAACATACACACTGCTGCAAGGTTAAATTAAGTGCAGATTTCCAAACAAGTGACATTTGTGACAGGAAACAGACTGCTCTATTAGGTCCACACACACAGTTTTTAATAAATCATTTACATAAAATAAATAATAACAAACTTCTTGAAGTGGACAGGAAACAGGAAGTTGAGAGTCAGGTTTCGATTCTGCAGGTTGGCACATTTCCTTTCAGAACTTTTTCTTCCTATAAACATGGTGGGAATAACAGGTTTGGAAAACATGTGCAACCAAAAACATTACATTCCTGAAGGTTTCCATTAGGGCTACTGGTTACCATTAAACAGCACTGGAATTAGATATAGACATTCTTTCAGAGAACCATTAAACTATCATCAGGAACCATTATACTGCTATCACCAGAAAACACTAAAATACAACCAGAAACCAATAAATACCATCAGGAACCATTAAACTGCTATCAGGGACCACTAAAATACCATCTGAAACCATTAAACTGCTATAAGAAACAACTAAAATATCATCAGAAACCACTGGAATACCATCAGAAACCACTAAAATATCATCGTAAGCATTAAACTGCTATCAGGAACCACTAAAATACCACCAGGAACCACTAAAATACCATCAGAAACCACTAAAATATCATGAGGAACCATTAAAACACCATCAGGAACCACTAAAATGTCATCAGAAAACACTAAAATACAACCAGAAACCAATAAATGCCATCAGGAACCACTAAAATACCATCAGGAACCACTAAGCTGCTACCAGGACCCAGTAAAATATCAACAGAATCCACTCAAATATCATCAGAAACCATTAAACTAGCATAATGGGCCCCCAGAGATGCATTAAAACACCATTAGTCACATTACGTCTAATATTTGTCGATGTCTAATATGTCTAATACAGATCTATATTTTTAAAGGTAAAAAGCAAAAGCGTTTAAGTAAAATGAGAAAACTGAGTAACCGTGAGAGGATATAGAGGATTATGCCTCAGTATATTTCGTTTCTGATTTTCGCCACCTTCACACCCCTCCATCTCATCCGTTTCTTCTCCAACCCCGTGTAGTCCACTTGACATTTCAGCCGTCCTTTTTTTTATTCAGAAATGACCTTTTGACGACGTCCATGTGCTTTTTTCCGCCCATTAGGACATCTTTCATGTGTGCTTGTGGTCTTTCAATTATGAATTACAGCCAACTTTTCACCTTTTTTTTTTTTACTCTTTTGCATTGACTCCTGTTACGCTGATCAATATGTTTCAGAGATAAAGCACAATTTCTTTCTCTTTTTATGCCAAAACATGTCCGATCAGCCAAGACATGCTCGTAAGTAAGTAAGTAAATAAGTAAATAAATAAATTTCGTACGACATGAAAAACAATGAAATAAAAATGTTTTGATAGTTTTATTATTACAGTTTAAGAGAAGACATCTGAAATCTGATAAATGATTGACGTGACTAAAATCGTTGTGATGCCTCCAAGTACACACACACACACGAACACACACACATTTAAATGTCCTAAACATTATAATTTCAGCAGCAACAGTGTATTACCTCCAGCGCTAACTGTGTGTGTGTGTGTGTTTGTGTGTGTTGCCGTTTCTTTTTTTCTTTGTTTGCTCACTTTATTTACTCTTCATCCTGCCTTTGTAAACAAGCGAGATGTGCTAGCTCAGGTGAGCGCGCGTTTGAAGAGCTAGTGCCGCACTGATGTCGGCTCGGTTGGAGGAATTTTAATGAACACGCTATCAGCTCGGCCCTCCGGGGAGTGCTTGTTTGGAAATAATTATCTTTTACAGCCGGTAAACTAAGCTTACACAACTAAGCGCTAGCTCGAAGGGGAAACACGGCGGCCGTTAGGAACGCGGCTGCGATCCGTCACTTAAGTAAGAGGAGTTGCATTCATCTTCAGCGAACGTGTCAGGCGATTACTCAAGCGCTAGTTTCTGGCCTGAAGATTTGCAAAGCTCATTGATTACTGCTGCTGGTGACAGATCACCTGCTAACACGAGTTTTACAGGGAGAGAGAAAACGCTAGAGAATTCAAAGCTACACAGCACGGGAAAATGATCAGCCCCTGTATATATAAAAGGTTTGGTTTTTTTGTATAAACAAAGGCCACTGAGTAGCAAGCTAACTGTTTGATATTAGCATGTATGTTAGCAGACTGGTATTCATGATGCAATTGAGTACCAATAGATTCCCCAGTGGCCGATGGTGCCGATGTCAGTTCAAAACTCTGTCAGCGTAGCATACTGAGCTTCAAAGGTTAACGATCGCAGAGTGGCGAGGAGCGACAGGGAAAGGGTTTGGGACGGTGGCCAAACAAACTGAACGTGGAGATGAAAACAAGGTTCCAGCCTATTTGTTCAGGGACAAATCTGTGTTTGGCACCGCTGCTTAATAGAGCTCAGGGGTAACAAGGTAATTTAAGACACGACAGCTACATCACTGAGAGCGGGACATAAATTTACATCATCGTACTTAAGGCAAGGACACGGGGACGGACTGAGCAGAAAGAGAAAGGAGAGACAGAAGACGGGAATGGGGCGTGAAAGTAGCTAGACAACATCTACGTGCTACTCTAATGCTCTGGATTGGCCAAGCCCCCTTTTGGGCATTGCATGTTGCTCCTGAGCCCGACTTCAACATTGAACTGAAGAGTTGGCGAGATATTACAGTAAATTTTTTAATATTTATTTTCGTCCTTGGATCTCACAGAATTTAATAAACAATCTCTTTTTGTTGTTGTTGTTGTTGTTGAAAGAATATAAGCACATATGCACACACAAACACTATGTGAATAAAGGCATCTGCATTAGAAATGCCAGGTTTCCCCGGGGACATTAACATTCTTTATCACACCTAATGGACTTGGGCACATGTTCATTCCATAATACAGCATCGCACATTCATTTTTGAGAAGCGTGAAATGAAATTATGGCTGAAAAATCGGTGACATGACTTGCATGTGGGGTTTGGGGGGACTAATGAGATTGGATTGGCTGTGTGAAGGAAAGCCATGTGAATATGCAGAAAATCATTAGGATCTACACACAGCGTCCGATTTATTAGCCGTGCCTCCCCTGTAGGTGAGTCTAATCGACTGCTGGGACTTTTAATAAAGGAATAATGGTGTACAAGTTGATTGTAGAAGGTACTGCAATTTATTACGATCGGCTAGAGTGTACTTCTATTGAATAACCAAACAACATGACCACTGATAACCAATAATCACCTTTTCACTCCATTTTCTGCAGCATGAATACAGAAAAATTCAGCTGTCAGTCATGCAAAACAGTTCCTTAAAGTCATCCTGACCTCTACAGCATGATGCTTACATGTTAAACGCCTTTTACATGATCATTTTATGCTTCAAATTTCACTAAATGTTACATTTTCCATATAAAATATTGACTGCTTCAGAGGCGGAGTTACATATGAGACTATGCAAATGTGTGCATTGCATAAATTTCCAAATGGGCATTTCCAAATTTGCATAATCATGTATGTGCATAGATTCTGGTGTTTTTAATAAAGGTAAACATGTAGAAATGTTCCTAGTCGTTTCGTTGTTATTAAATACACATTAAACAATGTATTATTCGACATAAAATGTTTCTAATGGTTTAGAATTACTTGTCGCGCCATAGCGGAAAAAGACCCAGAAGAAGCCACACTCACTTTATAGCATATCGGCTAGCTGGCTTGCTAGCTCGCATCCATTTGTACTTTCCTGTTAAAGATGCTTCCAGTAAAATTAGCGTCCCTTTGTCCTTTTCAGCTTCATATATTATGAGCTTTCGTATTTTAAGTCAAAAGTCGGATTCCTGGAAAAAAGGATCATTGCTATGTCCGCTGATGATGTCACTAACTCTACTGTAGTAACCGTTTTGAACTAGGAAATGGAATTTTACGTGGCGAACACAGTGTGATTCGGAAAAAACAGAAATCACAAAGAGAGAATGTCAATCAATGATAAGCTGCAACAAGAGAAAGGAACAGGTGGGTAGAAATAACCAAACTAATCAAAGTGAAACACAGAACAGCTGAACACATTAGGATAGTAAACCAATGATAAGATGGGGGCGGAGACTGGACTGAAACCAAAACAACGGCCCATGAAAATGGCAACAACAAACTAGAGCAAAAGTTAAAAATGTCTTCTAAAAATAAAGTATAACTGAAATTCTTCTTCATTTTATTTTATTTTTTAACCTGGATACGAGCAAGTGGGAGATGTTGGACAGGAAAAGTAAAGTTTGAGAAGAAATAAAGGTATAAACTGGAGGTTGGAGGTGGTTGGTCTTGAGGAGCCCCGTGTCAATCAAACATATATTTTGGGGATTTTTTTTTTTTCACAGCTGAGAGAAAAGCCCCGTTATTCAAGCCAAAGGTGATGATTGACAGCCAGACGAAGGTCACCTTCCCCAGTGATAGGTGGAAATGGATTTTTCCTATTTTTACCCGAACCTGAAATTCCTGATTTTGTTGATGACTCTGTGTGCACGTTTAACACCCCCACCTACTCGTTTAACGGCGCCGCCTCGTCCCTGACGACTGATTAAACCTTAATGATGGATCTGGACCTGGTTCCAACAGTGACAGAAAGAGAATTAGTGTCATGTTGATGTCCTTCCGCAGTGGAAATCGTGGTCGATCCTTCTCCCTGTCTCCATTAGTGCCGAGCATGATGAACAGAGAGACGGGATAAACGAATGACAACCAAGAGCACGCCTCGCTACGCTATCATCGTTAGTATTAATAAACAGAGCAATGTACATTATACATTAAAGCTACAGGAATTAAATAACAATGTTAAAAAGGAGGTGTGGAGAAAAGACAAGAGCGTGGAGGTAGAGAATGGAACAATGCTGTAGTAAGCAGGTCAGTGTGATGAATGAAGGTGTCTCACGGGGAACATGGGGGACGCGGCGATGCTTTTATTAGTGGACAGATAATTGTGTGTGTGTGTGTGTGTGCGTGCGTGTGTGTAGGTGTGTGTGTGATTGAGTGTGTGTGGATAAACGTTTGTTGGTGTTTCTTCGACTTGATTGCAATGGCAATGGAACCCACAGACTTTGTGATTGACGCTGCTGGAACAGACATTCCAATGTGTGTGTGTGTTTGTGTGTGTGTGTGTGTTAGAGATAGGGACACTGCATTAATGGAGCTTACACACAGAGAGTGTATCACTGCAACAGACGCCGTAACCCCCACACGCTGTTGGAGCATAAAAGAACTCATTCACTGTGGGTGGACCCCTGGGAGCATGCACACACACACACACACACACACACACTTGGAAAACAGATCACGCAACATAGAAAAAAGCACTCAGTAGAACAATCTATAAATCCTTCTGCATGTATATTAAAATTCTAAATTGTAAACACACACACACACACACTCACACACACACACACACACTAAAACAAATGATCCATAATATAGGTGGAGTCAAGAAAATACACAGCAGATTAGAAAATGTAATAACTGATAACATTTATGGAAGGACAGAGGAGTTTACACTTTGCAGATAAAAGGTGACGTGTCAGTCTTTAAGGAATAAAAATAGCATTTGCTGGTAAATTGCTGTGGTATAAGAGGAATAAAACACTACGGGACGTGCTGTTAGAGGAAAATAATCAACTTTGTTGTTGTAACAATAACTCTGCCTCATCACACACGTAATAATAAAACCAGACCTCAGCATTTTCTTACGTACCGTAAAATAAACCCTTAGCACTGACACACACACACACACACACACACACACACACACACACACACACAGAGCTTCTAGTATTGATGTAATGGTTTCTCACTTTTATCTCCACAGAGACAACAGGAGCACTTTACCTTTCTAATTAGCGATAGAAAAAGCTCGTTAGGAGTTGCTACAAAGCTACAATCATATGGGAGATCACTTTTTATACAAAATGTGACAGTATCATTACTCCCATGATGCACCTCTCCTACATGATTGACATTTCGTCTTTGTAGCTTTCTGGCTCACATCACATCAGTTCTCCATTAATATATATTTATACTTCACTCCAGTTCAGTAATATTCCTGGGTTTGCGTACTGTAACCGCCTTCTTCAAATCCCACCAGAGATTTTCTATGGGGTTCGAGTCAGGTGACTGTGATTGCCTGTAGAATCTTCCAGGATTTCTTCTGCAACCAAGCCTTGGTGGAATTTGAGGTATGCTTGGGATCATTGTCCTGTTGGAAGGTCCAATGACGCCC
>JANDJT010000102.1:18389498-18414065 GCA_024331685.1 Stegophilus panzeri
CTCCCAGTATTTCATAGGCTTGTCCAAATGAGTTGTAGCAAACTTTAAATGAGCTTCGACATTCCTTTTCTTTAGTAGGGGATATTCAGATAGGGGGTATAATTACTTACAGATTTCAGCTGGTTTCTTGCCTTACCTTGCCTTGGAGAACTGCTTTTTCTTAGTGTGTTCAATACTTTTTTCCTGTGTCATTCCTCTTTATTACACATAACTTTATTTATAGACTTTAATGTTGTGAATTCTTTATATTTGTGGATTTTTTGAGTTAATACAGATGACTGGTGAAAATTTCATGTGAACAACCTCACTGGAAATATATTTACTGAAAAAATGTTGTCGCGTTGAGTACTTATTTCTTTGAATACTTATATACTTATTGAATACTTATGACACTTATTAATGTCAATTTAGCTCTTTTTTTAATCAAATAAATTTTTAATTAAAACCTATTTTTACTTATTACCAGATAAATAACTGAATATGGAAATGCTCCATGAATAAATAAATAGTTTGATTCATTTATGACTCACTGTGTCATCTCTGTAAAGCACTTTCATGTGCTTGTAAAGAGTTTTATAAATAAGAAGTTAGTAATGAATCAACATTATCAGTTGGTGTTTAACATTAAGAGAATTAAATCATTATAAACGCTACTTGATTCTTTAAAATTTTATCAGACAGCCCAGTAATAAATGTTCTCAAGTATAACTCGCTGCATCTGATCTAATTTGAAAACTTTCCCACATTGAGAACTTCACAACAGAAAGCAAAGCGAGAGTGGGAATGAAATGTACGACTTCAAACGTTGCAGTGAGATTTGCATAAATATGTAAATAAGACAAAAAGGTGTGCAGTGAGCGACACATCACACGTCACCTGTCAGAGTTAGACGTTATATAAAGATAAGTGCGCCGGCTGTAATTATTCTAAATGCTACACTGAATGTTTGCAGGTGAAAGGTGACTACATTAGCTGGGATTCATGCTCATTTCCTCCTGTTTCAGTCTAATTGTCCGTGTCACTGCATGAGAGAGAGGGGTTTGTGGAGGCGCTTTATTCAAATTAGGAATTAGGACAGAAATCCACTTTTTTTATTGCTTTGTTTTTACTTTGTAACTAAATTTTGGGACAAAAACATCTAAAAAAGTTTGCAAAAAAAAATTTTTCAGTTATGAAAGTGAGGGGTACGATTAGCATTGGTATAATTTCGTATTACTTTATTTGTATAATATTGAACAAAAATCTAATCAGATCGATGATTCAATGTGATTCAATGATTCAGTGATTCAATGATTCAGTGATTCAAATCAATGAATCGATCAATGATTCAAATTGATATAAATGAACTAATGACTCAAATTCGTGTAACTTTTTAATGAAACCATGGTTCAAGTTTTCATATCAATGAAAAAAAAGGTCTTTTAGAAAAGGAGTAACTTTTCCTAGTTCGCTCATGCACATTGTAATCAATTTGCTTGTGTGTATTTTTAGTTTATTCCGATTTCAGGTGCTAGTAGAAGTCGTGGTGGTATTCAGAAAGTCTTTTAATTATGTAACACTAATCAATCAATCCACTACCTCAAGTGGAAGAGGGATATATACAGTAGCTACTACTGTTTCTCATCAGAACTAAAAAAAAAAAAAAAAAATGCTGGACAGGCCATGCCCTGCAAGGGACAAACGTAGCACTAGCTACACGTCCTAAAGGAACAGACTACAAGCGACATACAGTAAGCAACTTGTTAGTGTGAACAGAGGATAAGTGTATAATTATTCATTCCAGCCCCTGGAGTTTGTGTCTAACTAGACTTACAGTCTTCCTCCACCACCCCTTACACACACGCACACACACACAAACTAATGAGCTTAGAAACATTTTCACTTGTCCGGGTCATCACGAGTCACTTTCCCACACACACAAGCGCAGAAATCAAAGTGTTCTCTTAATTGAATCTCACAAGCCTCCCTGATAAACAAGTTGCTTCGTGCCACGCTCCACTATTTGAAGTTGAACATCTCGCTGCTCTTCGCACCACCTCCCTCCTCCACGTCTCTCTTCCAGCACTTCACTCCAGCAATAAAGGCCTTTTCATCCTGAACAGGGATAGAAATAACAAGGTACGATCCGTATTTAAACAGCAAGACCTTGACTTGCATTTAAAGCTGGGTTTCTTTACGCGTATAATAGGTTCTCAGCACATAAAAGCCAACGTTTAAATTGCATAAAAATGAATAGCAGTGCTCAAGCTGAACATGTTATCACAGTACAGCGTTTATTGGTTCAGTAAGGACCCTCATGTAGACATGTTTATACGTGAACAATACTTTTTTTTTGCCCGAGTCACTAAGATGAATCATTGCTATGGTTCACTTGCAGCTTTGCAACATTTCTATACATTTATACAACCAACTTCATGATTTTATATTAGGTTAATTCATAGTTTATCTGTTGGTGTTCTTTTTAACATCTGTGAATTTTCTGAGTCAAATGTGTGAATCTGCTGGGAAAACAAACAAACAATAGAAACCCTCACAGAATGTGTAATGGTTTTAATGGTTATAATGGAAACTGTAATGGTCCCCGTGGGTCTCTACTGGTAATTTGTTGCCTTCTATTGGTGGCATGTTATGTCTAGTGGATACCATTAAGAACCAGTAATGGTAATGGTTTTAATGGTTAGCTGATGGTTTGTAATGGTATTTGCAGTGGAAACCATTAGAATGTCTGTAATTAATTTCAGCAGGGGAATCTGATCTCTGCCACTTGATTCAGTGATTCATTTTGTTCATGATTCAAACCAATGATTCTCTTCTCTGTTGTTCAGTGAATTAGTATTTGACTCTTTGAATCTTTCAGTTATGGGGAAGATTCACTCCTTTGGCATTGAATGAATCAGTGTGTGAATCAGCAAATCTTTTGTTCATTAGTATTATTTATCTGTCACTTGTATAAGTTGTATTTGCAAGTATGTGTAGCAGTGAGTGAATCTTTTCGGTCGTGGTTGATATTCAACCATTTCCTCTCTCATTCAGCAGATCAGTGTTTGACTCAGTGAATCTTTTCAGTTATGACTGTGATTCACTGCACTGGTATTCAGATTGTCAGTGTGTGAATCATGAAATCTCAGTGTTCAATTTGATTTGTGAATTGTATGAGTCATATTTGCACCTGCATGTGTGCTGAACCTGATCTGCACGTCTTAAGTCATTGAGTCAATCAGTCGCAACTAGGATTAGCGTCCGTCCCGTGCAGCGGATCAACGTTTGACTCATTGAATCGCTTCTATTTTGTTTATCAAATCAGTGTCTAAATCAACAAATCTTTCTGTCACAATCAAAATTTGCTCTCTCTAGAGTACCCTCTCATTCAGTCAGAGATAAAAAAAAAAAAAAAACATTTCCCTAGATCCCTAGGTGATGAATCAGTATACCATGTACATGGTTTGGGCACTGGTAAGAACCCTGGCGCACTACACATTGGGACACCGATGACTCACTTTCCGCCGAAATAACTTTTTTAAATCATTCAACACTTAAAAGGTTAAAAATAGCCAGCGTAAAAAGAATCATATGAGAGCTACAACAACGATAACAAGCGACATACATTTGTAGACGAAGTTGGCCGAGAGTTCGTCCCCCATTTTTTTTCCAGCTGAGAGGCTTCAGAAAACATGTTGTCATATCCAGTAAAGGAACATAGTGAGCATCGATGCTTTGTGGGATTTTTTAGGGAGCGACAGTTCCAGTACACTGGAAAGATTTTGCGATTGAGATAGCCCTTAAAATGGCCGACTCCCTGTTCAGTACCCTGACGACTAAATTAAGGAGCTGATTGAGACGCACCCTTAGTGTTTGACTCAGTGAATCATTTCGATCTCTAATGTGAATCAGTTGAATCAGTGAGTTCACTAATTCCCATTCACGTTCATTTGTTTTGAATCAGAGATTTCCAGCATTTTGTTTTTCCAGTGCATGAAAAAATGTCTTCTAAACATGAACATACAATCGTATTGTAAAACTTGACCTAACATTAATGGTTATGAATTCTTGTTGTCATGGTTACATCATTACCTGATGACATTTAACTGAATTTTTACTTTAAGTTCAACACGATCTTGAGCGTGCTAAACCGTAACAAATTTACTAAGGTTGCATAAGGTTAGCGTGAGAACTTTTTCTTATGACTCCATCATTCTTGTTTGTTTAAATTCATACAAATTCTTCACAAGTTAAGTTTGACTTTAGCAGTGTCCTGGTGTAAGACAAGATTTAATTAATGCACACCTACGAGTTTCTAATTCTGGGTAAATGCGATACAGCGCTTCATGCTAATTTAGATAATTAATTTAGATGACTTTGGGTTTTGGGTTATCTCTTTTTTTTTCATGTGATAGCGCTCTTAATACAGATAAATTTTCAGTATAAATTAAAGGACTGGCTACGACGCTGCTTGAAGGAATGATGTTTTTTTTTTTTTTGTTTTTTTGGTCCTAAATACAATTTTATAATATGAAGTTGTTTTTCATGCATCTTTGTCATCCGATCTCATGACGTCCCTGAGACGTGGTTCGCAGTCAGTTAGGTCGGCGATGTGGCTGAGAAGTTCATATTTCAGTCTGTGGCTATATTTTAGGCTACAGTATATCAGCTCTCTCCGTTACACTCAGTCGGCCCCATCAATAAAGGAAGAGCAGAATTTATTCTTTAGTCAGCCATCTATCTTCTTCTCCTCAACCCTCTTACACTGAGACGTATTAAAATAAGCAGCCTATTGATATTAATATTAGATGAGATCACTGGACAGTAATGTATGCAGCACCGGAAGCGACGCATTGCCTTTTTCTTTTCTCTCCACCCTCAGAGAAATATTAATCGCCGTCATCTTATTACCGTAACGCCGTCTCTGCAGGATATTAAAATACACCGTGCACTAATAAGAGAATAACAACAAGACTTCTGGTTTGTATCAGGATGTACACACCAGAATGTCGGAGTAAACACACACCAGTGTGACTGATGAAGAGTTGTACTGTTAATATTAGAGAAGTTTAATACAGTTCATATATCCTGTTCTTCCTCGGAAAGCCTTAGCACTGCAATTGCTAAGAAGAGTTTTGCATTCAAGTCTTCATCACTGAACAGTTGAGAACTTTAACACAATAAACTTTAAATTAAAACTATAACGAATTCATCATAACTCATAAGTTGTGTATAAGCTCATAAGTTCCTGTTGACACGTTTATAGAAAGAGAAATGATTTATATTCGCACTATCTGGTGTCACCCAGATAAGGATGTATATAAAATATAGCCCTTTTGAGTCTGGTTACTCTCAAGGCTTCTTCCTCATATCGTGCCAGGAAGTTTTTTCTCACCACTGTCGCCTCTGGCTTGCTCATTAGGGATAAATTTATACGTTTCTGCCAAAATATGTTTTAAAACAAGATCATCTTGTCATGTAATGGAGGCAAAAGCGGATGCAAGTGCAGATATAAAATTTAATCAAATGAAACACAAGTACTAACACGATAAACTAAATACATAAAACATGAACTATGAACTATGGGCCGAGAGAAATAACATGGATAAGAAACTAGACAACATAACAACAGCAACATAAGACAATCAAAGCAAGAAAAAGAGTGCAGTGCAAACTGTGACTATATACACACACAAGTGCTCCTTAACATGAATGAGAATCAGTTGCAGGTGGTCATGTGACAGTGATGCAGAGGTGCAGTGGCTGCTGGGAATTGAAGTCCAGAGTTCCTTTGGGATATTCATGGCACATCTAGCCTACTGTTCAAAGAACAAATATGGTATACAAACCAAAAATAAGAGTATGCAAAAAGGCTAGCACTATATTTATTTGAGGATTATTTTAGCTAGCATTATTTTAGAAGATTGAGTCTAATTCCTGGTATTTTGCAGCCAACTCTAAACACACATTAAATTCTAGACATAAGGTAAGATATTCTTAAGAAGTACACTTTTCAGAATTCAGGTAGCCTACTAAATCAACGTTGATGGCTTTAAAACACAGTGTAGGAGGAGTTTAATCAAGTCTAACTCCGCCCAATGGACATGAGAGATACTTAATACGTTGTCAATTTCTGAGCCGCTGTCATTACGAGTGCGTTATAACTCCGTCCTCCTGGCGTTGCCACAGGGATCGATTCGAGGAGGACGATTTAAGAAGCGTGATGACCCTGGACTGTGTCCAACCGGGCCTTTCTCAGATAGATAACCAACTCCAACACCGGCCCTGCAGTTAACAAGTCAACATTTAATTGATAACCAGCGTTTAAAAGAGCCGGTTTAACCTTGGGGGGGGTAAATGCTGGAGTAAGCATTTACTGCATGTCATCAGTCAGGGATGAGGGGGATAGATGAAGGAAGGGAGGGAGGAACAGGGTGTGCAGTCATAAAGAGAGAACAAGTGGGATGGAGTGACAGAGATAGAGAGGAGTGGCTGGCATAGATAGAGGCAACAATGAAAAACTAGACAACAGCAGTGACAAATGACAAAAAAGTCACTGGAGGCTGGATTAAGGACAATGAACACAGGATGATAAAGGACTGGGGGAAAAAAGAAAGAAAGCAGAGGACAAGAAATACATCCTGTTAAAAAAAACGTGTGCTTGTGTTTATACCAGAAACATTTTTCTTACCATTACATAAACAACTGCCTTAACAAAAAGAAAACTAGAACATAATGCTGCTTAATATAATACGAACAAGGATGTGAGCAAGGTGCCCCATGTGCTCAAGTTTTTTTTTCCTGTTCTGGTGCTGTCTCTGCCGATTTGTCACCTGACTGTGTTCACCTGTTCTGTGTTACTGTTCGGAGTATTTTGTCTATGTATATCCTACGGTGTCCTTTTTAGAGGCAAAAAGTTTTGTGTGCTCTTGTACAGCTATGTCGGAGCCTCGCTCCCTCTACAACATTGTACTTCCTGGTTGTGCTCCTGGTTTTGACCCTAGTTAGTTACAGTTCTATTTATGTAGTGTTTTTCTAGACACTCAAAGCGCTTTACATAGTATGGCGGGGGGACTCCTCAACCACCACTAGTGTGTAGCATCCACCTGGGTGATTTGACGGCAGCCATAGTGCGCTAGAATGCCCACCACACACCAGCTATTAGTGGAGAGGAGAGAGTGATGTAGCCAATTCAGAGATGGGGAATATTAGGAGGCCATGACAGAGAAGGGCCAATGGGGGAATTTCGCTAGGACACCGGGGTATACCCCTTCTCTTTACAATAAGTTTCCTGGGATTTTTAATGACCACAGAGAGTCAGGACCTCGGTTTAACGTCTCGTACGAAAGACAGTGCTGTTTTTACAGCATAGTGTCCCTGTCACTATACTGGGGCATTAGGTCCCACACAGACCACGGGGTGAGCGCCCCCTGCTGGCCTCACTAATACCACTTCCTGCAGCAACCTTAGTTTTCCCCAGGAGCAATAAAATAAAACCTCTGCTGAGTTTACGCACCTTCGTCCTGCTAAACTCTCAACTCACTGCAGTTAATCAGAATTCCCTTGAGTTCATTTATTCTTGGTAGTCTTTTTTTTGCCAGACAATACATCTAAAACATACCCTGAACCACCAAAAAAAGAGAGAAACATGTGTGCATGTGTAAAAAAAATAAATAAATAAAATAAATGACACACTAATTTAACCAGCTTAACTTGACTAAGCTTAGCTTTGATTTAAAGAAACAAAAACTTGCCTAGGAGCTCTGTATTGTAACATCGGAGCACAAATGTGATCAAATAGTGGTTTCCATGAGGAATATTAGCCAAGTGAATTGCAAACAGACTATATTGAATATGTTTTTACCTTTACTGCATTTTCACTTTTTAAAAAGCCATTAAAAAGTAGCATTTGCACTCATCATATTTCTTATATAATTTGATGAAAATCCAACACAATCTCTTTAAACTTCCTACAAATTCTATATCAGGACTCAGAGTAGGATCCCTAAAGCCCCTGAAACACTTTCTCTGAATTTCTACTGATAAAAGTCAGCACATTTATTCCACACCATGTCAAGCTCACTTACACAGGACACATCAGTGGGTTATAAACTCGACAGCTTTAATTCCCCGACCTACGCCGAGTCTCTTCTATAAAGCCGACCTGTAACTGAAGTCAGATTTACGCAGACGTCTAAAACAAAACCATTACGGAAAAAAGAGTGCACTGAAGTGAAAAGTGTGTTGAAGTATATTTAAAGTTCGAAAGTTTCAAGCTTGCAGCGTCAAACTGACTTTAATGGCAAATCATCGTGTCGTCTCTCCGTGATGACGATCTTAAACGGTTAATTATCTCCACTGTATCGCTTCTGAGGACAGACAGGCTGCCTGCTCACCCCATACAGAGATCTCTTGAATATTTAATATCACACTCCCACACATACTCAAGGCAAAATCCCTGTTACAGTATACCAGCACTCTAACATCGTCCCCTAGCTAAAATTAATTCCTTGTTTTGGACAATCGATATCATCATGCTTACAGAACAAGCACTGATATGTTACATAGGACACAATCAGTGCATTTAATATATTAATTTATTCCACAGTCCGTCCTGCTGAATTCTGAATGCGGATTGCTCAGAAGCTTGCCATGTGGTGGATATCAGGGAAAAAATATTGTTTCAGTCTTCTCTTTACAGGCCAGAAAATTAACACATCCCCCAGGATTTTCTGATGTAGAATTAATGAATTACAAGCTTCTGACTTGTACACTTATTACAAAAAAACCTTGAAACTCAGGGATGCAAAATAAACTATTAAATTAACCCTTCAACAAGAACCATTTTTTCTAAGTGTGCCTGTAATAACTGGGTAAGTGTGCTTCTACATATCTAGAACCGTGAGGAGTTTAGCTTTTTAAGGGTTCTTTAATGGTTCCTTAATGGTTCAGTGGTTAATTAAAGGTCCTTCTTGGAACCATTTCTGACAGGAAAACATTCCATGGTAAGGTTCAATATAAAATCTTTAAGGGCTCCCCCAAGGGGACAACCGAAGAACCTTTTTTAGAAGGTTTCTTAATTTACTAAGAGTGCATTTTCAATAGTCAGTTAAGGTGAAGGGGAAGGTTTGCACATTTTGAAATGTTTCATACTTCTTCAACGAAAACTTGTGATTTCAACCAATTTTTCATGGTACTGGTTCTAATAGAACAAAGAAACACCAACCGAGGCTGGAACTCTCAGGAGCAGATGTTGCAAGTGTGTGAACTTTCCCTGACTTAGACAGAGTGGAACCCAGTGGAGCTCTGTTTCTCATCTCCTCAGCAAGTTTAAAACGTTCCTCACCCTCAGAACCGAACCAATCTACCAGTTAAATCACGTAGCATCAGCAGAGTCTTCCTGCGTCCCACTGACCGGAGCCTGGAGACCGGGACAAGGCAGTGATGGGTATGAAAGCAAAGTGAGGCAGGTACAGAACATCTGGTTGGAGAGAAGCTGAATCGGTTGGTGGTAATGAGACAAAAGAACAGACGATTTATTTTTGCTGACACCACTGGATTTGTTTTCTCCCTAAAGAAATGGTATATTTTGAATGTACTGCATGCACCATTTTTATTCATTCTTAGAGGCACTGGCTGAATAGAAAAGTCCAAAATAAGGCTCTAAGTAATACAACTGTAGAACCACACACTGAGAACCACTATGAAACTTAAGACTTAAGAGTCAACAAGTTCCTAATGCAAGGCACAGGATCAGACATGAATACATGTTGAATGCATGTGTGATTCTTTACCAAATATTTAAGCATTCTGTATTTTAAATCCCATTTAACACCAAACTGATCAATAAGTTTGAACCCATTTGGTTGTTACAAGCTAGACGCTGATGTGAGCTAGTTAGCAATAAAATCTTAAGGGTTAATGGTTCCTCCAGAGGAACAACCAAAGAACCCTTAAGGGTACAAAGTTGTGTGTTTTTGACACATATAGAAAGGGAACCTTGACAAAGGGAACCTTTATAATTCTCACGGGGAAGACAGTAGGGAACCACAGCTTGGCGCATGTGTCAAACTGATTTTTCATGTGAGGTTTCCATTATTGTATCCACTCCATGTACATGATATCATTTTTGGTTTGGTTCTTCATGTCCGTGAACCTGTAAAATGAAGTGATGGACAAAAACAATGGGCAATATTCAATCTTGGTCATAATCTCATTTGTCTGACACCATGTTAGGAGATGGTTGTGGATATTGTGGTGGCGGGAAATCCGGCATATCTGTCGTAAATCTCTCAGTCGAGGGACAAGTGTGGGACAGGTCACATGATAACTTGTATAATACCCCCGAACGGTGATAAATCTTTCACAGATACTACACATCCCTCGGGGACCTTCTGCCCTTCGGATCAAGGGCACGTCTGAAACCACAGAGGCGCGCCATGTGACCGGGAGACATCGACTCGAAGAGCACGCTTTTGTCATCTGTCATTTGTCATGTCCTGAGTGAAAAATGTGCTCTCAGTGCATCTAAAATTGAACATCAAATATCAGCTTTGATGTTTTCAGCTTTTATACAAGAATAAATAAAAAAAACACACCTCTCAAATTCAACTAGCTGAATAGATTTGCGGCAGAGAAATCCGGATGTAGATAAAGATGTCTTTCTTTCGTGAACTCTCGTGAGAAAGCGATTCAACTCTGAATCGACTTCGACTGCATGAAGTAAATCAAACTCGCCGTGTGTTTTGTGTTGAAGCATTTTCGTAGATTTATTTATTTATTTATTTATTTATTTATTCTTAGCCATACAACGGAGCTGGAGTGCTGCAGAAATGCCATGTGTTCTGGAGATTTGGACTGATGAAAATAAACATTGGATGCAACACACAAAATAGTTTTTTTATATATAATTATCTTTACAGTTATTGAGTGCCGGCTCCGTGTTATCTGTGCTCGGGTCATTTTTGTGATTTCTATTCACACTCAATAAAGTTTTATGTACCTTTTTCCGTCATTGTACTTCCGACCATATATAACGTTTTTTTGCTTTTTTTGTTTGTTTAATTTGTTAAATGTGCAGTGTGAAACTAATCCCCAAAAAAATGAATCAAAAGAATCAATTTCACCCTGATTCAGACTACAGACTAATAGATGTGAAAGCACTCTTATATCCTTAATGAACAAACTAGAGACGACAGCAATGAGGAAAAACTCCCTGAGACGACATGAGGAAGAACCCTTGAGAGACTCAAAATGGAACCCATCCTCTTCACCGGATTATAAATCATCAGAGTATACAGGTTTAGAAGAGTAAAGACAAACAGTAGGCTACTGAGTGTGTTAGATTGTGATTAACATTGTGTCTTGGGATGAGCACAGGACATTATTTATGATTACAGGAGCAGCTTTTAGGTACAAATCTACAGAATGCAGGTGATATTAAATCCTGAAGAAAGGGTGAGATTTGGGCAGAACTGTTTTTGGGATCCATGTGGAACCATCCACAAGAGTAGAAACTCCAAGCAGAAGTAAAACATACAGCTATATTTCATATAATAGATTATCTAACACACTGTGAGATGCAGACCTCATACTACATTACTGTCTGCTAGAGTAGTATGCACTTTTTGGCCTTCAGTCGCAGCTCACGGTGACCTTCTTGTCGCCGTTTCCTAATTTCCCCGCGGCATGTCGAGTGTGCCAAAAGAGCCACTCCATCCATCACACCTCACATGCTGAGGCGGAAAATAGATCCCGCCATGAGCCCTATGGATATGCGTCGACTAATATATTTATCTTTCTGAAAGAACGCTGTCTGTGCCAGGATCAGTAAAGTCACCCTGCTTTGCTTCCACTCGCCATACGTGCCACGTCAGGACAGCAAACTTTACACATCGCTCACATCGTTACTTCAGATTTATAATGTGTCAGATCAGGTCATGTTCATGTCTTTTGCCTGATTGAGGCGCTTTCAAGGAAATCTAAATACACAGAATTATTTTAAATGTGATTTTAAAAGTTCTAAAATGAATATAACCTCAATGATACATAATTGTAGCACATAAAAATGATCTGGAATGACCTAATCATGGCAAAGATACCTCTTTAAGCCTTTATCTTTTTTAAAAATGCCAATATGTATGACATGAAAATCGAAAATCATGTCAGAATGTAACGTTATTACCATGACAACAGCCATCTGTTCATTACTAACATTAATGATTAGTGAATCAGCCAAATACTGCATTTTACAGGTACCACGTGGTCATCATCGAATCTTACATTTACATTTACATTTACATTTACTCATTTAGCAGATGCTTTTATCCAAAGCGACTTACAAATGAGGAAATACAAGCAAAGCGATGTATCAAGCAGAGAACAATGCAAGTAGTGCTACCATACAAGATCTATTAATTTTGTTCTAGAAGAAGCAGTGTGCGCAGAGTAAGAGCCAGAGTAAGGTTTTTTTTTTTTTGTTTTTTTTTTTTGTTTCTTGAAGATAGTGACAGATTCTGTGGTCCGGATTGAGGTTGGAAGTTCATTCCACCACTGAGGGACAGTTAGTGTGAAGGTTCTGGAATCTTGAACACAACTTTGTCAAATCTGTGGACAGTATTTGTGACATCACCAAGTGAGCCCCCCCATGAAACCCCACCCCCAAATCATATTTATACAATAATCACTGATTTAAAATAGAAAATAACAAATCACAGGTGTATATTAATGCGCTTTCTCTAATAGCTTATTGTTTCTATAGCAACAGCTCATACACAGGTACTTATAATAAACAGACGCAAAAATCGTTGATACGGTGAAGTTTATTTAACACTGATGGAAGGAATCTTTTCTGAAAATTTTCTAACACCTTTCAGGACAGAGGAGTTTCCACTCAGTAACATGACAAGCTGCGTTTTTTGTCTTATTAACTTGAAGAGAGAGAATAAAGAGAGGCTGGTGAGGGAACGACTGTTTATAGCTGCTATAGCGTAAGTGAGAACGGGAACTAACCTGTTGCATAAACATTAAATGTAACTATAAACAGATAAATAATGGATAATTGTTTTTACTTAATTGCAGGGTTATCTACTTCATCACATGACTTAGTCACTCAGTTTTTATTTTCACTTCTTATAGACCTGAGCCTTTACAATTCAATCAGGGGAAAAAATATAATAGCGACAAATAAACATGGTTGTGTAAAAAATATAGATTGGACGGAATATTTGGAGAAACTCCAGTCTTCTGTCCAATTGGAGAATATTAATAACGCAAGAAAAAAAGAAAATGTGTGAGCTACTTAGAGAAAGTGCTACCTTTAGTGTAAAAAAGGCTTACGTGACAAATTCACAGCAAATTCACGCCTTTCGAAGGTGAGAGCAGGTATCTAAATGGACGACATCCAGTATACAGCCATACTGTGTGAATGACTGCACGCCTTTATCGGGATTGTTTTTTTTATGCGCGACACCACATATGGCCCGACATTGAGAGTTTTCACAGCTGTATAATTAGCTTACCTTCCTCCGCGTAAACATGTTCAGTTATTGCCTTTGTCACTGGCAGTCCTGCAGAACCATGGTGTAATTTCTCTCCGCGACTGTTTCATTTGATGTGTATTTGCAATAAAAGGGAATGAAAGTGCCTCCCCGGTAAAGCTGGGTTGGTCTGGGTTCGGAGAAGAGTAAATAAGCCGTTTATTGCTTTGCTGCTCGCGATCATGCATGGCAGAGAGCAGCAGAGTCATCGGTGATTTAGAGGAAACTAGGCCAGGGTGAGAGAAAATGAAGCTGAGGCAGAGGAGATCATCCCCGATGTTTCACTGTTTATCTAATAATAATAGAGGCAAAGGAAAAGGAGTGACATGTAATAAGTAGTGAAAAATAAGTCAAAGACATCCGCTGAACCCTGATGAATGCACACAAAATATCAGAGTCGCACCTCATACACAGTTTATTAAGCTGCAGTTATACTGTATTTTCCCATATCACAGAAAACACTTTTCCCGCTCTAGTTTCCCGCTCACATTTCTCCATTTCTCCAAATGTGATATTTAATCCAGCTGAAGTGCTGAGCATGTTGTAAGTGCAGTGATGGCTGGAGGCCAACATGGCCACTGTTTGAGCCGCGATTGATTGGACCTTTTTCATCACTGGAAGGCTCAGGAACACTGGGACAGATGGCGTGAGAGAGGAGCCGGTTCTCCTGAGAGACCTGGAGAATCAAAGTCACGCTTCTGCCAAAGAACCGGAGACACAGAACCAAAAGAACAGGTGGGTTTTTGTTATATCGTGTACTTATCAAGCAGGCAAATATCCTTATATGATGACATTGTTATGCAAATTAGCATTACAGGCTTTTATGGATATTTTTATACAATGCTACTTCCATGAAAAGCTGAATTCAATCCAAGAACAGAGCCAGAAAAGGAGATAACTCAGTGACATGAGACTGGATGTCTAGGTGAAAGATGCATGGCTTAGTCCCAGAGGAGGCGTGGCTTATGCACATGGCAGTATCAGTAAATGAGGTGAGCCTTTTGTACCCAAGTCATGTTGAATAAGGTATAGCTTCTGCACCCAGTGAAAGAGGCGTGGCCTCTGTGTCTCAGGTCAAATGAAGGAGGTGTGGCCTCTGTGCCTGTTAATCTCAGTGAAGGAAGCATGGCCTCTGTGAATGTCAATACCAGTAAAAGAGTGAAGGAGATGTGGCCTTTTTATTTATATAGCACATTTTTGTCAGTCTTACTGAAGGAAGCGTTGTTGCCTAGATCACAAAGCAAATATTTTTATTTTATTTTCATAGATTCTTTATTAATGTATTAACAGATTATATTATTATGTTATATTATTATATATTAATAATAATATAATATTATTATATAAGTATGTTTTAACCTTGATAGTGCTACATAAATTAATATTATTAATACATTTTAAAGTTAAAATCAGCATCTAAAATCATATTAAATTATTAACTCTGGATCACTGATTATGAATCAACATGCTACATGCACTATATTTGCACAAAAGCCCCTAAAAACACCAGAAACGTGACTATGAAAGAGTACTATGAAGGCTTGAAAAGATGGCAGCTAGAAGTGAAAAAAAAGAGACGTGGAGACCAAGAGAATGAGAAATCGCTGCTTGACTCTTTCTCTAATTAGGCTTCTTTGGTAATTTAAAGATGAGGTTATTAGTGAAATCAGGTGTTGGTTTTGTTTGGCCCTTGACTCTTCACCCCTCTGCATGACGTCCAGCGCGTGTGTGAAGGGGAGTTTGTTTTAAGCTCTGAACACCACCTACTGAGTCCAACAACAACCAAAGCCTAATTACTGCAATCAAGTGGCGTGTGGCTTGTTTGTTGGAATAAATATAGGTAATGCACTTGACCTTTGATCTATTTTTCTGAGTGTCAGTGTTGTAGGAGCAAATTTTTGACCAGAATAAATAAGAATAAATAACTGTAGTTCTATTTTATGAAAAGAAAACAAATGGAAAATGTACTTCAAAAATGATGGACTTTATCTCTTAAAATGATGGAACATTATTTGTACGTAAATGATATAATGTAATTATTAAATACTAATTAATCGTGCGATTTGTTGTTCCTCTGGTTTGTTTATTAGGAATGTAGATCTTTTATTAAGCTGCTCCGTGATAATATTTAATGTTTTCATAAATGAGCACACTCACTGTTTTTTAATAAGACAAAAAGAGACAGCTTGTCACGATACAAATGCAAAGTGTAAACTCTGCTGTCTGTGTCCAAAAATGAAAAGTTACAGATTTACCTGTTACAAAGCACTTAAACTGGAGACTCCTTCCATACACATTATATAAACATCTCCTTACAGAAGACTTCACCATATCAACGATTACGCACATTTTTTTTTCAATTAAGCGTCCGCTGTATACGTCCCTGTGAATGAGCTGTTGCTATAGAAACGATAACGTATTAAAACGAGTGCATTAATCTTGTTTAAACCTGTGATTTGCAGCTGCACTACTGTCAGAGCTGCTGTTATAGAAAATTGATCAACATACTTCTGACCAATCAGGATCCAGAATTCAACACTAAAATTCAGATGCATGAGGGTTAATTTATACTTTGTCCCTGTGGTAAAATGAAGGACAAAAGAAGCTGAATTTGAGGCGGGGTTTTCTCCTCCATGAACAGCTACTCATTTTTTCCCCTCAGGCCTCTTAATGAATTGGTTTTACCCTGTTTGCTAGCAAATTACCCTGCCCTACCCTCCTAATTTTCCAATTTGCTGTGTCATTTATCTGTAATTTGGGATCGCACTGGGCCATAATACTCTCACAAACAGGGTGATAGACTTTACCAAAGCGCTATAGAAAAAAAAAAAAAGAGAGACACAGCCGGCCAAACAAACAGCAATCACTAACCTCGGGAGACTCCAGGCTTTTGTAAACGATTGAGATTGTTTTTTTCCCCTGATTATTTTCTCAAAGCCAAGTCCTGTTCGTTTTAGCATAACAGACACTTCTGTGTGTAACGGGCTAAAAGAAAATAAAATCATTTTGATTCAGTGCTGCAGTGCATTGTCATTGTTTACACCTGCGTGAAAGTTTTTCTCACTATATTAATATCTAATCACCATTGTGGCAAATTACAATGACTCATAGTCATGTGGCATCAAACATAGAATAAAATAGTATCCTGGATAACTCGATTTATCTACGATTAAATCCTTCAGCCCTCAGACATGGAGTCTATTTCTGTGCTTTTTTACTTTAGATTAATTTTTATATATTTTGAAAGAGATGTTCTGATTTTTGGTGTCCTACAGTCATTTCTGTGTGGATTTGGAACCATGTTTGGCTCATCAGCTCTATCTGTGGCCAAGTCGTAACCTCCTGGCAGAGTCAACCAGGATTTGGGATGAAATACCTTGGCAGAATTTATCCCTGGTACGTAGCCACAAAGCAGCTCCAAAGTCTAAGAGATCCAAGTGCTTTTCTTGCACAAAGTCCACGTTTGTTTGCGAAATATGTTGACAATATGAATTAGCAGATTGAAAAATATTGGTTAAAGGCAAGAAAAAAAATTCCTGGCGATAAATATTGGGGTTTATTTCACATTTTTAGGAAGAGTGCCAATAATTCTGAAGGGCGTTGTAACTGGACAGGAAGCAGGTAACAGTCTTCTTTTCCGTCGATGTTCTGCGTCTCATTCAGTGCCACAGACGGTCAGAGTGAGCTAAGCATGCATAAACACTCTGCAGATGAGCTGCCCGTGGTCTCGGTGTTGGCAGTTAAAAGGACGACGACATCCTGGCAGCAGATGTTGATACGGCCGTCACCGCAGGTTCCCCGGGACAGAGGGTCAGTCCATCAAAAGACTATTAAAGCTCAGGACCAGTTGGCAGAACAGGACGTGTCCAGACTGGCACAATGTCACTGGGGGTCGATCCTGCTGTTCTGTGGCCGTCCATCAGCCAGGGCTTGTTAGTGATTATGGCTTTAAAAGGATTTGACATTAACGCTTAGCAAAAAAAACAGCACATGTGATGAAAATGCTTCAGTAAAGCGTTGACTGGTGAAAACATGGTTGGATTATGTTCACATACATACCTGATACTAATCTTAACCTTTGTAATTGTTTTACAAACAAATTGCATTGGGAAATCAGTTACAAATTCCATGGCATCTGATACACAAAAGTGCTTCTTTACGGGGGATTATTTTTTTGGATGCCATTTTTTAACTGGTGTCAATTCCAGTCAGCTAGCCAGCTATCATCATAGTACACTTCCTGTAAGGGAGGAGCCGTCAACCGGTGGTCCATGGTTGGGATGCGGACCCAGCAAAGTACTTCATCCGATCAAATCGTGTACTTGAAAAAATATTGTAGCAGGTCCAATAAACATGGATGTTATTCAGTCCTTTCAGGATTTTGTAATTGCAGAAATTAACGCAAACTCAAGCAAACTCCGCAATATTCGGAGGGGCTTGAAATGCTTCCAAATTACCACAGATTTTCTGCAGATTTTGGCCAAAATACGTCATGTGACTTCATCACAACGCACATTCAGCCATTCGATTCACATGCCTCAAATATGAGTACAACTACAAGGTCTCATTTACCAACAAACATCACTGCGAAAAACAGATTTCACCAATTTTAGTAGTTTTCTACAAAAAAGTACAAAAATACTCTGCAAGTTGCTTCACATGTTTTGAAAAAAGCCGCAGAAAAATCAAGGATTTTTGGCCACAACACTCACAAAAAAAATCAGCGAAATCCTGAATATCTGGACTGAATATTGGATCAGAGTTTTCCTCTTCTGTTGCCGCTTATCCAATGACATGCATTTATGTAAATTTTTTGGTTTTAGATAAAAGTATCTCATCAGATCAGAGAATAGCTACAGGCGACAGACATTCAATCAATAACACACACGTTTTCACAAGACTTTTAACAGATAGAAGTGTCATTTTTGCCAGTATCTGGAGTGGTGAGGATTGGATAGAACACTTTACACTATGTAAACATGTTGCTTTTGTTGTGTGGGTCGGCTTTGTTAGTGGAACTTCGACACCTGTCATGGGACATTCCTATAGCATGAACAATGTTAAGGGAAGAATGTTAGAGAGTTTTGTTGCAATTATGACATGTTTTTCATGCAGTGTGAAAGTTTCTGGAACATTCTGAGTACATCCAAAATGATGTCCTTTGTAGGTTTTTTTTGTTTGTTTTGTTTTGTGTTCTCCAGCCCTGTCATGTTACCAGTTTGTTATCTAATGTGTGCACCTGTTCTGTGTTCATCCCTTGATTAGTTTATCTTTATATACCCTCATGTTCCTTTGTGTCATCGTGAAGAGTCTCTGGTATTACTTCTGTGTTTTTCTTTATTTATAATGATAGTGAAAATGAGTCTTTATTAGTCACATATACATATGCACAGTGAAATTCTTTTCTTCTCATACCCCAGCATGTTAGGAAGCTGGGGTCAGAGCACAGGGTCAGCCATGATACAGTGCTCCTGGAGCAGAGAGGGTTAAGGGCTTTGCTCAAGGGCCCAACAGTGGCAGCTTGGCAGTGCTGGGGCTTGAACTCCCGACCTTCCGATCAGTAACTGATCAGAGCCTTAACCGCCAAGCCACCACTGCCCCCATTTATGATTAGAGATTGATAATGTCTGCCTGGGTTTTTTTTACACACCTATGTCCTGACTCATCTTTATGCACATTACATTTACTTTCCCTAACCAAATAACGTCATTATATGTTTTGAGGACGTCATTTTGTATTGCACCATCACACCAAGTGTCTACCTCAAGCATCTTCCAGTAAACATTGTAATAGAAATCGGTGCAGGCTGGATTTAAAACTACAAATCATAACCTACTGACAGTTGTTCGTCTTCGCCGGACAGCCTACACTACTGATTTATAACTGCATCTCCTGGAAAATATGGCTGTGGAAACCTTGAACTAGACCACAGGGAGCACTACAGAGGTGTATCAGATGGTCCGAGAAGAAGCCTCCACCGAAGCCAGCGAGATGGTGGCAGATGTGGAGTCTGTGAATAAATCGATTAGGGGACTTGTCTGATGGATGGCCCTCCAAGAGAAATGGAACACGCTGGAGAATTCATTTGGCTGGTGAGAGAGACATACCCGGGTTATACATCTCCCCGCAAACTTGGCAATTTCCCAGAGCCTGTGGCTTAATTAGGCGGCTCGCGCCTCTGGAGCTTTGGAGTGATGATGCATGCCACAGATGCACAGCGCTGATCCGGGAGATGTGGTTGTTGATAATGAGAAATGAACTTTATGGGTGCGAAAAGTGAGCGAGCTGGAGAGGAAGGCTCTATTTACACTCGATGCTAACATGAAGATGATTTGGTGTTCAGATAGCGTGCTACACATGCTAATTCGAGCTTTATAGATCAGTATTCGCATAGGACAGGAAGTCAGCAACACGGCATCATTATGCGGATAATATTCACGTATTTCAATGTGAATGCAACAATAAATTCATGCAACGTTTTTAAAAAGCGAGGGAGAATATAGCGTCACTTCCAAATTTCTAATAATTAGCATGACTCATCAAGTGTCCAGGAAGCAGCAGCTCATGACTTCATGTGATGAAGTATACTGTATAAAAACAGACCCTGTGTCCTAACTGGCATATTTATACTATGTACTAACAGTATGTACTCTTTTTGTGAAGAAAAAGTGCACGCTTTTGAGTGTGTGTTAAAAGAGTATGCAAGTACTGGGACATAACGCGTCATGTAACGGAAGAGAGCGTTGTTGCCTAGTTACACACGCCGTCACCGTAAACAAACTCCTCGTTTCAGCTTTACAGTTTTTCTTCTTTTATTATTCCTTATATAATTTATACTGTGTAATTTCATTTATCATTCACATGATTTATTTTTCCACATTTCATCTTTTTAAATTGCATCCTTGAATTCGGTGAAGCAAACCGTCACAAAACTCCTCCTCCATAGCGCAAGGAGTTGTGGATAATCATACTATTTATGTACCATAAATAGTAGAGCATCCGGGTATATTTGGGATACTCAGTTCAACATAGTACGATCCGGGACATGCTAATTCTAATCTCGGATACTGCTTAGTACGGATAGTAGCCGAATTGTGACAGAGGGTGAGGTTAGGGTTAGGGGTTATAGGTGGAGGTAATGTTTGTACCTTTTCCTCAACTTTATTCATATGCAAGTACAAAAAATACTCTCATTTGTTCATATTTGTACAGATATGAGAATTTTCGTACAAGCCCCTTACTCTAACCTTAACCGTTCGTAGAAGTTGAGTCATGAAAATTGTAACGAACATGTCATTTTAAAACTTTTATCTTCTTTCCTAGTCTCTAAGTCTGGTTCTATCACATTGAACTCTCTTAAGAACTGTTATGAACTTTATGAAGTTGTTGTTTTTTTTTTTTAAACCCAGCCCTGAGCTCCTGTGTAAATTCTCCCAGAACCTAAAGGACATTGAAGGGTCAAGATATTATCTATACACACCCTCAAACCTTGATCAAGACAGAGCTTTCTCTCTCTCTCTCTCTCTCTCTCTCTCTCTCTCTCTCTGTCTGAGCCGAGCTGTGAGCAGAACCTCCTCCATGTTCCTGCTCCGGTGACTGATGGTGACAGAACTGCAGTGTGGATGACAAAGTCCTCCAACACCAGAGCAGTGTGTCTGATCGAGTGGCTCTGGGAGAAAGATTTATGAGCCGGGGTCACTCTTTAACCGCTAAATGTCCCCTAGTCATCTACACACACACACACACGTACACTCACTTCACATCCATAAGTCACCTGTCTCACTAGTCCCTGTTGATGGAAGCTTATTGAAAATGAAGCCATGTGGAGAACAGAAGATTATTTCAGCAGGAAAATAACAGCTTTAATGGTGGACGCTTGTGTTCAGGGCGGCAGGTGCTGCATTCTGCTAACGAGGAAAAGCCCAAACACCTGACTGAGCACAACATCTGCTGTGCTCTGAAATGAGCCCTGAAGCACTGCACATTTCTCCTGGAACATTTGTCCTGATGTGCATGGAGAACATACAGTAACTAGAACTCTGTGAGGATTCCTGAAGCTGTGGAGTGAAGCATTTTTGCATTTAGCATCTTCTCCTGGTTTGGGCATCAGGTCATTAACGAGCTCAGATTGGATGTCTAAGGTCAGGAGGAAAGGTTTAAGAAAAAGTATAAAAGGCTTGATTTCATGCTAACAATCAACACCAAGAGCAACTCAATCTCCAAGAGGATCAGGTTTTACTTCAATTATTGTCCATTTTAGTGTCTAATTTATAAAGACAAAAATACACAATTGACAAAAGACAGCTTTTTGTTCTTTCTATATTTTGATTAAAACAAAAAAAACAAAAAAAAAAAAACATCGTTTAGATTGAAGACCAGGTAGTGGAGAGATTTGTTGTATCACACTGCCCTCTACTGGGAAAACAAAGTAAGTGCTGTTTTAAATAAACGGGGATTTAACAAAACAAAAAACAAAACACCAACTAACTAATAATAATAATAATAAGTTTACTTAATAGTTTTATACTATATGCTGGTTTGTTATTGTTATTTTTATAACAAAAATAATTTTAAAAAGCTATACTGAGGCAGACAATTTAGCTTTAATATTCAGCACAGAATATCATACGATTTATAAAATCTACAATTTTTTTTTTAGTATTTTTGATAGTTTAATGTAATTTGTTGTTTTAGACTAAATCTAGAAATGGCGATGGGATGCAATTCGGTTTAATTAACTTAAACTGAATTTCACTCTATAAATAAATGAGATCCTTTCAGGATGTTGTACGTCATTTGGGGGATATTTATTTTTGGACGCAGCTCTAGTAGAAGACCTGTATTCATTTATTAATAGGTTGAATATCTAATATTCACCCCACGTGAATTGTTTTATTACAAAGAGAATAGAATTGTTTAGGAAACAAACCAACATCTGTCCAGTGTAAAGCCATTACTTTAACGCAAATTTATTTTCTTTTTTTTTCCACCATTCTGAAATTATTTTTCACCTTTAACCCATATATACATGTAGAAAATCATTTCACATTGACAAAATATTTTATGTGTATTTATTCACAGTAAGTTATATTCAAGTTCACTAAGATACACACAAATAGACAGTGTCTCATTAGAGAAGAATAAATACAACACAAAATAATAAACATTAAAAAAAATAAACAAAACAATTCATTTCATTCGTTCGGTTAAATTCACTATACAGAGCAGTGATGATGATGATCACAAAATTCACAACAAACTAATTAATAACCCTTACTTATGTTAGCTTGTGATCAGTGAGCATGGAGATGGGAAAATTCTGCTAATAAGCTTTACAATTTTTCATTATTAGTGTTTGAAGAAAGTGACGATGTGATCAGAGGAGTGTATGATTAGACGTGGGTGTGTATACAAGACCAAATTGGACGACACTCACCCTGGATTAGTACATGAGCGAAATTTATATTCACAGTCAAGGATTAAGCGCGACAGGGAACGTAGGAATGTACGCGGATAACATTTCATTTACGCTCTGCCCCCTGCAGGCCACGTGGCCTCACTGCACCATCAACATCAGCACAGAGCGCAATTCCTGATCCAGCTGGGACGCGTCACTGCGCCGTGACCACAGCCTGCTCGCTGAGGAACTCCTCCAGCACGCGGATGATGCTGCAGGCTTCAGAAAGGCCGCTGTGTTCGGCTCGAGCGTTCTGCAGCAGCACGTCTCTGTTTCCGCAGCTCTGCAGGAAGAGGCAGCAGCGGAACAGAGCGTAGTGGCTCATTTCTGCCTGACGGATAAAGCGCTTCAGGTGGTTCATGTCCTGGATGGCCTGTTTTTTTTTGTTGTTTTTTTTTTGTTGTTTTTTTTAAAAACACACACACACACACACACACACACACACACACACACACATAAAACACATATAAAACATTTAGATCAGCAGAAGTCACATGATGTAACTCAATCCAGAGACCAGATCATATTTTACATCACAGTTCAATGGTCCATCGCTTTTTAATAACACCCTCCAGTAACATTTAATATAACAAATACAGCACTATATCAACACTATATCCTCTAGTGGTGGAACAGTGTCATTACATGTAAACCTATTGCCAGAGATTTATTTTATTTATTCTTGTTTTTTTGCTTCTGATCATAGATGTGTGCCAATATAATGTAAACTACTGTACGTTATATAAGTGCGAAAATTTGTATGCCCTTAGGACAAATTTAGTATGGCAGATTCATTTGTGCTAGCAGTCAAATGTGTGAAGGTTAAGTGATTATTTGTGCGCTGACATTTGTTTTTGGTAGCTAAATTGTAAAATCGTAGTGAATTTTCTGGTCATTCGATCAGAAACCATGGGGGATGCAAACAGCGTCCTGAAAAGTATTTGTGTATTTGAAACTGACTGACACATGTGCCTTCCCATCATACTAAAATCAGGAAACTGTAAACGTTCATTTTTGTCATTACACATAATCGCTCTTCACCATGTCCTGTTTCTAACCTGTCTAAAGATTTCTCTATTGTTCTATGAAGTAACGCTGTGCATGCAAATACACACACACACACACACACACACACACATACACATACACACACATACACACACATACACACACATACACACACCTTCAGCTTGAAGTTCTCCAGGATCTGGCGCAGGAGGAACGGGTTAAAACGCTCAGCTGCGTTCACAAATGCCTGGATCCACTCGTCACAGAACCGGTTAGTCACTGAAAACAGAACAAACGTTTATAACTCACATGCGTGCAGCGTCACGCGTAAAGTATGAACACATGTATTTTTTGTATTGTTTTTTTTTCCTTGTGTGCGAGAGCGTGTGTACATTTAAACCTATAATACTGCTAACATACTACATATATAGTATATTTAATAGTATACACCAGGGGTGTCAAACTCATTTTCACTGAGGGCCACATCAGCATAATGGTTGCCCTCGACGGGCCACATTAACAGTATGAATGTAACAAAATGCAATGTAATTTAAAATAAATTAAACTACACCTTATTATATTGTT
>JANDJT010000102.1:18415023-18444284 GCA_024331685.1 Stegophilus panzeri
GTGTAATGTGAATGAATGACTTGTACAAAAAAATAAAAGTAAAAACCTTGACAGACAACAAAGGTAAAAGCAAAGTTCTGGATAATCTTGTTGTAAATTAAATTATGTGAGTGTTGAATGAGTGTTGGCATCAGTGTCTCTCTTGGTTGCAAGTTGTTGTCAATGAAATGCAGACAGAAGGACTCCTGCTCAACTCCTGCTGCGTCCTGTGTCCCATCAATTATAAGGGAATAATGAAACACTGGCAAAGACTGAAGCTCGTTTGTAATTTCACGTATAATTGTGTTACTGACAATTTTAAGGAATTCATTTTGAATTTTTGGGCTAGTGAAATTATTGTGCCGCTGAAGCCAGCTCGTAAGTTCTTCATCACCCTCTGCCTTGTACTAATCACCTGGTGGAAGTTGCCCTCTTTGTTGTCATGGCCCCTGAAAGCATTACCCTGTCTTGCCAAGCACATCATCCCACCCACAATCTTTAAGAGACTATTTCTGGCCACATGCTGCTGCTTTTGTAACTGAGACAAAAGTTCAGTACTGACAGGCAGTTTGCGGTGAAAATGTGTTGTTATCGCCGCTGAATGATAATCACTGTCTTCATGTTGAGAGAACCTTTTGAGTGCTTTTTCCCAGTTGCTAAATCCAGTTTTAATAAAAGCATCATCAGCCTTACAGGCAAAAGAAGATTTCTGAGCTCCAAAATATTTGGTACAGTAAAAACACAGCACGCCCTTCAACAAGGGGCTGTAATGAAGCCATGTATACTGTCTAAACCAACTTTGCTGAAATCTGAGTGTCTTTTTTGTTAGGGACTGAGTCTCAATGACGCAGGTATTGGGCTGGTGTGGGCAGGTACCAAGCTCCTCTAAGCACTGATCTAAACCACTGCTCTCTCTGTCTGGTTCTGTCCCTA
The DNA here is from genome assembly GCA_024331685.1 of Stegophilus panzeri. Classification (NCBI taxonomy): domain Eukaryota; kingdom Metazoa; phylum Chordata; class Actinopteri; order Siluriformes; family Trichomycteridae; genus Stegophilus; species Stegophilus panzeri. Next base: position 18,415,936 of record JANDJT010000102.1, read on the forward strand.
CATCCCTGTGAGTCTCCTGAAATAAACATAATATGTAGTGTTGAAATAACTGCATCTTATCACCAATGAATCAATGATTGCAGTTAAATGGACTGTAGTATGCTGATCTTAAGATTCAAGTAGGATCCATAAAACTACAGTAATCCATACACAAGATGGTTAATAAAGGCACAAGATGCCTGTAGTGCCTTTACTAAGGTACCTGTTAAGCTAGGTAGCTATGTGCTCTACTAAACTGCGTCACTGTCCACAACACAGTTTCTCACCTGATCATCTGCATGTCCACTGCATTCAGCCTGCCTCTCCCTCTCAATGTCTTGCTGCCATGCTGCCTGCATTGCGACCAGGTGCCATTATTTTCCCAGAAGAGCAATGACTGACTTAGATGATCATTTTAATTTGATAAACTGAATATTCTGCTTGTGTAACTGGTGTCATTTATTATGTTAATGTCATCATGCTGTTTAGCTTGCTATGTAATAAGTGTACAAAAATATATAGTGGTAACCTGAAATGTTAGCTATGTAAAGGGTACTGGAGTTTTCTTTCCTTAATTATAAAGACAAACTGCCATAACTAGCTCTGAATGGATAACTACAATATGGCCAAACTCAGACGTTAGTTCCATATCTCTCGTTGTCAAGCTAGCACATCTCAGCATTATGCTGAGCCTTATATTTGTAAAAAATCACTTCGTTGTCCTTAGCCCAAATGTAGTGTAAAGGAACGAAATGCTGTGCAACTCTCCTCACTTTCACTCGCATTTATAACAGTCTGTCACAACGAACTTGGCGGGAGGATATGCAAATGAATGTAACATTAATGGTCAAAAACTGGAACTGACGTTAGCCTAGCCTACTTCGTGGGTGTGCAAATATCAAAAATTAATTGACGTTCTTAAGAACAAACCAAGCCATTTTATGATGGCTTCTATACTAAACTAAGGTTACCTACTATTTAGGGATCTAGTTACTTACTGTCTGAAAAAAGCTCATATGCTCTGCTGCACTTTTCTACGCTTGGCTGCTGTCTCCATTTCTTACAGACTGAGCTGCTAAAATATATCAATGAACTTGCGTTGAGTATGGGAGCAACCAAGTGTACAATTGGAGGGGGGCACACACCTATTTTCCCTAACAAACGGAAATATATTAAAAAGGAATAGATATAAATAAGAATAGATGAAGAAAAGACAGATCTGTTGGCAGGGTTCATTAAATGGGGACATATAGAAAATATTTTCTACTGTATATTGGGAGGGACAGATTGTTATTTCCTCAACATTGGTGGGGACACGACCCCCCCAAAGAATGCGTGGTTATGCCCATGTAACCGAGTAATCAAGCGCAACAGTTTCTACACCCTTGTGACAAAATTAGGAAGGCAAATTAGGAAGTGTCATTTATAGCATGAACAAAACGCGTCACATTGCGAAGGTTAAATGAATTCCACGGAGGAGGTGGAATTTGCACTCAATTTGATTGTTGATTTAAAAAATAATAATAAATAAGAAGTTAAATGGTAATTCGATCATCCAACAACTGCAGTTGATAACCGATGCACTTTGGTGTCAAGATCAAAGATCATTTTTATGCAAATTAAATTCAGTTTCAGATCTCACATCACTTCATTATAGAACTTATCATTCCATTTCTGATTCAGAATGCTAACCTGCATTGGTGAACGTCGTCTCTCCGCCGGAGCAGTCGATAAGCAGGTCCGAGTGCGAGACCTCAGAAATGGCTTTACACAACGACGTAGTGTTCGGTTCCTCCTGCACCAGACCCTGAAGACTCGCCGCTTTAATGAACCTGAGAAAGAAATAAAAACACCCTCATATGTCATGCTCGATGATGAACCAAATATCTGTACAACATAAATATAAACACACACACACACACACAACCCTGCTACATGGGGTTACAGGGAATTGAGAGGGACATGAGAAAATAGAAGCAATCTGAAGGTTGAGTCGTTTAACATCAGGGTTTGGGTGTATTTAGGACCAATAAATGCACCTCGCCACATCCATCTTGGTCCTCTCGTCTCCTCCGGTCACCTCCACATGAGTGTGACTCAACGCCTGCAGAAATTAGAGAGCTGTTTACAACAGAGACAGTAAAAAGTACAGATTTACTGCTGGATTTGGAGCTGGAGATTTTAGAGCCCTCTTGTGGACCCACAATGCACTGCACTGTTCTACTAGGTTGTAATATTAATACAGCCACCTCAATATGCCTGACTGTCCCAGTGAAGGAGGTGTGGTTTGTGTGCCTGTCAGACACAACAAAAAAGGTGTGGCCTGTGTCAGACAGTCTCAGTTAAGGAGGTGTGGCCTGTGTGTCTCTCATTCTCATTGAAGGAAGCCCCTGTACTTGTACAGAATCTAAACATTTTTTCTTCTCTTACTTCATGTGTGCATCTTATATTTAAATTTATCTCAATCATTCAGTTTTAAGTACTGGAGACGTTCCTTACAGCATGAAGCAGGAAGGCGATATTGGCCTGCACCAGCTGCACCACTCGGTGGATGTGCATGACGGACTCCTCGTACCAGCGGCTCAGATAAGGCCGCACCTCCGACTCCAGATTCTGCATCTAACACGTGAAGAAACAATAAACAGTCTTAAAATACTGATGTGCTGCAATATCCCTTTACAAGATTATAGACCTGTATCTTACTTCAGGCGTCAGGCTGCTCTGGAGACCCTGCACGTACTTATCCAGCTCGATTCTGAACGTTAGCGGGTTAAAGAACTTTGACATGCATGAAATTATAATAAGGAACAGATCCCTCCATGCAGCTTGTCTGTGTTCATGTGTGGATTAAGGATATAGGTTGAGGCCTTTCTCGGAACCTCCGAGGAGACAAACCACCCAGCCGTTACCGTTCGCCTCGGGCTGTTCCGGAGATTTCTCCTGCTCCAGGAAGCAGCTGTAACACCCCATTGCCTGCTCGGGAAGACTGCAAAACACACACACGATTCACAGGATCAGTGAAGGAGGCGTGGGTTCAGTGTCAGTCTCAGTGAAGGAGGCGTGGCCTCTGTGTCAGTCTTGGTGAAGGAGGCGTGGCCCCTGAGGCAGTCTCGGTGAAGGAGGCGTGGCCCCTGAGGCAGTTTCGGTGAAGGAGGCGTGGCCCCTGAGGCAGTCTCGGTGAAGGAGGCGTGGCCTCAGACTCTGGTGTGTAGTAAGTGTCCCAGGTTAGTATATAAACACCTGTGTGTGTTTTACCTCAGCTCCACCGTAGCGATGTTGCCCATGCCACCTAGCAGGGCTCCTTTACTCAGTCTGCGTGAGATGTAGCTTCGCAGCTCAGGCTCCGCCTCCGATGGCAGGCTGCTGTCCAATAGGGTTAGACTACAACAGACAAGAGGCGGGAGTTTGGTCATGACAGAGAGCAGAAGGAAAAAAAAAAAAGAACTGACAGTGAAGCTGGAAATGAAGGACTCATGAGCAGAAGAGTGAGAGAAGCTGTGATGGATCTGCACCCTGTCATCTGTGGGTGGAAGAGGAAGAGGAAGAGGATGAGAGCAGAGTGTCCTACAGAGCGACCGGAATCTGTGAAATTAACCATCATATTCACACAATTAAAAATAATTATAGAGTATTTCACTTGCTTAAAAGACAGAATTGCAAAGATTAATATTGTGGTAATGATTAATAACTGATATGTTGTGCAGCCCTAATAGAGTTAGATGTAAAGATAGAATTAAGTGCAAATGTTTGTGCCCCCCTGGTTTTTGAAATGGGGAAAAGTACCTGTTTTTATCTGCCAAAAAATAGACAGAAAACATGAACAGTATAATTTTATTATCTAAAAGTTCTTGAGAGGATGCAAAAGAGGTTGAAGCCATAAAGACAAAGATTGAATATCATTTTTTACACTCAATTAGTCATTTTTGTTATTTGTGACCATAAACGAACATTTAACGCTAAATATCTTCTTGTTACCAAACACTTTTCTTTATTTTGCACTAAGGGTCTGCAAACTTTTGCACTCAACTGAGGAGAAAATGGATAAAAAAATAGAAGTTCACACAGAAACAGACATAGATTACAGAAAGGGGTCAGAATGACGGCGAGGACGACACACGGCATCTACCTAAAGTCCTCCTGGCTCGTGGTGGAGTCGGCTCTCCTCTGGCTCCAGGATACACTCTCCTCAGAAGATTCACCTCTGGATAGTTAGGAATATATAAATTAAGGTATTAATACAATAGAAATTAATGAACAATGATACAGTTTTTGGACGAGTTAGTATGAGGAAGATCTGGCGACCTAAAAAAACATAACTTATTTTATAGTTCAGACATTTCTGTCATTCTTAGATTTGGGAGAAAACAGTTCAGCCTGTAAATAGATAGAAAGATGGATGGATGGATAGATAGATAGATAGATAGATTTCGATGTATTGTTTCCTAACAAAGCACAAACAAATTAAATGCAACATTATTATGGAATAAAATAGAAGTATTTTCCATCAAATCATGCAGAACAAACATACGATGACATGTAATGCATATTAAATTGTAAAATGATTACAAATATGCGCATGTGTCAAAGACCAATCCTCATATACTGTACACACAGTGGAGTAAAAAAAAAAAAAAAACTCTCACCTCGCGCTTTGATAATAATATATAGAATAGTAACAGTTAATCTGCTGTATTTTCTGTCCATATGCGGCCAAGTCTTCGCTATCGAAGTCTGCATCTTTATCTTCTACGTCTATGGACTCTTGGAAAGAAGAAGCCTGAGATGTAAACATCGCTGCTGTCGCTAAAACACTTGCGTCGGCCACACTGCGCATGCGCTTCATTTCCGGGGTAATTTCGCGCATGCGCTCTTCGCAGACCACGTAGATTTTTTTTTAACTATGACGTAATCACATTCTTACATGTATTTTTTACTTTATAGATTTATAAGATATTTAACTGTTTTACCAACTGTTATTTTTGAAGTGAAAACAAACAGCAATCATTCTTCGATTCGTCCTTCTTAACTTCCAGTATACTTTTATTATAGAAACGGTGATTTAAAATAAAACAAAATAGCATATAATCTATTAAAATATAATGCATGTGTTTGTAACAAGTAATATTAAATAATATTGTACCTTTTTGTTGCACCATTATCGTATAAACAAAATTAAAAAAAGAACTTTTCAGACCTCTAGGCGGCGCTTGCTTTTTTATATACATACTCGGTCTTCCTCTACGAAACTCACGAGTTCTCGCGAGAGTTGGTTTTTCCCCTAAGCACCTCGCGCTCCTCCTTCCTCCCTCTTTCCGCCATATTGCAGAACCGGTAAGGCAGATGCTTCATACGTTCATCATAAAATCCCTTTTATATCAAAGTCATCTTTGGTTGTTCCATGTATTTAATCACCGGATGTCCTTTATAAACCACAGTATCGTCTGAATCTGTGATTATTTTTATTTTATGGTGTCCTTATAAGTCATTATTTTGCCCGATAGTTGTTAGGTCCTACACACTGCTGGATAGTGAGGCTAAATTCTCAGTGCTGTGCTCTGGCAGTGGTGGTGAACAGACAGGAAGTGACTATTTATCACCAGGGAGAGATTAATATTTTTTTAGTGGTACTGATATTTTATTTGGATGAACCGAGTGTGTTTAGAAGTTGCTAACTAGCCTGAGAGCTAACGTTAATGGAATTAGCTTGTTAGCAAACGCGGGTTTTTTTTTTTAATCAATAGTGTGTTCTGGCCTGATATAAACAAGGTTATTTTATTGGATCTAACAAGACCTAAATGTCTTCCTGAGGCATAAAAGTGACGTTAAAAGTGTGCTATATTGCTGTAGCCGAATGAATCCTATCCCAGCCAATCATCGACCTGGATTTTACTCCTGTCATGAATATTTATCTTGAAGTCACGTGATTCAGTGTATACATTAATTAACCTATTGTTTCTCTCTCCCTGTATGTTGTGATAGAGCAGTGAGAACCCAAGGATCTTTAGAGGAAGGTGTACGCTGGGGTTCTTTAGAGAGTAGGGTTCTCTTTAGAGAAAGTAATGGTGCTCCAGAATTATTGGCACCCGTTGTTAAAGTTGATGTATATAAAATGTATAACTACAGCGGATATTTTGCTATTGATGTCCACCGAAAAGTACACTGACTTAGATACTTAACGCTTCTGGTGTGTGTGTGTGTGGTGTTTTGCAGGCATCATGGTGCGCATGAACGTCCTTGCCGATGCGCTGAAATGCATCAACAATGCGGAGAAACGCGGCAAGCGGCAGGTTCTCATCAGGCCCTGCTCCAAAGTCATTGTGCGCTTCCTCACCGTCATGATGAAGCACGGTGAGTGGACATCAACTTCCACATGTCTGATGTTCTTTAACTATTAAACCACTTGTAGCAATACCATTAGACCAAAGCATAAAAATATGTTTATCTACTGTCAACACCAAAAGTATTGTCACCTGTCGGAAATTGCTGTAAAACTTGGGGGACGGTTTAATATTTAAAAAAATTATTATTTAAACAAACTGTTTTTAGAGTTTTAAACTGCCGTTGGTCTGATTTGTTCAAGTGCTTTGAAATTTGGGGATATCAACATGCCAAAGCGTTTGATTGTCGTCTCAATACAGTTTACTCTCCTGCATGGGTTTAAAACGGCCACCGTTTCTCATTTGTCTTTGTACAGAACGTAGATATGGAGTAGAGTGATGTAATTTGTCACACATATATTACAGCACGGTGACATTCTTTTCTTCACATATCCCAGCTTGTTAGGAAGTTGGGGTCAGAGCCGTGAAGCAGAGCGGGTTAAGGGCCTTGCTCAAGGGCGACATTGGCAGCTTGGAGGTGCTTGATCCCCCAACCTTCTGATCAGTAACCCAGAGCTTTAACCGTTGAGCCACCATTGCCCTCGTGGTTGCATTAGTTGTAGAGTGAAAGCACCATTAAAGCTAGACTACATGGACTTCATCGCTTCTGGACGCCTCTTAATGTGAATAACGTAAAAAATGTGACCTTATTAGGGAATGTGAGTATAAAGCCCTATTTGGATTGGATTGGTTTTATCAGGGTCTGTAATAAACTTGTACAGTCTCCTAACTGATGAGACTTGCATCTGAGCAGCAATAAGATGAGCACAGGAGGAGCGCGGTTGTATTTTCTTCGAACTCGGATGTTTGCATTGCATGGTCAAATGATCACACGCCACTACATGGCAGGTGACATCTGCATAGAAAATAACGGACCTGTCTTGCAAGGCTTAAACGAGCAGATGAGAGCTGAGTTTGGTTAAAAACAGATTTTCTCAGAGGAGGACGGAAAAAACACCGACATTGCTGATCTGGATAGAAATAAAATCAGAGGAGCTCCTGTACATTAGTAAATGACTGCAGGACCTGGTGTGTATTTAATACCATGTGAATAGGGCTAAAGTGATGATTTACAGCCTATTACACTGTCCTTTATGTATTCTGGCGGTCCAGGTGATGGATTTAAAAGGTTCGGAACCACCACTTTGTTCCTGTCATGGCTTGAGAAGATGGGATTGGAAGCTCTGTGCTAATTTTGGCATGTCTCTCTCTCTAGGTTATATTGGTGAATTTGAGATCATTGATGATCACAGAGCAGGCAAAATCGTTGTGAACCTCACAGGCAGGCTGAACAAGGTGAGGGTTTATTTAATAATTTTTTTCTTTCTCTAAACATAACTGAGGCTCGTGTGTGTCTGAAGTCTGTTAAACTTTTTTTTAAGGAATTTTTTTTCCCCCTCTCGTATCTAACCTTTGTGTTGTTTGTGCTCAGTGCGGCGTGATCAGCCCCAGGTTTGACGTGCAGCTGAAGGATTTGGAGAAGTGGCAGAACAATCTCCTTCCATCCAGACAGTTCGGGTGAGTGTGTGTGACCTGCTTGTGTGTGTTTTGAACATAACTTTGTCTCTAATCTAATGAATAGAATAAGGTTTTTTTTTCCCCCCATACCTGTTTACTAAGTAGGCAGATTAATGACAATGCAGTGTTCGAACCTCGTCCACTTCTCATTCGCCTTTCCTTACCTGTAGCATGAGGGGGAATGGAATCTAAGCTTTTGTGTCTGCGCCCCGCTGTGGGTTTGTGGAGCAGTGGATTTAATGCGAGGAAACATTTCGTAACGTGTATGTGGTCCGAGTTAAAGACGGCTCCGATCCGATATCTGATCTCCGTCTACTGGATCGGAATATCAGATGTGAAATAAGAATTTGATTCTGTAACAGCTTGAAATATCTTTGAATTTCTTGCAGTGCGAACTGCTGATATTACCATAGCAACAGCGAGTATTTAGGTAGCTATGATCATAGCTGTGCATGTCTTCCTGTAGAGTAGAAAAGACGTCTTTACTGACAAAGTGCTCGGGTTAAATCTTTCCTTTGCAAGTCGAGACAGAGTAGTAGTTGTAAGAAGTTTAAGTTGTTCTTGATGAAGTATTTCTAGACCAGTAATGTCATTTCCGACTAACTATTTGACTGGCTTTTTTAAAAAATATATATTAATATAAAATAATGAGCTTTTGTTAGGCTCTCTGAAGATGTCGTCAGCGTTTTCGAGCAGTTTGCCTTACAGATATCCTTTAAATGATAAGCACGTAGTTAGGTGATGGTCGTGGTGCGTTATCTGAAGAAATGATGCACCAAATGGCCATAGCCAGCTCTCATGATTTGGTATCTGAGATTTCCTGTTGATCTGAAAATGCATTCAGGGATATATGTCTAAAGATTAATTAAAATGGCGTCAAACTTCGATTTAACCTATCGGGCTGTTGCCATGTTATGAGCAAAACTATGCTATGTACACAGCTACTGTATGTACATAGGTACTCGTGGAGTATTCTTGTGATTCGATTGTTATAAACCCTTTCAAGATACAATCAGAACAGCAGCTACAATCAGCGTCTGTCAGACCACAGATATACAAACACTTACAAAACTGATGCAACTCACCTATGAAGCGTCATAGTCCACTGATCCATAACATCCTGACAAAAACAGTCTTGTTGCACACTGATGAAGGTCTAAACATTCCAATCATGTAAAATATTTAGTTCAAAATACATTTAACATCAGTAAACACCCACAGACTGTGCTGCATCATTTCAGATTACTGGCAGATGTGCCTAATTTTTCACGTTTTCTCAGTTATAACTTGCATTACATTACAGCATTTGGCAGACGCCTTTATCCAGAGCGACTTACAATGATCTCATTCATACAACTGAGCTGTTGAGGGTTAAGGGCATTGCTCAAGGGCCCAACAGTGGCAGCTTGGCAGTGCTGGGATTTGAACTCGCAACCTTCTGATCAGAAGTCCAACGTCTTAACCACTTCCATCTTCAGTTCGCTTGTGAATATTCCTGATCGCTAGTTTTCAAAATGGCCACTGAACTCTGCCCTTTCGATTGACACCTCATTTGAACCAGTAGGAGCTTTCGGGTGCTGTCCATAGCCTTCAATAGCCAATGAGAGTCTGTGCTGAAGGGAAGTGCCTTCCCCCTTTCCTTTCATGAAAAGCTCAATAGCCAATGAAATTCTGAAAAATTATATGCTGCTTCCCGGGTGAGTTTCAACGCTTCAGTTTAAAACCAAGTTTCAGTTATGCAGTTACATATAAATATCCATTTTGTAGATTGCTAGACATGTGATATGGTCGCTGTTAGTGTCACCTTTCATTATTGCCCAAAATTATGAGGAAAAATCGAGTAGTAGCCTTTTTATCCTAGGTATGTGTACATGGTTACCAAGGGCCCTTTGCAGTCTCCAAAAGGTGATTTTGGTAAAAATGCATGCCCTTAGAAAACGTGGAAAATATAAATTTTCTTTGGTATTATCACATTTGAACCTGGATTAGGATAGTGTTCATGCTGTGGTCCAGTTGTGTTTTCCAGCTAATATCTCCCAGCTGTAGTTATCTGCAGGCATGTGTATGCGCAAAAAAAAAAAAAATTCAGGTGGGGGGGAAACCCCTTCTAATTCAGTGTGTTCAAACTTCTATTACTCAATACCTGTAGCACTTAGAGTGATTCTGACTTCTGTGGGGGGGGGACTTCAGTGTCACGTTTCAAAAGAGACCAAAACCATGCATGTACTCCAAATGGTTCAAGAACGGCTTTAATTTTATTTTCAGTATGCCTTGGGTGGGCGTTTTTAGGCTAATTTTTTACTAGCCTTAAGAATTTAAGTACAGTTTGGAGGTAGGGATAGCTGGTATAAAGTCGATCTTGTGACTCTCAATACACTTTTCTAAGATGTCATGGATAAAAAAAAAATTATTAAATAAAAAAAATAAACTGTTAGACTGTAAGCAGCTGTGGTAAAAACTGACTACATTCTGTAATTTTTTAATGGTAAAATAATTTTCATTGTTATAGATAAGTATTTGTAAGGTTAATGGAGCATTACTGTATTTGCTGGACATTTGTAAGCAAACCTTTACATCATGCCTTTGAGAATAGTGTTGTGTTCAGTCATGACCTCGGATGTTACTGAGCGTTCTTAATGTTCGTGATGTTGCTGTTTGTGAAACATTTGTTTTATGTGTGGTGAGATTTTTCTCATATCACCTTCTACTATAAAGGCACAAAAACAGGCTCAATCTCTCTCCCTCAATCCAATTAAATTAATCTCGTTCTCAGGTGCTCATTTGCCATTATTAAGATTAAATCTGTTTTTTGTCGTCTTACTTTAATTAAGCTTTTCCCTAGGGCGGGGCGATATGACTATCACATCACGATACTTGAGGACATTTCTATGATACACGATGTGTATCACAGTGTATAATTTAGCTAAAAATCTGTCTGTAGTAAAATGTTTTTAAAAGCCATTAAAGTTTGACGATACTTCTCTTTAATGCCTACAGAGACACAGAAGATTATGTTTTAAAAACTTGCATCAACTCAATGGCATCCATTCAGTACAGTTTAGTTTGTAATTATGTAAAAAAAAAATAATAATAATATAAATAAATAAATAAATACATCACCATGCCAACGATATCTCAGAAAAATGTATCACGTAATCCTCTATCACGATATCGGTTATATCTGTCACCCAGCTCTACTTTTCCCTGATACATTCAAAAAGGTTCAGTTGTACGTTAACATCAAACCTGTGATGCGTGTGTAATTTGTGTTTTACTCCGAGGCAGTCAGGACTGGATTTTTATAATTTATTTATTTTAATATCCAGACGTGGCTATTTGATCAGACGCATTTAACTGTCCCGGAGCTCATCTTTGATTTAAATGTTAATTTATGTCTTCAGCCTGACCTTTTTTTTTTTTTTTTTTTTTTTTTTTCTCCTTTTTTTTTATATGAATCCGCAGCCGTAGAAACTAATTGAATATCTGTGAGGCTGATTTAATATTCCAAGCCCGTTCGCCATTACGTCTCGCAGCATTTTCGTTCTCCCGTCTACTTTCAGGGTTATTGATTCAATTGGTGCTGATTTGCAGCAGTTTATTTCTTCATTTTCTCTTAAGTGCTTTTCATTGGCCGGGAAAATCGCTTGCTTTGATATTTAACGAGACTCGGTGCGGCGTTAAAAGCAACAGCAGCGGCACACACTCGCTGACTTTTCTGGAACTTTACCTCTTTTTTTCCCCCTCTTGCTCATTTCAGCAGTTTTCAGTAGTGCTAGGGGGTTTTTTTGTTTGTTTTTTGGTGGTGGTTTTTTTTTTTTTTTTTGCATTTAATGGAGAATGTGTTTTGGGTTTGGTTTTTTTTGCAAGTAAGCTCTAAAATGGTACAGCTTTATTTATTTATTTTTCTTTATTCTGCAGGTTCATTGTATTGACGACCTCAGCTGGCATCATGGACCATGAAGAGGCCAGACGAAAACACACAGGAGGCAAAATCCTAGGGTTCTTTTTCTAAACCTGTAAAAGCACCGACCAATAAAAAGACATTTTCAATGGACCAGACGCTCGTGTGTTTGTTTATTTCCAGACCTATAAGGAAGGAAATAGGAAACTAGCATGTCTTTGTGCTCCACATGTTCTGATTTCTGTTCATATTGGCCATAATGTTACTTTATACATGACTTAAGTTCATGTACAACACCCTCTGAAGAATTTCCTAAATGGTGAGCACCTCTTTAAATATTTGCATACATGTATTGTTGAAGAATATTTATATACTTGTTAAAACATACTCATTTTCTACACAGCTAGGAAAATGTTTTTTTGGTGGTTCTGGTTGGAAAAGTTTGTTCTGGAACACGCACTGAAATAAAGGTACCTCATTAATCCTGTACTTTTCCTCGTCACTGGTATGGAGCCATCGATTATACCTTTAGTACGCATCTTACCCGAGAAGCTCCATGTGCTTTAGCTTTTAGAGTAAAAGTAAATTTGTCTGGTGGAACAGCCTGTGCACCAGATTAAAGAGAAATAAAATCGTCGTTTATTTCTGAAAGAATTTCATTAGTCACAAATTCCAAACAGAATATAAAAACATTGAAAGTTTGAACATTTTTACTGGTCACCAGAATTTCAAAAAATATATTAAATAAATGTGATTGAGTACATGTATTATAATTCTTTATACACATTTATGCATCACAATCTTCAATAAAAAAAAAAGTGTCCTGTTCTCTCCTCATGCATTTGTAGAACTGTTTTTTTTTTTGTTTGTTTGTTTGTTTTTTGGTCCTTAAAGATGGTGGTTTTGATGACTTTTCCAGTTGATGGGCTGAAGGATGCAGGATCAGAGATGGCATCGATCACAGGATTGGGGTGTACCTCTAGTTTGGACCCCTGTTGGGTTCTGTTGTAAAGTAAATACTGAAACATTCATTTGTAAGCTGTTAAAGGGTTAACAGATGGAATTCCATTCTCATGCAGGCTATTGGTTTAATAAGTCTGATGCTACTGGTTATAATGGTATAATTGGGTCTATTATATAGGCAAATCCATTTAGATAGCTAAGAACACTTACTGTAACTATAGAAAGAAGTAATGACAGATTATACTCGGCAGTGTTCCGAAATGACTTACAGCTTGTGTGAAGAGAAGAGGTTTTCTTTGGGTTAATATAATAAACATGTATACAGAACAGTTTTCTAGCATGCAATAGGGATACTTTAAAAGATGAAATGAAATGAAAATATAAATGCACAAAATGAGTGTAAGGAGATAAAGGACACAAATAAATAGGGGAAAAAGAAAGTGAGCCACTCGGGAATAGACTGTTGTGTACACTTTGACATCCAGATGTGTGTGTGAGAGAGAGAGAGAGAACATGTGTTCAGTCCAGTTTCATTCTGAACTGAGGATTCTTTATTAAAGCGTCTGTGAAGGACATGACAAGTAGACTGCGGTTTTGCATAAACCTACAAAGCAGACTCATTGAGCTCAGATCATGGAGTTGTTGCGTTCCTCGGTGATGTAACTTTTCACTCCGTCATCTTTCAGAAAGAATTTTGATGAACAGCTGATCTGAGATCTGTTTTCTCCTGTCTGACTCTCTCCATCACTCAGTGGTTGCAATAAAGTTGATCCAGAAACACTGTGGTTCAGCTGAGGTTCTGTGGAGAGCAAGTGTAGTATTTCACACACTCACTAGGTGTGATGCATCAGCTCAGAAGAAATGACATCACACCTGAATGTCAGCCACGCCCACAAATAATACATGACTGTGCAAAAAGTCTCAGTCCTCAGCCCACCTTGTCACTATATTCTCTATTTGCACTATTTGGGGAGTTTTATTTATTTATTTTATACATACTTTTGGGCTTTGGTTTTATGATAAGAATTATTTACGGCACTTTTCTCACAGCCAAGGTCACAAAGTGAAGAGATTATTATAAGACGAATATAATACAGTAGATATGTTTTGTCAGTAAATTGAAACTCTTTAAAGCACAATTTATATACAATATACAGCTCAAAGTGACTCATGAGATATGAGAAAGAGCAATGTGCAAGGGTGAAATATAAACAATAAAGATACAGGTCAATGAATACGGGTTTGACAAAAAATAACAAAATAATAATAACGTGTAGCAATCTTGAACTTACTTTTAAACAAACATTTTATTTAAGTTTTTTAATCCTGTAAATGACTGAAATTAGAATATGTTTTTTGTTTTTTTTGTTTTTTGTTGTTGTTTTTTTTTTTTTTATCTTAATTATAATTCAATAATACAGTGCACTGCAGTACCAAGGCAAAGAATACCCATGATGCACTGTCATTTCAAGTTTACTACTATATACGTTTTTATTACTATTATTAGTTAGTTGTAATGACTGGGTTTAGTTAGTGTCTTAGAGCTGGAAATCCAATCTGTGTACATTTAAGATGTGTACACTACATGACTAAAATTAACCAATATGAGGTTCTTTCCTAAAAATCTGAAGCACACAATTATATAGAACGTCTCTGTACACTGTAGCATTACAGTTTCCCTTCACTGGAACTAAGAAGCCCAAAGTGCACAGAGCGAGCTCCATGAAGACATGGTGTGTTAAGGTTGGAAGAAGGTGGAAGAACTCGAGAGTCCTGCACAGAGCCCTGACCTCAACCCCACTGAACACCTTTGGGATGAACTGGAACTGGAGCCTCCTCGACATCAGCACCTGATCTCAACCTCACTAATGCTCTTGTAGCTGAATGATCACAAATCCCCACAGCCACGCGCTTAAATCTAGTGGAAAGCCTTCCCAGAAGAGTGGAGCTTATTATAACAGCAAAAGGAGCATAAATCTGGAATGGGATGTTCAACAAGCACATATGAGTCTGATGGTCAGGTGTGCACAAACTTTAGATCATATAGTGTATCATAAGCCGTGTTTTTCCTCTAACTAGAGCATGAACTTCAAGATATTTCTACAGCATTTACCAGTGTGTAGCAGCAGGTGGCGCTGGTGACCCACATCCTCACACTGTCTGGATGTAACAACTCCTTCTGTCTAAGGGTATGATGTAATGGGTTATGAAATAATCACTTTATAGTAATAATAATAATCATCATCATCATCATCATCATCATCAACTCTATCCCTTACAGTTCATGCTGCAGTAGTTATATTGCTACATGGTCTATAGTGGAAGACTTATATACCTATACACTGGAGTGAAAAAGTATTCACACCCCTTCACTTAGACTTAATTCAAATGGATTGCATTTGTTTTCAATCCACTGCTCTACATATTATATCCATAATGACACTGTGATAAGAACATTTTCACAATCGTTAGAGAACTCAGCTCTGGTGCATACTGTTTAAATCTTCATTGAAATCCTTTGGTTTTCTGCCAAATTAGCAAGTTAAATAGATTTAATTATATGAATTAAAAGGTATGGAAAAGATACAGCTCCAATTAGAACCCATTTAGACAGTGAGGAAAAAAAATCTTTAACTATCCTTTGGGAAGCCCTTTAAAAAAATCCTTTGGGGAGCCCTTATTTCTAAGAGAGTGAATCTGGACAAGAGTATCAAACTATTTTTAAAGCTTTTATTGCTCACAGCATGTTCCATCACTGTGAAATCAAAGAATTCTGAAACCACTAAGACATTTTCTAGCCTTAACATCGGGCCTGACTCATTAGCTCAGTGAAAAAGGGCCAGGAGATCAGTCTAACAGAGCTTCAGAACAAATCTACAGAGATCTGAGCAACCACCGAATCATGAATCCAGCTTTTAGAGGTGAGAATGACAGATCAGAGATGTTACCAGGAAAATCAAGAGAAATGCTGCAGATCAAAACTTGTAGAGACTTGTAGAGCCGAAAAGAAGCTGTGACTGATGCTGAAAGTGATTCAACAAAGTAGTGAATCTGATTTATTATACAAATGTCAGGTTTTTTATTTATTTATTTTTTGATACATTGCAAAAAAATTTACATTATCAAGATTTTCTTGATAATTCTTGATTTCTACATAAAAATATTCAAACCAGTACATTACTTTATTACCAGTATCCAAGTGCTTTACATACGTATACCATATAACTTCTATAATACTGCTGAAATAAAGTAAAACACACAGTATCATAAGGTTTACTGCAAAGATTGGTGCTAAAATTGTTTACCTGAACTTGCTCATTTTTCCATCTGTCATTCCCATCTATCATCTGGGGTGGCTGTGGTTCAGCTGGTAGAGCTAATCGTAGTGTAGGCGGTTCAATTTCTGACACCACATGCCGAAGTGTCCTTGGGCAAGACACTGAACCCCAAGTTGCTCCCGATGGCAGACTAGTGCCTTGCATGGCAGCTCTGCTACTATTGGTGTGTGTGTGTGTGTGTGTGTGTGTGTGTGTGTGTGTGTGTGTGAGTTTGTGTGTGTGTGAATGGGTGTGAGACATAGTGTAAA
This sequence comes from Stegophilus panzeri, assembly GCA_024331685.1. Lineage (NCBI taxonomy): Eukaryota > Metazoa > Chordata > Actinopteri > Siluriformes > Trichomycteridae > Stegophilus > Stegophilus panzeri. The sequence continues at coordinate 18,432,260 of JANDJT010000102.1, forward strand.
GCGCTTTGTAGAACCTCTAAGGTTAAAAAAAAAAAAAGCATTAAATAAGTGCAGACCATTTACCATCATTGCTTCCATTATTTTATCATGATACATTTTGCTAAGATTCTTTTTTTAGGATTTTATTTAAGGTAATGAAAAGGTTCAAACAGCAGCATTTTTACTTGTTATTAATGTATAGTTTTGTAAAACAAAAACAAAAATCTATTTCAAAATATAGCACAATGTGACATTGCTGTTAATTACCTGCCATTAAGTTACTGTAGATTTACATGGTACATTTAGGGTTTTTTTTTTTTTTTTAACAGTGTATTAATACATATTTTTGCCTTTTTGGGGGGGTTATTGTGTGTAGATCCATTAGCAGAAAATTCATATTAAATAAAGTCTAAATGTCACAGGATGATATCAGAGTACTTCCCAAATCCACTGTACTGTATATGTAATGTCTGGAGGTTTCGATTACTCTCTAGACTGTCCAGAATTATATATATTTGTGTAAAAAGATAGCCACATCTATGCTTCAACAATCCAACATTTCCTTTTTTTGCTGTACTTTTTGACCATTTTTATCTGATTAAGTATCATTTTCACTTCAGGCACACTTTTCTCAAGACGATAAGAAGAAAAAAGGAAAAGAAAAATTTTTTAGATGAAGCTTCTTCACAATGTAAGGAGCGAAGAGGCATGAAACACATTATTGGCTCGGAAATAAAGGAAATCTGAGACGGAATATTGATGCACTCTGCATTTCTGCAGGGCATGAACGTGGTGGTAAATGATGATGGGACTGTTTGGAGAAAGCCACTGACTTGTAATGCAGCACAATGGTGGTTTGTATTAAATCCAGCCAGCGTGTTTGCCTGGCGGCGTTACACTATGATAACTTCTCTATCGAATATGAGAGACATAATGTCAGCTGAAGACAGTAATCAGGTCCAGGCCATTGCCCCTGCTGGCTAAGTGCTTATTTTGATGGTTTTCTGCATTTGGTTTTTGGGTTCATTGGCACTATGGTTCTGTGTGACTGGGTTTTCATAGAAAAGCTGATGGAGCATTACGTCATAACCTCACACTCAGAGGCACCTCCTGAATCCACCAGGTCAGATCTGGACTTGTAGGACATTGGAACTATACAGAGTTTATTTCATCCATTATGTTGGGCATTGGGTTTTAGATCATGTATCAGTTGTACAAGTATTAATTTTTACTAGTTGACCAGTAATTTAAAAAAAATAATAATCTAGTCGACTAGTCATCATTTCCATAGCTAAAGCAAAAATTGTTTTAGGACACTGCTATTTTTATGCTTAATTTGTGCAGCAGGTAACAGTCACACACAGGATACACACTGAATTCAAGCTTCAGCACCTTTATACACTACACTGTTAACAAGGAAATTAAATAAATTGGTGCAATAAATGTACTAAATAATAATTCTGTGTCTCTAATTATACTATTTAAGTACAATTCTTAAAAATGCATTCGTGTGGAAGAGCTGGTGGCTTATCTGAAATCATTCATTAACTCACCACACAGTGTGGTGCCTTACATAGCTAAATGGCAGATGGGGGATGCGATGTCTACAGTAGTGTCTGGGAGGTTTTTCCATAATGTTCAACTCTGATCTGAGTATGCTCCCTGCTCTGGCTCTGAACAAGCTGAGCAGGATTGGATAGTGATGCGCAACCCGCGGCTCTGAAACGGCTCTTTCGCACAGCAGTGTACATAAATGTAATTCACGCTTCAACAGTGCGCAGATCTTATTTAAATTTGATTTAGCTTTAGAAGACAACAAAATCAATTGCAGGAGGAATTCCTTCAGGAGCGTTCGAGAGTGGCATTAGAAAAAAAATCCATGTAGACTTATCTACGCATCATGCTAAGTGATATCTAACTGTTAATGTTCCATTAAACAGTGGTCTCTCTCCAGCCCTCTTTCTTGAGATCTACCTTCCTCTATCTCCAACCAAAATCTAACACACCTGTTTTAGCTGATCAAGAACTTCTTAAGGCTTCTAATGATTAGATGGACAGGTGGGCACGATTATGGTTGGAGATAAAGTCTTCAGGAAGGTAGATCTCCAGGAACTGGATTGATGACCACTGCATTAAAGGAAAGAAAAGATAACGAGACTTTTCCCAGTGCAGTTCACTGTAGAATTTACCATCTGCCTCACTGTTTTTTTCCATTGACTAGTTGACATCTATGCAATGGTGACTAATGGATTAGTTAACTGGTCTGTGCAAGGCTTGCTTTAGATAATCTAAACTAAAACCCAAACTAGATGTATAGTTCACTACATACATTTGAAGCCCATTTAATGCCCTGTGTATGTGAAGTTAGCCCCGTTCATGATGGTGGAATTGAGCCACCGCCTTTGCAACATAAAATTCCGCTGGTGCTGTGAGCAGTCGATCTCAAAACATGTCAGTCATCATTTAGTGTTACTAATTACATCATTAATCAAACCTCATGCTTTTTTGATTAATCTAATATCCCCACTGCGTAAACTAGTCACGCTAGACAGCACTGGAGGAAAACACAGAGCTTCACACAGTGTCCTATAGGGGTAAAATGTTCATATCTAAATAGATAATTTTTTGTCATATTTTCTCACAAATATTAGGGAGGTTTTCACTTACAGATGTTTGCTGCCATCAGTCCATTCAGATTTGAGGTTTGTGTGACGTTCTTGCTGAAAACTCATCAGTATTTGCAGACCTCACGCCGTTAATCATTCTGTACAACTGTGATCAAAATGCATCCGGTGAAAGTTCTTATCAGTGCCTTTGGTATGTTGTTAATAATTTAGAGTCAACTAGCAAATCAACAACAACAACAACAACAACAACAACAACAACAATGAGCAAATAGATTTGTTTCAATGATCATTTAATTCATCATGGTCCTATTTCTCATAGTAAAATGCACAGATAATCTTTACATGCTGATAAAAACGAAATGCAAATGTTGTTGGTGCTGTTGTTTATTTGTAGTTAACTACAATAACTCTTAAGTACATTTTAGCATTTCCACCAGAACAAATGATCTTTTTTCCTGTTACAATAAGCTTTAAATTTTTTGTGTGTATTTGGACCTTTCTGCATATTTTAATTAAATATAAAAATGGCATTCATGAAATCATTTGAAATTACTCAGAAGAGGGAATCGGTTTTACTCCCTTCTTCAGCAATAATAAATTATAAATATATATATATGTGTTTTGTCTACACAATCACAATCACTGACTATCTCTCACCAGCAGACCACAGTACGTACAACTACAGGGCAGTCTGTCAGATGTGGTGATGTGCAACACCGGCGCACCTCAAGGAACTGTACTTCCACCATTTCTCTTCACCATATACACCTCTGACTTTAGCTTCAACTCTGGAACGTGCCACCTCCAGAAATTCTCTGACTCCTCAATCATGGGCTGCATCAGTGAGGATAAGGAGGAGGATTACAGAGACATGGTGGAGAGCTTCATCAGATGGTCTGAGGATAATCACCTTTAGCTCAACTTTGGCAAGACCGGAACAGAAAGCCCCCTACACCTATTACCATTCAGGGGGAGAAAATAGAGAAGGTGGACTCATACAAGTTCCTGGGAGTGTACATTAACAACAAACTAGAATGGTCAGAAAACACTGAAGCTCTCTACCGGAAGGGACAGAGCAGACTGTTTTTCTAAGGAGGCTCAGGTCCTTTGAAGTGAGCAGCAAGCTACTGCAGATGTTCTATCAGTCTGTGGTAGCCAGCGTCCTGTTCTTTGCTGTGATGTTCTGGGGAGGTGGAATTAAGGCTGGGGAGGCTGACAGACTCAACAAGCTGGTGAAGAAGGCCAGTTCTGTTGTTAGTCAAAAACTGGACACATCTGGAGAAAGTAGTGGAGAAGAGAATGAGAGACAAAATCAGGTCTACTCTGGGAAACCCCTCTCATCTACTGTATGTTGAGCTGCGGCAGATGGAGAGCACCTTCAGCCACAGGCTCATCCACCCCAGGTGCAAGACGGAACGCTTCAGATGTTCACCTAACCACTCCCTCCCTTGACTTTACTTCACTTTACTACACTACATATATGTTGTAATATATTGTTGAAATAGGGGTACCATATTGTACTATTTATATTGTTTTACATATCACTATTCATAGTTATTGTTATATGTCTATACTGGTTATACTGTACAGCTGCTATAGGTATATTATATTGTGTATACTGTACATATGCAATATGTATATGAGCTATATGTATATTGTGACTGTACATTGTTGTTTATATTGTTCATATGTACATTATATAGTTTGTTCTTATGTTTCTATATATTTATATATGTATCCACTGTATTCTTTATATATCCCTGTATTTTTCTCCTTATTATCTCTATTTTCTTCAGATGTCTTGGTGCTGCTGTGACACCCAAATTTCCCTGTCTGGTGATTAATAAACAATTACAATTAATAAACAATCTTATCTATCTTATCTTACAATGCAAACTTTTTCCACCATAATACTGAAGAATATCCTTTTTTAAATTTTAAAATAGAGTATATACTGTAGTACAACAGATTAATATCTATAGAAAAATATATTTTAGCATTTCAAATATATTATTTTCTCACCAGCAGAACATTTTACATTTCTACAAATTAGCATTTAAAGAATAAAATGACAAAAATATTTTATTATTCATGGAGAGTTGTAATTTTTATGACCTTTATGTCAATTTTTGGGGGGTATTTTTGTATATAAAAATGTACAAGTACGCATGAATTTACAAAGAAAGCAATTAATTTGACTCCTTTCTTAACAAATATATTATATTATATATATATATATATATATATATACAGTGGCAAGAAAAAGTATGTGAACCTTTTGGAATTTCATTGTTTTCTGCATAAATTTGTCATAAAATGTGATCTGATCTTCATCTAAGTCAAGGGTATTGACAAATATAATGTGTCTAAAATAATAACACAAAAAAAATTCTGATCCCTCATGTCTTTATTGAGAACAACCAAAAAAACCTCATTGTGCTTGTTCGCTTGTTCAGTTCGCCATTAAGAGTCGAATGACCTGATTCACTGTTCTTTCGGCTCAGCTCGCCATCAGGAGTCAACTCTCCAGGCTTCCTAACGGCTCATTGCCTTTTTTGCATACTTTGTGATATTTTTCATAAAACCCTATTTTACTTAACTATTAGTAAACATAATAGCATTGCATTGTGTAAAACTTCAAAACATCATCAGCTCTCAACGTTCACCTAAAAGAGTCAACTCATAGATGAACGACACACCAAATCTCAGAACAGTACTGTGGTAATTCCTAACCCCCGAACTAACAATTAGCTATGGTGATGTAGTATTTTATGACCTGTTACACAGAGAAATGCTTCAGTTTAATAAAACTCACATGAACAGAGGTAGGAAAATATTAGAGAATTATTTATGCTAGCTAGCATTAAATAAAATATTAGCTAATTAAGTATACAATGCATTAAGTAGGGATAAGAAAGCCACTATGTTAATATGTTGTGTTAGTACTTCACACGGGATAGACAAAGAGAATGATGGAGTTAGGTTTAATATTATGTTGTTTATTTGATGAATAAAAAACAGATAGTTCGTAAATTCTTCTTTGTGGAAATGTCATAAACCAGTTGACTGGTTTTAACTACGTAGCTTGGGGGTGAAAGGTAGCTAATAGGTTGACAAATGTCAGTGGATTTCACTGTGAAATACATAAGATAACAAATCACACAGAAAACAGGTAATATCAGGTAATAAAAATGCATACAGTGAGAGTTTTATTCCCCACATTGTGTTTTAAAAAGCCAGTTAGCTTTCTGCTATCTGTCACAGAAGTGCCACAGGGCTGCGCAAGCCGAGTGGCCACACTGCTATCTGGCTAGAACCGGTTTTACTATGGAGTTATATATGTGCCAAAACTAAACAAATAAATATACCATTTCGCAAATAAACACAATCTGCTTTGCAAAGGAAAACTCGACTCTCAAACAAACATAAAGCAATTTTCTCACAAACGTGTCGACTTGATTTTGTCACAAATGCGTCGCCTTGATTTTCTCACAAATGCTTCGGCTTGATTTTCTCACAAATGCGTCGACTTGATTTTGTCACAAATGCTTCGGCTTGATTTTCTCACAAATGCGTCGACTTGATTTTGTCACAAATGCTTCAGCTTGATTTTGTCACAAATAATAAAAGTATTTGTTTTTCCCATCCATCATCATGCGTAGTAGCTTTATACCTCACCATCTTTGGTTGCAGTGGTACTGAAGCGGTCACACTGTGCATTCTAAGACTGAAAATCTCAACTCAACTCACAATCTAAGAGTTCTTTTATGATGTGTGATTTTTGTCTGCTACTTTGTCTGCTGATTTTTGTCTGACTACTTCCTGCACCCCCCCCAACCCCCCCCCGAGTGTTTCAGGCTTTCAGACGGTTCTTTACAGACTCATCATTACTGATGGAGAATTTTAGCCTTAGAATGAAAGAAAGAAGGTTTGAGACTCCTCTATTACTTGCACAGGTCATTTTCATGCACTTATTCCTCTCATACAGTATGTGTCATGGCAGATTAATGATTCCCTTCTGCATTTTTAATCTAAGGTCTAAGTTATTTCTTGATAGATTTAACTTTTCTCTTGGGTGTTTGTTGCTGTTCTGAAATCAGCAGTTTCTCTAGTCTAGTATTTTAGAAATAGCCCTGAATGTTTTTAAGCGTTTCTCAGCCTGTTTTTTTATGTTATTCACGTTTACATTGTTAACGCTGTTTGGATTTAATGTTAAGCTTATTTAAAAGATGTTCCATGCATGTTTTAAGGCCCTGGAAAGCTTTATGCAAATGAACTTGGCCTGCTTTGCCTTGCAGAGGGCACGGTGAGGACAGCGGGGTCGACGCCAGCGCCAGTCACAGCGCCATATTGACAGCGTTAGCGTGACCGTGCCAGCTGATGAGTCAATTAACACGATGGCAGCAGAAGGGCAGGAAACCCTAAGGCTCACTTCAGTACATACACCATGACCACCACCACCACCATCATCATCATCATCATCATCATCATCATTTATGAATGTGGCTTTTGATAGGAGCCAGGTGACATTTAACACCCATTTCCACACACCCACACACACTCACACACATACACACATACACACACACACAGGCACACATTGATGGAGACACGGAGCAGGTAGGTGTGAATGACTAGCAGGTGCAGGTTTATACAGACAGACCGTCTGGTCTGAGGCCTGGCCGATATTCTGGATGTGGGAGGATGAGGAACAGTGAGTCAGTTTTCTGTGTCAGACGTGCGAATAAACAATTACACAGAGGTGACAAGCGCTTTGAGTAAAACTTTCGCAGCCCATCAGGACACGGTGGCCATTGAGGACCGTGATACAGACTGAGAAGGTCATGTGGGGACAAGACACAGAGATTAGAAACATCAGAAAGGGGTCCAAGCAGTAAACTTGCCTCGAGGATGTCTTGTAGAAAATAAACCCTAAGTTTGTATTAAAACCCCTGTTCAATAAGCAGTGCTCCTAGGGGACTAGGGGGCGCTAGAGTCCAGCATTTTGCCCCATATGTCTTTAACAAAGATCCTATAGCTGCACCTACTTCAGTTTTGAGATTGTTTGTATGTAGAATATGCAAAATCTATTTCTAGGTCACAAAAATGGAGTCAATAAGTAGACAGCTGAGTCTGTTACACTTTTCTGGCCTCAAGCTTCAAGCTCTTAAAGCTTGCAATCTGACTGGCTCTCTGAACTTCTGTCTAATTTTACATAATTTTCTATAGCACTCTGAGAGAAATCTTTTTTAATGGCTTTCACTTGCTTTAAGAGCAAGAAAAAAAACTCCCACAGTATCGCATCTTTTTTTAATCCCTCTTTTTTATTTTTATGAAAGAGTTAGCAATAACGAGAAGTATAAGCTTAACACTTACGTGGTCTGTGCTTGTTCATTTTCGGTGTTGGTCAAATAGCCTCTTTTTGCAAAAATAGGCGGGTTTTGGGCGTGTCTTGGGATGTAACATACCACTTAGGATTTTTAAAGTTAAACATAAGAATGTGTATTTATTAAACGAGCCTTTCAGACAAAATCCTTTTGTCTAATAAATCACACATACAAACACGTAAATCAGAGGCTAAACACACACAAAGCTGTTTTTAATGAAAGAATTTAACTCATGTTAAAGTGAATTTGTGTATTATGCCAAAGCTAACTGGACCAATTCTAAGGTTTTTCTCAAATCCTCACAACATTTTTTTTTGTCCCTTTATTGGTGACATTTGTAACGACTTGCTAGTTGCTGCTAAGACTCAAGGTAAGCATGTGGGTATTTGCAGTTGTAGTTCTCCTAAGTCCAGCCTGGGGGCAGTAGTGGCTTTCCCATCGCCACCCTCACAGTGTCAGCATTATCCTTCTCTCATTCTCCATCTGAAAGGCTTTAAGCTCCAATTAAGATTGGTCCAGATGATAGCAGAATTAGTATTGTGATGCGCAGAGAGGTTTGAAGTGCACTTTTTTTTTTTAATCCAGTATTGCTGACCAAATGCTTCTGCTATCAAACAATCTGCCACCTCTTTTAGAGTCATCAATACATGTGTTGTAATCAAATGGCAATCAGCTGGAACTGAATAAGCACAACGTCCTTTGGAGGAACCAGTTATTATTTATATGTTTACATATAACCCTTAGATGATCTTGTGAACCTTCTGTCATGTTTAAAGTTCAAGTCTGTGCTGAACAGAATGCCTTTATATACATTAATTATTTAAAGCAAGGCTGTTAAAAACAGTTTCAGCCAAATCACTTTGAAAGGATACTTATAAGAGCATATGTATTAACATACAGAATGTAGGATGTTTCTAAGAAGGAAAACATTATTTACATATAAACCAAAGTCCCTCGCTCCGATTGGTGGTTGTGACTTTGCTTCTCATTAGCATTGAATTAAACTTCTCTTAACTTTCCCAGCCTACTTTGAATCATTCATGGATGTGCCGCCTCCAGCTATAATGCAGTTATAAACACATGGTTCACATTCATTTCATTCAGAATCACCTGGGTTTGAGTTTGATACCTGTGACTTAGATGTCCATCATCAGTGTATATAACTTTAAATAGGGAAAAAACCTCATAATACTAATGATTATAATACTAATTTCACCATCTGTGTGTATTTACTCAAAAATGTAAAAAGGAAGATGATGGAACCAGGGATCCACAGAGCCTCAGCTGTGTTTCCCGAGTGTATGTGCGAGTGTGTGTTTGTCCATACACATCTGGTGTGACATCATTCCCATACCCACCCATAACCTCAGAGCCCCATCGGTGTCTTCTAGCTCACCATGTTCTTGCTAACAGCCACAGTGACACAACACCGCTGATTACATTTCACTGTTGAATTCTCAGGCTGGAGTAATTAACTCAGGTTCTGCTTGCTGCGAGCGCTCTGCAAATATTATCCTGGAGCCAGTGAGGGCCTCAGGATCGAGGCGGGGCTGTCTCATGGTCGTGCCCACCGTATTGACTTGATTACTGTAGCTGCTAATTAAGAAGCAGACCGGACGGATAGGGCGCTGAGGGAGATGACTTCATTAGCAGGGTCTTGGTGAGCGTAATTTTTCACATCTCCTTGGTAGCAGCCAAACGGGAGGAAAAGCTGGAATCTTCTAGAAGGAAAAGACAGCTGAAATGAGTCTATATGTCCAGCAATGGACCATTTACACACTTGAATATGGACACCAGGGTGCCAATGATTGACATATGATTCCCTGTGCATCTTGGATTTGATTCCTGTATTGAGACACTTGTGCTTTTTTGTATCAGATATTTTTAGGCAATGTTTACATTTCTATATTAAATAAAAAAAATCCTTATGTTTAATCCTGTGAAAAAGTCCAGTCCTTCCTGCAGCCTGAGAGCTTTGCAGGTCACAAAGGATTCAAAAGAGGAAGATTAATATAGTATTTAAAGTATGTTGTATTTTGTTACTGTACTTATTATTGACTTAACTATATTACACAGGTTTTTCTTTAGTGGAGTATATTTGAAAATTAGGGTAATACCTGTGCTTTTACTCAATTAGGGTAATACCTGTGCTTTTATCTCCATTAAAAACACTCTTTTTTTAAAGTCCTTAGTTTTTTATTCATACCTTTTAAGTACTATAAATTTTAAGAATCATGACTTATTTATTTCTTTTCTCTGGCTTCAGTCAATATGAGTCAAATCTATAACAACTTGTATTGATTCCTGTTGATCATTTTTGAATGAGGACTGTCTGTATACATTAAGGTTGATTTAACAAAAAAAAAGGAAGAAAAAAGAACCTGATGAAAAAAAATGTAAATAAACTCAGGGGATGGGATTGAATTTGTTAACTTTTTTACGAAGTTGTCGAAAAAGGTACAACCGCTAACCACACCCCTAATCCCTAAAACTTTAACCTTCGTAATTCTTTCAGTAGTTCTAAATTTAGACGAGAGAATTTAAATTTTAGATAGAATAATGAAAATTACTTTTGAATTTTAAATATGTCAGTAGAGTAAGTGTGGAGGTGGTGTGTTAGCTTTTCAAATGTTTAACTAGACTGTCTCTTTATGGAAGCACCACACAGTTAATTGGCTAAATAGAAAAGCGAGCGATATTACTTTGCAAAGAGAACAAAAGGTCCCACTTTGGAGTTTTCACCTTGAGGCTGTAATTAAAGTTTAATCAAAGTCAATTTTGACCCTCTTTGCCATCTAGTTTGTACAGGCATGGAGTAGAAGTTCTCTTCGTTTTGCAACACTGAATGATTTACACATTAGGTTAAAATACTGCATGTTAGCATTGGCACAGATACGCTAGGATACGCTAAAGAGGGTGGTGCTGTTTTTTTTATTTTTTATGCACACATTCAAAGTTGGCCTGAAACCAGGTGGATGGAAAGCCACTTGCGTACATGTTTTATCTTTGTCCTGTCTGGATGTGTCAGTGGTGTGCAGTACTGCCTTTATGTGAGTTCATTCTTATCTTATCATGCTTATGCCGAATGCAGAGTGCAGTCTTGCCTTTCACTCGGCTTGGATGATCCCAGCATTAAAACTCCGGGCTAGTTTGAGCAGCTGGTTATTTTGTTATCAGTTTGCAGCAGGAGGTCGACGTTTCTTCTCCGATGCGCGCCACACATCTCCACATCTCCGGGGATCAGCTATCAAAGCTTGCAGACTCCTGAGTGTTTGTCATTGAGCCTGCGCAGAGCAGGACAAGGACGTTGTTGCATAACAGCTTTCAGACTTAAAAAGGAGCTTAAACGTCAGCTGCGGCCGTGCGCCATATGCATGCGTTCAATCTCGACTGAATTTTGCTGATTATTGTGGCCATACTTTCAGTTCGGGAGGGGGAGACGGGCTGTATAATCCCTTCCGTTACCAAACACATGGAAGGTTGCTTGTACTTGGTTTCTGCTCATATTAGCCTGCAGTATAAAACCCTCAGTTGAAGGACAATATGGAAAAGCAAACAATGAGGAACGTGGAAAATGATGGTTCTTGGTAGCCTCAGCAACAAGTCTAAAGTAGCTAACAATTCATGGAAGTCTATCTCAACCAAAATCTTCAAACCATGTCCCTGTTTCTTCAGCGACATCACACAGACGTGTTGATGTGGTTTAGGACACAGGGGGACTTCCTGTCTTTTATAAACAGGAACTAAAGCTCACACATTATTTATAGGGGTTTCCATCACTCACTTTTTTCCAAAGTGCAGTTCGGTATCACTCCACACACCTTGGCTCCGCCTCCCAAAGTGTGAACCTGGGATTGTACAGAAATCTTTTTATACTTAAATTTGCAAATGCACACTGTTGCTGATATTTTACTTAAAAGAATATACAGTATCTCACAAAAGTGAGTACACCCCGCACATTTTTGTAAATATTTGATTATATCTTTTCATGTGACAACACTGAAGAAATGACACTTTGCTACAATGTAAAGT
>JANDJT010000102.1:18449530-18476222 GCA_024331685.1 Stegophilus panzeri
GTTGTCACATGAAAAGATATAATCAAATATTTACAAAAATGTGAGGGGTGTACTCACTTTTGTGAGATACTGTACCTTCTTGTGATTGTGGATCTCATCTGGATGCCCAGAGATTTGGACTTCCCAGTAATTGGTGTCTTGATTTATAAAATCTATGCCATGCTCATCTCAAGGCTCCTCAGAATGGAGGTGGATCTGGAGTCCGGGAACATTGGGCATGAAGCAGGAATATAACCTTGATGGGATGCCAGTTCATCCCAGGGCACCATGCACACACTCATTCACAGCAAGTGGCATTTTAGTGTAGCTAATCCACCACGAGGGAAACCGGAGAACTGGTAGGAACCCCATGGGGAGAACATGTGAATCTCTGAATACAGTAACCTCAGCGCAGGATTGAACTTGACCCACAGTAGCACCTTGCCTCCGAGGACTGTATCCCGTATTTATCAAAATCCCAATGTCCAGTGTCACCCAGAAGGGCATGGGTTCCATTTTGAGTCTGGTTCCTCTTCAGGTTTTTTCCATTCAAGGGAGATTTTCCTTGTGACTGTTGCTCATCAGGGATCCAAATCTACATCCGGATTTTTGTAAAGCTGCTACACCAATCAAAATTGTTGACTTCAGAAAACAAGACTTCAGTTTCTGGACTTCCTTCACCATTGCCCCATCAATGTGCATATGGTATCGGGTTCATTATTTACAGTTAGCTGGGTCCTGGTCTTATATTTAGTAGGCTGTTGGGACTACATGCTTGGCTTCTCATTGCATATGCCACAAGCAAGGTAAACTTTATAGACCAATTTAACTTGCTGGAAGCGGAATGCTGCTACAGATTTTACCAGTAACAGAAGCAACATCAGCAAGCATTAAACTCTGCAGTCTCCAAAGCTTTCTTTTTTTGTTGAGTATATTTGCATTCAAAAATACGAAACAGGAAATGAAATGAGATTTTGTCCAGGAACCTTGTTAAGTTTCATGCCTCAGGATCTCGTATGCCTCCTCTCATGAGCGCCTTGTACACTTGATATACAGGTCACCATGCTACATTTTACAATTTTTTCAACCTTCTCCAGTAGCTTTTGGCATAGCAGGAAAATACAGAAGACGTGTTCTGATAAGATTAATTAATTACTGTATAATGTACTAATATTGAGAAACACAGTGCAAAGCCGCGATATTCACTGAATCTTAATGCTGCTGCACTGAATGTTCCATCTATGACTAATAAGTTCGTTATAATTGGCCAGTTAATTGAAAGTCATGAACTTGACCTTCTTTCTCTGACAGAGACATGACTTGACTAAAATTGCACTGCTGTCATTTTCACTAATTTTTTTTTTTATCCTGTCCGCTCTGCTCTCCTGCTAGTCATCTATCATCTCTGGTTGTTTGCTTAGACACATGCTAGTGTGTTATCACAAACTACATAACTGCTGTGATTTGTTCATTTCTTCTTTCACAATAAAAGTAGTTTAACCACAGATGTCTTTTCGCTTTGCCAAAATATTGCTGTTTGGTGAAAAAAGGGGTTTGCCCTTTGTGTAAACTAGTGGCTAGTCTGGAAACTCCAGTAACCAGTTCCTCAGCATGTACAGAACTTATTAGATTCAGTAGAAAATGGGTTTTCAACTGAGTTTATATTCTTCGAATCCTATATCACAGGGCTCTACAGTAACAATTGTTTTGTGCTCCTAATTACAAAAATTTAGGAGCACAGTCAAAAAATTTAGGAGCACGGTTGAAATGTAGTTTTTTTTTTGTTTTGTTTTTTTGTAGAGATGGTAACATTCTCAACACAGGGGGTGTGCCCTTCTGGGGGGGCGCGGAGAGATTGGAAGGGGGCCGCAAATTGTTTCTTAAAAAAACCCCGGGGTATTTTATTGCTTTTCAAAGAGAATGTGCATAAATGAAAAACCCCGTGTTCCCTCTCCCTCTGTATTTTCATTTTTCTGGTGAGAGGCGGAGCTTAGCCTGCCTTTTATCCAGCTGTCAATGCAGACCAGTATTGCCAAATTAGTGACTTTTCAGGCCCCTTTAGCTACTTAAAAAAAAAAAGCAAAAAAAAAAGCGCCTAATAACAAATCTAGCGACTTTTTGGACAAACTTTAGCAACTTTCCAAATGTCGCCAGTTCTGTCCTGCAAGCGTGAGGTCTTGCTTTCCCGCTGCACTCACACCTCTCTCTGCGTCTGCTCTGTTCAGTTAGTGGCTGAGAGCCAGAGATTTAACAATATCATGGATAACGAGACGCGCCCTTCGTCCCAATTTACATCATTCTATCAAAACAGATTATAGATTAAGTTGTATATAGATAGATTTCGTATAGAATAGCTAATTATTATACCTGGTCTCCTCTAATATTGGGAGGAGGGGTGCCACATGATAGGGGAGGCTTGGGGGGGTTTTAGTTACAAAAGGTTGAGAATGTCTGTTTTATATAATTAGTGATATGACCTTGTTTAGGTCTCAGAGAAAAAGGCTGATGTAGCCTCTCACCACTATTGTGTCTTTTTTTTTTTTTTAATGGCATGTGGTACCAACACAAAGAGTGATAAGAGCACTACTGCCTCACAATATCTCTACACTGACTGTTGTGACCTTCAGGGATCTTACACTGCCCCCCCCTCTCAAAGCCTATTCCTGTGATAATGTTGTGAGAAACTTCGCTCTGTACTTACTGAATGTATTTTGTGTCAAAAATAAAACACCACCTGGGCGCCAGTCAACATGTTTTTGTTTTTATTTATTTTATTTTTTTTGGGTGGGGGTAAATCCAGGGATTGCAGTCAAGTAGAAAGGCAGTGGAGACACAATGATATCTATAAGAAAGCATTTCAAAATAAATCTAGCTTGATTGACAATTATAACCCAAAATTCATTTTACACTATCTTGATGTGTAAATGCAATTAATTTTTTCTAATAATTGTGATATTTATTATCTCTAATATTTTTTTTTCTCAAATCAAATTTTTTTAATATTTATAATATTTATTTAAAATGTATCAAAATAATTATCTCAACACAATAACAACGCTTTCTTGCAGTACACTGGTGTTCCATTCCTCTGGCGGAATGGAAATCGACTTATCAGACATTTTCAATCAGTATAAATAAATGAATTATTTTATCACTGCAAGTCTGTTATTAAGATTAGTCTGGACACGGTTGGGTTTCTGTGTGTAGAGCATTGTGAATCTGTTTTTAGCTGCTGTTAAGCGAGGCGATGGGAAAGGTGTGGGGTGTGAGCCCCCTGCAGGGCAAACCACACTAATACTGAGATAAAACTCAGTGGTGACTTGGCGGTTACTGATCGGAAGGTCGGGGGTTCAAGCCCCAGCACTGCTAAGCTGCCACTGTTGGGCCCTTGAGCAAGGCCCTTAACCCTCTCTGCTCCAGGGGCGCTGTATCATGGCTGACCCTGCGCTGTGATCCCAGCTTCCTAACATGCTGGGGTATGCGAAGAAAAGAATTTCACTGTGCTGTAATGTATACGTGACCAATAAAGACTCATTATCATTATCATTATCATTAAAACGGAGTACAGAGATAAAACGGACAGCACAACTAAAGCTTTTATGATAACAAAACACTGTTTACAACTGCCACAATGAATTTATAACGTTTAAACCTAGTAGGCTAGGTAAAAAAAGAAATACTTATGCACATTCTTAAAGCCTTGAGTGTTTACTTCCATAAGAGCCATTAACCACTATTATGGAGTGTGACATCACAAATAAATTGAGTGCTGAACCCAGGCACAACCAAAACAGATGGAAATGCCTGTGGTATTTGAGCTTTTCAGGCCTTTGATAGCACTAAAACATTAGTAGTTATCACGTTTGCCTAGCACCTCCAGGGTTTCCTGGATTCTCACCTCAGCCTGTGTGCATGGAGTTTGCATGTTCTTCGGGGGTTTCCTACAAAGCAGTCCAAAGACAACCTACAGCCTAGAAAGCAGTCCAAAGACATGCCTTGTAGGCTGATTGTCCATAGATTGTCCGTAGAATGTGTGAGTGTGTGTGTGATAGTGTCTTGCAATGGGCTGGCACCCTGTCCAGGGTGTACCTATCCCTACTCCTTGGGATAGGCTCTCCCAGCGACCCTGTGAAGGATAATCGGTACAGAGAATGGGTGGATATAAACCATTAATGCTATATCATTTTAAACCATTAATGCTATAGCAATTTAAAATGCTATATCATCACCAAGTATATCATCAAATATGCTGTGATGTCTCACAAGGTCACTGCTTTTCAGTCTAAACACACTTTTTTTCCCTTAAGACTGGTTGTTGTATTAGCAACTGTAGCTAAGCACGGGCGTCGATATAACAATACTCCACCACATTGTATGTCGGATGATTGTAAATCAATTCAGAAAACCAATATTCCAAAAGATCAGAGGAGGAGGTGATATTTCAACCATTTCCTACTCCTGAGACAGCAGGAGAAGAAGGAGAAGCTTAGGTTACCAGTTCAATCCTGTCACAAATCAAATGCACTTTCTACACCGTAGCTAAAACAATGAGTAAAATTAAATGACTAATTACTGTGAAATGGAGAACGGGCTAATTACTGTTTGCTAGCTGACACTGGAAATATTAAGAACCAGTGAAGCATTTAGACTGAATGTTCTCCTTAAAATGCATTTAATCTCACACTACATTTCCCATCATCTGTAGCTGATGAGGCTGCTGACACTTTCACTGATGTCTGTAGATTATAGCTTCAGTCTTGATGCTTTTAGTGCTATCACATAGCTGTGAGATTGGGATGCCAAGGATGTGATTCAAGGTATTGTTTCACAAAATTACTATGGATTTCACGTAAATCTTCTAGCTTTGTAATTGAAAAGTATAATTGAAAAAGTTGACCACAAGGCTTGAAAGCATGTCGGGACGTAGCGACAGTAAACAAGGGGACGGGGTCGAGCGAAAGGTTGGGCAACGTATCTTTTAATCAGTGTGCAGATGACTTGTAATTGACTTGTAATTCTCTGAAAACAAAACACAAAGGAAAACCTTATCTCACCTCTATTTCTCAGAAGGTCAAAAAACAAAACAAAACAAAACAAAAAAACTGCGTCAGCAACCTGGGAATCATTTTCAATGGTGACTTCAGAATTATATTAGTAACTCCTGCAAAAGAGCGTTCTAGCAAGTATCAAGTTTTTTCATCTCATCAGTGGCTACCAACATCTTTTAGATGATTTTAATATCTATAGTGCTATAGTGTATTAGTGTATAAATCTTCATGCATTCCCTCAGAGTAGGAAAACATCTTTTTTTTTGCCATATTAGCCACTGTAGCTTGCGATTGTGATACCGCCGTTTCAGGGAGGGGCAAAGTAGTGTAAAAGTACTAACCTTAGCTATTGTGATAAACACACCTAACAACCAGAATGCAATCACAAATACACAAAGGAATATTACTGAATTTCAGACTTATTACCAAAATGGTAAATGGTGTGCACTTATATAGCGCTTTTTTAACCTTAGCGGTTCCAAAGCGCTTTACACTAGCTTTCATTCACACATCAGTGGTAGCAGAGCTGTCATGCAAGGCACTAACTTGCCATTGGGAGCAACTTAGGGTTCAGTTTCTTGCCCAAAGACACTTTGGCATGTGGAGTCATGTGGGCCAGGAATTGAACCACCAACCCTACGATTAGTGGACAACCCGCACTAGCACCTGAGCCACAGTCTCCCATTAAGAAAACAATAAGAACATTAGTGTTGAGCAGAGATATACTTAAAGAAGGAAAACCGTATTAAACAGTAAATTTATTTTGCAAGCAGCTATAACACTGCTACCACATAAATTCGCTCATAAAATGAAAACGCACAGATTGTCCAGGATTCGTGTTGGAAAATAGATTTCTTTCATTCTTTTTCTGATATTCTTATGATTTTTTTACATACAAATTGTGCTGGAATTCATGGGGAAATTTTTAGTTTATGCTTTAATTCATTGGAATGAGGACATTCTCCTGCCTTGCACCTAGTGTGCCGGATCCACTGCGACCATGACCAGGATAAAGCTCTTAATTAAGGCTGATGAATTGTGTACATGATCACACCCTATAGTAGGAACTGAAGTGTAAGTTTTAGCACTTTCCTTTTGAAGGTCAACCAGAGGTCAGCGGAGTTCCTGCCCAAACATCACCTGAACATCTGGTGTAGTGCAGCCATCCACAAAATAAAACTCAGCCCTACATAACCATCTATCATCACAAACAAGCCAAGGGGAGTTGATTCATTTTTTTGGTAACACAGGACTGCTAGACAGTGTGAATATTGCTTATTGACATATTTCTATCCAAATGTTCAGTCAGTTCATTTGCGACATTAATAACATGTGCAGTGAATGAGATTTTGTGCACAGTATTTTTCAAACTTAAGTTTCCTCTTTATATATTGTAGTAATTCATTCTGCAAAACACAATTCTTCACACCCTGATGATGAATATTATTTGGTAAATATTTTTCACCATCTAGGGTTTGTACCCTCTTCAAATCCTGAAAAATATTCAACTCTTGAATTGCTTAAACTGTATTTTTTGCACTCCCAATGTATTGTTATGTCTATTATCTGGCCTGTGCAGTTTAACAACCACCAACAACCATCTCTTATTTGTGCTAGTTTTCTTTAAGGTGATAACTAAGAACAATAACGAAATATATAAACTTTTTATATACAAGTTTGCTTGCATTTATTTAAAACATTAATTGAGAAGAAACAGAATTAAGTTATGGGGCACACGGTGGCTTAGTGGTTAGCACATTCGCCTCACACCTCCCGGGTTCGAGTCCCGCCGGGGCCATATGTGTGCGGAGTTTGCATGTTCTCCCCGTGCTGCAGGGGTTTCCTCCGGGTACTCCGGTTTCCTCCCCCAGTCCAAAGACATGCATGGTAGGCTGATTGGCGTGTCTAAAGTGTCCGTAGTGTATGAATAGGTGTGTGAATGTGTATGTGTTTGTGTGCCTTGCGATGGACTGGCACCCTGTCCAGGGTGTACCCCGCCTTGTGCCCGATGCTCCCTGGGGTAGGCTCCAGGTTTCCTGTGACCCTGAAAAGGAGTAAGTGGTAGAATATGGATGGATGGAGAATTAAGTTATTTGAGAGATTTCTGCCCATTTCTCTTAAGGGCAGCTGACTGTAACACAGTGTAGGTTTGGTACAAGCTAAACCTTGCTATTTATAACAAAGTTTTGAAGAACTTTGAGAAGAAATCTGAAATGATGGCTGACGGGTAAACAGCGTATCAGGGCTTAAGGAGTGCACTGAGCGTGTTTACAGTGAGCATTGTGAGTTATGAGTATGACTCTCCAGCTCCTCGGGTATGAGATTTTATATATATTATATATATATATATATATATTGTCACTGAGTGGTTCTGAGGAGTGATATCATACCAGAGGGGTCTAAAGGTCTTAATGTCTTCCTCTATCTTCCTCACTCACACACTTCACCCTCAGCAAGCTCCTGTAACTGCCCTGTATGCCAGACTTTCTCCTAACACATCATATTTTCCACTTATACCCACAGCTTACTTTTCTCATAAAGTGGAGCGCTCTGCATTTACACAACAGGGCTTTACACAAGACACACAGTACATGGAAAATGCATTTCAGTCTTGGTCCTGGGACCATTTTACCACTTGGTCCATGGTTCCTGAGGGAGATGATTCAACAGAATGTAGGGTGGGAAGAGAGACGGAGGAAATGATGTAGATTTCCGTTTGAGTATTTTCAGCCTCAAACTACCAGAACCACTATGTGGCATAACGGACAGACTGAGCTTTATTTCTATAAGCTGGTGCTCGTCCTGCCAGCATCTCCTACAGCATCATAGGCTTTTAATCATGCTCAGGATTGGACTGATACTGATACTAATCAGTAGCTATTCAGTAAATCAGAAAGCTCACAAAATTGTGTGGGCCCACTGCACATATGACAATAAAGTACTTGAGTCTTGATTCCACTATAGTCCACTATTATTCCAAGTAACACAACAGCTGAAGATTTGCGATACAATACACAATTGCATTTTTGACTGTATAATATAGCTATAGAAGAGAAATGATTTATAATCCAAAATTTACATATTTCTGTAAAGCTGCTTTGTTAATTGAATTTTAAGAACATACATATTTACATTTATGGCATTTGGCCCTTATCCAGAGCAACTTACATAGATCTCATTTATACAACTGAGCATCTGAAGGTTAAGGCAGCTTGCCAGTGCTGCAGTGGCAGCTTGCAGGTGCTGGGATTTGAACTCACGACCTTCTGATCAGTAGTCCAAAGTAGAAGTCTGATCAGTAGTGTAACCATGGCTATTAGAAAGTCTGTACTGTATATCTGAACTTACCTACCTAATCTTAAAGAATGCATATGTAATCGCAAAAGGAAATAATGTGTGTATTATCATGTAAACTTTTGTGTGATGTACAACCACAAAGAATGTCAAGTCTAATTTGTCAGGTGACTCTTTTAATTTGTTAAAATATTGAATGTTTATTTAAAAAGGTCTGAGATCTGCAAGATCTGCAGTTTATCTGTAGCATTTATGATTTTGACCATTGTCTACGGTGATATGGGAGACGCCTGAAACCTACAAATAAAAAATAATAAAAACAGTAAATAAAATTCACCTGAGAAAACACTGAAAGCACTAAAAGGGAAAAATCACTGAAAGGGAATGTGCACGGGACGTAAAAGACACACACTTGCTTCTAGTCGCGGTTACTATCTCTTCATACGGCTTTATTTAAAGTAAATTTGACCTGTCTGGAAAACATGACCAGATTTTTGTCTCGCTCATACTATTGCTTGGTGCACATGTCAGAAAAATCATTGTCCTATCCACCAACTTGTGTCAACTTTTGTGGTGCAACAGAAGAATGTTCACCTGTTGTCTAGAGATTGCAAGTTCTGATCCTTGCGATGCCAAAGCCATCCCTAACCTGGAGTCCAAGAGAGCACACTTAGCTGTGCTGTCTGGGTGGGAGGGGCATAATCTCACTCTCTCTCTCTCCTGTCAATCACAGCCACACCAGCCAATTGTGAACACCTGCAAGCTCACGTATGAGGAAGAGGGTAGATGGCGCTTTCCTCCAAGTGTGTTACTCTGCCCTGTGTCGCATCAGTTAAATAAGGTGGATTTGGCTGGCTTCACATGTCTCAGAGTGAAGTACATGTTAGCCATCACCAGTTGGTAGGGTGCGAGACTGCCAAATTAGAGAGTAAGTGATAGAAAAAAATAGCGACCAATCTTTCCCGTAAAGACATGCAGCTTATACAAAGTGCTAGCATGTGTTCTCGGTCTCCTCTTTGTGCAGTCATGATGATCTGACCTGTATGAGTTCTGAGTGCCTTCCTTTTCTTAATTCTGATCTTAACCGTGCCCCTTGGGATACCAGAGGTTTTGAAATCTATTTATGCCAATCTCCTGACTTCCACAATTTTATCCGTTTATGCTCTTTTAAAAGCACCTTTCAGCCCGGCGTGGGTTCTTTTCTTGGAAATACACTTCCAAAAAAAAAAACTAGTCAGGACAAAGGCCTGCTTTTCTTCTGATCTAATCAAACACCAGACAATTGATCCTGTGAGTCAGTGAGTGTGCCTGATCTCTGGGTGACTTCCTACACACTGAAAGTTGAATTAGTTTCAAATATATTATTCTGCTAGGTTTAATTTATAGTAAAATGCATAACGTGTAACCTTTTAATCAGTGGATTTTGAGTATCATTGGACTGTGGTATGGAAAGATAACGTCCTCTATTCATTCCATACATCATTAAACCACAGTAAATTGCTTTTCTCTTGGCATACAGCACTGCTACATCCTCTTTAAAACACTCAGAAGACCATATTACATGCACGTCACACTCTTGCGCTACTGTTATGTGACCTATTGATTGTTGCCAGTCATGGATGTTTATGTGGCAGCAAAACCAGCAGAGCATGTCCAATATAAGCAGTTATTTTACTGCCTTAGTGTTGTGCTATATGTGTGTGTTTTCTGGAATTCTGATTGGGCAGGATGTGTTGATTAATTTCCTGTCATTTGTATCTGCAAATCACAGGTTTGTATTAATGTGCTCGTACTAATACGTTATTGTTTCTATAGTAACAGCTCATTCATAGGGACTTGTTCGGTGGGCGATCCACATAAACAGATTAATGTGTAATCACTCATAAGGTGAATTTTCTATAATTAACATTTATGGTAGGAGTCTCCAGTAGCAGCACTTTGTAACAGTCAGACGTAAAGTTGTAACTTGTAAGTTTTTGCACATCTTCAGGACAGAGGAGTTTACGTTTGTGGTTTCTTGCATTTGTTACAGGATCCGATATCTAATGTTTTCTCCAAAACCTGATCTACCATCAGATCTGTGCCATTTCTACTATAAACTATTTTGAGGCAGTAATAAAAGGCAAAGTGGGAAGGTTAAATTAATGGACTTACCCACAACTGCTGTCTAGACTGTAAAAAATCTAAAGTTGAGGAAACTTAAAAAATTAAAGCAACCAGCTTCAGGGCTTTTTGAGTTTCCTCAACTTTTAGGGCAATTAGTTGTACAAAGTTAACAATTAAAGTTGAAGTGTATGTACAATGAACATTATATTTTAAGTTAAACAAACTCATTAAAAAATATATTGTTCCTACATGTCTATCTATGTACAACAAATTTTCATTTTTCAGTTTGTAAGTAAAAATATGTTTTCCTGGTGCAGAAATTAAAGTGTCCAGAACATGATATTTTTTGTTAGGCAGACCTTCTCCACTGAAGAATGTGCATCAATCCAACTTGAGTGAATGCTATTATTTATTGAATACCATTCAATAAAATCAAGACACTGCACCTCAATAAATCTTCAATAAAATGAACCAAATGGCCACAACCATTAATGATGAAAGTCTCACACATTTGCCATGGCATGGATTACACATATTACAAATAAATTCACTCTCTTCCATCTTAAAATCAATGACAAGTTAACAAAATTGGATAAAATCATGGGAAAGAATTTGTCATGCTTTTTTAGATGAATTTGTGATGTTCTGCATGGCAAAAAAGGCATAGTTTGAGTTCAAACAAATCTATAACTGAATTAAACTGAAGTAAACCTGAATTAAACAATGGAAAAAAAAATGAGTCCAAGGAGTGCAAAAATGCTTTTTAAAAAGTTTGAGTTTAAAATAAATATAATACAGAATACAAAACACAACTGGTTGAATATATTAGGAAAATTCTACAACTTCGTTGGATTCACTGCTGTGGGCATGAAAGTGCAGTTTTAACAGTCTAAAGCTATGGGAAAGCAGCAAAATTACTTTTGTTGCACTGTGTGAAATGCTATGGCCATAAAGCTGCAGTTTGAACAGTTTTTAGTCTAAACAAATAGAGCAACAATAACAAAACTATGGCAACTCCGGAGACCCAATTGCGTTCATAAAAGTGCAGTCTGAAGTGCACTAGAGAACAGCCACGTTTATTTTAACAATTGGCTAGTTTAAACATCCAGTTTCAGAAGCTTATTCTTCAGTGACTGCACTCTTACAGTACACTGAGAGCTAAGGTGCATGAAATAATTTTTGGATCACTTTGAATGTGTACTTGAGCTCTTTGGGGTACTCAATGTTAAGTGCATAAATGATACCAAAGAGTAAAGCAAATGCATTTGGCAGGTCAACAACATCATCAAACACAATTTTCTCATCCACCACCACAGCTATGCCTCTTGTGTTTGGACTGAAGTTTCTTGTTGCCACATCAATACATTTACATTGATGGCATTTGGCAGACACCCTTATCCAGAGCAAGTTACATTTATCTAATTTTTTTTATACAACTGAGCAAAATCCAAAATATAGTGTTAGGTGACTCCAGGACCAGGATAGGGAAATACTGTCCTAAATAAAAACACTAAACATTTACAGACTCCATAATGAAGTCTGTGAAACTATGAATTGGTAATAACTACTTCAACTGTGACAATACTTGAGCAGGCTTTCAAAAGAGTTAACACCAGAGTTACCACACTCTTCATTACCCAACACCCTGGACCCATTACAGTTCACATACCTTCCCAATTGCTCCACCAAGGATGCCATCACACACCTCCTACACATAGCCCTAAGCCATCTGGACATCAGGAAGGGAAACTATATTAAAATGCTGTTTGTTCAGCATTTAACACTATAATTTCCTCCAAGCTCACCACCAAGTTGGAGGACCTGGGACTTAGCCCGTTCCTGTGTCAGTGGATCTGCAATTTCCAGACAGACAGACCACAAGCAGTACGGGTGGGCAGACTGATCTCATTTTCAGCACTGGAGCCCCCCAGAGTTGTGTCCTGAGCCCCCAAGCTGTACTCGTTATACACTGTGTGGCCACTTCCAACTCTACCACCATTGTCAAGTTTGCTGATGGCAGTGTTGTAGTGGGTCTGATCTCTGACAATGACAAGAAGGCCTACCTAGAGGAGATTAAGAGCCTGGAGAACTGGTGTCAGGAGAACAATCTCCTCCTGAAGGTCAGCAAGACAAAGGCGTTGATAGCGGACTTCAGCATGAGGCAGGAGAGGAGCTACCACCCCCTTAAAGCCCGTCAGCATCTTTACCACCTTAGACACTTAAAGGACTTTAAACTGCCCTCTAAGCTGCTAAGGAACTTTTACACCTGCACAATCAAGAGCATCCTAACTAGAAGCATAACAGCATGGTTGGGAACAGCACCAAGAAGGACAGACAGGCTTTCCAGAGGGCGGTGTGATCAGCTGAGTGCATCATCTGCACTGAGCTCCCTGACCTGCAGTCTATCTACAGCAAGAGGTGCTGGACAAAGGGCAGGAAGATAGTGAAGGACCTCAGCCATCCAAACAATGGACTCTTCTCTCTGTTGCAGCCAGGGAAGCACTACTGATCCCTGAAGGTCAACACTGAGAGAATGAGGAGGAGCATCTTCCCACAGGCCATTCGGGAATTATCCCAAGCATACCTCAAATTCCACCAGGTCTTGGTTGCAGAAAAAAATCCTGGAAGATTCTACAGGGCCATCACAGTCACCTGACTTGAACCCCATAGAAAATCTCTGGTGGAATTTGAAGAAGGAGGTTGCGGTGCGCAAACCCAAGAATATTACTGAACTGGAGGCCATTGCTCATGAGGAATGGGCTAAGAATCCTCAGGAACGCTGCCAGAAGCTGGTGTCTGGCTATGCATATCGTTTGCAGCAGGTCATAACAGCACAATGGTGCTCTACTAAGTACTAAAGATGCTTGCCATGAAGGGGTTGAATAATTTTGAAACTGGAGAAATCATTATAAGTTATCATTTTTAGTTAAATTTGGGGAAACCACTTAAAGCATTTGTTGTGTTGAGCTATTGCTTTTGTTTGATTTGTTCATTGCAAACAGCTGAAAGTCTGTAAAGTCTATTATATTTGTCCTTTTCCACCTGTATATACAAATAAGACCTGCTTTATGTAAATTCTATATCACAGACGGTTTAAAACAGCATTTCACTGCACATTGTACTGTATATAGTTGTATATGTGTGAGCAATAAAATTTTAATTTTAATTATTTAACTGCATGTACAGTATTCTTTCAGATTAGAAACCAAGGTTGTGAGTAGTACCACCAGCACCTTTTTTAACCTTTCCATTCTTACTTGTCATACTGTAAAGATGTAGCTTCATATGTTCACTCAGTATTCAAATATTTAATAAATTAATCTTTTAAATTGAGCCCTTTTGTTTGTACACTACACACTCTCAATAGCACATTCTGAATGCCCTTCAAATCCCATCTGATAAAGATAACATCCTCACCAGCTTCTCTGCAGACCAACCATATTAGACATGACAGATAAGATAAAAAATATTACCAGACATGTTCTCAGTAGGTTGTCTGCCTTTTCTCTTAGGAACAAGGGAAGGCCACAAAGTGCTGCAAATTTCTGGTGTGTTGGGATATCAGTGGTCTAAAAAAACAAATAGGAAGCATGAAAAAACATGGACAAATAAATGGCTATTACTACTACCACCAACATTAATAACATGCAGTTATGTTTGTTAAAACCTTTTTGAAATCATGAAGTAAACTAATGTTATTACCTATCTGTCTAGGAGTATTTGAATATCTTCTGAAATGGCTCCACTTCTTGTTCTATAGAGCTTGATTAATCATGGTGCAATTGAACCCAGGGAACTAAGAAAGGTCTGCCTGAGATCAACTCACGTAACTCTAAAGAATTCTGTATATAACTGCAAAAAATATAAATAATTTTTAAAAATCAGTTAAATAAACCAATACCCTTAATATAAATTTTGCTTGAAAAGAATCTATACTCTTGCCTGGTCTGGCATGAAGAGTCCAGGCCATCTCTCCATGACCTCAGCAACAAGTGGTTCTTGCTCCACAATCTCTTTCCTCCGGAGTGAAAATGTGACTTCCATCTTTGAGCTGATGAATGCCATATTATGATTCCGTTTCTTCATTTCTTCTTGCAAAGCTTTCCGCTCTGTTTCAAGATCACCTCTTATCTCCGGGCTCTCTTTATAGTCCGCTTGCTCGTCTCTCCCTGTCTCTTCTGATTGATCCCCACTTCTGTGCAGCCTGCTGATCTTAACCTCGATCGATAATTACCTAACTTATATTTTATACTAATAGTCCATCCATCATACCCTGTTCCTGAGCCTGGGTCTTAAAGACATGGGTATTTTTGTATAAGAGCCACTGCCACAGACTCAATTTCCCTGCTGTTTGGATATGCCTTATAAGAAAAAGCAACTTGGGCAATTTTGTCCAAGATGTCCATTCTCATCTCTCTGTGGACTGTAAGCAGTGTTTTGCTCTTATCATAAACATTCCCTTTGGCAAGACTTAAATCTACATCATAAGAAAATGTTGGAATAGGGAATGGGGAAGGCCACTGTTCTGCGTTCTCTCATTGCTTCAACACAATTGAGGAGGAACTGGTGGATGATGCAGGTGAAACACTGGCTGTGTCCAGGGAGGATATGGAGGATAACTCTTCTTCTACACGGCTGGTCCAAAGAACTTTTATCACTGCCTTTTCAGGGGGAAGTTCTGTGATGTCCCTTAAATTGCAGAGTTCATTCTGGAATTCTGGGTCCTCAAATTGAAGCTGAAATTCATCCTTGAAGTTCAAGGTTTTCTTTGAGTATGTTTTAGCTGGTCCACAGATTCAAGGTTTGTGGAAATATGCACCTTTCTAATATTATCAGGGGCCATTATAACTCATAGCAACGGTTTCTAGGAACTTAGAGAGAAAAAAAGAACCAAAAAGAGGTGTGTACAACAGTCTTGAGGACAACACCACAATTACAATATTTTCATGACTGACTATGTGTAAATGCTGATTATACCACATTTTGAAGAAACAAGTGATCTGATTCAAGCATATAATTGGATGCAAATAATGTACAGTAATGGTAGTTTTCCACCGCACAGTACGGCTCAACGCTACTCTGCTCGCTTTTTGGGGGTTTTCCACTGTGGATAGTACCTGGTACTTTTTTCAGTACCACCTCGGTCGAGGTTCCAAGCGAGCCGAGCTGATACTATATGTGAGCCACGCACTGAGGAAGTATGGAATTCTACTTAACGAGTGTTTCTGTATTGTGCCTGAATAAATGTGTGTCATTTAATACATACTTTGCATTTGGTAATATTCAATTAATTGAAAATTATGTATCATTTATCTCATTACGGATAAAATTACAACAAAGGTTTCTGTCTTAGATTTTTACATCTCGCTTGTTACCGATTTCCAAACAGGCTTTTATCCAAGTCACCCCTGTCGTGGCTGAACCTAATCTGAGTCATATAGAGCACTAGGTAGGTTCTTGAACGCCGTTATTTTTCATTCTTAATAGAGTCCATGTTCAGCGAACAAGAAAGGCATTTGTAATACGGCCTGCCCATGTATCTGTACAGGACTTCGATAATACAACATTATTCCTGCGTGAAGGCGAGTATAAAATGGCATCCACATTGAGGTGGCACAAAACTGCAGTGGAAAAGCACGCTCAGAAAAGTTAAACGGGTCGAGTTGAGTCGAGCCGAGCCGTACCGTGCGGTGGAAAAGTGGCTTTAAAGTCATATTTAATGAGGCAGAAACCTCTTCAATGCAATCAGAATTTTTCCTCCAACATTGTATAGTGTCAAAGGGTAGTAATAATTCAGATCACCAGGCTCAAGCATTGTAAAAGTTGTTGTTTCAATAATCTCATAACACCTATAGTGTTTAGTATACCAAGAGGACAGCTTCTGGCATAGGAAACACACTTTGCTGGGGTCCACAAGAATGTGCCTAATTCTGTGGAACTCTGGCAAATCAGTGCACTCCCCAGATGATAAAATCATGCCCTCCTTGTAGTGGGTCCCTTGAAATTGTACACTACAATCTCATACAATGATACAATCTCTCTATGCGGATATGTTCTCTGTAATTCGTTTTTAACTGTTGCAACCAAAGTACTGGTTTTCACAACTCTGAGATTCTGAACCTTTAAAGGTGATGTGAAAAGCTTTGGCCCATCTAAATAGTAGGCCATTGTGAGCGGGTGTTTTGTGGCCAAGGTAACAAGAATGTTCTTGAAATTGTGAACATTGTGCACACCATTTAAAAAAAAAAGCTGTGCTTGGCCTCAAATCTCATGGTCCAAAAGTCTGGTAATGGTCCAAAACAATGGATTAAATAGGAATAGTGCTCGATGTAGTGATGTTTGGGTTTAAGTGTAAAGTCAGGAAATGTCTTGAGCAATAACTCCCAGTGATTCTTTACCTTTATGTATAAAAAACATAAAGACACTTCAGACAACTTTGGTGATACAACCAACTCAACAATGTCTCTTAAATACATCAAAATCAGCCAAGGAGCTTCATTTACAAGCACACAGTCCCCAGATGTAAGTGGCAAGAGATGTAGCAATGCCCAATTTTCATGCCCATTGCCACCTATGCTTCCCATCTTAAAGCTGGTTTTGTCAATTGTCTGGCTTGTTCACTAAATCAGAGTCCTTATAAGGAAAAGCCTTCATTTGGCTGTTAAAGACATTAAGAGTGAAGTACCCTTTTGATATCAGTTCCTTCAAACAAACAGACAGTGTATGTATGTCCTGTTTGCTAGCAAAGCAAAATCGACAAAAATTTTCGACACAAAAGCTTTCCTGAAAGCCAGCTAGTCCATGTGCTGCAAGATTGTCAGTGCTTACACAAAACACTGTTCCTTTCAAGTGGTTATCAAGTGTTTGATGTGTATACCATCCTGTTCAAAAGTCCTTAAATGATTTATGAACGGATCAAGAAATTTGTCATAGCCAAATTTTTTCACGTCATCAATTTTGCCTAAAACAGCAAGCTGAATTGTGGAAAGATTTGAGTGGAACTGGGCTGGCAAGTTAAGTATTACCCAGTACACAGCAGTTATTTTATGAATCTTCCTGGAAGTTCCCAACAGATTGCTAATTTCAAAGCTGTCGACATAAACACCCAAAGAAATGCTGTTTTGATTTGCCAAAAGTCTATTTGTTTTAAACACAAAAAGTCCTGTATTGCCCAGCAAAAGCTTCCTCCTCAAATACAACCTGTTTGAACACATCATCTCTGTTCAGGAAAACCTCAAGACTGAGATACTGAAACATATACAAAAGTGTTCTTGTGTGCTAGATCATAAAGATATTCGACTGGATCGATGACGGTAAAATGCTCTTTAAAGTATGCATTTCTTCTGTAGTCAGTTGAAAGACTGCTCCTCTCTGAAGTGCTTGAAAGCAGAGGATTTAAATTGAAAACTGCATCTGATATCTCATTAGCAACTGAATCATCAGTGAGCCCTTCATACTTTCTTAGAATGTTTTTGACTGATTGACACCACACTGAGAGAATGAAACAATATCACGCACTTCATCACTTATTATTTGTTGCGTTGCACTTTTTGAAATATGCAAAACAGTTCTCATGCATAGAAACAACGAGGCCAGTTTACGTTCAAGTGTTTGACAATTGATTGATTCTAACCCAGAGTCTGTTGCTTCCTCATGAAAATTTACAGTACTGTTTTGCCCTTCAACGGGGCATGTGTCTGTCTCAAGGGAAAGGCTATCACCAAGCACTGACTGGACAGTGTCTTCTGGTTCTGCATTTTGATTAACAACCATTGCTCTGAAGTCTTTAATAGAAAACCTGCGATGCTTTCGACTTCTGTGACAGATAAATGATGAAATAAGATTTGTTTCGAAATCACAGTCGGCAAAAGGGCAACACAGAGTTTCATGTTTTCTTAAATGGCTCAGAATATGGTTGAAGTAAACAGATGTTTTACAAATGTCCTTGAAGTCACACAACTCACAACAAAATGTAAAGTGACTGTCATGTGGTATTGTACGTTTGTGTGATCTGATAAGGCGAGGTTTTAACGCACCAGTGGTTTTGAAGGAGCAAATGCAATCTGTGTAGAGGCAGGAAAATTGGCTGCTCCTCCCTTTGTAGTGTCGCAGTCTATAATGTTTCAAAAGGACCTCTGGAGTAGGATGTGCAAATTTGCAGAACTTGTACTGAATCTCCTGCAGTAACAACATTAATTACATAAATACATGTGCAAAATAAATACATGATCAAGGCAACAGATATATTGAAAGTATGTTCGACAATGTAAATAAATAAATAAATAAATAAAATGTGCCAATTCCCAGTAGTATAAAGTAGGGCTGCAACTGAGGATTATTTTCATAATTGATTAGTTGGCCGATTATTTTTTCTATTAATCAATTGATCGGATGAGGTCGGGGCAAGCTTTCAGTACTATTTTTTTTTTATTATTTAAAATAAAATCCACAAACTGAGTGTTACAAATATAAACTTCAGACTAAAACTTTACACAACTGTTTGTCCAAAACAGAAAAGAACCCAATACATGAAAGGTAATATTTGAAAAACCATAATAGGTGCACTTTAAGAGAAGGTACACCGCCATCTTGCTCCAACCAAAGTGACTTGAATGCACCTGTATGTATACGGGAACTCGTGAATACGAACTTCCCAGGAGAATGCACAGTTAGTAACAAAGAATGCACCAACAAAGCATCAATCATTCTCTATAAATAGGTTATATAAGAACAACATTCATCAGATAGTCAAGACAAGGAAAACCACACGCTAGCGTGCGCTCATTAAGTTAGTCACATTTCAGGTACTGCATCAAGTGGATGTCTAAACTGCGAGAAACTAAAGCCACAAATGTGTGATGTAAACTTGCAATTGCGTGGGGGGGAAAAGGCTAAATTGTGCAATATGAACTCATAACTACGGGGGAAGACGTCAGAATTGAAAGATGCTAATTCAAAATTGGGGGGGTGGGGGTCAGAATTGTGAGATATAAAGTCACAATTGTGGTTAATAAAGTCGCAATTCTGAGATATAAAGTTGCAATTATCTTTTATGTATTTATTTCTCCATGGCGGAAACGTGTTTACATACTGATATCATGTTTTAAATACAAATACATGCAAAAACGTGCTAAATTCTAACTTTGCAGGAGGTTTGCGGCTTGTAGACTAATTAACTTATTTGTACACCTAAGCTAAGAATGACCAGATAGATGAAGTATATGCTCATCTCTTGAACAAATACAATAGCGTGCAGTTTATTACTTAACATAATCTTACTTCAAGGCGCCTGAATGTGTTGATTTTCCCAAACTCGAAGCAAAATCTACAACTAACCTACACAATTTTAAGGAAGTGCATATTGTGAACAAATATCACTAAAACATTACCAATATTACTATATTAAACGGTCCATAATAAGTAGAAAACTTACCGAAGTCATCACATGATATAATTTTTTTTTTTTTAAGTGCACCCCTTTTAACACGAAGCAGGAGACTCTGCAACAAACGGCTTCCTCAGGACTAACAGTCAGTGGTCAATCTGCGCATCCTCAGCATACTGTGAGATCCACCTCATGAAACTTGACATTGTAGGGTCTCTGCTTTACATTTCAAGTTGATCAAACTACATCGTTTAAAAATGGACTTGTTGGCGTTATCTCAACTTTTTCTACAGTAGATAATTCAGTCAACTTAAAAAATACAATTTGTCCAATAAAATGGAAGTTGGAATTTTTACAGTGTACTAAGGCACCTGTCACACTACATTATGTGGCAAAAACTATGTGCACCCCTGACCATCACACCCATATGTGCTCCTTCCCCAAACTGTTCCCACAAAGTTGGAAGCACACAATTGTATAGAATGTCTTTATATGCTGTAGCATTACAATTGCCATTCACTGGAACTAAACTTCACTGAGACCCATACCTGTTCCAGCATGACAATGCCCCTTTATACAAAGCGAGCTCCATGAAGACATGGTGTGTTAAGGTTGGAAGAAGGTGAAAGAACTTGAGAGTCCTGCACAGATCCTTGACCTCAACCCTACTGAACACCTTTGTGTTGAATTGGAACTGGAGCCTCCTCGACATCCTGACATCAGCACCTGATCTCAACCTCACTAATGCTCTTGTTACAGTTAGTTATTTACAGTCACATTTATATAGCGCTTTTTTAGACACTCAAAGCACTTTACATTGTATGGGGGGGGGGTCTCCTCAACCACCACTAGTGTGTAGCATCCACCTGGATGATTCAAAGGCAGAGATAGTGTGCCAGAATGCCCACCACACACTAGCTATTAGTGGAGAGGAGAAAGTGATGTAGCCAATTCATAGATGGGGAATTTTAGAAGGCCATGATAGAGAAGGGCCAATGGGGGAATTTCGCCAGGACACTGGGGTTATATCCCTACTCTTTATAATAAGTGACCTGGGATTTTTAATGACCACAGAGAGTCAGGACCTCAGTTTCACGTCTCGTCCGAAAGACAGTGTTGTTTTTACAGTATACCCGTCACTATACTGGGGCATTAGGTCCCACACAGACCACAGGGTGACCGCCCCCTGCTGGCCTCACTAATACCACTTCCTGCAGCAACCTTAGTTTTCCCCAGGAGGTCTCCCATCCTGTAGCTGAATGATCACAAATCCCCACAGCCACACTCTAAAATCTAGTGCAAAGCCTTCCCAGAAGATTGGAGCTTATTATAACAGCCAAGGGGGAATAAATCTAAAAGGATATGTTCAACAAGCACATATGAGTCTGATGGTTAGGTGTGCACAAATGTTGGCCATATAGTGTAAATATGACCTTTCCTATAACTTCTTAATCATCTGCCTTCAGTGGTTAAGGCTCTGGGCTAATGATCAGAAGGATGTGAGACCAAATCCAAGCACGACTGTTGGGTCCTTGGGCAAGACGACCCATAACCCTGATGTTCTCAGCTCAGCTGTAAATCTCTATACAAGGGATATTACCTTGTACAACATGCCAGGGCATTAATGCTGGCTCAGATATCGCTTTGATTCTGATGGGCGATGCCACGTTTTCTGCGTCGATAAATCTCTCCCATCCCTCGCCTTGTCTCAGGTTTTTATTTACATGCCGAGTGTAAGCTCCATAGCCGCTCTGGTGGGGGATTTGGACTTTGCGCATGACTGGCTAGCCTTATTTGTATTGTTCGTCACGAAGACAGTGTTGTACTAGTGTTGTTGTTTTGGGAGTTAGCTCGTCCCCTGTCTGTCTCCCGCTTTCTCTTTCTCTCTCTCTTTCTCCTCTCATTGTTTTATCTCTCTATTTAAACACGGCGTTCACTAAGCACACGGTTAGAGAGCACGTCTACACGGCTGCCTGTGGGAAGATACTGCCTGACTCTGTGGAATTATTCACGGCAGCCGTGACTGTTATCTACATGGTAGCGTATCAGGAGAACATGCAGTGCAATTTTATAAACATGGCAGTCTTGTCCTTGGTGGCCCTTTGTGTTTTCAAAAAGGCGTAATTGTCTTTACCTGATGTGTTCACAGTCTTGTGTGAATGATATAGTTAAACACTTGATGTCCAGGAATTGAGAGGGATACAAAAATATAGCTATAGTGAGAAACCCATGACTTATTTAGTTAGCTAGTCTAGTAATATCTACAAATCCTAATTAAATGAAATAATATAATCTAGGCCTATACACTATTATAATAGGACTTGCTGCTTTTTTTTTTTTTTATAGAGGATGCAAATGTGATAAGCTACATGATCATATACATATTTGCTTCCCTTAGTGTGTATTAATGCACTTAACTAGCACACTAACTAGCTCAAAATGTCACAATACACTTTTCTGTGATATCAATATTTTTCGTTATATACCTGCATATATTTTTTTTTAAAAATTACAAATTGACAGTAAGCAGCTGATGTGATGTTAACATGTTGTGTTAAAATGCATTTGTTAAATATAAAACATGAAAATAAATTTATTATAAATTTGTTTATTACCAATAAATATATAACAGTTTTTACTGTCACACTACAGTAGTGCTGGCAGTTTGTCTGGAAACCTATATATCATGATTCATATTAGAAATGCCTTTGAGAATCATGATGTGATATTTTTGTCATATTGCTCACCGTGGTGGACTAGCTCATTAATATATGCATGTTTGCCTCGCACCTCCAGTGTGGGGGTTTGATTCCCGCCCTTGCCCTGTGTGCCAAGTGTTTGCATGTTCTCTCTGTGCTTTGGGGGTTTCCTCTGGGTACTCCAGTTTCCACCCTCAGTCCAAAGACATGCATTGTAGGCTGATTGGCATATCTAAATTGTCCGTAGTGTATGAATTGGTGTGTGAGTGTTTGCGTGATTGTGCCCTGTGATGGAATGGCTCCCTGTCCGGGGTATCCCCCTGAGTCTCCTGGGATAGGCTCCAAGCTCTCTGTGACCCTGGGTAAGATAAGCAATACAGAAAATGAATGGATGCTTTAGGAGTTACTTGAGTACTAGAGTTTCTCCTGTGACTTGAGTTTGTTTTTTTATTGAATACGTCCCCAAGCTTCTAGAAATCAGCCGAATCTGATTCTCTTCAGCGTCTTCACTCCGTCAGACCTCCGCCTGTGCAGCGGCATCTCAACATGATTAAACTCCACACACGTTCTTTCTTTCCTAACCTCTTAATTTACCAGCAGATCTTAGCCTGTAGATTTGACTATGGAAAATAGCAACTCGAGACTCGACTTCAAAGCAACGTAGTCGTCGGAGTGATGGGACGTCAGAACTTCAAAGCAGGAGTAACATCCTGTCATCATTATAACATCTGATCTCGCTTTTTTGGCCCATTAATTTTACATGCCATGTTCCATGCTGGAGAAGGGTGTGACAGGGAGCAGAGCGTGCTGCTTGCACACGGCAGCGTAGTGAAACATTCTGTCCTGCAGATGCTCTGAAACAGCAGCGTGTCCCCAGCATAACAGGTTGAGTGAATATAGCAGCCGTGGCCTGAACGGAGGGACATGTGGGGGGAGAAGAGAAGAGAGCGGACTAGTGAACGCATGTTTCCTGGAACGCACTCCTGAGAGAGGCAGTGCATTAGAGCGGTGTGGTAGAGAGACTGAACACACAGCGTCGTAATGTAGGAGTGGGAGAGCAGCAACACAGACACACAAACACGACAGTTATGCAATCAGACAGTGAGAGAAAGAGCCAGAAGGACAGATGAAAAGGAAGAGAGAGACAGAGAGCAATAGAAGCTGAAAGTGACAGAGATGGAGAGAAAAAGATATGTACTGAGAGAGAGATGGAGGGAGAAAAGCAAAATAAGAGAGGGAGAGAGAGATAGTAACAAACATAAGGAGAGGTGGAGAGAAGCAAACAGAGAGAAATGGAGAGAAATAAAGGAGAATGGAGAGGGAAATGGAAATCAAAAGGAGAGATGGAGAGTAGCAAAAGGAGAGAGATGGAAAGAAACAAATTGAGAGAGGGAGAGAAGCAAGAGGAGAGATAAGAGATGGAGAGAAACAAAAGGAGAGAGAGAGAGAGAATCAGAGGAAGAGATGGATTGAAGGAGAAGGGGAGAGAAAGAGGTGGTATGGAAGCAAAAAGAGAAAGGAGGAGAGATGTACAGAATCTTAAGGATAGAGCTGGGGAGAAAAGCAGAAGGAGATGGGGAGAAGCAAAAGGAGAGATGGAAAGAAGTAGAAGGAGAGAGGGAGAAGGGTCTAGAGGAAAGAATGATGGAGAGATGAAGAAGGAGAGGTGTAGAAGGGTGGGGCAGAGAGCGAGGGAGAAAATCTGAGAGATGTGAAGGAGGAGAGTAAGAAGGAGAAAATCAGTATACAAAGATGGAAGCAGAAGAACAGATGAAGATGGAGAGAAAGAGATAGAAGCAGAAGGATAGAAATAGAGGGAGAGGTAGTGATGGAAATATTAAGGGGACATATGAAAGAAGAGAAACTGTAAAATGGAAAAGTTGCAAAGAGATGGAGAAAGACAGAAGGAGAGAAGAGAAAGAGGAGCAGTGTGGGGATAGAGAGAATGTAAGGCAGTGAGAATAAGAGAGAGATAGCAGAAGAAGAGATGGAGAAGGGTGAGAGGAAAAATGAAGTGTGGGGATGGAGAGAAAGTAAGACTGAGGACAAGAGAGAGAGATAGCAGAAGGAGAGGTGTGGAGGAAGACACTAGAAGAAGAAGTGTAGATGAAGAGATGCAGAGGTAATGATGGAGAGAAACAGAGAGAAGCAGGAGGTTAGAAATATAGGGACAGGTAGTGATGGAAAGAATCAGGAGATATATGAAAGAAGAGAGCCTGCAAAATGGAGAAGGACAGAAGGAAGATGTGGAGGAAGACACTAGAAGAAGAAGTATAGCTGGAGACATGCAGTACCAGGTGAGGTGTAGATGGAGAGATGGATGGAGAGTACTGAGGAACAGGGTAGATGGTGAAGTGAGACCTGGGGTAGAAACAGAGACAAGCAGACAGTCTGTAGTGCTAAGTGCTTTTGTCTTTTCACAGAGCTGGATTGGGGACAGAACGCTACAACACCAAGAATAGAGAAATCCTCAGTAGGCAGTAAAGAGGCTTTATGTCAGTGTTCACGATTCACACACACATACACCCACTTCTTGTTTAAAGCTACTCTAAAGAGCTCCCAGTTGAAGGGTGGAGGAGGTGGACCAATAGACATGGAGGATTGGTGGACAGAGATATCGATGCTGTCTCTACTCATCCTCATAATGGTGAATCTCCTCATTTAGACTTATGTAAAATTTACACTGGGTTTAAAACGACTTGGTAGCAAAATGCACCTTCCTTCTGGTGCTCACTGCATTTATTATGCAACACCAACAGATGAGGTTGTGTGCCTCATGAAGCTGATGTGGACTGAATCGATGAAATTGTAATACAGTAATGCAGAAAACATAAAAATAAACATCCAAAGCCCTGTTCAGACGGGATTAGTCTTACATGTCAACCTTCACACTAACTGTCCCTCATTGGTGGAATGAACTTCCAACCTCATTCCGGACTGCAGAACCTGTCACTCTCTTCAAAAAACAGCTAAAGACCCACCTCTTCCTTGAACACCTAACTAACACCTAAAACACCAACCCCACATTATCCTTTAATAAAAAAACCACATACTCTGGCTGTTACACCTACTCTGCGCACATTGCTTTTCTACAACTCAATTATAAATCCTGTACGGTAGCACTACTTGTATTGTTCTCTGCTTGATATATCGCTTTGCTTGTATTTCCACATTTGTAAGTCGCTTTGGATAAAAGAGCCTGCTAAATGAATAAATGTAAATGTAAATGAATAAATGTACATGTGGAGGTAGCTGATGTAATTTGTAGTACGAATCTGTCACGTCAGTCGTTTATACAGACTGCACGTTCACACGTCTGGAAAGATTATGGCATATTTCACCTTCTATGGCCAAAAGTATATGCTTACCTGACCATCACACCCATATGTTGCCCCAAAGGCTGACGCACACAAATGTACAGGACGTCCAAGTCAAGTCTCAAGTCTTTGAGGTGGAGTCCAAGTCAAGTCTCAAGTCTCTAAGGTGGAGTCCAACCCAAGTCTCAAGTCTTTGAACTGGAGTCCAAGTCAAGTCTGAAGTCTCTGAGGGGGAGTCCAAGTCAAGTCTCAAGCCTTTGAGATGGAGTCCAAGTCAAGTCTCAAGTCTCTGTTGTATTTTTAGCAATAGTTCTTTCAGCTAGTTATTGTAATTAACAGTGTATAAGGCTAAATCAATTTTGAAATATTAAAACTGATTACTTCTACAGAATGTCTTGTTTACTTAAAACATTCATTAAATTTTTACACACAATCAAAAAACTTACTTTTAAACTATTACATTTGATTCAATTTTAAGTATTTTTTTATTGGAAATTCAGTTGGAAGCAAATTTACAGCAGGACTCTTCGGAGGGTGATTTATAACATTTGGAACGCAGAGACTGTCACCATGAGAGAAAACCGTGCTGTGTACAAGTATTTTGAGCTATTTGAGTTGCCGTAGTTTGCGTTTGTTCTCAAACAATGATGGGTAAGGTAATCTTCCAGTGAGCGCTGGCGGTAACAAAACCCCTGTGTTAGATGCAATTTAACTTGGTAAACTTGGATATTATATGATTATAGTAGCTAATACTTGGGGGGAAGAAACATGAAAAGGACATGGAAATATTTGAAGGCACCAATGATAAAACGATCAGAGTCACATTGTGCTTGAATTCCAGAATTTGAATTTAAAAGTTCAGAA
>JANDJT010000102.1:18476651-18494153 GCA_024331685.1 Stegophilus panzeri
CAGTTGGGATAAATTCGCACCTTTAATATCTATATACCGTGTTGATATTTCTGTAAAGCTGCTTTGAGACAATGTCTCTTGTAAAAAGCGCTATACAAATAAAATTGAATTGAATTGAATTGAAGTCCAAGTCAAGTCTCAAGTCAGTTGTTCACGAGTCCAAGTCAAGTCACGAATCATTTTTTTTGCGACTTAAGTACGACTCGACTCCAAGTCTCAGACTCGAGTTTCCATCTCTGTGTAGTACACATATAATTTTTTTTAATGTGATGAGCATGCATGCATCTTAAAGACACGACAGCCACTGTGATTTAAACAGTGATCACTTATCCCGTGTGAATCAATCATAATCACTACAGATGTCCTCCTGTAAACTATTCCCATCCAAATAGTACTTTAGACAAAATGTATACTTAAAAAACAAACAAACAAACAAACAATTTGATTGTCTAATGCTGCAATCCATTGTAATTGGAACATGGGAAAACCCAACCTGGAAAAGGGCAATGGAACAATTTTTTAAGTCTGAATTTCCAGTTAGGAAGTCAGACAACCTGATATCACAACAATACAGCAGCGTGCACATCATCAACAGTTAACCTATTTCCCTTTGCATGATTTTATACTCGATAAAACTTTATTTTAATTGATATGCAATGTTTGTGTTGTGAAAAGATGGTAAAGCAGCGTTGTAACTTTAGATTTGTTACATAATTCTGTTGATTTCAGCCCAGTTTAAGTAACATGTCAAGAGCATTGTGAAGAAATTTTTATGAGCAAAGAT
This sequence comes from Stegophilus panzeri, assembly GCA_024331685.1. Taxonomy (NCBI): domain Eukaryota; kingdom Metazoa; phylum Chordata; class Actinopteri; order Siluriformes; family Trichomycteridae; genus Stegophilus; species Stegophilus panzeri. The sequence goes on from JANDJT010000102.1 coordinate 18,477,436, forward strand.
GAACAAGATATCATTAATATAGATCTTCTTCATATATTGATCAAATTCAGAGACTAGCCATAGAAATATGGCGTTGCTCTGGGCATCCATGTTTTTCTGAGCTGAAGCACTGGAATGTGTTTAGATCAGAACTCGGGAAAATGGAACTTTCAGAGTTCTGAATACCATGGATTGCAGAATAAGACTTTCATACAGTATTATATATCTGGAAAAGTGATCTAGTCCAAATATTACTTTTCTGGACTATCGTACATAATGCCCAGAGGAGGACGGGTTTCCTCTGATATGTCTTGGCTCCTCTCGAGGTTTCTTTCTCCTTACCAGTGTTGCCCTTGGCTCTCTCACTGTATGTTAAGGCACTGATCGAGTCTGCTAGATGCTATAAAAATAAAATTCAGTTGTATACTTTCAAGAGCTTCACTCTCAGAGCAAGTGTACACCTACTCTAACATACTTTTGCTTGCTTTACTTCAGAAAGATCAGCGAAGTTCAGCTTGTGCTCTTGTAGCTGCCTACACTTCCTAACCTTTTCACTGATTCTCCACAGACTCAGGTCTATTTCTAGACTTTAACGAAGCACACACACACACACACACACACACACACACACGCACACACGGTCGTTGGAAGCATAAATTAGTGCACAAACTGTGTCAAAGCCGAACCACACCTTAGTAATGGTTTCTAACATTATACCAACTATGCAAGATTACAGGGCATCGGGAGTGAAGGGTATTTTCAGAGAGGTTAAAAAAGCCCTGTTCTCTCTCTCTCTCTCCTCTTTCTCCCTCTCCGCTGGGTATTAAGGTCTATTCTACAAATCCCACTGGCACTCAGCAGTCATAGGAGCTTAATTAAGCAGCTATGTGAGTAGCTGTTTGGCCTACAGAATAATGTCAGCAGATCGCAGTGTGTATGGTGCGGACAGCTGTGCTTGCTAGCTGCAGGTGATGCAGGTGTGTGTGTGTGTGTGTGTTGTGATGCTTAGCGTCTAATTACGCCGTCTTTTCTCCAGTACTCATTCTGAGAGGGAAAATGTGAAGTAAGTGCTCAACAAGGGCAAAAGTTAAATTCGATCGTTTACTCGCTTATCATACAGTATAAACACTCGTCTTTCCTTTATTTTGTTCAGTTTGATGCGCTACTTAGTAGCGTGACAAGCTCATTTTACCAAAAGGATTTTTTTTATTCACTGCTGTTAAAAAAATAAAAGGGAATTTATAAAGAGTTACAAGTCTGACCATATTATCAATAAAGTCTCTTATCCTCTTTACTATTACACCAGTTTAGTGGGCCTAAATAATAAACTCTTAAGGTGGCATAAGTTCAAAATGTAAATGATTTATTATTTTTTAAATTTAGTTGTTAAAGTATTCATCATGTTTTGCACTGTGTGCGCTCCTTTGCCATTTTAATTTTAATGTTAAAAGGAAAGCCGATTTTGTGCTTAACACGAATCTATAAATCATGTCACTTTTAAAATGCTTTTATGGTAGTTAAAATTAATATACCAAAAATTCACAGAAAAAAACCTAAACAAAATAAAAGCATCATTTCATTTTTTGTGTATTTTTATTTTTTCATAAATGCCCTATAATTAATGTATGTAATTTTTAAAAATAATTATTTATGACGTGTTCATGTCTTATGGATTATTTATTCACTGTGGTCAGTGTAGTCCTTTTGCTGCTGACTATTATGGCCATTATGGAGCATTTCAGCCATTTGCTGATTTATTATTAATTTATTTTTTGTGCTATTTGATGGAAAGACAGCGCATTATTTACATCATATTTGTCAGATATTTTACACTGAGAACTTGTCAATCCCTTTTTGGTTTAGAAATCTCTCTCCAGTAAAGTAGCTACGACTGTATTGTAGGACAGAAAATAACTTCCCGGGAGCATCGCCAAAATGGCCGCCAAGTGGACTTACTTTACTAGAAAGACTATGATTTTCTCTATTTTGTGACATGGATACAAAATGACCAGAGAAGAATATTGAGAATATTGTATTTAAAACCAGTAGCCAAATTTGTTAAGTTTGTGATTGGCTAACCAAATTTGATTGAAGCCCCGACCCCGCTGAGGCAGAGGGACGCCTGACACTCGGAAAGTTCTCGGAAAGAAATCGTTTACACAGTTGCTATCAGTAGTGTTTCCCGCTCGCTCTGATTCCCTCCGTGACTCAACCGTGTCTTGAGAGGTTTGTAACATCGCGCAGGAGAACCTTATCTATTGCTAACGCTGCGCTAAAGCATTAAACGGTTGATGTGATGTGACATTCAAGCAGCTTGTCTGACACACAGAAATGAAGACAAATGATTTCTTTCTTTTAATTCAAATAAAATTCAGTCGTGGGGGGAAAAAAAATAAAGAGAGCGACAACAGAGCTGCAATACAGAAGGCATTTTACACCAGCAGAGAATTCATTTCTTTTGCTTTTGGCTTGACGTTGACACACAGGTCGGGAGTTCCTTAGATGGGAGAGAAGCTAAGGCACGCAGGCCACCTCCTGCCGGAGAGAGCCGGGGATTCAGAATAAATTGTGCAACAGTTGCCCAACAAAACATTCCAGCACTGACAACAACAATTTGCCATGAAACTCTATGAAAGGCAAAATGATCATTAAGAGCTTTATATATCACACAGTTTGATTTTTTTTTTGTCCCTCTAGACTTCCACGCTGTCACATTACATTTTTTCCTCTCCAGAGCTGTTCATTGCAACTGAGACTCTGAACACTTTTTTAATACTTTAAAAACATCTGTCCATTACAAAAAAATGACATTATCATTCCTATCAAAATAGCTATAGTACATAAGACTATGTAGAAGTGAGTCTGAAATAAGGTTTTGATGTGAACGGTAATCGTTGTTAAAAAGAGGTAAATGATGGTAGATTGATTTCTTTAAAAGAGTTTCTCCAAAAACAGTTGTGCAGTTTTACAATCTTAAATACACACACATACTGTATAACCACACACATTATATTCTTTATTTTTTAAAAAAACAACAACAAAAAAAAACATCCAAAGGATGAATTCTCGATTGCTGTCAAGTCTTAAGGTCTGAAATTAGAAATGTGACAATGTCTACAATACTGTCGTAACACCACTTTTAAGCATTTAAGAATGGGATGTCGGCAGAAAAGCTTTGATACCGTTAAAACCTCACAAAATGACACGAGTGCTTCACTGGAAATTCAACAGAACAAATCCCGTCACAACAACACTGAAATCCTGATGTTTCACTTTGTATTGGACATGACCTCAGAGGACTGGACAACGATCTGGGTTGCATACAGAGGAGAACAACCGGACCTGCTCTTCAGGAGACGCCCAAGCCTCGGCATGTACATATATACGGAGTCTTATACGCTTAATGTGGAACCATAAATGCGGTATAAAAATGGAGGAAAATCTCGGTCCAGTGACAACCGTGGAGTCCGGCAAGCTTGCAATCTTCTCTGCTAAAAATATGCCCCAAGCAGTCAGAAAACAGAGGCGGCCCTGTGATTATTATGGAGGTGAACACCCCATCCTCGGAAAATGTGATGTCTGTGTGGCTGACGTATCACATCGGAGGGTTCGGAGGTCTCATCACGGTTACCGACCGCAGTAACTACAGGAACCATTGGGCCAGTATTGAAATAAGATGAGCAGATTCGATTATTTGTGAAGAGATTGTATGAAGAGTTCATCGGTCTGCTTAAGTCTGCTGTGGGGTCTAGTCAGGGAGGGTGCAATGTTACTGCTAACGTTAAACCCACGTTGTGTTTATTTTAATCTAGTCAAGTCGGGGCGGTAGCCTTTGTAAATAAAGGCAGTTTGTTTTTAAAAAAAGGTATTGATTGAGCTGCAAAAAACAGCATATAGACATTAGTCATTGACTAAGAAAATAGCTATTTCATTTATATAAACACATGAATAAATAGCCAACTCGGTACCCTTACCCTACACAGTAAATCCTCAGCTTCAGGGAAAATAAAGTAAAAAGAATAAAATAATTTTTTATTATATTTTTTTTCTCCCTTTGTGTGCCAGCACAGCTGACACTTTCCATTTCAAGTCAGGCATCCTGCAGGCAAGGCAAGCTGTAGAGTCAAGAGTTCGAAAAAGCCAGAAGAGAGAGATAGATAGAGACAGACAGATAGAGAGAGAGAGACAGACAGCCTGGCAGTTCCAAGAACCTTCCCACACACATTCTGCTTTAGGCTCCTGCATTCGTGGAAATGTGGAGTGTGGCCCAGCTTAACTATACTTGGCAATTAACTCAAGGCTTACTCCTATAGACCAGCCAACAAAGGGCCACTGTGGCTGGGGGCAAAGTGCCTTACCAACTGCGAGCAGCTGGAGACTCCCATCTCGTAGCCTTTAATGCCGCAGTTTAGCATTTCGTGGATACGTCTGCACCGAGACTGTTGGTATAATATGTGTGTGTGTGGATACCTGTGTTGCCATAGATAAAAAGGCTTACTCTAAATGCATCCCTTTTGGTCACAGTACCTATGTTGAGGTCCGTTCTGTGCTTGCAAATGTCCCCAGCAAAGTCCATTCAAAAGGCATCTTAATATTCTTTTCTTTTTTTTTTTGGATCAAGTTTAACAAAAATTTCAATCACAGTTAATTCAATTCTCAAAACTAAATAAATAGGAAAAAAAAGCTCAACTGCACTCATATGACTGAGTCTGAAACTGATAAATTCCTCAGGGTTCGCTGTCTCACCCCTCACCCGACTAGGGCTGTACGGCTCAGATTCATCTGAGCAATTTTAAAAGAAATAAATAACAAAAAAATATCAACAGCAAAACGATGGCGATGCAGCAGGATATGCAGGGCATGGGTAGCGTTCCTGCTACCTTATGGTGCCATTAGCTTTGGGAGGCCCAAGCTGTGATTTGGGATCGGGGCTGAGCGAGCTCCATGCCGTGTCTCTGCACGATTGCAGGACAGGACAGCCAGAGGGTGTTGCTGAGCAAATGTCCACAGCTTGCCACACCCCGCCAACGAGGCCGTCCACCCAGCGCTCCAACCTCATACCTGTCAGCCCAGCATTATGCTCCGCCTCCTCCACCTGGCCCAAATGCACCGGGATGTTCAGGATTGGGTTCAGCCCGTGGAAGCTCTGATCCATGTAGCTGTTCTTTTTTGGGCCATTGTGCACTTTCAAGGCGTCATCTGCACAGGAAAAGAAACAAAATGATTATTATTATTACGGTCCTGATAAGTGTTTTTCCATTGGAACCAATTTCTGTAATGTCTTCGTTGTGTGGATATTCTATCTAAAAATTTTGGAAATGATTGTCTGGGCCTTCTGTTAATACCACAACAGGTCTGCTACTGCACATTCACTGGCCAAGTACGTTTTTTGGGGAAAATTGTATAGTAAATAAAGAACCATTATCTTACTGCCAAAAGTCAAGAGGAAAGCTATTTCATGCCAATACACTTTGGTGAAAGATTTTAGACTCTCAGAATCTTTTTTTTATTTTTTTTTTTTATTTTGGATTTTCAGAAAAAAAATAACAGTGCCAAGAATCATCAACCAATCAGAATGGGTTATGAGGGTTTTATGTGCTACAAAAACACTGTCAATATGTATCTACAAAAAACATGAGCTAGGTCTACAGGCTAGTAGCCAACATGGCAAGGATTACCCTAACCAGCCAGTTAGCATACTTTGAATAAAAGATTATTTAGTAAACATAATAAATCTTTTCTGATGTAGCTGACCACTAGATTTGGGCAACTCCCTGGATCTTCTCACACTTACCATCCATCTTCCTTCTTCAGCTCAATTTCTTACTTGTCTATTAAAGCTGGTGTTGCCACTGCATCATTTGTGCTCCTAAGCTTCATGAAGTCTCAAAGCGTTAAGCTGCCCTTTCAAATTACCACCTTCCTGGCTTAAGCATCTATCTGCCTTCTCTGACTGCCTCCTCCCTGCCTGTCTTTCAGATGTCTCCTTAAACTACCCAATTCCAGCCTGTAAGCCAAGCTTACCCACAGTTGACTCACTTTATACTGTTTTTAGATGTGGACAACATTGCACAATGTTGCTCGACGAGGCATTCAAAGTACAGTTCAATCAAATAATATCTATGAATGAAAATCATCATGCTTACATGGCCCATTAGCGTTGAAGAAGCTTTGAAGAATCTGTTTAATCGTTTGAAGTGGCCTTATATAATCCTTACGTAGGTCTACCCTTTAAGATGTACATCTATGTGATCGTCACACAACAGAAAATCATGTTCAAGGGCCAAGTTCTATTTGGCTCGATCCTTTGCACAAGGCCAACCTGATTTCCCTCTAAGCCCTCACCTAACATCTATAACTTTTCATTAATGGATGTCCAGGTTTCACTGAGGTACAGACTGGCTAGGACCACATAAAGGCACTCTATAAACTTTTATTAGCTCTGGGTGCAGAGGCATGATCAGCAGGAGGACTTAGTCTCTGCCTTTCACATTAATCATACGCCACAATGGTGATTCATCCTGAGTAACCAGCCATGCTTCTCCCATTTCAAACTGCTACTCACAAATCAGAGCTTAACTGTTATTAGGTTTGCTGTGGACAAATTCATCATTTAAGACTAAAGAAAGTCAAAAGATGAAATGAAGCCTATTTTCCAACGTAAGTTTACACCAGTGTGAGTTTTTTTTCCCATGTAAGGTGACCTGGGTTTTGTGTACTACTCATATGCAAGTCTATATTTAGCTGATGGAGCAGAATGATCCCAATGCATAAGCCTCTGAGAGCCAAAGTGAGGGTTACCTCACAGCATGAGTTTCTACTATCCAGGCTGGTAATGCATGAAGGTAAAGGAAAAACGAGGGATCTAAATGAATGTTGTTGCATTAAGACTAACAACAACTGGTACGCTGTACATGCAAAAGTAGTGGTGGAATGATATGCAAGTATCTAAAAGTAGCCATCCCTTATAATTAGTGGATTTAGCTATTCAAGGCACTCCCCAAACCACCTCTGGATGCAAAGTCAGCACAATAAGTTCACTAGGAGCTAAACAGCATGGGTTTCCATAGCCAAGAAGCTGCACATAAGTCTTTAGATCACCAGGTACTATGCCAAGTGTCACTAGCACTGCTCTCTAAAGCAGTGTAAATGTGTTTAGCTAACTGCCTGGCAGTCTCACAGCTGAGTCTGCATTTGGAAAACCTGGAGAATGCTACCTGACTTTAATAAGCAAGAAAGAGAACTAACAAACACAGATGGTTTCAATGGTTTGGGGCCCCTAAGTCGATTGATGTCAAAACTCTACGCTGTGGCAACAGTTTGAGAAAGCCACTTTCCCAGATTGACAATGCCCCTGTGGATAAAGCAAGTCCATTACAAAAACTGTTTGTTGAGAGCAGAGAGGAAGAACTTGCACAGACTCCTGCTTCCCCATTAAGCACCTTTGGGATGAACTAAAAAGTGGTTTGCAAGTTAGTGTTAAGTGCCTGACCTCTGTAAATGCTCTTGTGGCTGTATGTTACATCTAAAGCTTCTCAAAAGAGGGTCCAACTTCCAAGTCACACCCTTGATCAACTGTTGTCCTCAAGTGCATCTCCATATCACCCTTGGAATCTCACCTTGGCGGATGGGCAGGTGTTTATGGTGTGTAAGCGGTGTGACAAGGAAGCGTGTCTCGGCCACGGGGTTCCAGTGGTGCAGCACTCGGACAGTCCACATGCCGGGCCGCAGTGGTGTATTCAGCGGAGGCCTGTAGTGTGTGAACTCGGCAGTGGAGTCTATCAAGACGTCGTAGGTGGCAGCGATCACATTAGTGGGGTCAATCCACACCACCGTCACTGTCACGTTGGACCCTTTGGCCCACTTCTGCATCCCCACTGGCTCGTCCAGAGGCCCCATCAGATTACCAAAATTGCGGAAGATCCTCTCCTTAGCATCCCAGTCTGTCCCAATCTGATGGAAAAAAAGGAATGATGTGAATGCTAATATATAATATAATATAAAACTAAAACTGATTTACATGACAGTATTATATTTAAATGTGATTGATTCAGCTATGCATAGTTTTCAAAATTACTTAACCAACATATTCAAACTGAACAGACATTATATTAAATTAGCTAATATTAAATTATAATAACTAGTAATCAATAGTAATAAGCAATAATAACTGCTATATAACGCTTAGGTTTATGTTCTCTGGACCAAAAACATACAGAGAGTGTTGGGAAATTAAGTTAATGTTTCCCTTTTTTGACCTTCATATACTTGGTCAGTTGCTGTTGGAAATACATCATCGGTATCCCATCTCTTGGGAACTGGTACCACTACCTTATTTCAACCTCTAACTTGTTTCAACTACGTTGAACTGTGCAATGAACAAAACCAAAAAAGAGGCATGTATGAGACATTACATACATTTTTGCCTATATTTAAGAACTTTTTACATATTGTTATTGTTTTTCTGCAGTGTCACACTGCTGGATTATGCTTTTATACTACGGAAAAACGTTTAATACAGCAATGTACCAACATGGACCAATATAGACCGATGCAACGCACCCTCCAAACATACAACACCACTGCAACCACCGTGACTAACTTTTTCTGTTCTGTTGTACCTCAAAATGCAGAGGAGCGAAAAAGTAAAAAACAGGGGCACAAATTTGTCTGCTGGTACCTGCGTAGCTGAACATAACGGCATCAAACGAGTGTCAAACCTGTCCATGGTGTTGTCTTCCCATGCCCACGGACTCCTACTGAGCGTATTTATGGCAGTGGTGAAGGTGGGTAGGAGGCTGGGAGTTATCTAGTGCCAGTATCCTAAGGCTGCTACTGTAATTCTAACCTTTCCTACACAATGCTTCCTCTTCTGAGCATCTGGGATTTGTCAGTAAAACACTTGTTTTTTGAGAAGACTCACTTGTTTGATATCAGTATTCTCCAACACAAGGCATCCTTTTGCTTCCCCAAACCAAGCCAGTGCCTCCAGAAAACAAGACACACCAATTTGAACGCTTCATGTGAAAGGACCTGGGCACCAGATGAGGTTTAAGTGGTTTAGAGCACCAATCATTGGCCTCAGGCTATTTCAGCAAAACATGCTGGGCACTCCAGTGCTTATGGATAGTGACAACTTGCTGTCCTGCAGAGACTGACCAATATGAGCTGCAGGTGGCTAGATATGTACTTGATCTGTTGAAAATCCCTCACGTCCTGCATCTCTGCATGTGACCCTCCCACCTCATCGTCTTACAGCAGATAAACCTGGCGCAGCAAAGCACGCGGTCATGCAGCCCCCCCGCCACCACCCCCGCCAGACAAATCACTGATTATGCCAAAGGGCAAGATGAAAGGTACGGCACAAGCTGACAGCTAAATCAATGAAGGACGTCTGAATTATTGCTTGCTTAACGGAGTATGTCAGGCGGAATGCACAGCAGAGTAAGATTACCAATAATATTCAGAGGTCAATTTCCTTTCAGTGCACACAGTGTGTGAGCCTTCGCACATATATACTGCCAGAACATTTTTACTGCAATGGGCAAGAACAAACCAAGCATTGTTCTGAAATCTCTCTTTTTATTTGTTTTAATCAACCGAACCACTTTGTTTACAACAGACAGTTTTTCATTGTGCAACAACACACCATAAATGACCTAACGCCAGCTCACTTACTGCTGAAGGTGCTATCTCTGTTGTGAAAAAAAAAAAGCATAAGCACAACAGCAGCCAATTCATTGCCTAGCACATGAATCAATGAAAAGACAATCTGCCTGATTATAATCTAAATTTTATTCTCTATTATTTACTCTGCAGAATCTGTATGTTGTACTGATAGAAGCAGTAAAATAAACCTTCGCAGTGATCTGCACGAATGCGCTCGTACTTCCACCAACCTTTCCAACACAAACCTGTGTATGTGAACAACAGAGATTTCTCTCTACTCAGACTGGAGCCTTCAGAACTTCAGACAACCTCTAAGCTGTCTTACCTCAGCAAACTGCAGTCTGATGAAATTGCTTGGTGGGTTGGTGAATTTGAAGAACTTCTTAGGCATCACCCAGGTCTCCAGAGTTTCCAGCTTGCTGGTAGCTAGATTAGTGGCATGATGCTTCACCAGGTAACCCTGGAACTCATCAAATAGGAAGTAGCTATGGACAGCCACAGGATGTCCCATGGCAAAGTACCTGGGGAGAAAATACAGTAGCTTTATTTCAAGTGGTGCAACTACTTCGGCTTAGTTTCCGCACTCCTTCTTGAATAATGTTAAGAGATATGCTTGTTTCATGCAATATTGATATTGAAATCACATCTAGAGGTGATGCTGGTCAGAATGGCCACAGCACACCGTAAAACATTTAGTGATTGGCTGTAATATCAGTATTTCAAAGGAACGAATAAAAATGACGTACTGTGCGGCCCAAGACAACTGCTAATCAACCGACAATTTACGAGTATTCAAAACAAAAGCAGGTCTATTTCAGAATACAGTCGAGGACCAACAGTTGGATAGAGGAGAAACAGAAAGCTTCTCCTGGTGAGAACTCCACCCTAGACTCATCAGTATTCCAGCCGATGCTGGAGGACCTCCTGCTCCCCTGGCCAAGCCGAACAGCAAACATTTACAGCAACCATAAACATTAACAGAGGCCCTATTCACACACCCAACCTCCAATCCTCCTACGGCTGATGTCACAGCGGTATGCCAAAAACAGAGTACTCCTTCTGCCCCTCACACACCCCAAACTGGCAACAAGCAGCTCGTTGTGCCCTAGAACCCCTCCTGAGACTCCTTCACCCCTCCTTGTGTTGGGAGGAGGAAACTACTCCTAAATCCTGACACAGGCCTGTTTGAGGCTGAATGAACCAGGGCTTCTTTCACAAACGGAACACGCACTGCCTTTGTTTTAACATCTCCAGAACAGCCTTGTGGTTTCTGTGGTGTTCACCTCAGTAATGATTGCGTTAACCTGCCACGTAGGCTTTCACTTCACTTCAGTTACATATGACTTTCATTAGCAGATCTCAGTCTGTTGCAACAAGGTTAGTTTCCACTAACCTTAAGACTTCCTCATATTTTTTGTCTTACCCCAACAGAGTTAAAAAAAAAAATGAATTCAGAAAGAATCCTGTGTTAATGAATGACAGATTGAGGAAAAATTGGTTACTGAAAATGAAATTTTTACAGATCCTAAAACAGTACTGACCTACAACGGTTGTCGTTGGCGTCTCCCTGCAGTGAGTTGGCGGCTCGTGCCAGGCCGAGGCGGGAGAAGGAGTGGTAGTGGGTGAGAAGGGAATCACTCAGGCTGTGGACACCATCAGGCTCATCATAAATGTTCTCCCAGTAGGCTTTAAGACCTGGTGTGCCTAGAGGGTAACTTCCAAACAGGAAGGCATCCAGCTGATTCACGATCTCCTGATTCACGCTGGCCTCAAACTTACGCGCAAAGAACGTGGGCCGAGCCGTTTGCTGAAAGAAACCAAAAAAAGAGAGAGAGGAGGTAGAGGAGGATGATGAGAGACGGTGCACTGATTTTTGGAAGTAACAGAGAGGATAGGAATAGAGGGAAAACAGACAGGAAAGATCAGATGGCAAGCAGAAATTGGAAGGAGCATGCAATCCAGCGGGATGCACAGGAAAGAAGAAGAGTCAAAGATAGAGCTCCATTCTCAGGAGATGCGATTGATGGTAAAAATAAAAATCAAAGTGAAGAGCTATCTTTGCACGTCAGTCAGCACACATCAACTTCAGCTATTCAGAAAAATCAGCCCGCTATCATGGAGCAGAACAAGTTCTCTTCCTTGGAAAGAACAGAATACATTAAATTAAAATTTGCTTTGCAACTCCCAGACGAGTAGAAAAGTCCTAAAGTACACGAAACTAGCCATAAAAATATAGGTATATATAGACAGAAGTACTTGAACAGCAGGTCGATAGTCATTTTTTAATTATTCGATATTTATTTTTCTTCCACAAAAGCCTTTTTAAAAGGGGAAAATGTCAACAATGGAAAAACAATCGAGATTTTTCACAAAGCAGCTGCGATTACAGGTCTTCCTCCCCTAAATAGCTGGTGTGGAAGAGATGAGGATGAAAAAGAGGGAGTCTTAGAGGTGATTTAGAGCGTCCATGTCCAGGAAGCTATTTCAAATGTCCCTGGCTCTTTGGAGGCTCAAGGCTGAGAATGGCTTGTGAACAAACTGAACTGCCACGACGCATTTCAAGCTTCCGTCAGCCGACCTTTGTCCTCTTTCTTTCAGATGCCGCTGCGAGAGACGAAGCATTGTCGAAGGGTAATTACTCAATAGCCACGGCTGCGCTTATGCTCTTAATGGACTGTAAAAGCTCTCGCGCCCTTCCCCCACTTCTCCCAGGATAGACTTGAAATGGTTAACCATAGCAGTTGATCACAGAGGCCCTTTCACATGCTGCTTTTCAGTACTGATAGTCAATTGAAGGCTGTCGGGGTGAATTTCAAACCACAGTTAGAGGTGCTTAAAATGTGGTAGTTATTTTGAAGTGCCTGGGCCCCTCCTCTTTTCCTCTTATGAACAACTCATCCACAGCTGCTGGGCCAACCGAAACACTGACACACACACAGGAAAGGAAACACTAATTACCAGTGCAGCAAGCAGATCCCAAATATCTCAGCATGTAATTTCCCTTTGGTCTTAATGCACTTTGGACGTTTTTAATCATTGCATACCACAGCGTCTTGCAAATTTCATTTTAGATCCGTCGTCTCTGACATTTTGTAGCTTGAGAGTGAAAGAAAGCTCATGGTGATGATGTCATGGGCTGAAGAGCAGGGCAACTGGGGTAATGGCACATGAGACCAGAATTGAAAATTTCATGCTATAAATTAGATAGACAAAGCCAAAAAAAAAAAAAAAGGTAAGAAAGAGCTAGAATAGAGAAAATAGAAACAAATAGAGAAACCATGAAGGTAAACATGAGAGAAAAGGAGAAGACAGAAAATATGTAAGAAAAAAATTAAATGTATAGAGGGTAAAGAATAGAAACTAAACAGTGCAAGAAAAAGAATTAGAAACCAGAAAGAGCAATGAAAATGACAAGAAAAAATGAATGAAGGAAAAGAATGACGGTAAAAGAAGAAGAAATGGCTATATATACACAGATGAAGTTTAAAGGGTTAAAGAACACAAATGAGGAAGTAGAAGAAAATATATAAAAATAAAGTGATGTAGAAAGTGAGTAAAATAGAAAATTAACAAAAGAAGGGCTGAAAATAAGAAAAATTAAAACAAATGGGGGAAAAAGAGAAACAAGGGAAGACAAAAAAGACGTAGAGTAAGACAGAGAAAAATGCAAAAGACAGAAGGAGGAAATAGAGAGAAAGAATGAGAGAATAAGAGATAAGGTAAGAGATATAAAGGAAAAAAAACAAGCAATGAAGATATAGGGAAAAGGGAAAAGGAATGCAAAAAAAGAGAAAAAGCACAGACTGCTCACTTGCAGACAAAGAAGATGGAAACAAAAGCAACAGCGTTGGCCAACTCTTTGGAGAAAATGGAGCTCACCTCCTCCTCCTATTGAATCCATACTCGATCCCACACTCCCACTCATTCCCCAGAGTGATGGGAGATTTTATGACGGGAGGAAAGACACTCTGACTCTGTTGTACTCTGAGTCCATGATCACATTCCCACCATACGCTGCTATCAGCGTCCATTTGACAGGAAGCCGCTTTGCCATTGATCTCATTCCGGCCACAGTTAATTACAGATCCTTGCACAAGTTAGCATCGCTTCCCTTCTCGTTAAGTCTCACTGGATTTCTAATCGGAGTGGAGGTCGGCCCTGGTGGCGAACTCGTCCCGCGCTATTAGCTGTTTGTTCGGGGCAAATTAAACAGCTGTAATAGGGCCTACTGCAGAATGTTACTGTGTTCATTTCAGGTGTGCATTTGTGGCATTAACACTACAACAGGGTCAAGTGAGTGTAGCTAATGAACTGTTCCCTTCAGTTTACTCTATTTGGCATTGCTCTTGGCCTGGTTAAAGACTAAAGAGGTCTGTGTTAGAGGCTTTCCTCTGGACAGTTAAACCTTTCTCAGACAAAGCTTCTGCTCTAGTAACCAGAAGGTGTAGAGTTCAAGTCCAAAGGCTGTCAGAGAGCAAGCAAGAACCTTAAAACTATACAGCTCAGCTCACGACCTGGATTGGATTCTGCCTCACATGTTTTGGATAAATGTGACTGCAGTTGACCAGAGTTATGCCAAATAGGCATAAAATAGTTACCAAAGTGGACTCAAAATGGTTAGGTTGACACTCAAAGTAGGCTCATTATCACTTCATGTTTGTCTTCAGAAGAATTCCTGTGGACCAGGGATCATCAACTGGCAAACCGAGGAACGGATACCGTTCCAGCAAAACATTTCAGCGGATTGTACCAAGCTCTCAAAGAAAACTGTAGAAGAACCCTCTGGGGTGGGCTGGGTGGGGCTAACCCTAACCCTAACCCTTGGTATCCTACATGGTATGGCCACACCCAAGTTTATTTGAAGTGAACCACAGACCACTGTGTTCAGATGGACCAGAGATTGGTTTTTCTGGTCTGCACCAAGGTTCAAAAACAGATTTCCCACTAAACCAAACGTACCAAACTCTCAGTATAAATGGTTTTGGGTCTGAAAAAGAGGTTTAGCATGGTTTACCTGGAAGCGGGGCAGGTCAGAGGGTTTGAAGTCGTTGGGGGAGCAGCCACACCAGTCCACAATGTGCTTATACTGGCACTTGCAGCCCAGTTTCCTGTTCCAGTTAGTGATTCGCAGGTTGTTGTCCACCATGCTCTCGCAGTGAGGACTGTTCTCCAACACCGTGTGGAAAAACGACTGCAGAGAGGGAAAGATAGAGAGAGAACTAATGATATCTGATAAAATGAAGACAGATGGCATACAGGGTGGCCGTACCAGGAGGTCTGCTTTTTTTTAAATGTCTACATCAGTGGAAAAAAAGGAGTCTGCTTTTCTCGGGCCAGAATCCAATACCTGAGGGGTGAATTACTATCGCCAGACAGGATAAAGAATCACACCTCTTTTTCTTTTCTAAGCCTGCTGTAATTAAAACCATCCACTTTACACACTTAACACACTGCTCCTGAGTTAGAAACTAAGAGAGTACAGCTTCTAAATTTTCTGCTCTGCTTTGCTCAAGTTGCTGATCGAATTTTTAAAACGTCCAGTAATGTCTTAATTTAACGCACCTCGGCTGGCAGGAGAGTGTAAGCGTAGAAGCGCTTCATGCTGGTCACCATATCGTCATCGGTCTTGATGACGTACTCCACAAAGGCGCGGTTCAGCAGGAACCAATCAGAGCCTCCGTCCACAGCGATGCCTTCTGGAATCTTCCTATCCCCCAGACGCCACATGTGTGTATCACACTCGAAGAAGAGCCGGTCCAGACCCTGCTTTCTAATGAATCTGCAGAGCGCAATAAGTACCACATGTCAAACCTTTTCTTTTCCACTGGATTATATTGCTACTATTATTATAACGCTGATATCAGATGGAACAGGTGAGTATTTGACATGCTCATATAAACGTCCAAGATTGAGCTCACACACCTTGTTGCATTTTAATATATTTTGTGCTCATATCAGTGTGGAAGAAGGTGCAAAAAAAAAAAAAAAACAACCTTTGGATAATCATTTTTTGTCCCACAATACATGTTTATATTCCAGCTCATACAATACGATAGGACATGATATGATGCGTGTTATGCCGTCGCTACTCACCGAGCGTTATCTCTCCCATGAGACTTGATGAAGTTCATGTTGCGGTACTTGGAAAGGAAAGCCACCAGCTGATCATTAGTCCTGAGAGGACAGAAAGAGAGAGAAGGGAATATGAGGATTCTCTTCCTCTGTTTGTTTAAATGTAAGAAAGTTTGTCCTTTTAATCAAATGACGGTTGTTTGTCTGGGCACTAATGTCATTTGTAAAATCCATGTCAATAAAGCATTTATTGAAACGAGAGAGAGAGATCAATCAGGCTAATGAGAGGCAGTGTAAATGAGTGCAAGGCACAGGGGATTCTGGGAAATCTGTAACTCGCACTCGGCGCCGCAGTGAACCAGATACGAGCGGCCTGCTTCAACCACAACGTGACAGCCACTGCACTCTCATTAAATCTCACACAGACACACACACATACACATACACACACACACACACACACACACACACAAAACCTGCATAGAGGCAAACACTACCCCGGGGACGCGAGAGCAGGAAACACCTAACAATTAGATTTCATTACTGGCACTTTCCTTTAATTCGTATTGGATAAGGCTAATTATCATTATTGTGCTAGCCAAGAATAGCACACTTTCGCAGAACATCTTCGTGACAGCCGTATGGAAAAAAAAACAGATAAGCGAGTACGCCTATGTGTTCTCTGAGTCCCATAATTTAATTATGAACAGCACGATAAGTCAACATATGGTGCAGCGCTGAACAACTGGCACTATTGTTCAAGTGTGAGCTCGATAGCTATATATGTGTATATATATATATAAATATATATATATATATATATATATATATATATACACACACATACACACACACACACACATATACAGTATCTCACAAAAGTGAGTACACCCCTCACATTTTTGTAAATATTTGATTGTTTCTTTTCATGTGACAACACTGAAGAAATGACACTTTGCTACAATGTAAAGTAGTGAGTGTACAGTTTGTGTAACAGT
>JANDJT010000102.1:18494253-18504371 GCA_024331685.1 Stegophilus panzeri
AATATTTACAAAAATGTGAGGGGTGTACTCACTTTTGTGAGATACTGTATATATATATATATATATATATATACACATATAATATTTAATTTTAAAGGAGTACATGAGCATTTTCAATCTTATCTCTATCCACTGCACATGTACACAATTACTGAGTAGTCATTAAATAAGGAATAATACAGTGTGCGTATTGATCGTATCCAAAAAAAACTACGATCCTGAAGCAGAGTGTGTGTATTACAACCCTGAAGCAGCATTTAAAGTTCTGGAACGTCCTTGAAACGGGTTAGTTCTTGTTCTCACCTCAACAGCCTCTCTTTTTTCATGTTACTAAGACAAAAAAAAACAAAAAAACACAGCTTGTCATGTTACCAAGAAACTACAAAGTGTAAACTCCTCATTACATCCACGTACAATAATATCAACGATTTTTAATCATTACGTCTTACAAGTCCCTGTGAACGAGCTGTTGCTATGGAAATGATAAGGTATCAGAGTGAGCACATTAATATAATATAGTCCTGTGATTTGCAGCTGCACTACTGTCAGAGAAAACACCTTCTGGCCAATCAGAATCCAGAAACAGTGTTAAGCTTGTTAGCATTAGCACCTATTCATTTGGAACATTTTGCCTGAGGAAGTATGAGTCCTGGGTCATACCATCATTGACTTAAGGGGGCTTGTGCGTGAACTATGACGTGAAAGCCAAGAGACAGAGAAAAAGGCCTGCTTATTAAACGCATCCGAAAAAAATGATGTAGCAAAAGAATGGCAAAGGGACTAGCAGTGATAAGTAGCTTTCGGGCTAATATTTACATTTATGAATGTTGATTAATGTACACTGTCCCTTTTTGAAATAAAGAAAGAATGAAAGAAAGAAAAAGAACGACTGAAATAAAATATAAGACATCAGAAAATGGTGGGGTTTTTTTTTGTAAGTCCATGTGGAAATGCTTCTTTTGCCTGTTTGACCTCTAGAGTTAGTTGGATATACATTCGATCAGCCAAAGCCGAATCTCGATAGAGATTATCCCTTTAAGACGTATTTGATGTTGGCAGAGTCGACCTGTCACCTCGTACCTGTGACTGCGAATCAATCACACGCCCACGCTTTCTGCCACACACACATAAACAGAGACAAACACACACACCCTTTCTGTCTGCCGAACTCCCAAACACTACGAGTCCCAAAGCCACTGAAGATTGGCATAAGACCAAATTATAGCCTTAACCAGGCTGTCAGAGCCATCACACACACACACATACACAAACACATACATATATATATACACACACACACACACAAAGTACACAAAGCGTCCGAGTCTCTGTATATCTGCCTGCTTTTACACACCCACACAGACACCAAAATACATCTGAGTGGCAGTGTCTTGCTGCATCAGTCCAGCACACACACACACACGCACACACACACACACACACACACACAACACGCTAATCCTTGGCCGTGTGGTGGATGAGAAAAACCTGATCAGCATCAACAATGAGAACACAGCAGTTGTGTGTAGGCGTGTTGTGTGTATTTCACTCTTTCTGTGGAACAAGAGTGCTTATCAGGAACTAAAAGGTCTAAAAGAGTTCCTGTAAGGAGCTGAGGTTGAGGACAGGGTTTCGTTTACCGAGGTTAAAGGGGCTACAAACTAATCTCTATTCACTGTATATTTAGTGTGTGTACATGATTAGCATGGATAAGTATCTTAACACATTTCCTTCACTGAGAAAAGAACAGAAAATCTCACTAGGTTTAAGTCAAAAATCACATATATTGCTAAATCTAAGGGCAGACGTTGAACCTTGTTTGTAAACAAAGCTGTAAATCTATACATCCTATTAGAGATGGAACTACTTTTTTTTTGTTGTGTGGTTACGATGGCGTATGAATACGACAAAACCTTCAGGAAAGTGTTCGATTCGAATTGAAATTTGATAGTCACATGTTCTTAACACGTTAACAGAATACAAGGCCTGCCCCTTAGGACTCCTATTATAGATGATTTCAGCATAAAGAGGTTTTAAGGTCTTTTCTCAGTTCATGGAAACTAGCTGAAGGTCGAGTTTAGGTTGAATAACACTCGAGTGTGAAAAGCCTTTAATGTTAATGTTAATGGTGATTACCACGTGGTTTGTAATTGGTAGTGCCCTCTACCGTCACTTCCAAGTCAACTGTGACACAAAACACTTAAACATTACAAACGTCCCCTTTAAGATCATGAACCAGAGTCAGACATAAAGACTGAGTGAGCTGTAGAGGAAGAAGGTAAAACAGAAATGGCGATAAACACGTGAGAAAGACTGCATTAAAAAGAGAGAGAGAAAGAAAGAAAGACGGACAGAACATTTTTAAAAGATGAGTAAGAAGAGTAATAAGAAATAGACAGAGGAAGTAGTCTGTGCAGGTGAGACAGTCCAATAGAGGGCGTCGTCAAGCCTGTCTAACCCCAGGGGACAAGAAGAACAACAGACTCTGCACTTGTCCTCTTCCTGCATCTGAAAAGGCCACCAAAACAGCTGCACTGACTTCCAGCAGGGCCGAAGAAAAGGAGCGATTCTGTGAGGATAAAAAGGCCAAAACGAGTGGCGCTCCAGGACAAAGCCTTCCCACAATGCCGCAGGGCTTTTAGGAGCCTCTTTCAGACACAGGCATGCGGAAGGACATCGGGAGGAAAAGCACAGGGGGGAAGTGAGCAGGCCGTCATGAGGTCAGAGGTCACTCGGGGACAGCAGGTCACTGCTGAGGAGATACAGTTGAGTCGAAATGTCTAGTTAATGAGAACTGTCGAGTTTGATTTATTTTATTGAAATGGCACTACATTTCCACATTGCCACACTCCTAACACAGTAGTTTGGGCATCTCTACGTGTTCAAAAAGCGGCTGAATTTGATGATCGGATCCATCTGAGACTGCTCTGCTGGGCGTGGCCTAATATTCTAATGATCACACTTGACTGACAGCCCACCGAGACTCTGCCTGTGATATCCGTCAAGCAACTAAACACAACAATAGAAGCAGTGGGAGTCAGAATTCAACCTCCATGTATTGACCACCCAATTATAGAGTTACACAGTAGCTACACTCGCTAAGTTAGCTTTCCCTCAATAAGACAGCTTTCGCGCATTAGATCAGCTTTCACTTACGAAGTCGGTCACGACTCAACGACACCGTTTAAGCAGAAAAATGTGTTCATAAATAAATACTTATGGGGAAATTAATTTCAGAGCACTTTTTTTTCTCAAAGCATAAAAATATCACTGAAGCAATTGTTTGTTGATCGGTGAAAGGGGCGTGGCATTTCTAATTTGCATATTCATACATTCTCGAGTTTCTCTAAGCATGTCTTTGTGCCTTTCTCTGTCTAATTGCATTTTTATGTAGAAGCAGTTTCATTGACTTTAATCTAATTAGAAAGAGATCACTGATTTAAGTTCCCTAGAGATTTAAACCCCACCCCACCCCCGCCCCCCATTATTGAGTGAAATGGTTCAGTTCTGCGTGTGTTACACGTATCGACCCGAGCACTTGCACTCAATAACAACACAATGTATTTGACATGGTTATGAGCGCCGAAATCTGATTTGAGAACTATAATTTGATGACATACTATTTTCCATATAGAATTAATTGACAACTGACGTCAAACTTCCTCCATTCTTTCCTTCTCTCTCTCTCTCTCTGTCACGCTCTCGTTCTCTCTCCTCTTTCCCTTTTTCCGATGTATCGCTAAAGAGAAGCTGGTGCTGGAAACGTAATAAATGATATTTTCCTAGCGCTCTTATCAGGAACCTGATGATTCGTACTTTATTTTGCAGACTGTCACTCGGAGCGTGGATGGAATCATAGCTCGAGAGAGTTACAAAGAGACAAAGAGGAAGAAGGAGAAGAACAAAGAGACGCTGTGCCGTAATGACAAGACAGGCCTCGCTTAAGGAGGATAAAAGAGTTCAATCAGACCGTCGGTTTCTTTTATCGTGCTATTCATTACTGCCTGGTTCCTGTACAAACATGACAAACACCATACACACACACACACTGCCTGGTGTTCTGTCACCTTAAAGGAGCACCAGCAGCCGGGACATACTTTTTTACTCCAGTTTAGCACAGGATGTAATGGGAGTCTATAGCTACCAGTTTAGCATGGTGCACTGAATGTGGTGCAGATCCAATAATTGTCTTCCGACACAGGTAGTAGGCATGGCCCAAAGTTTGAAGGTGGAGTTGTATGTGATTCAGATGATAATTATAGTTCTGAGTTGGTTTGATGGAGAAGTTTATATGTTGTTTTAATGCAGGTAAGAGTGTGAGGATTTACGCAGGATGCTAAACTGGTGGCTATAAGCTTTCCTTAGTTGTTAGCAACGTTAATCTTTTAGCTCCAGGGCAAAACGAAAAACGTTGTCTCGGCAGATCAACTACTTTTATATTGTAAAGGGGGCGATGGTGGTGGTGGTGGTTAGGCATTGTGTGAATTTCGGGTTTTTTTTAAGAGGCCTTTTTAAAGGAGAGTGCCTTAATGCCATGTGGAGTAAGAGCTATCAACTGCCCTCCTGCCAGGCTATTTCCAAATAGCGCCTGGATCCCGATCAGCAGGCCGGATAAAAAGAAAGGCTCTCGTCTCTTTGATGTTCCCGTTTAAGGAGCTTTAGCTTGAATCTATCCACCCCCATCCCTCTCGCTCCCTCTCTCTCCCCGTCTCTTGACGGATAGAGCACCTGGATTAACCTCAGAGAGCGGCGCTAACCCAACAGGATGGAAATTTATGGCTCGGCTCTATCGATTCCCTCCCCCGATTTCTGAAGGCCGAGAAAAATGACAGGGCCGGAGGATCGATTTTAACCGGGGTAGAAAGACTGAGCTATCCTGCAGCTCACCCCACGTAAATTATAAATCAAACATTTCCACACACTCTCGAATCCAGTCTGTTACCCAAGCCTCGGAGGAAATGTGGTGCCGTCTCTCGGGTAAATTAAACACAGTCATGAAGCGGGACTGCGTTTCATTACTTTCCTTATTTTGTTCAGCTGAAGGAAAAAAATTTGCAAGAGAATAAATAACAACTCGAGTGAAAACTGAAATGTAAAACCAACCAAGTCGTAATGTCCTAATTATTTAATTCCTATCCATTACTCTCACCTTGTTCCTTTTTCTTATGTCTGTTTTCATCTTTTTATTCATCACATATGGTTTCCTGCTTTCGTTTTCATATCCAGATCCATTCTCCTGTACTTTGTTTGTCAGGCTGATGCTGCAGGCTACACCGTTCTCCTGTGTAATCCTTCACCGGCTCTATGAAGCATCGTACTTGCTGACACGAGATCAAACGCCACCACTCGTGGCCTCACTCAATTACCTGTAATCCCGCCAAAACGTTGCTCGGAACTAATCTGCCATGATGCCTCGTGGCTAATGCGCACGCCACTCACTAGATTTTTGCTAATCGATAAAATCAGGTAAGGAAACAAGAACAAATGAACTCGATACCAAACGTTGTGATCAAAGAGCATCGGAGACATCAGTTACGCTACTGAGAGCATCAGCTGCACTGTAGCTGATAAACCAAGGGCTAAGTGCTCAGAGCACGACTTCCAGAATCCTTTAAACGAGTGTCTCTGTGCTGAGGAGCAACACAAGCAATCTGCAACAGTTACAAAGTAAAAAGACAGCCGACAAACAGCAGATTTCGTCAAGAAAGCAAGAACCTGGAAAAGAAACCAGTCGAGCGCTGAAACTGAATTCTACCATTTAACTCAACCACATATGAGTTCTTGTATTGCAGATAGCGCTAAATTTCCTAAAAGCATTTGCAGCACAAACCTTGTTAAATTACACAGTCTTTCTGTCTCTCACCCACTTAAGATCACTCACGCAATCTGCGATCAGTTAACGACTGACGCTTAGTCATGCCTACTCGGCGTGGCTCAAGGTCCCTTTCCAGAACTTTCACACTATCTGTCCCTCAGTGGTGGAATGAACTTCCAACCTCAGTCTGGACTGCAGAATCTGTCACTATCTTCAAAAAACAGCTAAAGACCCACCTCTTCCACGAACACCTAACCAACTCATAAAACGCTAACGCCACATTATTAAAAAAAATAAATAAATAAAAAATTACTCTGGCACTTACACCTCTACTCTGCACACTTTGCTTCTCTAGAACTCAATTATAAATCCTGCATGGTAGCACTACTTGTATTGCTACTACTTGTAATAAATCTTTAATCTTCAGAATTTAGTTCATGTGTTAATGTTAATTAGAGTAATGTGTTTTCTGTTTATGAGACCCGTTACTGTGAAGCAACTTGTTGAAATGAAGAGAATAAAGTTTTTATTTGCATTTCTTTCATAATTGTGGAATTAATCATTATTAATTTATAAGAAGGCATAAAAGGAAGAACTATTGGTATCGGTTATCAGTATCGGCCGATACCACTCTTAATAATTGGTTATCGGTATCGGCTGAGAAATTTAGTATCGGTGCATCTCTAATTACAACGTTAACGTTTGACTAAATTTTGTATTTTAGAATCAAAAGCAGTAACCAGGTTCAAAGGTAAGCGACTGTCCAGTTAAAACCAAGTGTCATGTTTGCAAACATTAAGCTATTACACGTCAGGTTTACTAGCAAGACCGCTAGCATCAGGTTGTGGTGATATCATGGTCAAGTTTGCTAAATCTAGTTCAGCTGTAGTATGCACAGGAACGATAAAGCTTTCCTGGTTGCTATGACAGCCTTCCTAAACTGCGTAGTACTAGACTAAATAGTGCTGACAGAATAGTGAGTCCCTTCAGGATTTTGCGATTTTCGGAGGAACCTGCAATGTATCAAATTTACAGCAAATTTTTTGCAGATTTGGGCCGTAACGCGTCATGTGACATCATCACTCCGAAAGAGCGCGCAAAACAATTTCGTGCAATTGTGATTTCGACAATTGCCGCAGCAAAATCAAGCATTTTTGGCCACAACAATCACAAAAGAAATCTGTAAAATCCTGTATGGACTGTATAGTACAAACCCCATGATGATCTACAATCTACAACATGGTGGTTTATTGAATCCAGTAGTTGATGAAAACACACCATGATTTGCATGAATTGATGGATTGTTTCTCGGCACACTCACCTGATGGGGTAGTCGGCAGCACTCAGGTTGATGAAGAAGTCCCAGGGCCAGTGGCTCATAGCCAGCAGGTCCTTCATGCTTTGCAGGTACATGCTAAGAAGACTGGCTCCGCCCCAGATCGTCGCCATGCGCCAGGCCGTCACACGGACGTTCGGGTAGTGCTTAGCCAGCGCTAGCATCTGCCTGTGGAGGTAGTCCGAGCGCTGCGGAGAGACAGAATGGCCTCAGGTCACTTTAACAGTCTGATTAGCTCGTTAGATATCAAAACTGCACGGACGCTGATTCTGAGGCTGAAAGTAATTTAGGGGCGGGGCTACATTTGATGTAATTTCACTAAATATGATCCACGTTCAAGGTTAGAGTAGAGGATGACTTCATACTTTCAGCTGGAGGTTTTTAACCACAGAACATGCATCTTAAGCTAACTAGAGAGCCAGGTTAACCAGCGGTAGTGATGAATGGTGGTTGTCACGGAAACACCGATGACAGGTTCTAACTGAACGGCTGTGGTTCAGGTGGTAGAGCGGGTTGTCCACTAATTGTAGGGTTGGCGGTTTGATTCCCGGCCCACGTGACTCCGCCGAAGTGTCCTTGGGCAAGACACTGAACCCCAAGTTGCCCCGATGGCGCCTTGCATGGCAGCTCTGCTACCATTGGTGTGTGAGTGTATGTGTATGTGTGTGTATGTGTGTGTGTGTGTGTGTGTGTGTGAATGGGTGAATGAGAACCGCTAAGGTTAAAAAAGCGCTATATAAGTGCAGACCATTAGACCATTTACCATAATACGTTATCGTTTCTATAGTAACAGCTCATTCACAGGGCGGACGCTCCACTAGTAATAAACTGATTTTTAAAAATAGTTGATATGGTGAAGTTTTCTGTAAGGAGATTGTAAGTTTATTTAACATTTATGGAAGGAGTCTCCAGTGTCACAGATGCTTTCTCAGTAACAAGCAACACCAAGCTGCATCCTGCAAGAGACAATGGTGAGGGGAAACAAAAAAACAATCGCTCCATTTCCACCTGTACTCGTTAAGCAAGCTGCCTTTTACACATCGGCGTTTTCTCACTCCACACTCTCCTCCTCGGCTGGTTTTGATCCCCCCCCCTCCCCCTCCCCCTCTCTCTCTCTCCCTCTCTCTCTCTCTCTCTCTCTCGCTCCCTCTCTCTCTCACTCTCGCTCCCTCTCTCTCTCCCTCTCTCTACCTCTCTCTCACTCCCTCGCTGTCCCTCCCTCTCTCTCTCTCTCTTTCTTCCTCTCTCTCTCCCTCTCTCCCTGTCCTCTATGTTCCTCTCATATTTTATCAGCTCATGAAAGCAGCTGAAGAAGAGAGAAGCCGGAAAGCAGAAAGACTATGGATGATTGACTGATTGAAAGGCAGTCGTGTTAACAAGGCTTTAGAGATTAACACACACACACACACACACATACACACACATGCCCTGCTGTAACTTGAAGGAGTTGATTAAGTGTATGCTTGGATGTGTGTAATTAGAGGGAGGGGGTGTGCCGCGTCTGTGTGTGTGTGTGTGTGTGTGTGTGTGTGTGTAGTGTGTGCGTGTGTGTCTGTAGTGTGTGTATGTGTGTGTGTGTGTATGGTGTGTATGTAGTGTGTGTGTGTGTGTAGTGCGTGTATGTGTGTGTATGGTGTGTGTGTGTGTGTGTGTGTGTGTGTGTGTGTGTCTGTAATGTGTGTATGTGTGTGTGTGTGTATGGTGTGTATGTAGTGCGTGTGTGTGTGTAGTGCGTGTATGTGTGTGTGTATGGTGTGTGTGTGTGTGTGTGTGTGTGTGTGTGTGTGTGTGTGTGTATGTGGTGCGTGTGTGTGTGTGTGTGTTTGTAGTGTGTGTGTGTGTGTGTGTGTGTGTGTGAAGCGTGACTGAGCCGCAGAGTCTCCTCCTGTAATAATCCCCCATCAGCCTTTGTTAAACGGCTTAGCGAGTGAAGAGCGAGACGCTGTTTATCTGCCAAACCTCTTCACTCTAAATCAGGGTTCCTCACATGGGTAAGGGTTCTAAATTCCTACTGAGAACCTTCTGGAACAAACCAGTCTCTTGTATGGTTCTATCTGGTTCTATATGTAATCTTTTCCCCAAGAGGAACAAACTGATGAACCCGAATTTCATTGTATGGTTAACATCCCTCTTCTACTCCTTTAACTCTTCTTTCTCATCTCCCTTTCTTCCACCTTCCATCTTTTCTTCTTTCTTATCCCTTCCTTATCTTCCACCTGGCAAGATTTATCATCTCTCTTCTCCACTATTCCTTTTGTCTTCTTTCACTGTCTATTTTCCTATCATTTCATCACTTTTTCTTCCCCCTCCTCTCCTCTTTCATCCCCCTTTCATTCTTCCATGCTTTTTTCACCTTTTCTTTCTTCTTATTTCCTCTCCTCTTCTCTCATTTCTTCTTTCTTCACCTTCACCTGTATCCATGCTTCTATCCACTTTTGCTCATCTATTTTTTTTCTTTTCTTTTCTCCTTTCTTCTGCTCTCACACTTTCTCCACTCATTTCATCTCCGCCATATAAACTTTCCATTATTTTTTTTCCTCCGTTTCTCTTCTTCCTTTCTTCCTATGCTTTCTTCCTCCCACTCTTCTCCTCAATTCTATCCTTTTTTCTTCATCTGTTTTCCCCTCCTTGCACTTTCTCTGTCCTTCTTATATCCTTTCCACTTCTCGTCCTTTCTTCGCCCCCACATCCCCTCTTCTCTTTTCTCCTGTTCTCTCTTTTTCCATCTCTTCTTATCCTCCTCCTATCCTTCTCTCTCTCTTTCTCTCGCTCTCTCTCTCTCTTTTCTTCAGGTAGCTCCTTTGATAGAGGATGTTCACCGCAGGAGACCAACTGAAACCAAACAGGATGTCTCTCACTCATTTCCTCTTGTCTCAACCTGTGCATACATAAACACACACACACACACAGACACACACACACACACACACACACACACACACACACACACACACACACACACACACA
>JANDJT010000102.1:18523442-18540486 GCA_024331685.1 Stegophilus panzeri
TATATTTTATATCAAAAGTGTCTTTCCAGCTCAAGTGGAGACAGATTTGCGTCCCAGCAGTGTGAAACCCAGTGTAGATTAGGACGTCCAAACTGAGCCACGTCTCACAGCTCAGAGACAATGCTTAGGGCTTTTAGTTAGAAAATCTGTTGGAGAACGTCGTGTGGTGTTTTGCCATTTGAAGGTCTCCGAGCACCTGCTGGGCCACTGCCTGATTAGCAGCATCTTCTGTTTCTCTTTCTCTCTCTCTCTCTCTCTCACACACACACACACACACAAACACACACACACACACATACACGGAGCTTTAAAGCTCTCAGGCCGGGTGTTTAGGATCGACCGGCCCACTGTAATCCTTCAGCGCTGTCTCTGAAACCCGCTCTGATTTAAAAGCGTGTGTTAGGAACGTCAGAGTGTTGTTCACATTGTTAAACTAATCCAAACTTTAGAGTTTGTGACGTCATGCTCTACTTTAATCGCTTAATAAAACGCTGAAATTGAATGAAAGTTTACGATCCTTGTTTTGCTTCTTGTATGAATATATATTTTCAAATTATGTATTGGTTCTGCAATGACATAAACAGAAACAAAGTGTGCGTTCTTAAAGCCATATTTCATTTAACAGTTTCTAACACGGCGTATAAGGCATATAATGCACTGCACAGAGTATATCTACGGTCTGTACACATACACGTGATGTAGTGAGCGCATATAGTGAACAGGAAGCTGTTTGAAGCAGCGGTCACACTAGACTTTCAGCATGCGAACATTTCCATTGAATTCCCTTCATACGCGTGCAAATGCTGGAGACCAGAAACGCAAGGTCGCTGCGAAGAAGATCCGCATTTCACTGTGTTGCAAAGTTCAAGATTGGTGAACTCTGACCTGCGAACTCGTATCACGTGAAGACGTGTGACCAATAAAAGATCGACACGTCACGGCATGACCTCTTCAGAAAATCCAAGACGGCGGAAGCACTGATTAGAGAGGTGTCACACCGTCCCGTTTTATACAACACAGCTTTAAAAAAATAGAAAACCAACATCCAAAGAGAAGCTGTCTGGATTGCGGCATCGCTGCGTATAGGAACAGATGGTATATTTTAACATAGAAACAAATATTAATAACGGTGCAAAGCACGTCAGAATCCATGATGTGTGGATGAAAAAACTCGACGCCTTGGCACATGATGTAATATCTGGTTGCCACCCATATTCGCAGCAGTCTCTGAAGAAATGTCACATGTTGAGAGTCTAGTGTGTCCGCCGCTTGAGGCAAAACCGCGTCGGAGGCTTTTTTTTTTTAAATACAAATTCTGTGTAAAGATGTGGATTTGTGACCTAGATCTAAACTAAAAAATTAACCAAATGACTAAAATATGAGAAAATTATTACTCATTTTGGGGAAAAAAAATGTAATAAATTGTCTAAACCAAATTATTTGTCTACAGTGCAAATATTTTTCAAACGAGCACTGAAAACTGTAGCTCAGCTCGCTTAGCAAGCACCATAGCTTTATTTTGTGTGTGAAAGATATGAAAAAATCTGAAAAAGGTATATATATATATATATATATATATATATATATATATATACACAAAATTTATATACGAAAACTTAAAATGGAATGAAATGCAAGGACATTTTTTTTTTTTTATCAGAATTAAAAAATAAACAGAAACTTGATTAAATATGGAATAAACACAAGGAGATTATATTGCAAAATATATCAACAAATAAAAAGAAAATAAGTAGATAAATAAAAGGAATCTTACAAATGTATTAAGTATAAGTACAATTGTTTATAATAATAAAAAAAAACTCAAAGTGGAATAAATACAATTAAATTGTTGTTGGTTTGGTTTTTTCCCCAAAAAAATTTGAATAAAAAATACAAGGAAACTTTTTTGTCATGTTGATCTGATTATTTTTACCAACCCGTCCGTTTCTGGAGTCGTCATGGATCCTTGCTCATTTTCCTAATTTACAACTCTTATAATTAATTAAACACAGAATACATTCAAGAGTGAAATAATGCTACACGTAACAGACGCTCGGCATTCGAACAGAGTCCGAGGCTTAAACGTGAATGTGATTTGTTTAAGTCGACTCGTCCCGCTGAGTCTGACGCGTTATTTGTGTAATGATATCTTTGAAAGATTTTAGATGCTAATCCACTTGTCTTGACGTTGCTAGAGATGCTAGGTGAGCTTTTTATCTCATTATGAGCCCTGACAGCGTGTCGTGTTTCCTCTCCTCCGTGTGTGTGTGTGTGTGTGTGTGTGTGTGTGTGTGTGTGTCTGTGTCTGTGTGTGGATCAGAGAACGGAGCGAGCCACGTGTGTGTGTGTGTGTGTGAAAGAGAGAGAGAGAGAGAGAGAGAGAGAGAGAGAGAGAGAGAGAGAGCAGTGTGCATTAAAATGGAAGGTGCTGCTGCTTTTCCCTGCTGTAGTATTAGAGCGGCTCCGGAGTCTATCCTTATTTAAACTCTTGTTACATCAGAACAAACAAGCACCTCGGGCGAGAGAGAGAGAGAATAAGCGAGAGATATATATAATATGAGAGGTAAAGCTTCACAGGTGGGCCGTTTAAACAGGCATACAGATGAGGCCGTGCAGCAATTAGTGAGTATTCACTATTCACGGCTCGCAGCATTTTAATGAAACACTCACGCTACGCTGCTGCTGCTGGAGGAACAGGACAGTCGATACACATTTTCCCCCACAAGGACATCAGGTTTACACACGTGACAGCATTACATCGTGTGCTTCTTCTCATCCTTTCCTGGACTTTGTACTTACCAGCTAACGTGAGCGTAAACAGGAATTTTTGCTCCTGAATTTAAAAGCCCAGATACGAGAACCCATAAAAGCATTTGAAGCCATTCAAAGTCTCTTGTTCATACTTCACCCAGACATCTGAGAGAAACGATGATGTTCCTGATCATTCTGTTTCGTTTTTTTTACTCGGTCTTACCAAAACACTTACATGCTACATAGAGAGATGAGATCGTACACCTCTGTCATCAGCTACAGTAGCTTGTATACAGCATCCATATTTCCTGGTTGCCTAGCAACAGAGTTCTGACTTTAACCACACAAAAGTTGAGCGTATACTATTCAGGTTTCCATGTCGAAAAAAACCCAAAAAATCCGAAGTTTGATTTGCACACATAGAGGGTTTAGTCTGGTTCAAAGTTCCATGAGTTCTTTCAGGTTCTAAAATTCTTCTGGTTCAGAGATTCCTCAGGTTTTCAGTTCCATATGTTTCAAGGTTCCATGTGGTTTAGAGTTCCATCTGGTTCTGAGAGTCTTCTGGTTCTCAGTTCCATATGATTCCATCAGGTTCAAAGGTCTGTCTGGTTCAAGGTTCCATGTGGTTCTGAGATATTTTTGGTTCTAAAATTCTTCTGGTTTTAATATTCTCCTGGTTCTCAGTTTCTTTATGGTTCAAGGTTCCATCAGGTTTAGAGTTCCTTCTAGTTCTGAGTTCTGTCTGGGTCTGTGTTCTGTCTGGTTTTGGGTTCAGTATGGTTCTGAGTTTTCTCTGGTTTGACCAGCTGCTTGTCCAAATGGCATCAAGGGAAATCGAATGCTGAACACACAACTAACACGTACCACAAAAAAGGAAGTTGTGAGACAAACTTGGTGTGTGATGGTACAATTTTTTATCACAGTGTGATGCTTATCCTGATATACTCTTTACTTATCCGCTTTCCAATTTTATTATTGTATTCTATCTCAAAATACTAACAACCTCAAAAAGTAATTCAAAGTAAAACTTAAACTGTACGTCAAGATCTAAAACAAAAATTTTTCAAAAGTCTCTATATGCAGCGCTACAATATTCCCAGAACCAGAAGCCACCATGTTCTTGGTAACGTGACCACACGAACGTAGAGAACAACTGCAGGACATTTTCCAGCTGGGAATATTTGGTGCATTTATCTCAGGCACTAGTCCCGGTCCAGAAACTATCCGGAGGGAAAACCACAGCTGGGAGGATGAAGATGCCGGGACATGGACGCTCGCTAAGTAAGTCTGTAATTTGTGTAGGGCTCGAGCTAAAGTGAACCTGCTGTGGTCCATAAACAGACCAGGGACTGAGGACGGGAAAAAAATGATCAAACAGGCTTAAAGAAAAAAAAAAACCCGACTTCACCCACCCAAGCATTAGCATTGCTAAAAATGACAGGAAGCAGTTACGTTTTTTTTGTTTGTTTTAGTTTTTTTAAGCTGATCACCACAGTTTTTGTCCTTTACGTTCCAGGCACCAGACTCGCTCACATGGTGCTATCAGGTTATACACACCTGGCAATTGGGTGAAGATTGCTCTGCCAGAAAACACACACACACATACACACACAAACACACATTGTCTATCAATACCCCCTTTGTAATGCAAAACTCAAGAAGCATGGCACACTTAATTGGTTTCTCTGTGCATTCTCGATTTCAAAGGCGCGGGCCGAGAGCAGAACTCAACAGGTCTCAATTTGACTTTGTGTAAAACGCTAACTCGCATTCGTTTATAAAAGGGCAGACAGACTCGTCTCAGAGCTGTAAACACTGTAGCTATAGTGTATAGAAAACTGTAATAATGCTAAATCATCCATCTTTAATATGCTGATTATCACACATGATTAATTATATTACACAGGCAGCTCTCTGGGCTTGTGTTTCCCCGTCTAGCTTCCTCTTTTTTTTCCCCTCTTCCGTGACCGCAATATCTTACACTGACTCACTCGCACTGCGGGTTCTGATGAATCATCTGAAAATAACCGTGAGTCGCTATACGATCATTTCACAGCACAAAGACACTAATATATAGAGTTTAAGCTGCGCTGTCAAGACTCAATAAATTAGCCTGGATCCGGGCTGCGCAAAAGCTGCGGAGCAACCTGTCAGGAAAAAAGAAGATTAAAGCATCTGTCTTGGCTGGAAAAGAAAAACATATTACCTGAGAAAAGCAACAGAGAATGTTTATTTAGTTCTCGCTTTATAGCACTATAGTACAGAAAAATGTCTTAATTTCCTGCGATTTTCCTGATTTATCTTGATCTAATGTATGACTAATATGCCAAGTCATATTAAATGCTACATTATTAAAGGTCAAGGTTCGAGTTAAGGGGGGGGTTAGCATTTTCAGAGCCCATGTCAATCAAAGAACCCTTAAGGAACACTTTACAATACACTTAAGATGAAATCATCTTCGGTTTGTCCCTCTGAGGAAAGTTCTATGTACATTCCTAGTGCTTTCCTATCAGACAGATTCCAAGTAGAATACACACTGAAATTCCCAACACGGAAATTTCCAAAAGCAGTACAATTGCTGAAAAATTCACCAGAAAAGTTTTTCCAAATAAGTTTTTTTGCTACGTGCACAACCACTTTTATATTCCGTGTTAATTTAAATGATTGATTTATCTGTTTTCTAAAATGGAGGAATGTCCTGTTGAAAGGACGGACTTGTCATTCATTTTTCATTACCTCATAATTTGTCAATTTAGCATTCATTAATAAATGCTTTTTAGCACAGAAAGCTAATAATAATAATAACAATAAATCTGAAAATAAATTAGCACTTGCTTCAGGATGTGCTGTGATTTCTTTATTTTCACCAAATATTTCATTTCAGTGCAATGCTTAACACGCTGACTTAATTTCACATTAGTTCTCTCACAACCTTAAGTCTAATTTTCTCCAAAATGTAAGTACATGTTGGATGGATTTCGCTCTTACACTATTTAGTGCATTACACTGACCCTGAAATCCCGCCTTTACACGTTATTCCATAATCCCTCCGCTCTGACCCCGATTTACTTTAATGTTTTTTTCCAGAAATAACCTGTGTGTGTGTGTGTGTGTGTGTGGCTCAATTTAATGAGGCGTCTTAAAAATCCTGTTTGTATTAGACATGGCACTTTGATTTAAGAATAATCAGTGATTTCAGTTGCTGTAACATGACCATTTGTGCACCTATTATTTCTAAACATACTGTTATTCTTCCTACTAACTGAAATAAATGTAACATCAGTCTGTACAGGATTTTGCAGCGTTTTTTGCGATTGTTGTGGCAAAAATTGCTTGATTTTGCTGCAGCTTTTCTTTTTTATTGTGATGCAGAGATTTTTGTGCTTTTTTTGTGGAAAACTGCAATTGCTTTGCACACTCTTTCACAGTGTTGGGTATTTATTGTTGTTGTTTTTTTATGGCATTTGGCAGATGCCCTTATCCAAAGCGACTTACATTTATCTCAGTTATACATCTGAGCAGTTGAGGGTTAAGGGCCTTGCTCAAAGGCCCAAAAGTGGCAGCTTGGCAGTGCCGGGGTTTGAACTCATGGCCTTTTGAGCAGTAGACAATGTCTGAGCTACAACTGCCTGTAGCATGCAGCTGTTTGTTGGTAAATGAGACCTTTTAGCTGTACTCATGTTCGACACACATGAAGCGAAGAGGGCTTTGGCTGAATGCGCCTTGTGATGACGTCACATGACGTGTCTCGGCCCAAATCTGCAGAAAATCTGCGCTAATTTTGAAACATTTTGATTTTACGTTAAATTCTGCAATTGCAAAATCGCGAAATCGTGGAGGGACTGGAATATATAGCTATGTATAAAAGAATGGTTCTACTTCAAACAACTAACCCATTAAGAACCCTTTATTAATAGTTCTCTAAATATTCAATACATGTTTTAGATCATTTAAATTTGGAACGTTATAGAATTGTCCCTTTGGGAGAATGCTTCAATGTTCTACACAGAACTCTACAACAGAGTGTCTTTATGAGCAAAGATTCCAAGTAGAACTGGCTCCTCTTAGAACCCAAGGCAACTGAACAATTTTACAGTTCAATTGTTCTTTCAGAACATTAAGCTACTCGAGTGAATGTTGAATGTTGTTTTGGGTTCTAGAAGTTGTGTGTAGTCAAGAAGAATCCATTTTGGATTTTGCTCATGTTTATAAAACCTGTCAACGGTTCTACTTGGAACCCTGTCTGACAGTAAAACCCTTTTCTTAAAGGTTCTATAAGGAATCTTTCAACTTTTCTCAAGAGACAAGCCGGAGAACCGTTCCCCATTGTTGTAGGTACGGACCTTCAGGTGTGTAACACTTTTCGGTTCTCTACAGAACATTTCCACACATGCAGTTCATACAAACATGTACAAAGATGCCACAAAATGGCGTCTACGAGTGCGAAACACACAGAACCTTAGTTACTAGATCCGGGTGATGTGTGTACATCATTGTTGTTTAGCAGACCCACGCACATTCTTGTCATTCTTGTGCCAAAATGGATGTTCGATGGATTTTTTTTATTTACATAAATTAGTGAAAAACAAACTATAGAACAAAAAATTCACTTCTCACCAACAGAATGTAAAAAAAAACCCTGCAACTTATTAAACATTCACATCGTTTCTGGAACATGAGCCGAGTTCTCTTATCTCAACAGGATAACCGTTTATTATCTCGCTAACTGTACTGTGGTTTCGACTACCAACACCTAAGTGTTTTCAGTTATGACACAAATAACCTGAATGGATTACAAATAGCAGCGAGTGTAGGTGTCGAGAAAAGCTCATGTGCTTCACACCCACATCCGTCCTCTTCGAACTGAGAGAGAGAGAGGGAAAGACACAGGGGCAGAGATTAGGAGAGAAAGGGGAAAAAAAACATGAAAAAGTGCTGATATATGGAAAGTCATGTCTATCTTTAAAGCCTAATTTGAAACACTGATGAGACATACAATGGAGAGCCTCACTTCAAACGCCGGCGCTATTAAAATAAAAAAAAAAAAAAAACATGGAGCGTGTCTCGTTAAAAAGCCTGTTAAAAAGCGGGCCGAGATTAGAAAAGCGTCAGTGCGCAGAGGATGGAGAGAGAGAGAGAGAGAGAGAGAGAGAGAGAGAGAACAAAACAAATACTAAAACATGTTCCTATTATTATTATTATTATTATTATTATTATTAGGCCAAAAAGTCAAAATGTTTCGTTCCTGACATGTACGAGAACGTCGCAGAGTCATCAGTCATATCTGGCCTGCATATAATTAATAATAAACCCATCTTCTATCTTCCTCTTGCTGAAATGACAGAATATTTAAAGCGGTAGTGTGATTGCTGCATTGCTGATTCAGCACTCAGCACTTTGAGAGAAAAAGAGAGAGAGAGAGAGAGAGAGAGAGAGAGAGAGAGAGACAGAGCGAGACAGAGACAAAGAGAGAGACAGAGAGAGAGACAGAGAGAGACAGAGAGAGAGAGACAGAGCGAGACAGAGAGAGAGACATAGAGAGAGAGAGGGAGAGAGAGAGAGACAGAGCGAGACAGAGACAGAGAGAGAGACAGAGAGAGACAGAGAGAGAGAGACATAGAGAGAGAGAGGGAGAGAGAGAGAGAGAGAGAGAGATGCTCTAAGCCCAAGTGTCGCTATCAGAATCGGAAATTAACACCCGCTACATGTGAAACGTGCTCATCCACCACAGAGAACATGTTTATCTCAGCAACTCGCCCACCACTTGTTTTTTTTATAATTATTATTTGGGGGTTTTTTTTAAATGCAACTTAATAATATTTTATAACTATTTTCCTATAACAGCACATCCTGATGTGTTTTATTCCTCTTATACTACAGCAATCTACCAACCACAAGTTAGTTCCTCTTCTCTTTTCCGTTACAGGAACTGTAAACATTCGATCCCTCACCAGCCTCACTTGAAGATAATATGAAGTTTTTAAAATAAACCCAGCCTGTCATGTTACAAAGTTCCGACACTGAAGACTCATTCCATAAATGTTAAATACGTCTCCTTACAAATTACAGATTTTTTAAAAATCAGGTTATGTGGATCGTCCGCAGTACAAGTCCCTGTGAACAAGCTGTTAATATAGAAACGATACCGTACTGTATTACAAATGAACGAGAGCATTGATATAAACCTGTGATTTGTAGCTGCACTACTGTCAGAGCTGCTGTCACAGAAAATTCATCAGCACAAGCAGAACCCAGAAACCCAACAGCGCTGTGGTGTAAGCAATAATAATAATAATAATAATAATAATCCATATTAATTCCATCCATCCTTTTTCTGTACTGGTTATCCTTACTGGGTCATGGGGAACCTGGAGTCTATCCCAGGGGGCATGGGGCACAAGGCGGGGAATCCATATTAATTCCAAGGCAAATCGAGATAGCAACAGACGTTAGAACAGACATTAGAATGTCTGTTGAAGACATTTTCTAAAAGAAGGATGGTGGAATGTGAGGGTTAGAAGGTAAAAGGTCAAAGATGAAAAATAAACATTAAAATGAATATTAATTGAAAAGCTAAAGATCTGCTTTGATGTCGGACTCCGGCTTTGAACGTTGATCTTTGGTGCATCAAAGGAAAAATGCGTTTCAAAACAAATCCACTCCCTTTATTCTCTCAAACAAACCATGTGCACGTGCCCAGACATAAACATCATCATTAACATAGAATCTGTCTTGGATACAGAATTTTTTTCCTCCCAGGAATTTAACCTTCAGAGAAGAGAAGAGACGTTCTGGATACAGCATTAATAAAAATCGATATTTCAGAGGAGATGATCTGAAGTACCTCAGAGCAAAATGTTTCAATATTAAGCATAAAAATGTGCAGACCAGAGGAAAAAAAAAAGTTCATTTCAGACTGCCGGTTGTTGGGATTTAATTTCGTAAATGTCTCTCGTTGCAGCCATTTGCTAATTGAGACGATAAAAGCCTTGACGTGACCCA
Source organism: Stegophilus panzeri (assembly GCA_024331685.1). Lineage (NCBI taxonomy): Eukaryota > Metazoa > Chordata > Actinopteri > Siluriformes > Trichomycteridae > Stegophilus > Stegophilus panzeri. The sequence goes on from JANDJT010000102.1 coordinate 18,533,196, forward strand.
GACGTGATCAGTATTCATCCCGGAGCTGAATGTGATCTCGGGCGCACTGCTTCAGTAACGTGTATAGATGGGTTTTATTTATATCTAGCTATAAAGACGTCCTGATGAGAAGTCGGTGTTACACACACTCTCAGGAAACACGTGTCTTTACGTGACTGTACCAAGCCTGAAACAGAGGAGTGTGTAATTATCGCTAGGGCCTGTACTGGACACACATAGAAAGATTCCCTGTGACACAGGACATGTCGTGGGCGAATAATCATACGTACGAGTCGCAGCGTCAGACCGCATCCGGACAGCGAGGTCCGTACCGTACCGCTATACTCCCCTTTATTATTAAGAGTATTACAGTACGCCTGTGTATAAATATAACCACACGTCTATACGGCAAAAAAGCCACAAAACTACAAAGATCAAGGGTGCACTTTAGTCTACGAGACACATTAAGGTCTATTTTTGATGTTTTTATTATAGAAGTACTCGTCTGAACAGGACCCTGGGTTGCCAGGTCTTCATTTCAACAGCGATGGATTCATTCCAACGTCATGAGGAGCATCACTGGCGAATCCGGACGTTAGAATTACATGCTTCTCTCTGACTCAGTGGTCGACATGAGTTATGTTTAAATATGTTAATTACAGGCTACTGAATATACATGAGACGTATACTTTACACCAAAAATAAAATACTTCTTTGAAGATTAAGACTCGAATACAGAATGATCATCATACAGTTATAGAGAACCTTTTACACCACAGCGCTGTTGGATTCTGGACTCTGATTGGTCAGAAGGTGTTAATTCATTTCCTATAACAGCAGTAACAGTAGTGCAGCTGCAAGTCTGACATGTGGTTTATAATAATGCGCCCGTTCATTATTTATAAGCTATCGTTTCTATAGTAACAGCTCTCTCACAGAGATTGGTGCGGGTTTTTTTCTGGAAGTTTATTTAACATTTATGGAAGGAGTCTCCAGTGTCAGCACAGCTGTAACTTTAAGTGTTCTGAGTTTACGCTTTGCGGTAATAATTGTCATCGTTGGTAAATTACTTCAGGACGTCCTTTTATAGAAAAATAATCTGCACCACACCACCTCATCGTGGATTATTTTCCTATGACTGCACAAACTGAAAAAAAAAGTATCAGATGGACCTGGTAACAATTCGGGTGGGCCTGGAAGCTGTGTGTGTTTCTGAGAGAGAGAAAGAGAGAGAGAGAGAGAGAGAGAGAGAGAGAGAGACAGAGAGAGAGACAGAGAGAGAGTAGTGTGTGTTCTCTGGTAGCTCTCAGGGTCCACAGCCTCTCTCTCGCCCAGCATCAGCGCCATCCGTACCCCTTGGGACCATTTAGCCGGTGCAGGCCTATCCATCAGACGAGCAAATCCTCCACACTCCCTCCAGAGAGAGAGAGAGAGAGACAGAGAGAGAGACAGAGAGAGAGAGAGACAGAGACTAAGAAGAAGAAGAAAAGAGAGGGAGCAAGAAGGAAGAAGAGGAGACGGCGAGGCCACCGCAATAACGACTTTAATTACACTAACGATGCTGGTTTTTTTGTGGAAAGCATTTTAGTGGTGCTATAAAACTGCACGAAAACGCTTTGTGGACGAACCCACCACAGCCGCAGACGTTTCCGGAATTTCCGGAAGCACGGTTTAGCGACGTAAATACAAGCGAGATTTTTTAATGCGAAGTGCCTCTCTAACGGTAAGCAATACTTCAATCCAAGAAATAAGCAGTTGAGGAATAAGCAGTTAGGGACGAGCTACGAAAAAATAACATCTCCTCGGCTAATTACGGCCATTTGTTCGCCTCGTTCTATTAACTCTGCGATGGATAAGCAGGAGGAGGAGGGGAAAATGTGGCTGTCTTCCTGATTTGGCAGCGTTTCAATCGCCATTACTCCACGCTGCGTCTCAATGGAGTCTTTTCAGCACGCTCGAGATCATCAGAGGAGTCACTCAAAGGCCACTCTGTGTGCGTTTATGAGCATGTGTGTGTGTGTTTGGGATAAAAATCACTTTCATAATTGATTGCTTAACACAAATGCCGCGTAGTCAAGCTGCAGCTCAGATTGGCGACTCTGTCGATACTTAGCTTTTAGCGCACGTTTAGGAGAGACCGAGTCGGAAACAACGACTGCATTAATCGATCCGTTCTGTGTTCATCATGACTAAAAAACCGTCTAAATCAAAATCAGGCGGACGTTTTTACGATTAAGAGATTTTACAGGTCAAGGAGTGGCACCTAGTGATCAGCACGATTAATAAAACAACACTCGGAATTCGCAAATTGATTTTCTTTGACATGAAATTTAACAAAGACTGTCGAGACATAGTGAGCCAGGGGTGCCAAAACTTATAATCTTCACTCTAAACTTCGTCCGATGACAATATGGCAAAAAAAAAAAATTATTCCCACGATTTTTGTCTGAGGCTAAATCTTAAATTCAAATTTTTCTGATATATAACACATTATTTAGGGTGTATAATGACATTGTTATCCCCACTGTAGTGATATATTGAATACAAAGTCATTTTGGGATTCAGGCTAATTTAAGATGGCGGTGTGTGCTTAAATTAATAAAAGTAAAGCATAAACATTATATAATTTGTTAATTTTATGATAAAATTGTTGACGTTTCCTTGTAAACGTCATTTCGGAAATGAAAGATTTGATAACACAGTAACTGTTCTACTGAAGATCGGGAGAAACGCCGACATTAATCTGGACAAGTCTGCCATCACTGGGTTTGAACAATATTTCTAGCCCCGCCCACATTCCCTTATTTGGTTCTCATGAAACCCTGTACGACAGAGTAACAAAATCTAAATTTATTTACACTACAGCTCACTCAGCAATGACAATAATGACCAAATGTGATGGACGTGTGACAGATTTGTTGTCCGGTGGAAAAACGTTAATAAAATCTTCTCCAGGAAACACGCCCATACCAGCGTCTCAGGCGAAAGCCAGCGAAGAATAAACATCTCCATCAGGACTGCATTACTGCAAAATGGCCTCGAAGCCCATGGGATTGTGGGGATTACTCCAGGGATTTAGGGGGGGGGGGGGGGGGACACAAATTGTGTTTTTTTTTCTCCAACACTATGTTTCTCTGAATGTCTTTCACACATTCTGTTCCTAATCTGCATCATTTTCTTGGTTTTAGTCATGGTTCAGATTCATCTGTCTCTTATTCATTTATACGCTGCCCAAACATGAGAACAGCATTAGTTCATCTTTAGCATGATGCTGTCATGTACGGAATTTCATATGTTCTCCCCGTGTAGGTTTCATCTGGGTTCTAAGGTTTCCTCCAATCCTCCTAGGTGGATTGGCTATACTGAACTGCCCCTAGGTGTGAATGAGTGCTTCTCTGATGCCCCACTGGCATCCCATCTAAAGTGTATTCCCTTCACACATCCAGAGTTCCTGGGATAGACTCCGGATCCACCTCCACCCTGACCAGGATCAAGGGCAACTCTTTTGAAGCGTGAACAGAAGTGCTACAGATGCTAGATAAATCGTTCCTGCAGTGTGTTTATGTTTTCTTTAATGAGAAAGAGTGACTATTTGTCTAACAGCTTTTTTTTTTAGCTGACAGATGGAATTTGTCCATGGCTAATGGGGTTGGGGGTGGGGGGGGGTGTTAGCAAAACCTGATCCCAGTCTGGAGGACATGCAGGGCCCCAGTAGGAATTCTCACTGTATTGCCAACTATTCATAGTATTCCCTCTCTCTCTCTCTCTCTCTCTCTCTCTCTCTCTCTCTAACATTTGAACCAGTCAGGTGATTACCACTGAGAAGGAGCTCCCATTTCAATCTTTTCCAGGTCACATGACTCCCAAATCCCAGCAGGCACGCTCTGGAACCAGGCCCTTTCCACTCACACACCCTTAATATTATAACCACTATACAACTTACAGCTTGGGTTGGATTTTCTTTTTGGAAAAAAAAGGGGCGGGGCTGAGCAACAGGGCTTCCATGCATGGGGTGGAGCTAATATCAGGGATGGTTGAACACAAACGGCCCGAAACAATGAAACTGACCATTACATGGCAATAACCCAGTTTTCTATTGTAATATTGCAGACATATTGTACAAGTACCTATGAATATGCATGATTATGTAAATTAAGGTAATTGAAAGATAATCAAATTAGCTAGGTGGCTTGCTAACTGCTGGCAAACTAGCTCACAGGAGAGGGATTTCGGTATCAGAGTCTCAATCTCTACATCCTCATTTTGTCACTGATTTATTTATCATTTTTAAATATAAAATCTCCATGACAACCACCATGTGTTCGCCACTAACTATTGTAGCTCGCTAGCTAGCGTAAATGTTTATAAAGTTTAAACATATGTAGTTAAAACATGTAGCCGTTCTGCAAATATTTGCGTATCAGACGTGACTGATACAAATTTTATTTTGTGACATCACAATCTGAACTCCGCCCCCAAAACAGGCTTTCTGAGCATCGAGAATTTTTTTAATAATTGAAACATATATTTTACAATACAAACCACGCCTTTAACTACATAGCGATGGGATTATGGATCGTAGTATCTGCTCAAATCTCCCGTTTCTACACCGCTGCTGATCACACACACACGCGGTTAGCAGTACACACCAATACACACCGAGACTGATCAGTGTGAGTGACTGACGCTCTGTGATAAACAGCGACAGAGAGAAAGATTCAGAGAACAAATGAAGAGCGACGTGAGAGAAATGAGATCAATTAAAGAACAACTCCAACAAGCTGTATTCACGCTGTCCTGTCCCACACGTCACGTCAAGGTGCTGGACAACGAGGTGTAATTATGGCGGAGTTAAACACTGAAATACACTCTACTCACACACTCTGCAGAGTATTTACTTGTCTGTGCAAGAGGCAAATAATAATTTTACTTGTCATCGCTTACACAACACAAAAAAAAAAGAGAAAGGTTCATTTTTCAGCATGGTGCTTTCAGGGACACAATGAAAAAAAACTAAACAAAACATTTATTTAAACTAAACGTTTATTTAAACTCTTAAATAAATGACTCGGTTCAGCAAATTTACGACATATAAACAGTAATCCGTCATTTATTTCAGTTTCTCATTTCCTCCATAAATCTTCCACCACTATTTATTTAAATTTAACCCCGCCCCCACCCCACATATGGCCACGCCCCACCCTTTGCAGACATCCCCAGATGATCTTTCAAGTTTTGTTCAAATCCATGCAAAACAATCATGAGTTTCAACAGTTTTAGTACATTAAGTAAATTGAGCTCTGCCCCGCTCATCAAATGTACCGGTCATTTTGTTTTAAAATCACAGGTGGTTAAGATACAACAATACGTCTGTTAATGAAATAAGCCGTGCCCTCTTTTCCATATTGACATCACTGTGCAAACACTGACACACGTCTAACTTTAACGTCATTTTTTGGGGAGATTCACTAGGAAAGAAACAGAGGACAAATAGCGAGACAGAGAGAGAACGGGAGAAATATGTGTGTCTGCGTGTGTGTGTGTGTATGTGTATGCCCAGTGTCTGGGTCGTGGATGTAAAAAGAGCAGTCCAGTCAGCAGCAAAGTTTATTTTATTTTGCCATCTCTGACTGCACAGCAACACAAACCCCATTCATGCCACAAGGCAGACCGCAGAGCTGTTACACACACACACACACACACACACACACACGCTCAACCACTGACTCCACACCTCACACTGGCTGCATTGAGCGTCATTGCACAGCGCCTTTATTAGTACTTCATCCCAAACACACACACACACACACAAACACACACACACAAAACTCTGGCTCATAATCACCTTTTCCAACTATTTAAAATGCTCATAAATACGTTTTTACTTATATTCTGAACTGACACACCCTGCTGACAGCCAGTTACACACAACACAGCGGCAGAGTGATACGGCAAAGAACATCACATCATAAGCACTTCATAACAAACTTTTTTTTTAACCACATACAGTGTGTATATGTATAATCTGTATGGCAAAATATGTTTATGTAACAATATTCCATTTTGCTGGAAAAAAAAACCCAAGGGCATCATATGATGAAAAACTACTGAAAATTTTTTTAAGAATAATAATAAACCTTATAACACAGTGCGGTTGAATTCTTGAATCTGAAAAAGTGTGCATTATTTTTGTAGTTCCAGCTATAATGAGAACGACAGGGTTATATTAATGGCTCTTGTTCTAATGCATTATCATTTCTATAGCAACAGCTCATTCACAGGGACTTGTACAGCGGATGCTCCTCATAATCTAAGACTAATAATAATAAAGATTTTTTTTTTTTAATTGTTGTTTAACAAAGAAAACACTTATGGTTGACACAGTGAAGTTTTCACCTAGGAGACTGTTTACTGTAAGGAGTCTCCAGTGTCAGCGCTTTAATATAAGCCTGTGATTTGCAGCTGCACTACTGTCAGAGCTGCTGTTATGCAAAATTAATCAACTCTTTCTGACCAATCATAATCCAGAACTCAACAGCGCTACAGGTGCAGAAATATTACAATGATATTACATTAATATTGTAAGGCATGATAAACAGGTGATTATTACGATATAACATGTAATTGGAACAGGATCAGATGTTAAACTCGCTTGGATCGGACTCGGATAAAAAGGTCAGATGTCTCTGATAGAATTCACAAACAAACAAGATCCAACAACAAAACCGACGACGGCAATAAGAGATGACGGACACACTCTGACTCGCTGCTAATTCAGGAATAATAAGCTTTTGTTATCATTTAATAAGTGACATGTCAGTTATCTGTTCCAAACAAAACATTGCTGAGCCAGCAGATGAAGAAATGATTAAATATATAAATCAAACCGTGCAGGAAGGACAGGATTGAGCAAACAGCGCTCAGAAACAGACTTCAGGCTAACGATATTCAGAAAAAATATCACACCACGATACCTGATGGCATTTCTAACATATACCATAAACACCATATACACCATCTGCACCATCATATAAACCATATACACTATCATATACACCATCAGCACCATCATATAAACCATCTGCACCATCATATACACCATATACACCATCAGCACCATCATATAAACCATATACACTATCATATACACCATCAGCACCATCATATAAACCATCTGCACCATCATATACACCATATACACCATCAGCACCATCATATAAACCATATACACTATCATATACACCATCAGCACCATCATATAAACCATCTGCACCATCATATACACCATATACACCATCAGCACCATCATATA
>JANDJT010000102.1:18545229-18559485 GCA_024331685.1 Stegophilus panzeri
TTAGTCATGTCTAGACTACTTTGTTTTTGCTCCTGAAACTTGGCATCTTTTGGTCCTTTGTCAAAAAAGGAGAAAAGTAGTAGTATCCACTTGTCTCCTTTTTGACAAAGACATTTTGGCTAATGAGGGTGTGGGGGCGAATAGAAAATAGGTAAGACTACACCGTAATAACAAACAGCAGAAGGCGCATTGCTACCATCTGCTGTTCGGTCTGAGTCCCAGAGTCTTCTACTCTGACTAAAACAGTGCACACCCAGCGGATAATTTAGGAATAGCATTTTATGAAAAATTTCTAGTTCGTGTCTTTTATGCATTTTTTCACTTTCAAAATTCATCCTGCGGGCCAGATTGAACCCCCTAGCGGGCCGGTTTTGGCCCGCGGGCCGTATGTCTGACACCCCTGATCTAAATGATAATAGTAAACCTGTGTGCAGCTGTAGAGAATGATGCGGTGTGTTGTATTTATGAAGGAAGCAGTAATATTTTCACTCTCACCTCCTCCAGCCTGTATGGAAACATGATCGGGGACAGCGGTGCTGAGAGCTTGGCGTCGGTTTTACCGCTCATGACGTCTCTGCTGGACCTGGAGTGAGTCTCGTTCATCAGTAAAGCTCGTAAAGCACGTGCAGTGTAACACACGGCTCAGATTTCAGCTTTCTCTTCTAACACACTGAAATCAGCACACGTCCAGGTTCAGGGCCTCCACTGATCTGACCTGACGCATGTTAAATGAGAGGAGAAGGCACATTCTACAGAGCTGTGAACTTCACTGACCTTCACTATCATTTAAGGCCTATTGCTTTTGAGATTCATTCAAGATACCCCAGGTTCTAAAGTTACGAGCTTGGGAATGAATCACACTCGCATTTCATCATCACGGTACCAAATTAGAAAGAAAGAATAAAAAAAAAGAAGGAAAGAAAACAATGGAGGGAAGGATAGATGGACATGGACACACAGACACACACACACACACCCTCTAGGCGGAGTCCTCATTGTGTGTATGAGCTTAAAACTGAAACTAAAACAAGACACACATGCCACTTTTCCATCACAGAAACGTTCACCAGGAACTAGAGACTTTTGGAGGTACTCTGTGTGTTTCCACGGCAGGGACCAGGGTCTAAATTAAGTTCCAGGTGAAATAGAGGAGAAAGCAGAAAGAGGACAGGATCAATACACTACCGCAAACCCACAATCAGTGTGTTAAAGTTCATATAAAAAAAAGAAAATGAAATACTGGGTTAAGCCACATAAAAGCTGTTAGGAAATTCATCAAATATATAACATATTAAACAAACAAATAAATAACTTGCAAATTTTGGTCCAGGTACGTTTTGTTCATTAGGTTTTTTTAGTTTCAAAATTGAAAAATAAATTACAAATGACGATGCGTTCGTTAATTTTTTTGTTTTAATATTGAAAACTAAAATACCAATGAATTATGTTTAAAACCCATTTTTTGCTCAAAATTGCAACATATTTCAAATATGCCTCATATTCGCATAACCCGAGTGTAACTGAACTAACTGTAAAACGTGCAGAATCCATCAGTGGCTTCTCAAACATGTTGCTTCACTGCGATAAAGTTAGTTATAGGTTTGATATTCGCTGGATATTCACTTTCCCCTGCCCTTGTTCTATAGAGGTGACAGTCTTACACAGATATCAATACCACCATTAGTTTTAATAATATTCAGTTATTCTATACGGACAAAAAACATTTACTTAAAAATATCAGTGTGTATTAGAGCTGCATATTTACACCTGAGAATATTCTGACCCGGTATCACAGCACAACTTGGGCCCTAAGGGATCGTCTGGCAATTCCACCCACGGAGTTAAAACGTGGACAGGCCCGGTTCTGGCCAGATAAAGAAGGTGGACAGACTTGAGCCGCCTCAAGAGTGTAGAACACTTTCAGTCAATTCTTTAAAAAAAAACAACAACCACATTTTAAATGATGTGTTGAATGTTGAAGTTAAAAGATAAAAAAGGTAAAAGTAAATAATTAGAATAATAATTTTAATAATAATAACAACAATAATAAAGCAACAACAGCAACAAAAATTAAAAAACGCAACTCCAGAATATATGCGGTAAGCCCAAATAAGAAAAACACCCCAAATAAAATAAGGTTTAAACAACAAAAAGCAAAATATGTAACACATATAACATCCATCCATCCATTTTCTATACCGCTTATCCTACTGGGTCGCGGGGAACCTGGAGTCTATCCCAGGGAGCATGGGGCAAAAGGAGGGGGACACCCTGGACGGGGTGCCAATCCATCACAGGGCACACTCACACACACATTCACACACTACGGACACTTTTTGGACATGTCAATCAGGCTACCATGCATGTGTTTGGACTGGGGGAGGAAACTGGAGTACCTGGAGGAAACCCCCGCAGTTCTGAAACCCTTGCGCAGCACAGGGAGAACATGCAAACTCCCCACACACACACACACACACACACACACACAAAGGGCAGCGGCAGGAATTGAACCCTCAACCTTGGAGGCGAACGTGCTAACCACTAAGCCACCATGCGCTCCATATATAACATGCATTCAATAAATAAAATGTAATTGATTTGGGGGTAAAGTGTCTGAGCCAAATGGATTATTTTTCAATGTTTAATTTGGACATAACATTAAAGAAAATTAAAAAAAATATATAATAATAATAATAATAATAATAATAATAATAATAATAATAATAAAAGACCAAAACAGCAAAAAAAAAAGAAATGAAAAAATGGAGTGAGCCACAAATAAAGGGGGGAAACATGATGGAGACAAACTGATTATTTTTCTCCATTAAATTTTCAGTGATGAATTAAAGTTAAAAGTAAATAATACTTTAAAAAAAAAAGAACAGCAACAAAAAATAAGAAAAGAAAACATGGTCTAAGCCGGAATAAAAAAAACCCATAAAATAACTATTAACTATAATTTAGATTACATTAAAGTACATTTAAAAATAAACTAATTAATTAATATAATTGTATTAGTAGGAAACGTGACAGAACCAAATTAATTAATTTCCCAAGTGCTCTTTAAATCATTTGTCTATAAATGTAATAATAATAATAATAATAATAATAATAATAATAATAATAATCATCATCATCATCATCATGTTTCTGTCCTCAGTGTGAAGTACAACAAGTTCACAGACATCGGAGCCAAAAAGCTCTGCGCTGCATTAAAGAAATCGTCGAGTGTGAAGTCTCTTCAGTAAGTCACCTCCACACACACACACACACACACACACAGTGGGTTATTTTTAAATACAGTATTAGCTTCAGATTTCACACATATCATCATCACTACTTTAAACGTATCTCAAGCTGTAATGAAGTCGACGTGTTTTACTGCTGTAAGCTTTATCGTGTATCTTTTCGTTTCCTAATAAACTGTACACTATTTCCCTCCAATACACATCTTTAGTGCTTGAAATTAACGTGTGGAAAAAGCAAACAGTCACAGCTCAGCCTTCTTTTTTTTTTTTTTATTTACTCATTTATTTTTATCAAGATTTTAATGCATAACTTTTACAAAACTAAAATGTCTAATATTACCATGCTCTTCTTCTTTCCATGATTTATAGTTTTATTTCATTACACTACCCGAATCATTTAAACGATCATCTTCTGTCTCGCTTTTGAATCGTTTTCTCTTTTTCCTTCCAGAATGTGGAACGACTGTGTTCCTTACGGGGTTTTTGAGCATCTTCAGCTCCAAGACTGCAGGATTAACGCTCTATAATTCACCTTTTATTTAAGAAAGAAAACTGCTGCTATTAACACTGTGTTCTTCAGGTACACACACACACACACTTTACTGAACACTGTCGCCTCGGCTAAGACACTAATGTTCTTACGGTGCGTAATAAATTTCGTGTTGCACTATTTCTGACTGAGTTTTTTTCTTTTTTTTTTTTTTTATGAGCAAGCTGCTGCCTAATAAAGTACTTTTCTATATAAAATGTAAAAAGCTAAGTTGTTATTATTATTGTGTTTTTAAAAAATATATGTTAAAGGAATATTCCTGCAACTTGTGTGTAATTGAAAAAAAAAATGAAAGAAGCATCACAATGTCAGAGCTGCATTAAGTGAAATTAAATATTTATTTTATATTTTTATATATATATATATATATATATATATATGTGTGTGTATATATATATAAGGTTTGTATGTGAAATCCATCGGTTGGATTGAATCCATGTTTTACAGCATGGAACAAGCGTACAGCTCATCAACTCCACAAGCAGCACAATACTGAGAATATCACATCAGTCTCAAAGAGGTATTGCTCAACTAAATCGTCTAATCTAGAAAGTAAAAGATTAAAAAAAAAACAACAACAAAAAAAAAAAACATGCAGAACTCGGACATCTCTGGCCGGAATGAAAGTGTAAAATGTTATTCATTTATCGAATAAAAAAAAAAATTGATTATGAAATGCAGTGAAGCCCTGGCATAAACCAAACCTGAATCTCAGCAGCTTTAATAAAACCTCAGTCTAAATGTCACTAAGCCAGCTTGGTGATTAGTGAGCCACAGAGTAGGTGATGACGTCAGGGTCTGACGTCGATCCGATCGATTTAACGGCGCAGACGTCCTGCTTTTCCCTTGGAAAATTCCACCTGATGAGAAGATCTGCACGTCGTTTTTCTTGAGCCTGGACAACCTAAGGAGACACGACACACTCAACGACTGATACGCAAAACAATCACCTTAATCCTCATCTCTAACTTACACCACAGCGCTGTGGGATTCTGGAAAGTGTTGATTACTTTTCATTACTGTAACAGCAGCTCTGACAGTAGCACAGGTTTATATTAAAGTGCACCTATTATGCTTTTTCAGATATTACCTTTCATGTAGCATGTTATAGAGCTGTTTGTGAATGTAAAAAGTCTGCTTAGTTTCACAAATCAAAAGCGCACGACAAACGGAGTTATTGACTCCAAAAAGAAGGAACCGGTTCTGAACAGCTGAAACGAGTCGTCAGACTTACTTCCTGTACTAACCTACGTAGGTTTGTAACAAAAACCCGCCTCTGGTCTCTACTCATGAACAACGTGTAGTTTGACCCGCCCTCAAACACTACAGTTGAGGTTGCGTCCTGAAAGATTTAGGTTCATGTTATGAAGACGTTGTTTTCTGCGCTGCAAAAGCAAACTACTTTGCATGGACTCCCAAAGGATGAGGATGTAAAGCGTCAGTAGTTAAAATTCATTTTTAAAACGATACCACAGCAGTTCAACTTCGACCTTCGTTTGTGTTCCCGTCATTTCAAATCTAGCTGAAGTCAAACGATTATTCATTAAACTTACGATATTGTCAAACTACATATAAACTTACCACTGAGAAATGTCCTGTTCTCGTCGTGCTTGCGATGGTGGTTCGGGTTGATCTTCCGAAGTATCTTTATCAGACTCAGGCTCAAACTGATAAGGTAAAACCGACATTATTACTGAGCTGAAATTCAGATATGGTAGTGGGCGGTTCCTTTCCAACATGCGCTGTAAGTGGTAAACCAATCACAACAGACGGGGACATCTGACCAATCAGAGCAGAGTAGGCTCTCTGAAAGGAGGAGTTTAGAATGAACGAATCATTGAGCGAGTCGTTTGTGAGAAAAAGAGGTGATGCTGTAGTGTAAATTATGAGAAAATTAAAGTGTTTTTTGACCTTGGATGAATGTAAACCGAATGAGACCTTGTATGAGACCTCTAAAACAAAATTAGACACGTTTATATAGCATAATAGGGCTCTTTAAGTAATAAAACGTGTGCTGTTATAGGAAAATAATGAACGATGGGGTGGTGTAATGAAGCAGAGATACTGTTACCACCCTGATGCTGATTATTTTCCTGTAACTGCATAACACAGTGTTTTTTAGACATCACGTTTTAGTGTTTATTAAACATCATGGCACGTCATACCTTTGATCTGTTCGTAGTTACATTAAATGTCCATGACATCACTTTACCTCTGACTGTTACAAAGTCACCGGAGACTCCTTACTCTATAAATGTTAAATAAACACCTGCTTACAGACGATTACGCACGTTTTTAACCTGTTTATGTGGAGCGTCTGCTTTCAATGACCCGCTATTATAGAAATTTGTTAATGATTACAGTTTTTTATTGACTGCATACGGTGTAAATGTGCATATGACAGTTAAAATGAAGTTTTCTCAGTAAGTTTTTCTCTTAGTGGCTTTTGAAAGGTAAAAAAAAAAAGGTCAGAAATAGCTTTTAACAGGAAGAGTGGACTATGTGGGTCACTGTTGTAACTACATTCCTAGAAAAAATGGTTCTTTGTATACTAAGGGTTCTTTCACAAAAAAATGTCCTTCTATTCCTCCTTAGTGTACACACCTTACGCCTTTCCTATTGGTTTCACACTGAGTAATAAACAGGTTGAATATCTGGCCCTGGGCGTGTGCTCTTAGCGATTTTAAAGCCCAGTTAAGGAAATTCCAGGAATACCATCGCTGCCAGCAGAGTCTAATCCACCTCTTTACCAGCAGCAGCCTGGCACACACACTCACGCCATGTGTTAGCGAGCCAATTTTAGCCAGATGTGGAGGATTTCTTCTTTAGGGAAATTCTCTCGGCAAAGTTCTTGGAATAGTGTAGCATCTGTCAAATCTCAGTCTAGCCAGTAATATCCGGCTCCATCTAATAAAGAAGGTTTAACAGAATAAGGAATAGGACTTGGAACATATGTGCCAACACCTGGGTAGCAAATGAGGAGGGAACATACAGAATTCCAATGTAGATCTTCCGAACGCAATAGTTAACTTGGCAGCCATGAACCAAAGCAGAAAAGGTCACCGATGTGGACATTTCACATAGGAAATTGCGTGTAACTAAAGCAAGAATACCTTGTAGAGACGGAAACTCGCCTGTACATGAGCCGGTAATGTGGGACACCAAATCTTAAAATGTTGTTCTACTACAGTCCCACGCTCAATTTTATTTCCGATAAAATATGGGGATGTAAAACACAAAAGTGATACGTTTGCATCATCTGTCACAAAATGCGATTTCTTTCTGCTTGTGGTTTAACGCCGATGTGTAACTTTCAGCAGCGTTGTTTGTGTCGGAGCCTGACGGGAAATTCCTGCAAGACGTGCCGCAAGGACGCGTCTTCACATGAATCATCCTCTCCTTCAATCTCAGATATCTACAAACGGATAAAAGCAACGTGGAAGACATGGAAAACCCGTCGCTCACAAAGGCTCAGTGAACTTCCCCTCAAATAAAAATTAAACCTCCGCATGTGTTCAAAGGAGGAACTTCCACATTTGGTTTAAGGAACACACATGAACTAAAAAATAAATGTAAAAAAAGAAACCGGGACAAGCCAGAGATTTTATGTCTTTATAAATACATAAGATGATTGCTTGGGATTTTCTGAGTTAAACATACAGCAGAGAGAGAGAGAGAGAGACGTGCTAGCGAGGAAGCCAAGTGACAAAAAGATACAGACAAAGATGAAGATCAAAAAGAAAATCAGAGGCAGCGCCTGTCCTCTGCTGTCAACCTGAACAAAAAGGACAGATCGAGTCTGAGATTCCAACCACAACAAAGTCAGAACATGGAGAACACGGGTGTCACGAGGACCTGCCGCGTTCTCACATACAGAACTGTGACGCAAAACTGTCATCTTTTCCGAACTTCCAGTCTAATTTAATCTACCTGTTACATTTCCGACAATAAAGAGTTCCTTAAGGATCTTTTGTGAACAAAAACGCCTTGTTGTAGTGTTTAAAACAGAACCTAAAACAAAGAACCCTTTTAGGGTGCTAGATGGAACCTTGTTTTTATTTGAATTTTTTTCTAAATGCAACATGGGTGACATTCTGATACTTGAAGACGTTCTGGAAGTCTTAAAATCTTGAAATTTTGCTGATTTTAAAGTTATTAAACAAAGTTTTAAAAACAATAAGAGAAACAATATATCAAATGTTTTTCTTTTTTAAAAAAAAAAAAAAAAACCTAGAAAAATTAAAAGCCTTAAAGGCAAACGGATTACATTTTAATGTCCGACAGAAAAACAGCAATTCGACTGGGTTGATATTGTGGTTGAGAAAAAGATTCTGCATCATGAAAATTCATCGTACACAAAAAATCGTATCATGACATCACTCACGACAAATGCGAACAACAATTAAAATAACCAAAATAACAGAAAACAGAATTGGTCCTTGTATCGGTCCAAGCGGGATTACTGAAATCCACGGATTTCTTCACTTTTGTGGGAAGTTTTAGGGAAGTAACAGCTAATTAATTAGTTACGAAACAATTAAGGCACCAAACCTAGACAATTCTGTTACACGTCTAGTCAAAAAGTTTAATCTATCACCTCAAATGATTGTCTGATTTGTCTACACAGATATACACAGAACCCTGCAACAGAATGTTCCAAGTAGAACCCTTTTTTTTTTTTTTTTTAGAAATGGATCATTGTTAACCATAAAAGAAAAAAACCCCCACTTTTTTAAAGAGAATAATACCAAACTAACTCGAGACGTAAAATTTCATCCTCTGTCTCGCCTGAGTTTCTCTCAGACGCAACAAACACATTAGTTTCACCTGAAATCACATTTCATTCCCAACAATAGCACCTCTCTGAAGCGTGTTGTTTTTTTTTATTCCTGGACTCTGGTGTGATGAAGGGGATTGTGGGAGCTGTGATGGATCTGAGCTCTAATCCTTCTGTTTTTCCAAGCTCTTCCAAAGGAAAAGTGGAAACAAATGCCAGCTCCTGGTATATAAGCTCCTGTTTTTACATGAGCAAGAAACTCTGCAGAGGTGAGAGGACGAAGAATGAGAGAGTTGGAGAAAAAGAGAGATGGGAAAGCAGAGAGAGAGAGAGAGAGAGAGAGAATCATGGGAGCATATAACAGCCTGTCATGGATGAGAAGAAGGAAAGGTCAGCGGGCTCCGAGGTCGTCCCGTCTTCCGGATCCATCCAGCAGGATCATTCAGAGCCAAGCGCTTTTAGATATTAACTTAAAACTAATCTAAAACTAAGAAATCAGGCGAACACTACAGCTAGCAAATCCGAGTAAATCCTGAGTAATTAGAATGAAGGTCAACAGACAGCTACTGAGGCAGAAAAGGACACTGATGCGAACATTACACACAAGAAATCACGTAACTAACGAAAGAATCATTTGTACGATAAAAATTCCAAACAAACACACACTACAATACACTAGTAACTCACATGCCAATTCTTAAAATATTGTTCTGTTACAATCTGTCAATTTTTTAACAACAAACCCAATTCAGATGTGAGATAAAAATCCCGTTACTTACCACTCCGATGTTTTTTTTTCTATAACAGTCCGAAGTCTTTTATTCCCCTGACACCAGAGCAATTTTCCGATTACAATTGTTATTTATTAAAGATCAAAACGTCACGCATTTCATCTGTTTATAGTTACTCCTAATGTTGCAGAACGTCAACGAAACAAGTTCTCAATTATGTTATAGCAGCTATAAACATTCAGTCCCATCATGAGACTCTCTTTTACAGTTATAGCTTTACCTCTGACTCTTACAAAGTGCTGACACTGGAGACTCCTTCCATAAATGTTAAGTAAACATACAGAAAACTATACGTTTATTATTAGCGGAGCGTCCGCTGTATAAGTCCCTGTGGACGAGCTGTTACTATAGAAACGATAACGTATTAGAATGATATTATGAATGATATAAACGTTATTATAAACTGTAATATTATATTATAATAATATACAGGGTGTCTGAAAAGTCAGGAATTAATAAGACTTGATTTTATATTTATTATTTATTTACACTTATATTTATATTACGTTTATCCTTACAGGTGAAAATGGTAGTAAAATTGGATGAAAGGGTAGCTTCTTG
Source organism: Stegophilus panzeri (assembly GCA_024331685.1). Classification (NCBI taxonomy): domain Eukaryota; kingdom Metazoa; phylum Chordata; class Actinopteri; order Siluriformes; family Trichomycteridae; genus Stegophilus; species Stegophilus panzeri. The sequence continues at coordinate 18,555,157 of JANDJT010000102.1, forward strand.
GTGCTTCTTGGTACTCTCATTGGTTCTTGACTTTTTGGACACTTTATAGAACTAACATCATCCCACCAATCAGAATCCAGAATTCAATATCGCAGTGATTTCATGAACTTGTCAATCCAAATAATTTTTTTGTGTGTATATATATATATATATATATATATATATATATATATATATATATATCTGTACTTTAAGCACAGAGCGTCCGTTACACACTGTGTGTATTTACACAGCCATTCCTGAATGAACTCCTTGAGCTCTAAAACAGTAAAAACATTTCATAACCAAACAAGCGGCGTCCTGTTGCGCCAGATATTAGCGTTTACACTCAGGTGGGTGAGAGATCTCTCCAAGCCTGAGTTTATTCTAATTATCACAGACGGCACAAATACATCACAAACCTGCAACAATTCCGCAGGTATACTCCAGGAGGTGAGACGTTTATACTGTTTTTATTTTCTCACCGGAAAAACACCAGAGTGATTCTGGCACGGTGGGAAATCCTGCCGAGACACGATGCTGCCAGAGCTGCACTGCGCTGTGGAAAACTTTATCTCTTTACTTATGCTGTTGTTATTATTACTAATATTTTTCATCTGGTCTGTCGCCATCTGTATGTCCTTGTGTCATTTCCATTATATATTTTACGATCTCTGATAATGAAAGTCATCTCCTCAGCCGGCCATGCGACACAGAACGCCATGTATGTATCATACTACACGATAATTAACGCCGGTAATTACAGGATGTGGCGCTCTTATGATGCCTGAATGTCATCTTAGTCAATTTGATCCTGTTTAACCAACAAGCAAAGCAGCACCTCCTCACATCGAACATCAAAGCTAGCTCATCGTCTTGTACCGACCAGACTGTAGAGTTCTAACAGGTCAACTTATCTGATTTAAAGGCATTTAAAGAAAAGAATATATATATATATATATAATGGATAATATATGGATATATATATATCAATATTTAAAAGTTATTAACCTCAAGCTGTAATGATTCCTGTAGCGTCAACACAAATTAGAGCTCAGCGATACCACAGTATAATATCGATATCATAATAAATTACATCGCAATAAACTTTTTTTGAGATATTGTTGGTACTGGTATCTTTTTCCCCCCAAAATAACAACTACAACCTCATGTGATTTTAGGTTAAAGTTTTAAAATTGTAAAATGATAATTTCCTGATTTTTAAAATGTTTTGCTCCATTTCAGCATTTTGTAGATATTCTAATAAGTTAAACTGGTTAAGTGAAATTAAGTAAAAACAGTACAATCAATATTTTAAAAATTTTCAATTCATTTTAATTGAACTACAGTTTTGCTGGCTGCGCCGCCCCTAACACTTATACTACATGATAAATACGTTAATATAGCTTATGTTATGGGGGTTTTTTCTTTGTTTTTTTGTTTTTTTTTAATAATGGTGCTTTTGTCCAGAAAAAACAGCATCGAACTTAAAAACATACAAAAAACATAAAAACTCCTAAGTTATCTTCGGTTATCTCTCTGTGAGAAGGCTTTCAATTTTTCCCATGTTGTAATTGTAACTGTATCCATCAACAAAATATATTCCTATCAGAAATGTTCCAAGTGTTTGGACACTACGAACCCTTAATCATCCAGTGAACCGTTAAAGAACCCTTGAAGAACCATTTTCTCTAAGAGTGGGTGTGTTAAACAGGTAAGTGTGCAGTACAAGCTCCAAATGATCTAGAACTTGTCAGGAGTTTAACATTCAGCATATAAAAATGGATTCTTTAAGGATTCATTGGATAATTAAGGGTTTTTACCGTCCAAAAAGGGTTCTGCTTGGAGTGGGACTCTTTCTAACATGACAACTCTGTTCTGCATAGAACCTTTAAGGGTTCCTCCACACACTTTTACAAAAAAGGGTTCCTCAGGAGTTCATTGGATAATTAAGGGTTATAGCTGTGTTATAAGAGTTTTTCTGTCAGAAAGGGTTCCAATCCAAACAGCACTCGTTTTGGGAGCTATAACCCGTAATTAACCAATGAAGCCCCTTTTTCCTAAGAGTGTTTGTATTAATGGGATACATGCACAGTACAAACCCTAAAAGGTTTCTGTAAGAATTGGTTACAACAAGGGTTACAGGTTTTTGGAAGCTAAGAACATGTAATTGTCCAACCAACCCTTAGAGGATTATACACTGTTATAACAGTTGGTTCTTAAAAGGACCCTAATTTCAATAAGATCCTGCAAATGATTCTGAACCCAAGTTTTTTGGAGGCTAAGAGAACCCTTGAGGAACCTGTTTAAACTCCAGTTGTTGTAACAGTTGGTTCCTAAAAGAACCCTAATAATATAATAATAATAATAATAATAATAATAATAATAATAATAATAAGATCCAGCTCATTTTCTTAGTGGGATCTTCATTTTTTAGGTGGGCGTTTAAGCCTGATGGTGTGTGATGATGTTGGTGATGTGGACAGAATGAAGTCTCCAGCACTGTCTCGAGATGACGCGATCTCATCACGCAGTCTAACGCTAATGTAACCGCACAGTTGACGCGTAACCTATAGATCCCTTTCCCCCCAAAAAACAACCTCAGAACCGAGGCCCGGTTTCGCGGACAGAACGGAGAACCACAGAGGAATGGATGAACGAGTGAGTGAGAGACTGACTGAGTGAACAGCGCGAGGCTGATGTGGACAGCGTTCTTCACACCAACATGACAGATATTCCTCTTTCTTCTTACCGATTGCCGCTTGTGGCGCAGGGTCGCTTTCCCGAGCTGCTGCCTCCTGCCTCTCGGATACTCGCCGTAGGCTTTGTTCACACCGAGCCGGTCTCTCTTCTCCCTGCCTGCGCCTCCGCCTCCAGCACCAGCGCCTCCACCTCCGCCGCCGTTCTCCCCGGCGTCCCCCGAGTCCAGGCTGCTGAAGTTCCACACGATGAGCGTCTGCACGAGCAGCACGGTGAGCGCGGCGATCAGCGCGGAGCGCGAGCGGCGAGCCGACTTGCGCGCACACGGACCGCCGACCATCATGCTTTGCTTTGCCTTGCTTTGCTTTGTTTGTTTCCTTTCCCCTCCCTTGCGCGTGAGTCCGTGTGAAGCGGCCGAGCCGAGAGAGCAGCAACACCGTGCGCCACCGACACCGGGCTACGGGGCTATGTGGAGTCGGCGCGCGCAGTGAGAGAGAGAGAACGCGAGAGAGAGACAGGGAAGGGGGCGTATAGCGGCTCGTTTGGGGTTGCCAGATTGTTTAAAAATAACCCTATTCACTACAAAAAAGCAGGCTTCACTACAAACACAGTGTTAGGGGGAAACCGACCCTTAAACTGTCAAATAAATTACACAGATTACACAACACATTTTATCTCAGCAACTTTATTCAAATGTGTGCAGAATTATCTCAACCACATTGTTTACAGGTGGCTTGTTTTCAGTTATTAAAGTTTAATAAATAGGCTATAATAAACATATAATAACCGTAATGTCTACCACAGCACTGTAACTCAATTAAACAAACAAATAAATCAATCAATACGAATCACAGAACTTATACTTCTCAAAACCTGATTTTTAATAGGCTACCATCAATTAAAGAACATGCTTTTTATCCATTTTTAGCTACACTTATTATGTTATAGAATGTCTGTGAAATAGATTCCTCTTATAGCATAGCTAACATTTTATTAAATTTTTTAAATAATGATACATTGTAATTATTTTTTTAAAATCAGGTTATAGTGACATCGAGGAACATTCACCTGTTGTCACTTACGTTATAGCGGCTATAAACAGTTGTTCCCTCACCAGCTTGTCTTTTTTTCTCTGTTTTAAAGTCAATAAGACAAAAAACTAAAATTCAGCTTGTCATTGTTTGTTACCGAGAAACTGCAACAAAATAAAAGCGTAAACTTCTCTGTTCTGAAGATGTCGGAAAAATTACAGCTTTACCTCTGACTGTTACAAAGTGTTGACACTGGAGACTCCTTCCATAAATGTTACATTTACAGAAAACTTCACCGCATCAGTTTAAAAAATAAATAAATAAATAAATAAACCTGTTTAATATTAGTGGAGCATTCGCTGTATTGACATGTCCCTGTGAATGAGCTGTTACTTTAGAAACGATAACATAGCCTATAATTAGAACAAGCGCATTAATATTAATATTAATATTGATTGTTTATTATTAAATAACAATAAGTATTATTAATTATTACATATTAATAATTAATATTAATAATTAATATATAGGGCGGCTGTGGGTCAGGTGGTAGAGCGGGTTGTCCACTAATCGTAGGGTTGGTGGTTCGATTCCCGGCCCACATGACTCCACATGCCGA
>JANDJT010000102.1:18569100-18583557 GCA_024331685.1 Stegophilus panzeri
ACACACACACACACACACACACACACACACACACACACACACACACACACACACACACGGGATGCCGCCCTACAGGGAGCACAGATCAATGCCTCTTATAGTGCTATTTGTCACTTACAGTACAGTTAAAGCCAGAAAGTAGAGAAGTGTAAGTGTGTGTGTGTGTGTGTGTGTGTGTGTGTGTGTGCGTGTGTGCGTGTGTGTGTGTGTGTATAGTTTGACTAAGCTACTGTCCCAAATTTGCAGAGATTAAGACAGAGAGATAGAGATAGAGAGAGAGAGAGAGATAGACAGACAGACAGACAGAGCCTGGGAGATACTTACAGTGATGAACAGAAAGACATGAGCAGGGAAAGAGATGAGTGAGAGAAAAAGACAGTGAGACAGAGGGGTAGAGTGAGATAGAGACAGAGTGGCAGAGGAAGAGGGAGACAGAGAGAGAAAAAGAGATATTGAAAGAGGAAGTGACACGCACAGAGAAAGACAGGACCCTGAGCTGAGGGATCACCCTGAGGTTATGGGATAATGTCATGGGATAATTTCTCCTATGTGTGTGTGTCTGTCTGTGTGTGTGTGTGTGTGTGTGTGTGTGTGTGTGTGTGTGTGTGTGTGCGTGCTTGTAAGACCCAAAACACTTTATAAATATTCAAAAAGTGATGGAAGAAAAAAATATTTTTAAAAAGGTCTCCATGCCAGCCTGCTTGCTGGAAAAAAAGAAGAAGGAAACATCATGGTGGTTGCCCACTATTTTTGGTCTGAGGTTTTTTTTTGGTCTCTTTATAAATCCTACACATGTGGGTTGGATGGGAAGAGTCGGAGGAAGAGGAGTCAGGGGAAGAGGAGTCTGGGAGGAGGAGTCGGAGGAAGAGGAGTTGTGGGAAGAGGATTTGAGTAAGAGGAGTCCAGGGAAGAGGAGTCTGGGAAGAGTTGTCGTGGAAGAGGAGTTGTGGGAAGAGGATTTGAGGAAGAGGAGTCCAGGGAAGAGGAGTCGGACGAAGAGGAGTCCAGGAATAGGAGTCGGGGAAGAGGAGTTGGGGGAAAAGTAGTCAGGGAAGAGGAGTCGAGGAAGAGGAGTCGGGGAAGAGGAGTCGCGGAAGAGGAGTCGGGGAAGAGGAGTCGGGGAAGAGGAGTGGAGGAAGAGGAGTTGGGGAAGAGGAGTCGGGGGAAGAGGAGTGGAGGAAGAGCAGTGGAGGAAGAGTAGTCGGGGAAGAGGAGTGGAGGAAGAGGAGTCAGGGGAAGAGTAGTCAGGGAAGAGGAATTGGGGGAAAAGGAGTCAGGGAAGAGGAGTCGGGGGAAGAGAAGTCATGGAAGAGGAGTCGGGGAAGAAGAGTTGGGGGAAGAGGAGTCGGGGAAGAAGAGTTGGGGGAAGAGGAGTCGGGGAAGAGGAGTCATGGAAGAGGAGTTGGGGGAAGTGTAGTCAGGGAAGAGGAGTCGGGGAAGAGAGTGTACCTGTAAGAATCTGATACCCAAAAAGATGTGACAGGAATAAGTTTATTATGGTGTTAATGAGGAGCTTCAGTGAGGCCGTGTTTCCATTCTGACTGAAGCGGTTTAACTGTGGATTAAACAGATACGCGACAGACCCCGAGGTGAAATATCTAAAGAGTGCGTTTTATTTTTAGCCATAGTGGGCAAGGTCCTGCCGTCCTTACTCTTTGCCACTGGATATCCCCACGCTCTCCTGCTGTCTGAGCAGATTAATAATGTTCTCTGCACAGACTTCCTCCAGCGAGCGAGCAGAAGGGACAACCAGGACGAGATCACACATGCATCAGAACCGCAAGGGGAACGACAAGGTTCTGTTTCTCTGTGTGTCAGAGAGGCTGTGTTAGGGGACAGGACCCCCTGTGTGTGTGTGTAAGGGATCTGCATGCCGTGGTGGGCCCTCAGGGGGGAATGGGTGTCATTGTTAGTTATTTTCAGTTTAAGAGTGCATCAGATTTCACACACAAACAGCACTACATTATGAACATAGTGAGGAAGGACGAGAGACATGTAGACATAATGAGACTGAGGGGGAGAGAGAGAGAGAGAGAGAGAGAGAGAGAGAGAGCACAAACATCCTGCAACCTGCCACAGAGGACAAACTCGACCTGCACAGAGGATACACACACACACATACACACACTCTTGTGGTATTGCATGCCATTCACACATCCTTTCTTTCTTTCTCTCTTTCTTTCTTTTGTTGCACACACATGCATTTCATCTCTCTCTCTCTCACACACACACACACACACACACACACGCACCTGCGGTCCACCAGGCGGCCAGGTCTGATAAACAGGAACAGGAAACCTGCTGGAGTGGCTGTGTGTCAAACAGAATCTCTGTCTCAGCAAGGGTCTGGTCCTGATTCAGCCCTACAGAGACGTGTGTGTGTGTGTGTGTGTGTGTGTGTGTGTGTGTGTGTTTATGTCACTCTGACACAGAGAAGGTAGTGGAAAAGAAATGGAGAGAGAGAGAGCGCAATAAACAAGAACATTCAGAGGAAGGTGGAGGAAGAAAGAATGAATGAATGAAAGAAAAAAATTAAGAAAACAAGTGGAAGAATGAAAGGAGAAAGAAAGAAAACAATCATATGACTTTTCTACAGCGCTACAGCTCTGTCCTTTGGTTCAGATTAGTAGCTCACAAAAGTATCTACTACAAACGCTGAAACCCAAAACATACCGCATGCCTGATTCACTTCCAACAGGTCAATTCAGAGTCGAATCAGTTTCTCACCAGAGTTTACTTTGAGGCGGAAAGAGTCATTTAGAAAGAGTCATTTAGAAAGAGTCATTTAGTTCCATATAGGCAGCTGCTTCTTTTGGTCATCCTGGGGGGCTACAGCTACGTCCTGCACTGTGCTGGACTAGTCACACACACACACACACACACACAAACACACACACACACACACACACACACATCCTGCTCGCTCTGAGTTTTACTCATACACATCTTCAGAAAATGGCTTTGATTATGAAAACACCACTAGAGAAACGATCGGATATCCGGCACATGCAGCTGCAACAGGAAGTGTTGGGTTAACATAGATGTGAATGTGTTTAGGCATAAGTTTGTATGTGTGTGTGTGTGTGTGTGTGTGTGTGTGTGTGTGTGTGCAACTGTCATTCAAATAACATTCACATCAGGTTTATACATCATTTCTAACGTTTGCCGGCTCAAGTCGGATTCAGATTTCACGTGTAATTGTCATAATCTCGTTTTCAAATCTTCCTGCTGTAGTTTCCATGGTAACAACACCTTGTGGTGTTTGATTTTGCTGTGGTTCCTGCACTGGTCTAATCTTTACTCCTTTGACAGGCACAGCGATGGAGGCGTGGCCTATGTACCTGTCAGTAACAATTAAGGAGGTGTGGCCATTCAGTTCTAATGAAGGAGGTGTAGCCTTCTTTTACCTGTGTCCTCTTTACCTGTCAGTCCTAGTGAAGGTGGTGTGGCCTATGTACCATTTTAGTCCTAATGAAGGAGGCGTGGCCTGTGTACCTGTCAGTCCTACTGAAGGAGGTGTGGCCTATGTATCCACCAGTCCTAGTGAAGGAGGTGTGGCTGATGTATGTCAGTCCTTGTGAAGGAGGTGTGGCCTATGTACATGTCACTTCTTATGAAGTGGGCGTGGCCTCTGTACCTGTGGCTAAAAATGAAACCTGTTAGTTGTAATGGACGCATGGCCTCTGTACTCCTCAATCCTAATGAAGGAGGTGTGGCTTTTAGTCCTAGTGAAGGATGATTGGCCTCTGTACCTGTTAGTCCCAGTGAAGTAGGCGTGGCTTCTGTGCCTGTATGTTTGATTACTAATTCCCACAGAGACATAATGAGATTTTTATTAAAATTCTACATGGGTGCAAATAATTTCTCATTCTTCTTTTTATTTGTTTTAAGTCATTTCTAATCAGAGATTCTCAGGTAGCCGTCTCTTCTCCAGCAGACCTGATCAGAAGATCAGATTTTAATGTCGTGTGATGTAACAGAAGCAGGCAGAGCAGAAGATCCCCAAAGGAGCCATTGTATAAAATGTTAATGAGCACACACTCCTTCATTCTGCCCCGCTCTAATTTAATTAAACACTCCTGAAGTGTTAGATTCTGATCTTTCTCCATGCTTCTGAAAGCATGCTTCAAACCCCCCCCACCCAACCGCCCCCACCACACACACATCCCACACACTCTCTCTCCTGAGGAATGACGGATGCTCGGTATGTTTGCTTTAAGGTGGTGATCTCTGAATAAATGGCTCGAGTGTTCCAATAAGCCGATGTATCATTAACCCCACTCAGCCGTACAAGACGTAGGCAGGTTTTCTTCTCCACTGTCCAAGGCAGAAAGTCTCATTACAACGAGCTACAGAAAGAGTAATTATGGACCTTTCAAATGAAAACGTGAAAAGTGTAAGTTCTCCACAGCTGCTTCTTCAGGGACCAATTTAAGCTTCGCTCCCGATTTGATTTTCACCCACAAATTGGACACTTAGAAAGAAAAGGCCAGATTTCCGCATTTCATCCAAAAGCTCAGAAGCAAAAGTTCAGTGTGGGTTTGTCTAACAGATTAACATTTTATTTAAAAATAATATCCCAAACATCCAGTGGCCAAAACATTGAGAAAAACTACATTTGAAAATGTATATTGAAGTAATGTAAACTGCAGTTTATTGCTTTATCAAATGGATGGATAGAAAGATTGGTAGTTTGCTAATGCTTATATTTGAAAAGCCCATATTGTAATAAATATTGTAAATTCCAGTTTACTGCTTTATTAAACAGATGGATAGTCAGATGGATTGATGAATAGTGAGATGAATGCATAGTTAGCTGGATGGTTTGATGGATGGATGGTAGGGTTATATTTTCCTATATTGTAATAAATTATAATGTAAAATTCCAGTTTCACTGCATTATGTATGGAGGGAGGGATGAAAGAAGGGATGGATATATGCATAGTTATAGGGCTGGATAATTGGATGGATTAATCAGTTAATGGAAAGATGGATAATTTGATAGATAGATGATTGAATGGATTGATGCACTGTTGGATGGATAGATAATTATATTAATAGATAATTGGATGAATGAATGGATGGATCAATAATTATATTGATATTTGAATGTACGGATAGTTGTATTGGATTAATAGTTGGATGGATAGTTTGATTGAGAGATGGATGGATGGGTAGATTTGAAAACCCCATTTAATAATCCAAGATGTAAAATTCCAGTGCACTGCTATATGAAACAGTTGCAGAGGGAAGGAATGATGTGTGGATAGTTGGATGGTTAAAGGGATGGGTAATTGGATGACTGGATGGATGGATAGACAGGTTAATGGAAGGATGGATATTTGCGCAGATAAATGAATGGCTGGATTGATGGTTGAATGCTTAGTTAGATGGTTGGATGGATGGATAGATGGATATATCATATGCATGGAGATGATTGATTAGATGTAGCAACTAAAACACAACATCTCTTTGGCTTTCAGGAAACATCTTTAGAATGTCTTAAGAAAGATATAACCATTATCTGTTCAAGGAACCCTTCAAGAACCCTGTTTTTTTTTCTTAATACTTAGTAACAATGACGAAACATGGTTTACAAGCACCTCCCTTATTCCTGACATATAAACCTTTACATCTGATGATGGTGTAACAACTAGGCTTAAAAACGACACCATTTCCCTGAAGCGGTATCGTCTGCAGCATGACATGGTGTGTTCTCTGAGGGGTCTCACACACACACACACATACACACACACACACACACACACACACACACACACACACACACACGCTGGATACGACGTCCTGCAGAAGACAAAGACGAGACGATGCGTCTCACTGAGTCATTGCGACTTCACCAGCGCTACATTTCATTAAACTCAACTGTCTCGTTGCTGCCACCTACGCAGCTGACATTCTGGCTCGAGGATGCACAAAGCAGGATCTGTGTTACAGCTGTAGGTTGAAAACACACACACACACACACACACACACACACACACTTTATTATTAATGGCGATTAAATAGGTCGTCTGAACCATGTAGAAACCCTGGATTATTTTTAGTGTGGAAAAGGCGAGACTTTCACACGGTTTTAAGAGAAGAAGCGATCTGTGAAAAGCAAAAAGGAGCCATCAAGGGAGACAAAAGCACAAAAGAAAGCAGAACCGGAGCATCGTCACTCATGGGTCACAGTAAAAGATCAGCGCAAAACACCTCAGGAATGTTTAATCAAATCACAGCGTGAGTGTGAGCGATAGAGCAGTGGAAAGAGGTGTGATTTTCACAGCTGGAGATGCCTCCTTTGGAGACGTCTTTTTTGCTGAGAGCTGGGGGAAAAAATAAATTATTTCATTTGCGACATTTTCTGGGGAATTTCGAAAAAAAAGACTGGTGGCAATATGGAAATGCGCCAGTGAATATAAATGGCAAAACAAGTTTCAGAGATTTTAACTTTTCTCTCTCTCTCTCTCTTTAATTTTTTTTTTCTTTCTTTGCAACACATTCTTGCTTTCCTACTCAAGCCTGGAACGAAAACTACATGCTATTTTGGAGTTCTGGTGTTTACGTTCCACAGGTTGAGAGTAACGAAGGCGTCTCAGCAGGGGAGAGCATTAGAGTAGAAAAACAAGCCGCTGTTTACTTCCCTCTGTCTGAGTTCCTGCGCTTTATTTGTGCAATCCACGAGCTGCTGACTTCTCCTGTCTTCCGGGAAAAAAAGAGGGGAAAAGCAGTAATAGGGAACGACTTGTACAGCACACACACACACACACACACACACACACACACACACACACACACACACAAACACTAGCAAAGAGAGGCTTGAAAGCTAGAACATTGGAAAAAAACTCAAGTGGACGCACTTACAAGTTCTATCAGGCTGGACATCTTGAAGGTCAGGGAGAGAGAGAGAGAGAGAGAGAGAGAGAGAGAGAGAGAGTGTGTGTGTGTGTGTGTGTGTGTGGACGCCTCAAATGACAATCGCTCAGTACCAAATTTCAGGGCAATTGAAAAGCCCTTGCTATGAAATGAATCATGTTCTCATCCTTCTACATCTCCCTCTTAAGAGTGAGCGATACAATCAAAATATGTCATATCATATATGTCTTATCACAATAATTCACAACATTTCTACCATACATTATATGTATCACGATATGAAGGTTGCTAAACAAACGCCAGGAAAACAGTAGAGAAAGAGGAGCTGGGAAAATCTGTAAAAATGCTAGAATTTAAAAGTTTTACAGAATTCAAAGCCGTTGGGAAGTTTATCATTGAGTCAGGTGTTTCAAGAGCTTGCAAAATGATCACTGAATGTATGATATCTCTTAGATATCCACCGATCAGCCATAACATTAAAACCACTGACAGGTGAAGTGAATAACCTTGATTATCTCGTTACACTGACACCTGTCAAGGGGTGGGATATATTAGGTATCAAGTGAACAGTCAGTTCTCGAAGTCGATGTGTTGGAAGCAGGAAAAATGGGCAAGCGTAAGAATCTGAGTGACTTTGACAAAGGCCAAATCGTGATGGCTAGACAACTGAGTCAGAGCATCTCCAAAACAGCAGGTCTTGTGGAGTGTTTCCGGTATGCAGTCGTTAGTACCTACCAAAAGTGGTCCAAGGAAGGACAACAGATGAACCTGCACACAAGGCTTATTGATGCACGTGGGGAACAAAGACTAGCCCTTCTGGTCCGATCCCACAGAAGAGCTACTGTAGCACAAGTTGCTGAAAAAAGTTAATGCTGGCTCTGATAGAAAGGAGTCAGAACACACAGTGCATCACAGCTTGCTGCATATGGGGCTGCGTAGCCACAGACCGGTCAGAGCGCCCATGCTGAGCCCTGTCTGCAACCGAAAGCTCCTACAATGAGCATCAGATCTAGACAATGGAGCAATGGAAGAAGGTGGCCTGGTCTGATGAATCACGTTTTCTTTTACATCATATGGACGGCCGGGTGCGTGTGCGTCGCTTACGTAGAGAAGAAATGGCACCAGGATGCACTATGGGAAGAAGGCAAGATGGCGGAGACAGTGTGATGCTCTGGGTAATGTTCTGCTGGGAAACCTTGGGTCCTGGCATTCATGTGGATGTTACTTTAACACATATCACCTACCTAAACATTGCTGCAGACCAAGTACACCCCTTCATGGCAACAATATTCTCTATTGTCAGTGGCCTCTTTCAGCAGGATAATGCACCCTGCCAACACTGTTCAGGAAAAGTTGTACAGGACTTAAAGTATCTGCTGCTAATGTCTTGGTGCCAGATGCCACAGCACACCTTCAAAGTCCTCGATGGGTCAGAGCAGTTTTGTAGGCACAAAGTGGACCTGCACGACATTTGGCAGGTGGTTTTAATGTTATGGCTGATTAGTGTATCTCATAAAAATGTAATTTATCACTTTGTTGATATTATCTTATCATATCACCCATCTCAGATTTCAGTATAATGGGTCCATCTTGTTCACATTGTCAGTGCAATTTTTACAATATAATGATTATTTGCACTAAATCTGTATTTAAGATTTACACACCATTTCATGAACGAAGGAATCAGGAAAACTAAATGAAAGTTAGTCGTCGTAATGCACACAGAGGAGATGGTTGTGTAGAAATTTAGACTTAATGCTTTGTTTCCAGTCCAATCACAATGTCAGACATCTCATACCGTGACCAAATCTCTAAACTAAATTGTATCAATTATTTTTGTTTCCAGAAAAAGTTTCAGAAACGACAACTTAAACACAAGTAGCTACAATAACATCTGGGCTTTCTTGTGAAGCAGTAAAAGATGTGTTCTACTGTACAAGAATTTGCTGGCAGTAGTGGTTTGATTTGTAGTTAATTGGATAGTTAGGTGGATGGATATTGGATTGAAATGAATCCCAATGCGTCGAGTACGTAAATTTCATAAAATCTTATAATATATTATAAACATGAATCCAAATGGAGTGAGAGTTAGTAACAGCTGAAAAACACCTAAAAAGCATTCGATTCATGGATGAGTAAAACCATTACTGGTATTTAGCCACAACAATTACTTTTAAAATTAAAATTACACAATTATCTTATGCCGAGTTGTAGGAGAATTATTTTATCCGCAAATTTGTGAAATGTAAGCCACTTCAAATGGCCATCTCCTAAATTGCTAACTAAAATGTTAATGCTACGCAGCAAGAGAGAGAGAAATAGAGAGAGAGAGAGAGAGAGAGAGAGAAAGAGAGAGAGAAGTGTTTCTTTTTTCCCCCCTCTATCCAAGACAAAGACACTGAACCAGGAGTGAAATACAACAAAGGCCTACCCTGAAGAATAGCATCCATCAATCAGTACAATCAGTACAGACAATGCCGATTTGGCTCTTGATAAAGTTCTGGAAGACGTAAAGAAGCTTTAAACATGACATTTATAGTCATCCGTGTTAATTCATTAACGCGCTGCCCTTTACTGAACCTCTGATCTCCATTAGATAGACTAAGTCAGGCAAAAATCTGGCTCGCGTCGGGATAAATGAGCCCCAGTGCTACTGTTGCATTAAATCTCAGCGCTTTATCAGCACTTTCTCTCGCTTACACCTTCCAAGTTTCTCAGACGGCGACAGAAGTGTGTTGAAACCCAAATTCCACTGCATCAGCACCTTTAGGTTTTCAGAAAGCATTAACCTTAAAAACCACGTGTCTGTGAATCAGACGTTTATGAAATGTAGTTGTTCGTGGAACGATTTATTATGTTTCTTCGAGTTGCACTATAAGTAGTTTAAATTCTTGGTAAAGTAAGTGTGTGTGTGTGTGTGTGTGTGTGTGTGTGTGTGTGTGTGTGTGTGTGTGTGGAGTTGGAAGTGAACTTTTCTTACACTCTGATATTCAGATTCACAATAAAACAGTCGCACAGGTGCATTCACAAGATCAGGACTTTTTTTTGCAACCGGCAGGTTCAAGCTTTCGGTACAGCCAACCACAAGTCCTTAATTTATAACATTGATAAAATAGTACAAAAACTCTCTCAGAAAACATGTTCAAAGCAAGAATATCATTTCCTAACAGATTCACAACCGACTCCGCGATGATTTCAGTTTCAAAGCCGTGATGAGAGGACAGCGATTCTGATTTAACCGAGCCGTGAAGAGTAACAGCCACGTCCGCACTAAAGAGCCGGGAATCACTAGAACACTGAGGAGATGAGACGAACCAAGATTGCTGCTCAAAGTGCTTTACAGGAGAGCTGTTAATCCAAGGTCACGGAGATTAATAAACTGTACAATGTTTACGATGTTGTGAAGGTTTTCCTCAATGAACTGAAGGACCGAGCCAGAAAAGAGAAGACGTCTAAAGACAAACCTCTGGGACTGAGATTTCATTTACGATTGTGTACATCTCTCATAACATCTGCAGAGGGAACCTGGGAAATTCCCATTTAATGACCAAAATAGAGGAAAGGACGCAGAGAGGAGGAAAGATATGAAAGTATTGATGAAGGAGATGACGGTGGTGCATCAAGAGCACAGATACCTTCAGGGGAAAAATCAAATGGATGGAGTCCCAGTGGAGTAAACAGCAGTGGAGAACAGTGTGGTCAGAAGGTGTTGATTAATTTTCTATAGCAGCAGCTCCGACAGTATCACAGGTTTATATTAATGCACTTGTTCTAATTATAATACATTATCATTTCTATAGTAACAGCTCATTCACAGGGACGTTTACGGTGGACGCTCTACTAATAACTTTTCAATTTAAAAAATCATCTAAACGGTGATGTTTTCTGTAAGTTTATGTAACATTTATGGAAGGAATCTCCAGTGTCAGTGCTTCGTAACAGTCAGAAGTAAAGCTAGAACCATTATTTTTTCGACAGTTTACGCTTCTTGCAGTTTCTCTGTAACGTGATGTGAAAAAAAAGAGTAGTGAGGGCACAACTTTTTTATAGCTGCTATAATGTAGGTGAGAACACTTACGGTGAACATTCCATAATGTAACTATTAGGGGATAAAAAGTACAATGTGTAATTTGTGCAAGAATTACATTTTATTTCATAATGTATTTCTTTATCAAAACTTGCCGTAAGATAAAAGTATTGGCACCCTTGGTATCATTTCGGTTACTCGTGACTTTTAAAACAAACTTGCCGTGTCTTGTACTCAGTAGTTCATCAGGTAAGTAGGCTAAGGGACACAGTGACCAAGCCATGGTGGTGTAAAATATATAGAGATTTTTGTATTTTTTAACTTGTGGAAGGTGAAAGAAAATAATTTTTTGTTGCTGTCTTCTCGAATTCATGAATTAACCGTAAACACAAGGTGCTATGAAGGGGACGTGTCGAAAAATGACTCAGTGTGCCTTCCCACGCTTGTGTGGGGAGGACATTGCAGGAGCCAGGGATGCTGGGAAAGCTCAGATATGGAAGAACGCTCACAGGGGAATGAGACGTTTCATAAATGCACAGTAGGAGATCTGTTTCAGTGTCATGCAGTCTGAGCTTAAACATCAGGAAAAAAAACACCCCGGCGTTCGTTTCGTCCTTATCGCAGGGGACGCTCAGATCGCGAGCCAAAATAATTCCATCTTTCATAGACCGGAGTGGAGTCTCCCTGTGGTTAAGGAAACGTGGATGTAATATAAATGCAAAGCAGCTACGTCGCAGATTGTAAATATGTGTTTCCTCCCTGGAGAAGCTCACAATGAGGTAACAGCGTGATGTCCAAATTGACCCAAGGCAACGAGGACTTAGCCAGGAATCGGTTAAATCCTCCAAGATTCGATGTCTGTTTCAGAGACTCGTTCCAAACTCCCACTGAAAAAAAAGACCCTTAAAGAAATCTTAAGCCTCTATCTGTTCATCTCGACGGCTGTCATGCAGGACGCTAAATTATATTTCGCCTCCTTATTGTATGCCCAGGGTGCCTTTCTGAAAAAGAGCAGAGAGGGAAAGCAGGAGAAGCATTCGATTGCATTAAGTCTGCTTCCAAATGCCTCCAAGGAGAGAGAAGAGAGGGAGAAAGAAAGATACGAAATATGTGCTGATAGGAGATGAAGGTGGCTCGCTAGAGAGCGGTTGCCGGGGCAGCGACGCAGCACAAATAACTTCAGGGGAAAGTAGAATGGATGGAGGAACCACATGACACCTGGTGGGGTAAACAGCGCAGCAGGGCAGGGTAAGGCAGGGCAGGGTAAGGTAGGGCAGGGCAGGGTAGGGCAGGGTGGGCACAGCCATGTCTAATGTTCTCCAACAAGACACACAAGGACAAAAAACCTCACGTGGAGCCGAACTTATTTTCTTCTCTTCCTTAATAATGTGTGAGGGAGTGTATTTTAAACACGGAACTTCCTTCTTTTCTACGTCAACATCATTATGGAACCAGGGGTGAACACATGCACTCGGGATGAGCAGATTTCATGTCCGAGTTCAACAATCAGAACAGAGCAGCCATCATTGTTAACAAGAATATTCTAGTAGCCTAGGTGAGAAATAAAAACCCTACAAAAACCCTAGCGTATGTTAGTTGATGCCATGGCTCAATGCTAACAGAAAAAATATATATGGGTTGAAGTGATAATTAACTGCTAACCTTCTGTCTTAACCTTTCCACAGCTGTACTGAAAATAGTTACGTTTCGCTTTTAATATTCCACTTTTAATATACCGGCCATTGGGGTGTGCCATATGACCAGAATATCACATCCCGATACTAGAAGACATTTCTACGATACATGTTATGCGCCACAATATATAGTCTTGCTAACAAAGTACAAGCAAAACAGAAGTATTTTCATCTAGAAATAAATTAACACAGAAAAGAAGGGAGCAAACAAAAGTTATAGCGACAATTTGGAAATTCACTAAAACACAAATAGTCACAAAGTATACGAGAAGTATACTTTTTTTGATTTTCATGACTCAGGAAGTATTTAATATCTGAGGGAGGGTCGATGGCCGATCCGGATGGAAATAAAATCACAGAGATCCCCGTGTACATTTAATCCCATCTGAATAAGGCTAAAGAATCATTCAGCTAATTAATATGCAAATTTTATGCTAATTGATATGTTAGATGTTAACTACCAAACAGAAGATTTTCTCATTAAATTGTATTTCGATCTGATCTTGTGCAACAACAGTGTGAGAGAGTATAATTTCTCAGTGCAGGTAAGTGTGTCCATTTTAATCTCTCTCTCACACACACACACACACACACACACACACACACACACACAGATATAGATCAGGTAGAAAAATAAAAAGTTTTCCTTTAAGTGTCCCACTGCAATCAGACGGTGCTGATAAACACACAGCGGCGCCGTGCAGTCGAGCCGGAGACTCGTATCAGAGATGAATCAGAGGATCGGACAGACGCAGGCTACCTGAGTCGGGTCACTCTAAACAGCAGGGGCAGATAGAGGGCAGATAAAGGGCAGGTGCCCGATCTGCCCCATGCGGCTGGCGCATACGCTCCATTGATTTAGCTAAGCATCCTGCCTGAGTCACCAGTGTGGTCAATTCCATTCCAGCTGCTTGTTCATGCACTGCTTATGCCCTTCCTTTCTCTAGCTCTCTGTCTCTCTCTCTTTTACACACACACACACACACACACACATATACACACACATTCTTTCTGCCCGACACACTCCAGCAGAGCCCGAGTTAGCTGGCTGACTTTTATGATCTCTGACAAACTGGATATAATATGAGGATGTATGATGGCATGAGAATGTGTGTGTGTGTGTGTGTGTGTGTGTGTGTTGTGACACAGGCTGCCCCCGCCCCAGACAGCATTCCTGGCAGAGTTCCACCACCGTCTGAGTCTTCATCAGTGCTCTGACTCAGCCTTCATAAAGACAGTATGAGAGAGGAAGCAGAGAAAAAAAATAAAGGAAGAAATGGAAAAAAACACGACTTCTGTGGCTGCAGGTGTCTGTTGTTGCTTGTGGGCGTGGCCTGTCTGTTGATTTTTAGTTCTGAATCGAAACAGTAGTAGCTGGCGATGTCTTCTTAAGCTAACTAGTAAAACGCATATTAAATAACACGTTATGCTGGGAATTAACGTTCTCCTGATTGACCTGTGAACGCAGCAGGACTATTTCAACCATGAACCTCACTGTGAAATGTTAGAAATGGTCACATAGCCTGTTTACACATCGCAGCCAGTGTGAATGCTAATGTGTCACGCACACGCGTGTGTGTGTGTGTGTGTGTTAAAGCCTCGAGCATGTGCTCATGGTGAACCCCGTCCGGTTCTGGCTGCAGTTCTATAATGGCATATTGATTTTATCCACAATCTATCACCGGCTGCGAGGTGACCTGCAGGATAATGATGTTTGTTCCACAACAGCAGGATCTGAATGAGGTTCTCGCTCAGTTCTCTGCTGTCATTTCTCATTAAAGAGACGTACAGTGAAATTACGGTGCGGAATATCATCAGAAATCTAAAGAGAGAACATTCTCTCAAAGAAAGACC
>JANDJT010000102.1:18615252-18630499 GCA_024331685.1 Stegophilus panzeri
ATTGCAAACAGCTGAAAGTCTGTAAATTTTGACAATAAACCTGATTTGCAATGGGGGTTGAATAATTTTGACTGCAACTGTATCATTGGCATTGACAGCTGAGCTCTTCTCAATTTGGCCAAAACACAAGTGCTGGAACAAGCCTTGCATTCAACACTTCAGTGGTGCTTCCAAATGTTCTGCTGGCAGTTGGAATTGAGATCTTAAAGATACAACCAAGCACTGAAAGGGGAAGGTTCATTTTCAGCCTCATAAGAGTTAACAACAGTTGTTGGAAAGGAGAGAGGTTTGTACCAGAGATTTCCACAAGGTTCTGTAGCAGAAATAATATCACAAACGTTAAAACTAATTGTAACTTGGAATATGTGGGGATTACAGTCAATGCCTTCACCTTTTCATCATCTTTTTCAAAAACCAGTTCATCAAATGTTCCTGATTTAATAATGTTTTTCAGCCTATGATTTTCCTCTCTGAGGTCATTACATTCCTTTTGTAATCTTGCAATCTTTTCTTTGCATGGTTTGTTGTCACACTGTTGTTCATCCTCAGCAGGTGGCGCAGGTTCACATCTGGCACTGATGACAGTTCTAGGAGGACATCCACTGCATCTTGCTGCTTTTTCTCCTCCACCCTCTTTTTTTGCATTCTTCTGTGCTGCTCATACCTTTCCATGTCTTTCTCCCTTTTTCTCTTCTTGGTGGCTGGTGTGAACGAGAAGATGGATGGAACCCAGTCGGGGACAACGGGTCATCAGATTTGGCACCTATAATGATACCAGAGGGTTTATGTCCAACATATGCTAGCAAGTTACAAGTAATGTTAGTAGTGTTTGTGACATCATTCCTGTAGACTAAATGGTAAATGGTCTGCACTTATATAGTGCTTTTTTTAACCTTAGCGGTTCCAAAGCGCTTTACACTGGTTCTCATTCACCCATTCACACACACACTCACACACCAGTGGTAGCAGAGCTGCCATTGGGAGCAACTTGGGGTTCAGTGCCTTGCCCAAGGACACTTCAGCATGTGGAGTCATGTGGGCCGGGAATCGAACCGCCAACTCTACAATTAGTGGACAACAGGCTCTACCAGCGGAGCCACAGCCGACTAGTAAAACCCTCTCTCCCTTCCAACAACTGGTAACTCTTCAGAATGAAAATGAAACTTCCCCTTAATTAGATATCTTATTATTTAGCTAGTGTTAGTTAACCATTTCCCGACTCAGGAAACAGTTCCGCTAACTAGTGTCAAGGCCACTGAAGTTGGTTGCGTCACTCCACGAAAATGAATGATGTATGAACGATTATGTAAAGATGTAATTACTAACAATACAACAATTAAAATACTCAGTGTTTACTTGAGCTTACCGTTGATGAAATGCTTGCTGCAAAGACGTGTGTGCTTTGATGGGTTGTCATTCTTTGCCCTCCCCAGGGACAGAGGCACTAATAGCACAAATCCACAATCCCCTCCTCTCTGGGTTTTCTTTCTCGGATGGGATTCTGTAAAAGCACAACCCAGGCTTGTCTCCTCGTCGTTAGTGCATCAGATAGAACAACTATCCAGTATTTTGGCTAAACAAATCTGGTACAACTAACTGGCGGGCAGCATAAGAAAGCCATGTTTGCCCTCCAGGTCGGCGTTCCTATAAGAATGTGACGTCATGTGAAACTATGAAGCACCTTGGAATGTCTCTTAGGCCAGGTTCACACATACTCCGTTTGCAGTGCGTATGCGTTTTTTTTTTTCATGCCCATGTTAACAGGTTAGAGCATTCACACTGCACGCGGATGGCCAATGCGTTGCAGGAGCGGTGGGGTGCAGCAGTGCACCAATTGTTTTCACAACAGGTCTATTTTTGCTGTGCTGCACGCCCTGAATTAAAGCGATAGCGTATAGTTTGTGGTCAAAATGAACACGGATTGACTACAAAAATGTAGTAATTTCACTATAAATGCATATAATTACAGTATACAACTGTTTTTCACAGTCATCTTATTATTTTAAGCCCGGGATAAACCAAAGAAAGCCAAAAACACTTACCAGGAGTTGCAAAAATAACTACTGCGGTCGAAATTATATCTAAAGTATATTTTTAATGTGAAATACACAGCAGGTTATATTGTGTGGTATGGGGGGAGGGGGCACTCGTATCTCAGCACAAAGCGGCAATCACGTGACAGGCTGGTGGTCGGAGAAGGTTGTGAATGACCCGCAGAATTTCTTGTATAAAGATTTAAATGCAAAAGTAAAGACAAGGGAGGCATTTTCCTCGGCTGTTTGTGTGGATGGTAAGATTTCATTTTAAATGTTTGTGATGCTACCTTTTCACATAAGAGAAGTACCATGTTATTACTATGTAATATTACTATTGTAATATTACTATGTTTATATTCATTGTGCTTTTTAATATTAAAAGTTCGTTATTATTAATTGTGTTTAAACATGAACACGTCTATGAAAGATTGTATTACTTTACTATGCTGCTCTAAACTTCATTCAAGGTCCTGTCACCCTCCATCTTCATGTCCTTTTCTGAATGTGTTCGGCCACGGATCAGTAGCGCACTGCAAACGCGTCTTATGTGGAAGCACAATGGTGCGTGCTGCTTCTGCACTGCATACATACTATAATACGCACCGCACATATACTAAAATACGCACCGCACATATAGTGCAAACGGAATGTGTGTGAACCAGGCGTCACGCTGGACGAGACGCGGACGTCACGTGGACGAGAGTGTGTTAGAAACTAAAACGCAGAGCTAACTTTGACAGTCGAGGCTGATTTTCCGGACCACTGATCACCTGACACACACCAGCTCTTTATCGGAGGCAATTAAGGCAGGACACAGGGTATGTGTGTGTGTGTGTGTGTGTGTGTGTGTGCGCGCGCGCCCGGCCATTAGCGAAAGCCTGCTTTCTGCTCGTCCAAACAGATGGGTCGCATTAACCCGCCGTCGCTGGCACGCACTGACCATAACGTCATTTCAGAGAGAGGGCACAGGATCAAGGACGACCGCAAAATAACAGCATTAAAAGGCCAGCATGGTGTAATTGTGGCGAAACGCTCCACATCCGGGCCTCTTCGTTCTCCTCTCATTACCATTCCACCAGCGGCACGCCGTTAATTAGTCCGTATTTGCCCAAATGTAATTGTTCATACCAATAATGGATTCTTGCTAAGAGCGCTCCAGGTCTCTTTGTGTTCAACTATTAACATTCGTTACTGCTGAAATGTTCGTCAAATATCACAAACAGCTCGTCCCTTCGTATTTTTCATGGTTTCCTCGCTTTTCTCCGCTGCGAAAACGACTCTGTTCTCTCAGATTTTAATGTGTACCGTGTCGGTCTGGAGATTTACAGCAATTATAAAGCACTTAAAACGCAAAGTATGTACATGTTTATTATTATAAAATCGAACAGAATGTGAGATTGAGGAGAGACAAGGATCTCATTTGACTTAAAAGTTTTAATCAGGGTTTAACTGGGATTTAGGATTTATTTTAGCGTTCTGAATCTTTCACAAGTCTCAGCACTGTTCAGTTTCTGTCTTACTGTTTTATTAACATGATTTTAATATTTCCCTTTCTGCCCTAAAGGCTTAATTCACCTTGATACAGCTGGGCAGCCATTTAAAAATGTTCCTTTTATTTGTTTGTCAAGTTTTGACATCAAAAATGAGGTGTGCTGTGTGGGTCTCAGTCCCAGTGAAGGTGTGGCCTGTGTGTCTCAGTCCCAGTGAAGGTGTGGCCTGTGTGTGTCTCAGTCCCAGTGAAGGTGTGGCCTGTGTGTGTCTCAGTCCCAGTGAAGGTGTGGCCTGTGTGTGTCTCAGTCCCAGTGAAGGTGTGGCCTGTCTTCCCATCATACTTTGCTACAGTCTCATTGAAGGAGGTGTGGCCTCTGTGTCTTAGTCTCAGTGAAGGAGGCATGGCCACTGTCTTAGTTTTAGTGAAGGAGGCGTGGCCTGTGTGCCCATCATACTTAGTGAAGTAGGCATGGCCTGTCACTCTCACATCATGTATTGCACTGAATCAAAAGGAGAAACACACCTCTCCTAAATAACTGTTTATTAAATAACTATTAAAAATAGTGCATGTATAATTTCTTTTTTTTTCTCTCAAAAATGAAATATGAAGTGTTTGGAGCGCTGTATACCGGGGTTTTAGCAACACTGCAGAGTCAGCACACAGATATAAAGAAATAAGGAAAGAAAGAAAGCAAACAGAAGGCAGGAAAAAAATAAGCACACTCACTGATGTCAAGTCAAGTTCACGGCTTGTTGTCGGGGAAACAGAAGAGCCGGTACATTTCCACCTCTCTATAGACTCGACACAATGGAGCTCCAGCGGATAAATGAGGCTGTCTGCGCTTTGTTCATCGCCTCATTGTTATCACAGCGCACTAGCTAGCCACTTTTACTCCCCGTATAGCGCAATTACTTGTAATGCACGGGCTAACTGCTTATTTACTCCGCCACATGACACAGAATGGAAAATGTCAGATGCAGACAGTGTGTCGGGTTCAGGGCCTTAGAGGCGTTGGTCTGTCAGAGTACTAATGAGGTGTGCTGCTGATGCTGGGCCATGAACAGTGGAACTCAGGGCTTTGAGGAGGCTACTCAGCGCAGGTGAGGGTCAAGGGCTGGGTCAGGACTGGTGTTCAGATGAGTGGAGAGACAGGATTTGTTGAAAAAGTGGAAGCTGATATTCGGCTGCTTCAGGAAGTCTGATACAGTACTATAGATAAATAAGCAAACAGTATATTAATACTTTAACTCATGCCGTGACGATGATGATGATGATGATGATGTAAGGCTGGGCAATATGACAATACAATATCCATATTGTGAACAATTATGTCATAATATTCTTTTCTGAGATATCATGAGCTTTGTATCATTAATACTTTTATTACAGACTCTTATTTTTCAGACTCTAAAATGTAAATGTTTGCATGACACATATTGTGTACTGTTGAAATGCTTTCAAGTATTGTGACATGATATCGCCCACCCTGATGGTGATGATGATGTGCTTTGTAATGCTAAGTTAATCCTTATAATGCTAAAAAGGGCAATCTAAAGACCTCATTTAGAGTCACACACATAGCAGCACACAATTATCTCATTATTTTATTATTAAGTGAAACCGTTAAAGCCTAATGAACACAACTTGCGGGGGTTGCTCGTCTCGATTTCATCACTCAGGAAACAAGACAACATTAGAAATGGAAGTGGTCGTGTCTTTTACAAACATGGTGTTTTATCGTTGTGTGATAAAGATCCGTGAGTAAAAAGTATTCTCGTATTCTCATTCCTGTTTTGTTGTAAGTTGCATTTAAATTAATTATGTGCAATTATACACATGCATTATAGAATATATTTTTTCTCCTTTTTCCCCATAGTTTTTTTTGAATGTTAATTTTATTTTTCTCTGTCCGTCTTATTGTTGCTTTAATACTGTAGTCCAAAATAAAGGTAGCTTTATATATTACTAGACGTCGGCCGATAGTGGATTTTACCGATAAGATAACTAAGGGCAGTACCTGCCGATAACCGATGAATCAAACAATAGTTTAAAAAAATTGATACTGAATGAAAATATTGCTGAACTTTATTACAAATATAAACAGTACTGACTGCACCATGAAGTATAGGCTACTGTACTTGAATGAATGAAATTAAATAAATATTAATAAATATTAAAAAATATTAAAGTAAATAAAAGATATAGATCCAAACTGAACCAAAAAGTAACGCTCCAAATAACAAATAAAAATAGAGACATCCAAAATTAATCAAAAAACACTTCAAATAACACAACAAAATTTGTCAGCGATAGTTTTTATTTCGCCTCTAGAGGCCGCTCTCGTACTGTATAATGACAGCAGACCCTTCTCAGCCGCTCGGGGAAAATTATCGGTGTGGATTTGTGCAGATAAACAATAGTTCCAGCAATCAGTTATCAGTGCCGATTAATCAGCAAAACCAATCAATCGGTTGACCTCTACTTATTACTAACAAAGTCTTTATTATTCTCCAGAAAGGGTGGTGGTGAAAAAGACAAAAAAATTCATATTGACTAATGTGTATCTGAAAATATGTTCGAAACACTCTCCTTACTCTTCAGAACAGAGAGAGAAAGCTTTTATTTTTCACAGCCGTGTTCCAGAGCTCAAAATTATACAAATATCAATAAATTCATTTTTTAAATAAATAATTAGTTAAACAAAGAAAATAGCGTAGGGCATGACTTGCTTGCAATGAAAGAACTTTTGGGATTTAGGATGAAAGTTTGGGCAGGCCATATCACTAGAATATTTCCATGTTACTGAAGGAGCTTAAAGCTATAAAGCTTTAATCTTCAGGACAGAGAAGTTTACTCTTTGGGTGGTTTCTCAGTAACATGACAAGCTTACCTGAACTTGTGCTGAACCTGAACTTACGCTGTAGTGCATAATTGATCTTAATTAAGAGTGCAAGTGACATTATTATTAATTAAAAGAACGAGTTAACAGGATGTCAAATACTTAATGATTAGCGTTATTAATGCCTATTCATCTGGTCGTTAAGGTGAACGCTTCATTATTTCCTGGTGTGCTGGGGATTAGTAGGTGTATTTATTCATTTATCACCATAAGTCTCTACTGTGTTGTGGTGATTTTATTATTGTGTTTGTTGTAGTTTATTTTTTCCTCTTTTATTTATAGTAATTTTCTTCATATTTTTCCCTTTTCATTTTTTTCCCCCTGAGCCGCCAGCATAATTAAGAATCTGGTCCTAATGACTTGTGTTTAAATTAAAAATATATATAAATAAATAAAGTGTGGATGGTGTTAGTGTAATCTCGGGCGAACGGATGAGAGAAATGTACAGTCTGAGCTTCAAGATGTAAATGATCGTTCATGTGTGAGCATTTATAATGAAACATTAAGTCTAGAATTAATAGATACGCTGAAGAAATAAATTCTGCGCAAACAACTCCCAGATGGTGTTGCTTTCACGAGCAATGCAATTAATATGAGAAATTCACTTTCTCTAAAACATTAGCACTGCCAGATGATTCCTAATTTATTAGGCAGTTAAAAAGTAAATGGTTAAAATGATAATTCAGCCACAAAAAAAGTAAACCAAAACTTAAATGCACTTTATTTATGGTGTGGTTTCTGACATGCTGCTATCTGTAAACATGGAGAGAAGAGTGTAAAATGGTCTCGGGTTCATCTAGAAGCTTTTTCCTCAGCACAGTTTAGTGTCAGACTCATCCTGCGTTCACGCTAACAAGTGGCGATCATTTCTTTTCTACGTTCGTGTTCGACACCGTGCTGAGATTTCCTCAGTTCTAGCTATGATGATGCTATAAAGCGATAAATCCAAATCCAAATGATCGTCTCGAAAGATTCCTCAGACGAATCTTGTGGTTTCATTTTATCCTGTCATAGAAAATGTGTATAGACACATTAGAAAAAAATATAAAGCTTGGAAGGAAGTAGTGAATGTACGTAGCTAGCACGCTTTGCGAATCTAATCTGAGAACGAAGCCGAACGCGTAACATGTAAAACAAACACTTTTTACACTAATGCGTGATTCAATTTGTGTTTAATTAGTTCGCTTTAGGAGCAATATATCGCTATTAGCATTTCTTAAACATGCTGGATAGGCCACGCCCACAAGCGTCATGCTACATGGCCGCAAGAGATTACAAGTGACACAAGAGACATGCTATTGTGAACGTAGGGTAAAGGTATCAAGTTGGAGGCGTGGCTTAATATTTATGTTACATTTACAGATGATAATATAATTCGTTTGCATATTTGTATATGAATATTTTAAATAAGCCTTATTCTGCCTTGTTATGAAGTTGCTTATGTACAAGTGATGTCTTTTTTGCACAGAGTGAGTGATTTGTCTCGGCTAATCGACTGCTTGTTTTAGAGCGAGATTGACATTTTAATATTTTTGGCAAATGATGTCTCTTTAAAATAAGGACAAGTGGGCGTGGTTAGTGTTTGTAGCTGTACCATATTTCATGATGACCTTTCCTACAGATGTACATGTAGTGTGAGATCGTAGCGTGAAAACATCACTCTGAGAGCAGTGACCTGCTCCACCCCTCCACAAAACAGCTCTAATTTGTACTTCTAAAATGGCATGCATTTTTGCTTCTTTTTTTTTCCTCCAAAAGCTGAATCCTCCATCCAGGAGTCTAATTGTGAAAATATATTTGGTCTTCCTCTCCTTAGCCTCTCTATCTCCTGCTCCCACGCGCCTGTCATGCCTGGCACTGGTCCTAATTAAGGAAAGTTTGCGGGAGCTGGCACAGCCGAGCCGCGGGCAATTATTCAGCGCCAAGTGTCATCACCCCTGCAGCTGAAGTGGTGGGCACAGCATCTCATCTCACACCTCGACTACTGCACCTCCTCCCTGTCACGAGGGGCTAAAAGCCCTGACACACACATACACACACACACACACACACATACACAGCCTAAGCATATAAAAAATGAGCATGTCTGCATTTTAAGCTGTGCTGATATTGAATTTTCATTACGATAACTGTCTAACCTTTTATCACTGTTTATGCTATTATAATATAATAATTTAATTAAATGAAAATGATATGCCAGTAGGGATCATCTCCATAAAACCCTTATGACAAACCCTTATGACATCATGTATACCAATACATGATGTCATAAACAAAACTCCTCTAATACTCACCTAATTTCATCGAGGACAGTCGTTCTTAATCACGATCAATCGCACACTTT
Source organism: Stegophilus panzeri (assembly GCA_024331685.1). NCBI lineage: Eukaryota > Metazoa > Chordata > Actinopteri > Siluriformes > Trichomycteridae > Stegophilus > Stegophilus panzeri. Next base: position 18,624,024 of record JANDJT010000102.1, read on the forward strand.
CTGTGATTAATCTCATATTTCATACATCATAACCAAAACCCCTCCTAATGCTTTACATCATAACCGAAACCCCTCCTAATGCGTTACATCATAACCGAAACCCCTCCTAATGCGTTACATCATAACCGAAACCCCTCCTAATGTGTTTATTATAGACGTCCACATATACGAACATACGTGTTTGTCTGATCCCTCTGCTCTTAGTTCATGCCAGATTACTCCTTTTCAGTAACACTGTATAGCAACAAATAAGCTGTTTGTGTAAGAGCGACCCCTTGTGAATTATCTTTAGTTTGCTAAATTTGAGAGTGATTTACAGGCTAAAACTAAAAGCAGTTTGATGAGAAAATGAGAAAAAAGAACCACAACAGAGTCGGGTGTTCAGAGTTATAATACATTACCTGACCTGTTTAGTGGATAAGTTCGTGACCTTTGTTTCTCTTAGTCCCGGTTCTTAACCCTGACATTTTCAAGGAGCAGGTGGAGTAATCAATCACGCAAAATGACCTTTTCCACTGTATGTAAACTTGTTTCTCAGCGCTTAACTGCACTGACATGAATTTTTACAATAAATGAGAAAGTGCTTTATATTTAAAGTGTCACTGCATGAATTTATTATCAGAGAAGTACAAAGCATAAAATAATAGCTTGAAATGAGCAGCTGGAACGTGTCAAGTCAAGATTATTTCTCAGATTTTTTTCTGCCTGTGAAAATATGAAAATGGCCTCCGTGCTCAAGGCCAGCGAGGTTATCCTTCATGTTTATTTCCGAGTGCCGAGGTGCAGGCTGCGGGTCAGGAAATATTCACCCCAACCTGCAGGATATTCACAGCTTCTGAAATGTGATAAATAAAGAACATACACATTTATGCACTTGTAGATGGAAGTGGATTCTTCTACAGCCAGAAGCAGGCAGTTCCACTGACCAATGGTGCATAAACGTCTAAAAATAAGCGAGCGGAAAAGAGCAGAAGTCTGGACCGCCGGGCATTTTTCTTCTTCTCCAAATGAAGCAGTGGAGAATTCACTTGTGTAGGCGGAAGTGTTTCTTCTGGGGTTTTTTTCTGGATTAATGCTGTCATTAGTGTCTGAATTTCAGAAGTGAGAGAGCTGCAGTGAGAAGAACTTCCACCACACAAAATGAAAAGCAAAGAAACCAACAAAAAACGACAAAACTTTGAATAATTGCACCGTATTTAATCTATAAAGCAATGTCACGGTGATAATGGTGATGATCGTCCGTTGAGTTGGTCCATTTGCTCCCGGCGCAGATGTGAAATCCACTTCAATCGGACATTAATGCGGCTAATTACCAGTGTGACGTGAAATCAGGAAGAAGGGGTGAAAGAAGTTTTTTTCCCAGAGAAACCCTTAAAGAACTGTTGAAAAGTGTGCGGGTCAAACTCCAAATTAGTGCTCAATATTTTCTTTTTAATACCTAGAAGCTGTCAGGAGTTTACTTTTTAGCACTTGGTACTAGGTACACTCTTAGAGGGTTCCAAAATAACTTCCAAACTTGCAACCCGTACCTTTAAGGGTTCCCACAGAGGAATAACCAAAGAACCCTTAAAGATGTAGCCAGCATGTTGTCCTGGCACTGAACCTGATATGCTGAGCTAATAAAGGTCATAAGTAAACACTGTTGGATTCTGGATTCTGATTTGTCAGAAGATGTTGATTAATTTTCTATAACAGCAGCTCTGACAGTAGTGCAGCCTTATATTTATGTGCTCGTTCTAATTATCACACAGTATCGTTTCTATAGCTCATCCACAGGGACATGTACAGCGGACGCTCCACATAAACGAGTTAAAAAAACATTGATGTGGTTAAATTTTCTCAAAGTAACAAGAGGTTTACTTAACATTTATGGAAGGAGTCTCCAGTGTCAGAGGTAAAGCTATCATTTTTCTGACATCTTCAGGACAGAGGTGTTTAGTTTTTTTGCGGTTTCCTAGTAACGACGCTTTATGTCCCACAATATCAAATGTTACTATAAATGGATAAAAAGTATTATGTGTCGTTGTGTTTTTAAAAAATTGAAATCATTGGAGAATTAATGTGGTGTAAGAGGAACAAATCACTTGCAGACATGCTGTTATTATTGGAAAATAATCTTCAGCATCACACCATTTCACCAGCCTATCACTGATTTATTTTGCTATAACTGCACAACACACAGTGTGTTGTGCCTTACTTATCAGAATGAGAACGTGGAAACCTGAGAGACTTGATGCAATCTAAACGGCAGATCCCACAGTGAGTTCGTTTTGGAGCAGAATATAAAAATCGCCGTCGCTGTCCTTCTGTAAAGCTCGGAAATATGAGTGGAGAGCTGAGTGGTTTAAGGATGATTTCAAAAAAATATATATTAAGAGCAATTATTTGAAACACTTAGTTTATAGTAACCCAACCCCCCCATCGAAACCACGGTCTAACTACTGTATATACTATAGTATCTATATACTGTAGTATCTATAGTATCTTGTGGCAGCATTGTTGTTCATAAAAGCATTGGAAAAAGTCCAGACAATGTTTTTTCAATCATCAGCTCTCTGGTTTCAGTGGGCCGCTGTAGCATCAGTTTCTTGCTCTACAGAGTGGAACTCTATGTGGTCTTCCGCTGCTGTAACCCATCTGCATCAAAATTCAATGTGCATTCAGTTATTATTAACACAAAGTGAATGGATTGTTGCATTGTAGCACAAAAAAATTCAGCTCCAATCTTTTTAGTGCTAACTAGGTCTAAATTGAACATCACACACATGTAATGTGTGTAAGGCTCCAGCTTTTGAACTCCAGGGGCTGTGCTCGTCTAATTCCACAGAGTTAATTACAGAAGCCTATCAGTGTTGAGGGAGTGATGAGCGTTCCGATGAGAAGCTGCGCCTGTTCCCCGTCATTAAGCCACCACTAATGATGGTGTCAGATAAATAAGAGGAGAAAAAGAGGATAATGGGGCCTGCTCAGCTTTAGCCGAGCCCTCAGGGAGAGAGATCCGAGTCGCACTGCTGCCCGGAACACACAGAGGGACATCGGACACGAGTGTGATCTCGCCTCTACTTGCCTCGCCTCGCCTCGCTTCTCCTCTCCAGAGCGCCGCTGACGATGTGATAACAGAAGGGAAGAAAAAGAGCAACTCTCGGCACAGATGCGGAAATGTCAGCGCTTATTCACGCTCGAGTTGAGGCGACACAGAATTTATACTGAGTCACACTGGTTTTGCATGATCAAGGCTGCGTGAGGCGCAAAACTACTTAACGCCACTTTCTCGCTTTCTCTGAGGAGCGAAAGTAATTTATCTGTGTTACGTACAATAAATTACCTCTAAAGTACGTGTTATTTAAAACATTCCAAAAATAGCGATAATAATCGCTTGTTTCATTGGTTTATAAAGTCTAAGAAACAATCAAAAAAAGATAAGATCTATGAATATGCATGAGTATGCAAAGCTGATCGATTATGCAAATCAACACCCTGTAAATATTACAAACAGTAATAATAATTACATAGCTACCATTTGGGATTTTGATATCGATTTACATCACAATTTATTAAACAAAAGCAAAACTTTTCAAAGTATTATGTCACAGTAGCAACAACACTTTTATTCATCATTAACATTAGGCAAGTTAGGTACTAGCATAAGCTAGCATAGCACGCAGGATCGCCAGCTAAAACGTTCTCATGTCATTAGACGTAATTCATGAATTAATTTCCATACTGAATGTGATGGGATCAAGTTGTGACATCACAAACTGACCTCTTACATAACCCCTCCTCCTGAGAAAATACGACTATTTATTTTAACACCATGTTGTTTAGTTTAACATTTCAGTCATAACTTTTAATAGTAGTTAATTAATATGTTTTAACAAGTTCATGTGTTAATCTTCATAATTAACTTTATTTTTTGTTGTTTAGCTTAAATTTTCATTTAAACTTTTATCGACAGGTTGCTCTGTTTTCACCTTGGTGAATGGTTTCCAACATTACCCATAATGCCTTTCTGATAGCAGTGCAGTGGGATTTAGCCTTCGCTTCATCTCTACCTACAGAGAGCGATGCACTGGTGCTTTAGTGCTGTAGTCCATCCAGCGTCTCTCACCGTCTCACCTGTACACTCTGCTCAAACAGATCAGCTTCCAAAGCTTCAACTTTCACACTGATGTCATCAACCGTCAACGCCATCGCCACCGCTCTTCATCTAGTAGATCACTAACTAGCCGAGCCACAACTTAGCGTCTATACCTGCAGTGCATTATGGGACTTTGAGTTCAGTGTTTGCGCCAATGTCTGCACAACGTCTACACTGGATTTCTCATTAGTATGAGGTTGAACATCACTGAAAACTTCAAGAGCAAAACTTCTCACAGGAATAATTTTTCAGAAATACAGCACCAACCAAGAAATTTTGACCAGAATTGCTAAACATGTGACAGATATTTCAGTATAAACATATTTAATGTATTTCAGAATCGAGTTTAACGTTAAAAGTTCCTTCTTACGTTTAAAGACTGATAACTGAGAGACCTGGATATTTATAAGGGATGATGTTTTATCCACAGAGCCGTTGAAGCTGAGCTGCTTTTTAACGTTTTAATGTTTTTAACATCATATGACAGCTATACAGCATTTTGTTTTTTTGTACACAAGCAAGCACAAAAATAAAAACCTGCTGCCTTGACTGACCTGATCAGCCATGCGTGTAATCCCTGAGATCTGACTATCTGACAAGTCAGACCATCTCTGAGTGCTTTTATAGATATAAACAAAATAATAAACAGGCGTTGTGTGATTCATGCTTCGGTTGAGTTTTGAGTTTTTCGTCAGTTCAGCGCAGCAGGTGGTGGTTAACCCTCCCACATTAACATTTCAGCTTCTCAGCGTTTCAGCTTTCAAACACAGACAACAGAGGAAATAAATAAATAAATAAATCACACATCCTAGGAGAAATGCTGAAAGTACTATTCAAGCACGCACGCTAGCATAAAAGTTTGTCAGAATTCAGCAGAGGAAGATATTACTAATAGAGTTCTCTCTGGATATTGATAAAGAACGCTTCTGCCGGTGCTCTTACAACCCAGTCAATTTCAATCAACCTCACTTTATTACACAAGCTCACCACAGAAAATTCATTTCCTCCACAATTGCCCGTGTTACTTAAACTAAGCATGTGCCGGGTTTGATTTTTTTTCCCCCTCTACTCAGAAAAGCTGTAGGGAAAAAAAATCTTTTATAAAAAAAAATAAAATAAAAATCCAAAAGGTTTGCTGCACAAGGTTTACAGGATGTGCTCCAGCTTTAATCAACACACCTGGCAGTCATTTTCAGGCCCTAGCAAAGACCTTGATTAGCATCAACATTGTGCTAAATAGGATGGAAACTGAACGCAGCGGGAGGGATGATCTTCCAATGATTCGCATTTCAAAAGAAAAAAAAGACATCTACATTCCTCTGTGGAAATTTTAAAAGTGAAAGTGGCCAGGTGGGGGAAAATATCAACCTGAACATGAACGTTAGTAAATTTTAACCAGAATTCATGCAGATTATTACATAAATTTTTTTGTTTATATGAAACAACCAAAACGTGTTACGAACATCTCTACCCCATTACGTCAAATTCCAGGATGTATGAATATGCATTTATTAATATAAAAATTTAGATACACCCCCACGTCCTCCTGCCATCCCAAAAAAAACCTAACACTGCTAACGCTAATATTTAGCTGGTTAGCTAACTGCTAGCAAACTATCAGTCAGTGGGATGTCAATATCAGAGTCTCAGTTTACATCTTTATTTTCACAGTGATTTTTTTTTTTTTTACATTAGCCCAAACCTGTTAAAATATTTCAGTGTTACCATGACAACAGCCAGTTTTTCCATCATTAACATTAGCTTATTTACTGAATCACAAATGGAGCTTGCATGTAGCTCCGCCCCGAATCAGGTTTATATGGAAGTACTCAGAAAGTCTGCTTTAAAAATAGAATAATATGATTTTAGAAAAAAATGTGATGTTAGCAAAATTTGATCTAAACTCCCAACTGTATATAATCAGAATCAGCGTACACTGGGATTTAATATTTTATGTTAACAATTTGTAAAATTGTTTTATAAATCAGGCCTGCTCCAGATTGTGAAGGAAATGAAGTCACATATCGCTCGAATCGAATCGAAGTGAAAAATCTCGAATCGTTGCTTTAAGAATCGCTTTTGTGTCGTATCACTTGGAGATTCACACCCTACCACGTGACCACACTGATCATTTTCGCATGTCCGCACATTCTTCCCCGCAGAAATACAGCATCATCTCTGCAACGACAATTCTACATATTTAGAAATTTGTTTATATACAAACAATTTTAACAAAAGAATTCACAAAAGTGCTAAAGTTCTATGCTATAAATAATTTAATACAGTTCAATTCAACTATATTTGTATAGCGCTTTTAACAATGAACATTGTCTCAAAG
>JANDJT010000102.1:18643901-18653938 GCA_024331685.1 Stegophilus panzeri
AACAGGGTTTGCAGTAATCAGGCCTGGTTGTGTCTAGTCCAGCTGAACCCCATTATGAATGCAGTTTCATAGATTTGCGAAATTAGTAACCTCTTAGTTTGTTGTGGGTGTTTGGCGACTACTACTGTTATTGCCTGGTGACGTGGCCTTTTTAGGGTTTTTTTTTAATAACTTATGAGAAATGCTATTAGTTGTAAATCACTTCTAAATCTAACTAATTAAACATAAATTGAATAATACACTAATCAGAGTGAAAATCGGTTGTTTGATTGACATATTACATGCTCAGCATGGCACTAGCATCGTTCTCCGATTAGATTAGCAATGAGAGCTAACTGTGCTAACTACGTACACTTACCAGAGGCAGCAATGATCTCTGCTACTTCCTTCCAAACTTTATTTTTCTTGCTAATGTCTCTGTACACATGTAAATGACAGGATAAGATGAAACCACTGTTGTAAGTTTTTCCTCCATTTTGTGTGAGTAAATCTGTCGATCTGGGGGCGTGTCTTACATAAATGAGTGTGTACAGGCAGAGCATTGATCAGCGTCCATCATGTACAGCAAAACACACTACATGGTAATTTTCTAGTTCGGTTCTCATGCACAGAATTAGAACTCATTCTTTGAATATCCTTGGATAAATGAGACTGCTGCTGAGAAGCTTTTAGGTGCTGATATTCATTCGGTTTCTAAACTGAACACCTGAAGGATACAAGTTTCCTTATGATTTATGAGGAAGAGCTTGAACAGTCGACAATTTTTATTTGCATGTCGTTTACAGGTATTGACATTATTTTTGTAGTTTAGTACTTTACTGGAGAAAGTTCAACTGTAGAGAAGAAGTGCTGATGAACAGTTCAGGTTCAGTGACATTCTCCTGCCATCCCAGCATCTTCTGCTTTCCACAACTGGCATCGATGCTGGGGGTCAGAAGATAAGGACAGTTCTGCTCTCAAACGTCCATGATGAAGTGTAATTTGAAATTCGTGGGCAATAGAACCTGTTTGTCTGGTGCTTCATCATTACCTTCTGTGTCGGGTTGAGCAAATATTTATTCTCTGCCTTCAATAATAAATGGAACGTCAGAGCATCTGTCACTTCTACTTTGGGAGATGAGTAAAGGAGCTGAGGACATGAAGAACCTCTGTGCTCTGTGGATCTCTTCTTATATTAAACACAGAGTCTCAGAGCATTTCAGGAGCTCTACACCACTGTGTGTGTGTGTGTGTGTGTGTGTGTCTGTCTGTCCATCCAAAACTAATATAAAATTCTGTAATAAGGTGAATTAATATAGTTCCACTCGATGCTACATATTTATTTAAACCTTAGAGCCCAAGCCTACTGTTCAGTCTTTCTCCACTCTCTTTATTACTAAACTTCTAACTTTGTATCCCAGAAACTTTCTTTTTACTTGGAATCCTGTCAGAAATGGAAATTTGCAACTTATTAGTATTTTTTAACAGTGTAGGCTTTTCAAAACAGGTTTCCCATTAGGTTCTTTGAATAATTAAGGGTTTTTCGCTTTATAGAACCTACTGCTAGGGCAAACTTTTGTTACGTCTTTAGATGTTTCCTCAGTGAAACAATCCAGAGAACCCCTTAGGCTTCAAGATTTAACCCATATTTCTCAGAGGGCACTCATCGAAAGGTTTATTAAAGGTTCTTTCAATGCTTAGCTTCATAAATGGGTTGTATTTGGAACCTTTTGAGAGGGAATCTCTCTGTTCTAAGGTTTTAAACAGACGTTTTAAGTGTTCCCCCTGTGAGACATTTTTTAGAAATAAGGTTCTTTGGATAGTTCATGCTTTTTAGGATATTATACTCCTAATATTATATATAGAGGGATTATACTCTGAACCAACTCTAATAAAGGAACCTTCTGTTGGAGGGTTCTACATTTACCTTAGAAGAACAAGTGAAAAAAAATCTTTAGGGATCAATATTTAACCTCATTTTATGTATTTAAATATTTTAGATAAATATTAATGATTTTAGATTTCTAAGAGTATACTCGCTTAGAAAAAAAAAGGTACTCAAGGGTTCTCCTATGCGCTTAAGTGTTCTTAACTTCCTAGTGAGGTTCTTCTTGTAACACAGAAGATCTGTATGAGTACTCTCTTAGGTTGGGGGGTAGTTCTTTAGGGGTTATTTAGACGGTTATTCCTACATTCTTAAATTCCTAATAAGGTTCTACACAGAACATAGAACCTTAAGAGCTCCCTAGTGGGTTCAAGATTCAAAGAACCTTTTTTTTTTATTTGAAGAGCTCTTTATTTTCTTCAGCGTTCTTCTGGGGTTCTTTGGATATTTAAAGGTTCTAGTAAGATTTGCATCTTTTAAAACCTTTTTTGTTTTGTTGCACAAGTAATCTAATCATCAGAACCTACTGGAAAGATTTTCTATCTGATGTTATGTGTAACAGGTCCACTGTTTATCTTATAGGGTTTAAAAAATATGACAGAATCTCGCACTCTGTCTCACACACACACACACACATACACCCACAGAGCACATTTATACTCCCTGATTCTTCCACCTTCTGAAAAAGAGGAACTAATGGCTGCCAAAATAAAAACCCGAACGCTCCACGCTTCACAGCGGCTAGATGTTATGCTTTGGGGAAGCTAATGTGGCGTGCGACTGTAGGTCGTTATGATAATGACCTGTCAGTGGTGACGCCTCGAGCTGCTTTTTTTCCTCTAAGCCTTTTATATCTCAAATGTTTCTCAAGCACCTTTATTTTTTAATTCCTCCCCCCAACCCCCCCCACAAACACACACACACACACACACCTTGTTTTCGCTCACTATCATCAAATCCCGCGCCAATCCCTCAGCAGCGCTCCATATTTCCTATGCAATCCATGATGTCATGATGTTAACAAAGCAAACGGGCACTTCTGTCATCATGAAAGAACGTGTCACTGCCAAATGGACTCCAAATGGCCTCCGGAGCTGCATCATGGGCCGAGTCTTTAACCTTGACACGGTTCGTTTGATGCCGTCCACGAGGTAACCGACATCACAAAAACCCTCCCAACAAACATTCATCACACCAGCGCAAGGCTCAGCCCCAGGACTCGATATAGTGACTGATCATGGAATGGAGTCACTGGCATACGGACTGGCGTGTCCACGGGCCAAAACCAGTACATTTTCATTCATCAATTTATTTTTCACACGTCCACTCGAGCACTGAAGCCACCCCGGTTAGTTTTATAGATGTGTTTGTTACTCTGGTAACTCCGTCACAGTAGCAGTGAGTTTCTTTCTGCTCTTACTTATGTATTTTTTTCTGTAAATGCTATGAATCATGCGTAATCTTGCATAGCACCGCGAAAGCAGCTCTAACCCGTCGAGGCATGGACGCCACAAGATATGGTGTCTGGCACCAAGACGTTAGCAACAGATCCTTTAAATTACAAACACATTAAATCACTCAGATCCTTACGCTTCCCCATTTTTCCTGCTTCCAACACGCCAACTTCGAGACCTGACTGTTCACTTGGTGCCTAATAAATATATCCTACCCCTTGACAAGTGACACTGTAACAAGATAATCAGTATTATTTCTTCACCTGTCAGTGGTTTTAATGTTATGGCTGACTGGTGAGTCACAGCTTTAGTCAAGATTCCAGCCGTGCTGTTCTGGAGTCCAGCACCACGTGATCATCTCTCTGACACTCACCTGGTCATTAACTGATCAGCAGTCAGCGCTGGACTCTGAGCTGGATTCAGTTTTACACGTATCGTGTGGAATTACCTCCACGGCTTTAGAGGGCGTTCTGCTTCACACCACAGCGAGCACGTTTGTGCTTAAGCTCCATGACGGACATGATCCTGGGATCAGGGATCAGAGGCTCGGCAGACAGGATCAGGTTAGCTAAAGCTGAGATAAGGAAGTAGGGTGAAGGCTTCTCTATTAACCAAGACATCATGAGTTACTAAGCATGTGGATTCTGAACTATTTCAGCAAACGCTTGTGGAAAAGAAGCTGGCTGCAGCTCTTGATTCATCATCCTGGAATTCAAATATCTTCATGAAATATCTCCAGTATGGAATTCATCTAGGAGTTCCCTGGAATTCAAACATCTTCATGATGTGGCCCTCAAGGACCTGGCTCACAAATTTGGCTACATATTTGTATGGCACTGTGTTGTCCTATCAAAAAACAGTCCCAATCATAGTAGAACTCCTTTTTCTTGAAACTAAGAACAATTCAATAAACCCTAAGAACCTGCATCCCTTTCTTTTTAAGGGTGTATATGTTAACTGAGATGTGGTGGAACCCTTAGAACCATACAAGAAAATCTTTTCCTAACAGATAGGGTCCCAATCAAACCGTGGTCATGGTAAGACTTTGTCTCAGTGCTGACAAACTTCTCACTAGTTAAATGCTGAAAACAGAACCTACGGAAAATTCTAAACCAGTTCTAGCAGATCATGATATTTCATAAATCATCATCCTGATTCTTAGGACTGGGTGATATGACGATATAATATCATTATCATGATAAATTAGGTCACAATACAATTTTCTGTGATGTCACAAGTATCATGTTATCTTTTTTTAAATAGCATTTTCTATAAGATAAAAATTTTTCTCTTCATTTATTTATTTTTTTTACAGTTACTATTGTTTTGCTGGCAGTTAAACACACCTAAATATCGGATTATATATCCAGTATCGCAGAAATGTCTTCAATTGTTTGACATGATATTTTTTGTCAAATATTTGCCAAACCCAGTGCGTACTAGACTGAATGCTAATGCATGCGTGGTTTTTTTTAAAAACCATTTCTGTTGATGCGAAAGTGCATTTATTCAGCCTTTAGGGTTGTGTTGGTTTGTGCAAGATAATGAAATAAAATAAGTAAAAAGTTCAACGATTTGCATTTTTTTTCCGTTTGATAAGTAGCGCATGACACATTTTACGGTTCTACGCAGGCGAATACCGAGAGAAACGCAATTCACGGGAACAAAACAGGGAACCGAAACAGTCTGCCACATCATTTAATTACACCCAGATGTCGTCCATCCCTGACTCTGCATTTCATTGCGGTGACTGTGTGTGTGTGTGTGTGTGTGTGTGTGTATGTGTGTGTGTTCTCCTGGCCTATATTCAGACTGATGCCTGATTTAGATGCTCGTCTCCATTCTCTACCTCCTCTCCTCACCCCCCACAGGCGTATCAGCAGCTCTCCCTCCGCAGTAGATATGATTACCCGTTCCGATCGGGTTTCGCCGCACTAGAATAAGCCTCCCCATTACAGCCATAAATATTTCATGAGTCATTTTTGACAGAGTCACCGAGGCCGTACATCTATGTGCCGGTGTTTTATTTTACCGCTCCCGCTCTCCTCTCGTGTTGCTTCTATCAGTCAGGACCTCATGTCATAGCCAGGGCATTTGCACAACATTTCCACAACATTTCTATTGTAGTCAGCATTCACACTTATTCACTTCTTCTTACTCTGTTGCTTCTTTCATATTTCACTGGAGATCCTAACATGTAATGGAGAATTCTCATCATCTCACACTCTCACATTCAAACACCCTCATTAAACCTCAGAATAAGGCTTTTAAAAAGAAAATCTGCATAAATATACAAAGGAACTATATTATCAGCTGAACGTAAACATTAGGCCACGCCTCCTACTTGATACCTGACCCTATGTTCGCACTAGGAAGTGAAAAAAACTGTGTCTCTGTAATTTGTTTCTTGTGGGCGTGGCCCATCCAGCATTTTTTGGAAATAGTAGTAGCTATATTCAGCTTCTAAAGCTAATTATTTAAAGACAAATTAAATAACATGCTAATCGGTGTGGAAATCAGTTACTTGATTTATATGTTATGTGCTCAGTTTTGTACTAGCTTCGTTCTCGTGTTTGATTAGCAAAGCGAGCTAACTGTGCTAGCCATGTACACTCAACAGAGATACCAACGATCTCTGCTACTTCCTTCCAAGCTTCATTTTTCTTCGTAATGTCTCTATACATGTTTAATGAGAGATCGTGTATTACAGGATAAAATCAAACATTAAATGGAAACTGTTTGCAGGTAAAAACTAAACTAAAGAAGAAACGTCAGACCACACGTGTCATAGGATTGGCCCGAGGAATCGTCCGAGCCACTCGTTGATGTACACTGCAATCACAGATTGAGATGATGCTAGACACAAAGCCCCAAAATAGTAGCTCTGAATAGTGACCTTCAGGGCTGCTGGTATTTGCAGATGGCTGACATGCATTGGCTTGAAAAGCCGTCAGTGGTTGGGTCAGAGCTCTAGTCCTCAGGCTGTGAGTGTGGAGAGGTTCTCACCCTCTAATTAGCCCAGCATCTGAGGTCAGAACCGTGCTGTCAGAGTCGGGGACTTGCAGCGGCGGAAGAGGTGACAGGTCTGTCTGGATTAAACATACATTAACACTAAAAAGCCTCAATATCACGGTGCGAAGTATTCAGACAGGCATTGATACTCTTTGATCTTTTGGCCATGCCTCCTACATATCATTGTTTTTAACTCTGCAACATTCTTTTGTACATGTTTATAGCTAACGGTGTGTAGTGATTTAGTGGATAACGATGCTAAACTGGTAGCTATACGCTTCCATTACCTATTAGTCTCTCAGGTCAGGTATGTACATGTACTCAGCAGATGACAGAAATGTCACTGTTCTGCCTGCATTGGTGATGTAACATCAAATCTTGTGAAACATTTCCTTTTTTAAAAATGAATGAATATTGCTTTATGTAACAGGATGACAATAAAATGTGTTCTGTAATTCAGGAGTAGGATTCTGCAGGGTAGGATGGTGTTAGAGATCTTATTCAGCATCCTGCTGATGTTCTGAAGACCTGTGAAGTGTGTAGCAACACTGCCACCTTCAGGCAGGGGATGTGACACAATACACACACACACAAACACACAAGTTAACTTAAAAAAATCACAAAAATTCATGTGGATGCGATGGTTAGTTAGTTCTGGGTGAGGGAGGGGTAAGTAAATCAATAAAGTTAAAAAATAAAATGTGGGTCTGCCCTGCAACAAGAGGACAATGGAAATAATTAAAAATAATAATAATAATAATAATAATAATAAAAGTGGTGGTGGAGGAGCTGTAATTAACTTTTAATTACAGTTAATATTTTAGCATACTTGCGCGAATTTGTGTCGCACTCATTTCGGAATAACATTAAAGTAAACTGGGGAAGTGTTTAATATTATTTAGGTGTCAGAGAAATCGCGGTTACAAGCTGTAAGGTTTGGAAACTAGCAAATTAACGAGTTTGGCTAACTGGCGTTGCTAACGTAGCTAGCGAGCTAATAAGCCTTCAATAAGGTCTTTATATATCTCATAATTTAGATGCTGGTCAGAACTATATTATTTCGACACTAAACACATACATTAGTTCTTTTAAAAGTTGTTTTGTCAGGGCTAAATGTAATGGAATGTTTAAGAAAGTGTCAGGACCTTCTGGGAAAATGAATCATATATTTCTGTAGTACTTTATGTAGCATTTACTAACATTTACTGTATTGGTATAGACTGTAGGGGGCCATTACTTTTCAAATTCATGTATAGAAATGAATTAGTATTAAATTTATACTCCATTTATATCAGATTAAACATATATATTTTTACTGTTATTGTACTTATACAATTTGTTATATTTTATATTATCTCTTTCTGCACAGTTGATTGAACACCCAGAGTGTTGAATTTACACCTTACAGTGTTTATATAAGTCCATCGGACTCAAATAAACACTCTGGGTGTTAATTCAGCACTAGGGATTTTACTGTGTCACTGATAATATTTATTGCTTTATTATTTGCCTATTTTATTATTTTATCTATTTATTTATTTTTGACTACCTCCTGCTGTTTTTTTTTCACACTGTAAAGCTGCATTTTAAATATATAACAGGTTCTACTGTATACATATCTTTATTTTTGCGGTTAAAAGGGGAGCAAGTTGAACAAACAAATGGACATGTTTCAAAATCATTATTTATTCCTGTTTTTTTTTTTTAGTAAATATTTATGACATCTAACATCACTTGTGAGTGAACAGAACCATGCAGTTACAGTAAAATAATAAATCAGTCCGTACAGGTTTTCACAAAATTTGGGTTTTGTTTCTTTGTGATTGTTGTGGACAAAATTGTTTGATTCTGCTGCGACTTTTTTCCAAATTTGTGATGCAAGTTGCAGAGTTTTTGTGCTTATTTTTTTTCAGAAAATGACTTAAATCGGCGAAACTGCAATTGCACAAAATTGTTTTGCACAGTCTTTCGCAGTTGTGTTTGATAAATGAGACCTTTTAGCTGTACTCGTGTTAGACGCACATGAATCGCTTTGTGTGTTGTGATGACGTCACATGACATTTCTGCAATCACAAAATTGCGAAATCCTGGAGGGACTGATGAGACGAAAAAAACAAAAAAACGCAGCTTGTCATGTTACCACAAAAGCGTAAACTCCTCTGTCCTGAAGACTTTCTCTTCATTGGCACCTAGAATTGTGATCGGTTGACACATTTTAATTTTAATAGCATCTAATATTTTTAAACACATGACACTATTTTTCCCACACCTCTGATGTTTCACATAACTTGTCAGCGGTACCTTTCGGGGACTCTGATTATTTTCTGTTTGGAACTTTGTAGTAAAGACTTGCAACTCAATTGAGAAATATCACTAAGTTTAAAAAATTGATCTTCTGATGACAGTTTTGAAATTTTTCAGAAAACTTCCACCAGAGTAGTTAAATATAGAACTGATAGGGTGTTGTTTTTTTCTCCCCTCAGTAAGGTTGACATTTGTTTTTAGTTGCCCTAAGCCTGTTTCCTGATATTGACGTAGTTTATAAAAGGACAGTGTGCCTTCCTCTCTGCAGGCAGAGTCCTCTCAGGTCGATGATGGACACTACAGAGATGTAGAGATGTACAGAAAAGTGATCAATATCATACTGAAATATGCAGGGATGAGTTTAGTGTTTGGTTTACATTCCTCATCAATGCTGTGTGTGTGTGCACGCTCTTTATAAAAAAAAAACTTCCTCTGACGCACTGCAACACATTTAAAGCCCAACTAATGAGTTCTCTCTCTCTCTCTCTCTCTCTCTCTCTCTCTCTCTCTCTCTCTGTCTGCTATTTGATACCCATCTGTAAAATCCCCCCTGCATCCCATTGGCTAGTGAAAGACCATCACCTAGACAACCGTATACAAAGATTTAAGGATAAGATATGCCCCATGTGTACTTTGTCTCCTACTCAATAATTAAACCAGCATTTCCTTGTTCCAGCAAAGCAATAAAGCAAACTGCCTTCTCTCTCTCTCTCTTTCAACCAGTGCTCCAATGCTGAGTCTAACCAAGGCTGATTTGTTTCTCTTTGTCAGGACGAACTTATAAAAAGAAAAGGATGATGAGGAGGATGAGTTTGTTCCCCCACCAGGGCGCTCCTCTGGGGAACCTTGAGCTGACCCGTAACGAGATCCAGGAGGAGGTTGAGAACGGTGAGCTGTGTGTGTGTTGGTCTGATAGTTATTAATTATTTAATTTTGTCTGACATGTTTGGGTGTGTGAGCAGAGGAAGTGACATTTTATTACACGGGAAATCAAGAAAAACAGTTATTACTAATGAGTAAAGTTGCTGAAGTTATTTCATTCTAATTTAATTTTATTCAGAATTAACTGATTCACTTGGTCACTTGTCTTTCTTATAGGAATTGCTCATTTACTATATTGTAGCTTAATAACTTAATGACTAATGAATAAATAATGTTAATTTAAGTTCAGTATTAATAAAAATAGGAAAAGCATCATAAAAACCTCTCACTGGTCCAAGAAATAAAATTAATAAATATAATAAAGCAATCTAATAAACAAATAATGTATATAATACCAATTAAAGAAAATAAAATTAACACCAGCATGTAATAAATAATATTGTTAATATACAGTATCTCACAAAAGTGAGTACACCCCTCACATTTTTGTAAATATTTGATTATAACTTTTCATGTGACAA
>JANDJT010000102.1:18655133-18675456 GCA_024331685.1 Stegophilus panzeri
ATCGGCAAAACCAATCAATCGGTCAACCTCTAATATATAGTAAATAACATTGAAAACTAATAATTAATATCAAATTGAATGCTTATATTTTTTAAAAATTGTGTGATTAATTAATCAATCAATAAATTTATTAATTAAATTCTTTATTGATTGATTGATGAAAGTGGTCCCTGGCTACAGACAATTTGAGAACCCCATGTAGAAATAGGTGTAGTCACTCACTAACATCACTTGTGTTTTCTCAGACACACATGAGCTGGTGTCTGAGCTCGTCAATCTCCCAACCAGAGCCAGAATCCAGGCGATACGAGCTCTGCCCATGAGTTTCTATGAGCGGAGATATGTCAGGTAATAACACTTCTCTCTATTCACTCAAGAATTCACTGTGTGTGAATGACCAAACCAGTTCTGCTGTGAGACGCCATCTAATCACAAAGCACTCACTTTTTATTTATTTATTTATTTATTTATTTACAGTAACACTCACATATTTCCCGCTCATTTTCAGGGGCAGAGTGATGTCAGTGAAACACTCGAAGAAGACCGACATGCTCCCGACGTGCTGCACCGACTGCCATCAGCAAACCTCTCTGGTAATGAAGACCTGAGCTCATCACACGTCCTCGTGATCGACTTCAACTTTTTTCATTTCAACACATTTCCTTGTACTCAGAGACTCACTGATAAATAAGAACAGCGTTATACGGGAACGGTAAAACTGTGAGGACGAGACAGACATGAGAGAAAGATTAAAAAAGTAGTTCCAGGGTTCTGTCCTGAAGGTTATGTCTTATCCACACGCCATCAGAGCCATGTAACCTCTCTGGTAAACCTTCTCTCAGATTCCTCCCTCTGAAAAAGTAGTTCCATCTCTAAATGTGAAACCACTTGTGTTACAATAAATTTATTATATTATATTTATTATAATAAAGATAGTCCCGGCCTTGTGCCCGATGCTCCCTGGGATAGGCTCCAGGTTTCCCCGTGACCCTGAAAAGGATAAGCGGTATAGAAGATGGTTGGATAATAAAGATAGTATAGATGAGAGAGTAGAAATTTCAGGGAATGACAGTGAAAATGTTTTGTCAGTGAAATATTTTTAAGCAGTGCATTTTTTTTTAATTATCTGACTTTAGTTTAGCTTCCAGTTAAGATCAATGTCTAGAACTTAACCAGGAAATGATCTTGTTTCAGGATTAGGCCTAACCCTAGACCTATAACACCTAAAAAGATTTTGCACAAGTAAAAGAAAATTCCCTTAAGTGTCCTTTCTCTCTCTCTCTCTCTCTCTCTCTCTCTCTGTTTCTCTCTCTGTTTCTCTCTATCGCTCTCTCTCTCTGTTTCGCTCTCTTTCTTTCTCTTTCTCGCTCTCTCTCTGTTTCTCTCTCTCTCTGTTTCTCACTCTCTCTGTTTCTCTCTCTCTCTCTGTTTCCCTCTCTCTCTCTCTGTTTCACTCTCTTTCTTTCTCTTTCTCGCTCTCTCTCTGTTTCTCTCTCTCTCTCTCTGTTTCTCTCTGTCTCTTTCTCTCTGTTTCTCTCTCTCTCTGTTTCTCACTGTCTCTCTCTCTTTTTCTCTGTCTCTCTCTCTGTTTCTTTCTCTGTTTCTTTCTCTCTTTCACTGTTTCTCTGTCTCTGTTTCTCTCTTTGTTTCACACTGTCTCTTTCTCTCTCTTTCTGTCTCTCTCTCTCTCTCTCTCTCTCTCTGTCTCTCTCTCTCTCTGTATCTCTGTCTCTTTCTCTTGTCAGTTTTTCCGCAGGTTCGGTGCCAGCGTGGCCACGGCCCAGAAGCGTTTGGTGATATGGCAGGACGCGCTGAAGGAGATCGGCGGCCGCTTTGGCACCTCCGTCCTCTCGTACTTCCGCTTCCTGAAATGGCTGCTCATGTTCAACATCGTCTCGCTACTCATCAACTTCTGCTTCATTGCCATCCCACAGATCATCCACAGCCCCAACATCACACACACGGTGAACTTCAGAGGCCTGGAGCTGCTCACAGGAGCTGTGAGTTCATTTCTACTAAATAATAGAGTTGCTCCGGATGTTTAAAAACAAAAAGATTCCCAGACAAACTGTGATTTTTATGATGTTTATGACAGACTTTATGAGGGACGTTCAAGCAGATCTTGCATTGCGTTGCGTGTGAAGAACTAATTTGTGGATTTGCGATTGTCTGAGTTGATCCTAATGTATGATGCTGGACAAATCATAAGTTGAAAGTGAAAGTGAAAGCTCCAGTGTGCTGACATGGCTCAGCAGCTCTGACAGTACCATCTACAAGACAAATCTCAGGTTTATATTAATTATATTCAAATGACAATCTGTGTTTTTTTAACTTGTTAACTTCAAAAAACCCTGACATGAAATCTGCCAGCCCGAGGTTCCAGTCTAACCACTTGTCCACCTCCAATAGTATTGATTTTTTTTTTTACATAACCACACCTAAAACCCTAAACTAACTCATACTGATTTGATGTCAGTCACATCTACAATCTTATTACTGCTAGTTTTATTTTTATTTTAGTGGTATTTAGCATATTTTAAAAGATTTGCCAAGGACTCTCTAATCTGATTTACTGTCATTAGTCTTTTATAGTTAATTTTATAAAGTGATTTAAATTTGTCATGAGCAGTAAAGTGCACTGAGGCAGGTCTTAATGCACTGCACGTTCGAGTCCTCCTGGGAAGTTCGTATTTACGAGTTCACGTTCGTTTCAACTCGTAAACGCAACCTTTCCGACATGACTTGAATGCACCGTCACCTTGGTGTGTGATCATTTCTTTTCTACAGTGCATTTATTTTCAGTGCATATATACTTACTCAACCTTCACTGTGCAGAAAATGTTTGATGTGTGTCACGGAGCACGTTTCCCCCTATATCTGTGGCGATACAGAGATAACATGCTTAGATGTTATTATTTTTGTTAAAACGTTTATTTATATTTAAACAGTAGAATTACAGAGGTGCTTGTTTGTGCGTGTTGACAGGGATACTTCAACCAGACGGTCTTCTTTTACGGTGGCTACAACGGTGAAGTTATTGTGAGTCAGCCTCCTTACAATATGCAGCTGGCTTATTTCTTCACCATAGCAGCTTACTTGGTGCTTTGTGGAGTGTCGCTTATTTACAGGTAATGTAGCATGACATCCCTAATTATATATTATGATGAAAATGACCAGGAGCACTAAATTATTAGCAGCGCTGCAACACTGGTAGCAAATAAACCACTTGGCACACGCTGAACATTTTATAGTGCGCTCTCTCCAAATGGGGAAGTGTTGATTCACTGTTAGGAGCGTGTGATGACACCTGGCTGTATTCCCTGTCTCCTCAGCATGGCCAGATCCTTCCACAAGAACTTTGCGTTGGTATCTGGCCCCACCTACGGCGGCGCATGGCGTCTTTTGTGCAGCTGGGACTTCAGCATGGTTAACGAGAAGGCCATCCAGAACCTCAAGAACAACCTGGGCATCCAGTTAAAGGTCTGATCATATAGGGTCATATAAATCGTAGAATCTAACGAGTTGTCAGGGCCATAGTTGTACATGAAGTTTAACGAGGCAGGTCCTAAAATCATTTTCACATAGAACTGTAAAAACCAGAGTTATTCAGATCAAACAAAAAGGTTTCAGGTAACAGGAAACAGGTCAGAACAAACTAACAAGTGCAAACAAGGAGAGGCACGGCATCATGTGCTATAAACATTCCCACTTATATTACCTGTTGTTATCCTGTTCACGTCACATTTATAAATAACTATGCTGAACGAGTAGCACAGGTCAGAGATATGGTGGAAATATCATTTGCACACATTTTATGATACACAGCGTTTTACTGTAAAGGTTTTAACACATGAGCAAAAATGTACTGTAAAACAGCTTTAAAAATGTTTACATAAATAAGCTCTCTAACAAGAAGATGATAAAAGTGTCCTATTGGACAATTTTTTTTTTTAATCCAAAGCAACATAAATGTGAAACAAAATAGAAAAAGGGTTCTCAGTGGCTCTGGGTCAGTCCTGGGATTTGAACTCACGTCCACATGTCGTTCTCATCTGTATCCTGCAGGAGACTTTATCCGAGCGGCTGCAGAGAAAAGCCACGGTGTCGGCGTCCACCGTTGTGAAACGGCTCTCGCTTTATCTCTTGGCATGGACGCTGTGTGTCGGACTCGCCGTCGCCTCCTGCACAGCCATCTACTTCCTGCAGTCACAGCAGAGTGAACTGGTGCGCTTTTACACTTATTTCACATTTACTTCACCCTTGAAAAACACTATCAGTGTATGTGACGAGTATATATTTTACAGAGAAAGGTTCTTAATTAATATCAACATATAATTGGCGTATTCATGTATATAATCAACGAGATTAGATTTAAAGACAATAATACGCAAGCATGTTGCCGAGTTCTGTCAATACTAGACCAGTGCCAGTGTACTCATGAAACTAAATGATGATGAAGTCTATTTAGCTGTATCTGTAACAAATGATACAGTACATACTATATGTAGTTGGAGATTGTAAGCATAGTGTCCCTACTCACCTGTCAATCATATCCAGCCCCTACTGTTATATCTGTATTAATCTATAATAGTGTAATATACTGTAGATTTGGCACCGATCCGATACCCAGATTCGATCTTGGGCTGATACCAGCAAAAAAATGGAAGATTAGATATTGGAGTTTAAAGTGCAGTAGTTTCAAAGATAAAATCATGTGATACTCAAGGTTTTAGTGTCAGTATCGGAAAATAAAAAGTGATATCCTGCCATCTATAATATAGTAATACGTATAATAATTTGACAGATAATACAAATAAATTCTTTAAGAAACAAATCAGAATGTAGGTGACCTAATCGCCCCATGGAGTGAATTATAGAGACAGTTACTCACCAAGTTTCCATGTGTGTTAGCAGCAAGTAAAAATAAGAAAGCAGATACGCATTAAATATTTTGAAATATGAATAAGCACTGATTTTGTTCCCCAGGTGCTGCCTGTTCCCTGGTCCTCAGATGATTTAAACGCAGAGGCGTCCACGCTGATCCTGCCTGTCGTCGTGTCCCTCATCAACCTGATCGTCCCGCTCATCTTCTCCCTCGTTAATAAAATGGAGCACTACACCAACCCCCGCACCAACATCTACATCGGCATCATGAGGTCGGCTCTATAACGCTACTAAAGCCGTTCAAAACAAAACGTGAATGATTTCACTTTACTGTAAATGGGATCAAAGGCAGTTCGGCTCTGTAATTACACGCTGGATAAGTCAGACACGCTGACAGCTCTGTAATGATCCATTTACTATGGCTAGTCTTATTATATAATTATCCATTTGATTAATATACGATAGTTAGAATGTCACATTTGCAGTAAATGATTGACCTATAACATAATACCTGTAGATAATTACAGTAATTTTTAAATTAGCCTTAATTTTATCAAAAGGCAAAATGTTCTATAGAATCTAGACTTGATTCCCTTCTAATCTAACCTCTCAGAAATGTCCTGCTGAAGATATCCATCCTGGGAATACTGTGTTACTACTGGCTCAAGGACGTTCCCAGTACCATCCCAGTAAGTGTAATAAGCATCATTATACCACAGCTACCTCTCTGATTGGTTGGTTTGGTCTGGTCTGATTGGTTTCATGCTACTGTCGGCCATGAGCTGTGTTTTGATCTTGCTCTCATGCCTCTCCTCCCCCTTTTTAATTAATGTGGTGATCTTTAAAAACATCAGGGCCCCAGTCTCATCTCTTTTGCCTGATCATCTGATGTTTTCTTCTATTCGGACATTTTATTATTCACAATTAGACTGGAATGTTTTCTGTGCTAATAAAAATTTTCGGTTGTTTTATTATTTATTTATTTATTAGTGTTGGGAATCGTTCGTGGGTCAGAGTGTGTATCGTCTGGTTCTAGTCGACTTCATCTTCTGCCTCCTCGGCTCATTCTTTGGAGAGTTCCTCCGCAAGTATATCCTGTCCTTCAGAATTAAACTATGTTTATTTAGAGTTATTAAAAATATACATCATACACCTCATTTTATTTATTTTATTGTCACAGCATAATTGGAACAAAATGCATCCCGAGCCTCGGCGTTCCCGAGTTTGATATCGCCACAAACGTACTCAATCTGATCTACGCTCAGACGCTAGCATGGTAGGTTATAATCATCCTTGTTGAGTCTAAGTGTTCACCAGCCCCTGTATATTTTAAATATTTCAGAAATTCTGTTTCCTCGTTGCAGGATTGGGATCTACTTCTCCCCACTGCTTCCCATCATCCAAGTCATTAAACTGTTTATCATCTTTTACCTGAAAAGGGTATGTTACCTGATGATGTCATCATAATTTCAGCATTCCGTGTGTGAGTGGATGTGTGTATGTGTGTGAACTTTGACCCTGTGTTCCCTGCTCTGATACGCAGGTCAGTTTGAGTATGAACTGCCAGCCACCGAAGCACACCGGCAGAGCCGCTCAGATGCAGACGGTGTACCTAGCACTTCTGTTTTTCACCTCGTTCGTCGGAGCACTCTCCCTGGTGGCCTACACCGTGTGGAGGTAGGAGGATTTCCAAATGCCTTTTTTTTTTTCCGATGCAAAGTGCCAGAACTTTTCTTAACAGAAAACTGGAGCTGTTCTTTTTCCATCAGTCAGTGGCCTAGTGCTAAATATTTAAGTTGTATGGTTTTGGGTACCTGCTTCAACAGGACCCAGTAGAACTTGGGGCTGATGGTACTGTTGCTAAAAAAAATGGAGCATGAAAACAACAGAAATACTTTAGTATTCATTCATTCATTTATTTATTTTTCATTATTTGTATTGTCAGGTTTTGGCAACAACATTAATTTATCAAATAAAAGAATTCGACAGAGCAGGAAAAAACAGATACTTTTGTATTTCTAATTGGCTATCAAATTAACGAGTGCATTATTAACCACCGTTTGTTTGTTTGTTTGTTTGTTTATAAAAAATGGTTGCAGCTAACATACGAGCTGGTCATGTTGAACTTAGCAGTGGTGTCAAACACACTGTAATAATAACCCACTCATTTTTACTAGTGGAATCTTTACTAGTCCCTTAAAGTTCCAGTGTTTATTAACTCCCTAAAAACAAGAACAAACCTCGTCCTTATCACTATGGCCCGTATGTACCTTGGGTTCCTTCCCCTTTTAGATACAGTACACCTGAGATAAACTTCTCGACCTTGAAACGGAGTACTGTTATTCCACTCAACCGTTTTAAATATTTAATTTAACCCTGAATCTATTGTTTAAGCATGAAAGGGCATCTCATTTTGATTTGTCTCCTGTTACAACAGTAAATGTCAACGTGCCTCGTCTGTGTGCTGCCCAGGTTTTAAACAAACAAACAGATCAACAAAGGGAAAAGTTAATATAGGAGTCAGAAATCACCGAGCTGTATTATGAATAGAATACTATGCACACTACTCCATTACTCATGTAAAACCCCACCCCAAAGCAGTATCCAGTACAATGTATGTGAACTCTAATATTTGGAGAACGCCAAAGATAGACATACTACTGGAGCAGATTTTTTAACCATGTAAAGAACATGCTTTTACTGCAGCATGTTTCTTCTAAATGTTCCAGGCAATCGAGAAATTTGAGAAAAAGCACCTTAGATCAGTTATTGTCTATGTAAACGAGCTAAATGACAATTATCAGTAGTTAACTATTTTATTAATCTGTGACTTGCAGTGCCTGTTGGAAAATAATGTGGGCGTGGATTATTTTCGTAGAACCATGTGGTCTGGAGTGTGTTATTCCGCTTATACCACAGCGATTTGCCAATGATTACGGTGTTTCATTTGTCAGTGTACAACATGTCGCACTTTTGAACAGTTCATAGTTGGATTTAATGCTGTGTAACTTTAGAGAGACAAGTTAGTTCCTGTTCTCACTTACGTTACAGCTGCGACAAACCTGGCTGTTCCCTCACCAGCCTCTCTGTTTTCTTTCTCTCTCGCTCTCGCTCTCTCTCTCTCTCTCTCTTAAAAAACCCAGCTTGTCATTTTACTGAGAAACCGGAACGTGTAGTCTTTCCTGAGCTGTAAAACTGTCAACTTCGCAAAGCACAGTGACTGTTACAATCCGCTGACACTGGAGACTCCTTCCTGAAATGTTAAATAAATGTCTCTTAACAAAAAACGTCACCACACCTTTAGTCAGTCATAGATCTGGTGGAGCGTCTACGGTACAAGTCCCTATAAATAGGTTGTTACTATAGAAACAATAATGTATTAAAAACCAGCACATTAAAATGTAAACCTGTCATTCATGTTACAGGAGGAACTACTGTCCGAGCCGTCCCGTTATATGGGAATAATGCACATCATCTCATCAGTCAGATTTGAGAATCCAGCTGTGCTGTGGAATAATAATAATAATAATAATAATAATAATAATAGCAGCAAATGAACACATTTAATATTAGTATATTTCCTAAAAAGTTTTTTGTATTGTGTCTTAAGGCAGAAGAGGAAAGTAGTCTAAAAGCGATAGTGTGTAAAACACAGGTGCAGTTTATAGTTTATAGTATACAGTGTATACGATTGTGAACACAGCCCTTGTGTATGTGTTGTAGCCTGAAGCCTTCCGAGCAGTGTGGACCTTTCCAGGGTCTGGACACACCCTTCCAGGCCATCCACCAGTGGATGAACACGGTGCACTACATCCCGGGATCTGAGTGGGCCTGGTGGTTTTTCGAGCACGTGCTGAGGAACGAGCTGTTCTTCTACCTCATCACTCTCATCGTCCTGTAAGGTCTTTACTGCACAGCTCACTGTTTTCGAATACGCTGTAGTGTTTACGTCTACATATTTTGGAAATACATAGCAAATAGGTCAAAGGAAAATGTTCATTGTTGTGTGTTACCTTTGTGTGAACACTTCAAAGAATGAAACAATTCTGTAATTCGTTATAATCCACTATAAATATGTTATATTTAATTAATGTTGGTTAGCTAGCTAGCTGTTCTTTAATGGTGACATCAGGCCACTGTTTCTGGTTTTGTCCTAAACCTCATACAAACAGACTGAATCACTGTGCAACAGTTATTCTTTAAAAAAAATAAAAGTATTAATAATAAGGTATAAATAACATACATAGGGGAAAATTAAAAGCAGGTGGCTCAGCAGGTTAGTGGTGTGATTATTTTATGGTGCTACTGCTCAGAGTTCAAATCCCCTTTGGGGCAGAAGTGTGTGATTTGAGCCTTTGGTAGGAAAGAGTGAGGCCTTACGCTAATCTGGAGTCAAATATACTTTTTATTGTAGTTTAGTAAAATGTAGCTATATATAGTAAAGCGTTGTATAATGTAGTAAAATACGATGTATAGCAAAGTCATTAGTAAAATGTAGTGATATAAATAAAGTATATTAAAAAAATGTACATAATAATGTAGCATGAAAGGAGTGTGTGTGGGAATTGTCACTTGGAGCTCAAGATCATGTAAAGGACAAAATACCTGAGTGTGGGTTCAAACCACAGAGTTCACACACAGCTCCATGTACACACAAACATTACTCAATGAGCTACCTGTGACTTAATAAGCTTTTTTTTGTGCTTTAAAAAAAAAATTTCTGTGCTTTTATTTTCATAACTGACATGCAAAGTCGTGCTAACAAAATCAAATCTTGCCTTTTAGTTGCTGGAGGCCCAAAGACAAGGCTCAAACTGTTATCCTCTCACTCTCGCTCCCTCTCCCTCTCTCTCGCTCTCTCGCGCTCCCTCTCCCTCTCTCTCACTCTCTCTCGCTCCCTCTCCCTCTCTCTCGCTCTCTCTCGCTCTCTCGCGCTCCCTCTCCCTCTCTCTCTCTCTCTCTCTCTCTCACGCTCCCTCTCCCTCTCTCTCACTCTCTCTCTCTCTCACGCTCCCTCTCCCTCTCTCTCACTCTCTCTCCCTCTCGCTCTCTCTCACTCTCTCTCCCTCTCACTCTCTCTCTCTCTCACTCTCTCTCGCGCTCTCTCACACACACACAGGTTTAACAGGGACAGGGTTATATCTAACATGGTTAAGAAACACTCATCACCCCAAAAATAGTGAAAAATATAGCACTCTCACAGAGGCACAGTGGAGTAGTGGCTAGGGTCAGAGTCTCACAACTTTAAGGTCATCAGTTCAATCCCACCCTGTGCCTCCTGGAATCAGCTCAACTGTTAGAATTAAAGTGTTGCTTTGAGGCCAGTGCTTGTCCTGTAATCTTTCTTCATAAGGTCTCAGGTAAATCTAGAGAGGGATGAAAATGAGCTGCACATCTCTTTATCAAACGGTGAATATGACTTGTAAAATTCCCGACAGAAACGTTTAAACGTGTTGTTCATGACGTCGGGGTTGGTGGTTACCGGACCATCTTCGGTCTCAGTCAGCTGCAATGTTGCCTCAGATTCAGATCCTGAGACTGACACTCGCTGGATGTTTGTGACTGTTGTGTGAAAATCCCAGAAGATCAGCAGTTTCTGAAATCCTCATATTCACACCAACAACCATGTCACACTCAAAGATGATGTTTCTCCCCCGTTCTGATGTTTGACATGAGCATTAACTGAAGCTCTTGACCTGCATCATTGCTCTGCTGCATTGCGATTGGATAACTGCAGGTGTACTAATACAGTGGATGACGAGCGCATATATTTAAACCTTGGAAAAGAAAATCACTGTGAGTTTTTTCTAGTTGCTACTTTGTGTTGTGAACTGGTATAGACACAAAAATGTTTTATTTGGTATGTGTCATAAACTCAGCAGGATGTAGGATGCGAGTACAATCTTTAATAACAATCTAAAGCTTCAGGCGTAAACTGGCAACGTTCGAGAGAGGAAAATGGGTTCAAACTCAGAATTGCAAACTGAAAGAAATCCCAAAAGCTTGCAAAGTACCTGAAGAGCACTTGGCAGGAAGCAGGTGTCCTAGACTCCTAACCCTAAGTACGTTGTAGACAATATGAATGAAAATATCTGGATTGGGATCGAGAACAGTGGCTCCTGGATCGACGGATGAGTCACAGTTTGTTCATGAATATTATAAAATATTACCCAAAACATTCCTGTGTTATTTATTTCACTCTAAATACTCTCAGGTGAGCATCAGTCATATGAGTCCCCACAGTTAATTACGGGATAATTATCATGCTTAATTATTCAGCCAAAAAACCTGTTGATCTGTGCGGTAACTGGATTTTGGTTCCCAGAAATGCATCAAACAACTAGATTGAAAACAAAAATAGGGTTTCAAAAATTGGGTTTAGGCCAAATTTAGAGACTCCTTTTTACACAAGTTTAAGAAATTATAAATCAGTTAAAGAAATTGTGCCGTGATCCGGTTTGAATCGATTCCTGAATGTAATCAGTTCACCTGCTGGTTACTGTGCTGTGATGACACCAAGGTCAAATGTCTAAAATAGTTTTTCTTCGGTATCTTCCTTACTGTTTAAAGTAAATAATGCTTTGGGTGTTGTTCAGCACCAGATATACATCCAGAGCTCACCATGCTGAAAGTTGCTGCTTTGACCTTATTTCATTTAATCCATTGATCAGCTCGAAGTTGTAAACCTTGGCTATTTTTTCCCCTCCGAATTGACCATTTACATTCATCACATACGCTAACAGCATGCATAAAAACAGCTGGAACGGATTGACCAGATGCCGATCTAATGTTTCACACCAGTCTCACTCCAGTCTGCTAAAATAATCTTCCTTAATGGGAACCTGAAGATAGAGGCTTTATGATGCTTAAGAGCAGTTTGATTATGCGAATTTGTAACTTATACTAGCCAAGGATGAGTTTCAAAGCCAAAGACATTCCTGCTCTAAAACCAAAACTAAAACACAGCCGCTCATTTCTCATTACTCTCTGATGTTTTCCTCCCCCGTTCCAGCATTCTCACATACTTCCTGTGGCAAATCACTCAGGGCAGGAAGCAGCTCATCCGGACTCTACGTGAGCAGATCGTCAATGTGAGTTCTTTTGAAAAAACAAAACTCAAGCACAAAAAAGCTACTTTGATTTCCTGATAGGATCTCCCTCTTATCCTTGTATAACCTTTACCTTCTGCATTTTTATTAGGAGGGTAAGGACAAGACCTTCCTGCTGAACAGATTACAGAGCATCCAGAAACAGAGGAGAGCCGCCGCAGCCTTCGGTCCCCGGGTGAGACAAGCTTATCCTCCATCACCACCACACACCTCCAGTGCTGTTCTAGACTTTGCAGTGGATGGCGTTGATGGCCTTGTGTGCATTCCCAAAACACAATCTGGGCAAATTAGAAAGACGGATCGGTCATGAATAATACACAGTGATACGGAGAGGGCCGTAGGACACGCAGCCCTGCTGAGCAGGACATGGGAAAGCGTTCGTTATTAATGCGCATCTGTTACATGGAGCGTTAGAAAAGTGTACACTTATGACTAGGACTGTGACTAGGCAGCTTTGACCAAACCACCGCCAGGGGAATGAAATTTACATCACTATATATTATTATTTAATAAGAAGAAAAATAAAATATATTATATAAATATTTTTTAATAGGCTTAAATTAAATACAAACCTAAATATACAAAAATTAAATGTGGCTTTATTTTAGCACATCAGTCAGTGAAACAACTCAATGCAGCCTTGTTGTGTCATGTAGTTGCAATGAGAAACCGCCTGAGGGCGCTGTGGGATACGGCATTGTGATTGACCCGCACGGGGAGAGAAGTGGATAATAAAAAGACGGCATGAAACAGAGTTTCTCTCTCGTTAGGCACAAATCCAAAATGTTCCCAGATCGCCAGTGTAACATCTGATTTCCTAACAAGATCCATCGCAGCGGCAGAACCCGGAGTGAAATCACAGAAATTCGCCTGACTGGATTTCGCCACTCAAACAAACTCGCACCAAACTAACAGACAGCACCATATAAAGCTTGATTATGATTACATCATTTGTGTATTAATATAAATTCTCCCGCTATATGCTAGTTTCTAAATACAAATGTATATTGCCACAGTTATTATTACACGTGTATACAAAACATTGTACTTCGCACTCGTCATAGTGCCGCGTGTGAGGTGACGCCACCGCAGATGGCAAACTACCACCACAGTGGTACAGTTGTCATGGCAACCATCACAGCCCTACTTAGGAGAGATATTTTTTCCTGTTCTGTTCAATCTTACAGGGATTACTGTATTGTATTGGGTTACAGTGCTATAAAATGAGAATTTTACATTTTAAGAACTGATGTTTTTTCCTTCGAAAAGCTCCTAAATATATTCTCGAGTCCAGGTGCACAGATAACATTTATCGTCCAATCAGCTGCCACGATAGGTTTGATCCACTCGAGCGTTAACAATATTCCAATTGTTTTGATGCACTCGAGTATTGAATCATGTTGGTATTTTTACTAACATATGAATCATATTCTGGGGGTTTGTAGAATTGGTACCGTTAAATATCGTAATTGCAGATCTTTAATATATTCTAGAGTTGTTTCAGGCTGTTATCAGTGTTGAGTATATGGTCACATCAGTGATGGTGGGATTGTTTTTCCTCCTTCAGGAATTCTCTGAGAGGACATACTTCAATCAAAACTGGATGAACACGCTACCGTTGGAAATGTGAGACAATATTATTAAAGACTTTTGGCCTCGTGCCGGTGAGTAATTACGAGGTTCCCATGCACCTGGGCTCGGACTGTTTTTCTGCCCACCAGAAATCTGATATTAGTGGTTTCTGCATTCCAGTGACAACACACTGTTCGGCTTAATGTTTCCTGCGTTGATGCCACTCTTCTACAGAGAAAACAACAACAATAATAACAAGAAGAAGAATAATGAGCTGTGGTTCAGGGTGGAGTCTCGTATTGTAATACAGAATTCAGTTCAATAGATGGCAGTGTTTCATTACACAGCTCATGCACTTACAATCATGTCACTTTATGTAAAGCTGTTAGAGTGTTTTAGTTTTGAAATATTAAAATGTTTACAAGTCATTGTAGCACACGTACGAAAAATAACCAAGGAATAAAACAGTGAAATGATACTGTTGATTTTTATTGTGAAAAAGTCGTCATTTTTTTCATACACTGTACAGACAATAATTTAAAAATGGTTCGGTTCATCGTTCCAAGAACATTTCGATGATTACTTAAATTACTCAGCAGCTTTTAGCTTACACCCGAGGAGAAAAAAACAGAATAGTGTTTACAACTGTGTGCTAATTGCATTCACATTGTTCTTCCCTTTTCTTTTATATATCCAAATCCGCAGGACACGTTTTCCACACGCAGATTAGACCTGGAGATAAATAAATCAAAACGTATCGACTGTGAACGGATTTACTCATTAATAGGTTTAATCTGCTTCTGGAAAATGATCCCTGTAATTTTAAAAGCAACCATGTAAAAGAGGTTCAGAAAAAGACAAAGATTAAAACGAGAGGTGTCAAAACAAAACAAAGACCCACCTTACAATACAAAACCCGAGGACTTTTCCTAACTAAGTCACAGCCCTCCAGACTAAAACTTGACTGTAGACGGAGTTTAACTTTACTAAATGATAACAGAAGTTACGTCTCCAAACGGCCGAAGCGGACGGATCACGTGCAGGCGCTTTGTTTTTCTCCGCTTTCTCCGCTTGTTTTTTAGCTTAAGGGTGAAGCAGATGTTTTATTTATAGCGTGGCACGTTTATTGATCGGGGGGTTTTGAGCAAAATCCCTGAGATAGATAGAGATAGAGAGAGAGAGAGCGCACACCAGAGACTCCATGTGGCGTTTTCAAGGCTGACTAGATGCTCTGCAGATCTGCAAAAAAGGGAATTCATTATTCATCAGGTTTAAAAAGAAGTCGCAGCTCCTTTCACTGGGCTTGTAAATAATTCATCATAATAATTAGGAGCGCGGTCGGAATGGGGGTCCGGTTCTGGGGGACAAAAATAAAAAATATTACTGGTGGTATTGATCTAGGGTTTGTGCTTAATATTTATAAGTTTTTCACTCTGAGGTTTTTAAATCAACCGAGCAATCGCGTGTTCAGAATCCGAACGGAAATCATGCTTTGTGAAGATTTTAAGAGCAACACTGCTACAAAAACAGTGAAATAACAGGACGCGGGCATGTACAGAAAATGCGTCGAACTGATCCGGTGCATTTAAGGAAATACTCCAGCACTTTTTCTACCACATCTGTATTGTGTGTGATTATTACAGATAAGGATCCCTGCACTTTGGGGGGGGGGAGAGATAGTTTAGTTAATTTAGGAGTCTAGCAAAACAAACATGTTTGTAAGTGAAGCTTTGACTTTGTAGAATTATTCCTTGTTTTTCAGAAGGAGATATTTGAGAATAGAATAGGTGTGTCACTCAGGTGGCGTATGGATACGACTAAAGCGTGAAATAACTGGAACTACTTTTTACTGTATTGTTGCAGCTGATTAACAGCAGCAGCACTGGTAAGAGTTTCTGGTTCTATAATTGCGTACTGCAAATGTTTATCCAACAGCAAGAACGCAGAACTGCCTTCCATTGTGAGCGAGTGTTTTAGTACAGGGGAACATGTTGAAACTTGTTCTGCGTGCTAATCACACAAACACTGTGGAAGGATACAGTGCAGAGATTAGACTCAAAAGGACCAGAGTAGTTCTTTAAACTCGAGCGAAAAATTTGAACAAACCCAGATTAGATTCTAGATGGTTTGGCACAAGGGCTGTTCTTTGGGGGTGTTGGGGGGGAATGACGGGCGATGACGTTGCTTCTTTCAACAAACAAACCAAAAAAAAAAAGTTAGGCAAAATGAACCATGAGTGCAGGAGATCTCGACTGGACTCAAAGCAAAAACAGTCCCCTGAGGAGGCGCTCAACGTGATGCGTGAAATGATCCAGAAATGACTGACGGAAGAAGAAGAAGAAGAAGAAGAAGAAAGTCAAACGAAATGCAGTCACACTATCGGTGTTCATCATAGTGTGTGCGCGAACCACCACCTCACCGTGCAATTCACAGTTATGGTAGCACTTCTAAGCAGTCGTGTGCTGTGGCACGGTGTAGCACGCGTGTTTATTAAAAGCCGTCCACGGTCCGAGAGACACGGTATCTGTGGTGAGTTTATCCGTACTTGGATGAACTTAAAAAACACGTGCTGTTAACTAACCGAAGCTTAATGAGCTGAGTGAAGAATTTGACCATCTCAGGGTCGTCTGATCGCTCTGTGCAGATTCTCCACCAGACAGACGGAGGACGGTGTGTGTGTGTTGTAGTAGGTATGACTGACTGACTGACTGACTGACTGCAGCAGATGTGATCCATATCCTCCTAATAGTTCTAAGGAAGCGTTTAGGGGCGGGGTTTGGATCCTTTCCCCCCCGCCTGTTCCAGGCTAGGAGATCTTGCAGTTGTTGCGGGTGCAGTTCTGAGGCGGGCTCTGCGGCGGCCGGATGGATTTGGAGCGTTTCAGGCTGTTGCCTTTGCTGCCACCGCTGTTGGCCAGTGAGTAGGAGCGTCCGTGCATCATGACGGCGTTCATCCCGTTGGCCATGGAGAAGGACTTCAGGTGACTCTTGATGGCGACGGGGAGCGGCAGCTTGTCGATCAGGTGCACCGGCGTGCACGAGACGATGGCGCGACAGCACAGGTCCTGCAAGCTGAACACTGGAAAGGTAAACACAGGGACAGAGTCATGCTAGTGGCAACACGGGTTTTAACAAAACAAACAAAACACACACATATCTAACCCTTCACCAAGCCCCGCCCACTGCTACTATTACACTAGTCAAAAACGACAAGTCTCTGATTTCCACTGAAGGTCAAAAAGGGGAGGGGCTTAGCTAAGGGTCAGCTGTTCTGTATTTTAATATCTTCACAGATGCAGCGATGAAGATTTCACACAAGAAGTCAGGAGCCGAAGGTAAGTGGATAATTCATTTTATTACTAACGTGAGTTATGAGGCCATTATAACACTGTTAATCTGTGAATTCCTGCAAACAATCTGTACTCGTGAAACAAATTGTGCAACTGTACAAATCATTTCTGAGAATTCACAGATTAATGGCCTCAAGTCTTAGACAAGTAAGTAATAAAATACTGAGTGACAGGGTGGTGTGATGTAGTCGAGTGACTGTTACCACACCGAAGTTCCTGTGACAGCATGTCCACAAATATTTTATTCCTCTTATACCACAGAAACAACTACAATTTGTATTATTTAAAGAACACCTCATACCTTTTTGAAACAGTTTATAGCTACAGTTAATGTTGTGGAACGTCAGTGAAACAAGTTAGTTCCTGTTCTCACTTACGTTATAGCAGCTGTAAACAGTCCTTCCCTCACCAGCCTCTCTTTATTCTCTCTCGACGTTAATCAATAAGACCAAAAAAAAAAAAAAAAAAAACGCAGCTTGGCATTATTTGTTGGTGAGAAATCGCAAAGTGTAAACTTCTGTCCTGAAGATGGCGGAAAACTTTTAGAAAAGTTACAGCTTCACCTCTGACTGTTACAAACTGCCGACACTGAAGACTCTTTCTATAAATGCTAAATAAATTTAGAATCTCCTTACGGAAAACTTCATCGTATCGACATCCCTGTGCATGAGCTGTTGCTTCAGAAATGAGAACTTATTTGATTCTCATGTTATCGTTTCTATAGTAACAGCTCATTCACAGGGACGTTGATGTGGTGAAAATGTCTTTGGTGTAAGAGGAATAAATACTTGTGAACGTGCTGTTACAGGAACATGATCAACTTCGGTATGGTAACGGTCACTCAGCTACATCACACCACCTAGAACAGCACCACACACTTTTTTTTTTTTTTTTTTTTTTGGGTAGCAGTAAAAAAAAAATTGAGCAAGTAAGTTCCTTCCATTTGCTACACAGTTTGGTATTATGTTCCTCGACTCCACGCCCCCGAAAGTTTAGCACATCCCAGGAGATCAGCAGTCCCTGAAAGACTCACACCAGCCCATCTGGTACCAACAGTTAAAGTCACAGAGATCTGACTTTTCCCCCATTCTGATGTGTGATGCAAACATTCACTGAAGCTCTTGACCTGTACCTGCATGATTTTATGCATTGTGCTGCTGCCACGTGATTGGCTGATTAGATAACTGCATAAATGCATAAATGTTCCTAATAAAGTGGGCAGTGAGTATATAAGATTGCTGTTAAATCTTAGGGGCGTGACCTTGAGAGACATAATACAAACCTGTGCCTCTCTAACAAACACACAGACAGTCGAGCAGTGACTGACCTCGGTTGGGCCTCCAGAACTTCTCCATGCCGTGTCTCATGAGCACGATGCGAGACAGCTCCGTGAACGACTCGATGACGTTGAAGTTACAGAGCGGACTCACTTCGAAGAAGGTCATTGCATTCTTCTCGGCGTAGGATCGAGCTTGCTCTGTTGGAACCTGACGTTTGAACGCCAAGTGCAGGCGGTTCCCGACCAGGATCCGAGGAACCCCAGGAGCATGCTGCATACGCACAAGAGACAGACAGACAATAACACACTGCACCACATACTCACGGTCATTACTGTTACAAAGTGTCATGCAAATAAAACTCTTTTACACTGAAATGAAAGAAGGAAAGAAAGTGTGTGTGTGTGTGTGTGTGTGTGTGTGTGTGTTTTGGTGAGGTGGGGCAGGAAATAGAAACTCCCTGTGGTGTCCCTGTGGAAAAATACTCACACATACACACAATACTATGACAGGAAAGGGTGAAAGATCAGGAATGTGTACGTGTGTGGTATCTGTTCTACTTAAGAGCAGTGCATAATCACACACACACACACACACACACACACACACAAGTGATGGGCATGAGTAAGCAGAGAACTCATTACCTGTGCATAAATAAAATTCTACTCTAGTTGTTTTTCTGGACGTGATACAAAGCGAATTTGGGTGACACAACGGGTGCCAATACTTTAACATACACGAAAATAGACTGGACTTGATCAGACAACATTAAAATAGTTGAGGTGTAAGAGAGATCAGTTAATGAGGAAGGCACATTCTGCATGAAACGGCTTGTGTAAACTCGGCCATGGTGCTCCACCTTTTTCTAACAGAACTACAGCTGGAACAAATCTTCAGTAACGCTGGTCAGTGGAAGCACAAGCTATCTTCAGTGAATCTAATCTTTTAAAAGGGGTCATGTGAGGCTTTTTAATGTTTTCCTGTAATGTGCAGTGGATCTGTTTGTGCATGTAGAAGATCTGCAAAGTTAAAAGCTTGTAGTCTCCCACAAAGGGATTTATTCCATCTTACAGAGGACACTGCTCCAGACCTGAATAAAACGCCTCCATCCAAGTCCAGATATTACTTCCGGAAACGTCTACGTCACGATTTAAAATATCAGCATAATGCCGCCATCATGTTTACATTTTTAATTAATTTAACATTTTTTTAAACTGAATTTTATGTCGTCACTTCGGGACATAAAGTTGTTACAGTGAAGAAGACAAATTAAACCGTTATGACATCATATCTGAAGGTAAGAGCGTTATCAAATAAAAACTTACCACTGTGAAATGCTCTGCTCAACTCGTGCTTATAAAGTTGGTTCCGATCGATCTGATCGATCATCCGCATTTTCAGAATCTGACTCGGGCTCGAACTGATTCGGTAAAACCCACGACATTATTAACTGTGTTTATAATTGCTTGAGAAGCCTTGGAAGCTGAAGCTCGTGATTATGGTACTTGGCGTTACATTTCCGACACACACTTGAGGTTTTTGTTCAATCACAACGCAACGGGTCAGCTGGCCAATCAGAGCACTCTGGGCTTTTCGGAAGGAGGGGCTTTGAAGAAACCGGAACTCAATCAGAGCGTTTCAGACAGACTGGGAATCGAGGCACTGCGATAATGTACAGTGAAAAATAATGTGCTTTTTGAACATTAAAGCATGTTAACCTATTCTATTACACCCAATAAATAAAATAATGAACTTTGAAAATCATCGTATGGCCCCTTTAAGAAACAGGAAAACACAACGTCTTTGTTCTGTCTGCATTTATTTAGGGAAAACATGCGGCAAGCCCCTCCCCCCTTCAGCTTCTTACCTCATCGATCTCTCGAATCCAGCGGTCGATCCCATCAAAGGACCAGCGGTTAGTGATGTCATACACCAACAGGATCCCCTGCAGAGGACCAAAACAAACAAACAAACAGTAATCTGAGCTGGAATAGTGTTCCACATATCACAGGTTTCAAAATGGCACATGTTCAGAGTGGAAGTCGTTTCTACTTCCATCCGGAAAGTATTCACAGCACTTCACTTTTTCCACATTTTGTTATGTTACAGCCTTATTCCAAAATGGATTAAAT
>JANDJT010000102.1:18679072-18713647 GCA_024331685.1 Stegophilus panzeri
ATATATATATATATATATATATATATGTGTGTGTGTGTGTGTGTGTGTGTGTGCGCGTGTGTGTGTTGAGAGCACTGTGTTCCGTTAACACACTTACCACAACTCCAGCTTCACTCTCCGTCCGTCCAGCAGGATTGTGGTGGTCTTGTAATCGATTCCTGGACGAAAATAAAAAGATGAGAGAAAAAAAATGAAGTGTCAGGATTTTTTTTTTTATTTTTTATTTTTTTTATAAAAAACAAGGAGGAATTTTTTTCAGCTGAGTCACTAAATATTGATGTTAAGTGCTGTGGAGTCCTGGGAGCGTGATGCTAAAGCCTCCGCTTCCTCCAGCACTCACTGCTAATTTTATAAGTCTTAAATGCTTCCTGAGACTCGAGCCGAAATCGGCCATTTTGGATCTGGATGAAGTTGCTGTATAATCTAATCTTTTTATGACACTAATGGGACTTGCTATAAATATGAGGGATTAAAATGATTTACAGGATGCTCAGTCACACAGCGGGACTTGAAACAAACAGCTGCTCACTAAGGACCACCATGTCCTGTCTTTTTCTTTTCTTTTTTTTTTTTCTTTTTAAACAGAACAGGACTGTAACAGCATCTTATTTCCAGACCACCACACACACACCCACACACACACACACACACAATGTGAATCCTTCACCATGTCCCATCTCCTGGCTGACATCCACAGAGTTCATATACTCCCAAGTCAGAGGCCGTTTACACGACAAGGTTTTCAACTAAAAACGGAAAACTTTTGATGCGGTTTGTCTGTTTTGTCTGCCGTTATCATCTCAGTGTAAACGTACAAAAACGAGAATCTGTGAAAACGATAATGTCATGCGCGCGTGTATTACGTGTTCAGTCTATAGGCATGCGCACGAGTACTTCACAACTACAGGACTGTGTTTGGGCTGCTCAAGATTTGGAGTTTATTGACACTTCTCCAGCAAAGTTTAGATTTACTGCATCACTACTACGACCAGCAGAGACGCATTTGTTACATACTCCACATTATTAACCCACATCTACACCGACGAATATAGAAAGCAGACCGAATGTCCGTGTCTCACGATTTCAATTTTTTTTTCAGTATTTTAAAATGAACGAGCTTTGTTAACAGAATTCTGACCTGGAGCGCAAGAAAAGCTAAAAGATGGGGTTGAAGACAGAAAAATCCATTTCCACAATGAAAAAACCTTTATGCACATTTCACGTACATTAAATTCTATTACATTAGAGACGTCTCAGCATTTATTAACCAAGAAAAATAAGCCAAATCTATGCTTGGCAAGTGAGAGTTTTCACATTTCCTTATGACTATGAATAATTTTCCAAGTCTACGTATCGAGATTGTAAGTAACTGGAGACAGAACTTTTTTTTGTACTCCACGCAGATCATAAACCATTGAAATAGTTTCAGAAATGTAAACGTTATTGTGCTTTTTATCCAGAAAAACCACAGCTCCCAGTTTACTTGTATTTGTTTATCAGGCAGTCTCAATCAGTCTCGGATCAATATGGCGGACAGAGTTAAGATTCTTTGGATTGAGGAAAAGCTTGGCATCGTGAGGCAGAGTGTCTGATGAGAGGTTTGGAATGGCTGATGATATCCATTCTCCTGTTTTTCTGTTAACTTTACATTTTCAAATAATGACAGTTGAACAGAAATGCCAGAAATTCTGAAACTCCTGATGTACCTTGTCAGAACGTTCCACGTAAAATTTGCATTTTTTTCTTCCTGGCTTTCCTAGCTTCAGTTCAGATGTCGAATGACGTGAATGCTTGTGTGCGCATGAGCGTAGTGTTTCTTTACAAAGTGACATCGCCAACTACTGGCCTGGCATGCACAATACAACGCTTTTAGTCGTTTTCACGGATCCGTGTGAACGGGGATCGTTTTGAAGACGTTGTCGTCTGTACGTGAAACTTTTAAAAAAAATGCAAAGGAAAAACTTCTCTGTTTTTTGGAACACCGTTGTCGTGTAAACATATCTTCAGACTGAGCTGGCATTTGTTTATGTCCAGCAAGGAAGGGTCATGCTTTAAAGCAGAACGAGTCTGAGAGGAGAAAAAAAAAAAGAGATCAGATGGTTCTTGAGGGACTTCGTAAAGCTTTGATGCGTTCTACTCGCCCTCAAGTCTCGGTGGCTCAGACTCACACTTAAGGTCTCTCTGAACTTTTCGTTTGCTTGTTCTTATTCTAAATAACAGCAATAAAAATAAAGTTTGTGATGTCACTAAACACCTATGTGAAATATGCAAACGATCAGATTTGCTAGAAGTTCATTAAACTAATCGTTTAGTTAAGCTAGATAAAGTTAGTGATAATTTATTAGGAGACGGAGGCACTTCCAAATGTGCAAATTCATGTTTATTCCTACACTGAGGGTAAATGTATAGACATGTTCATTCCCCCGTCTGCAGGAACTCAAAGGTTCCATGTAGAAACGTAAACAGAACGTTTCTCTCTCAGAAAGGGTTCCACATAGAACCAAGTAGATTTTACTCTACACTCTACATATATAACGCTTTAACACGAAGGGTTACTCAAGAGCGACTGCTTGTATGATGGCCGTTGTCATGGAAACCACTTTTGCTGTTCTATGTTTTGGGGCCTAAAGAAAACCAAAGGTTAGTTTGGAGCCGTGGGTCATTCTGGCTCGTCTCAGCTGCCCTCCCTACTGCGGAGCAAGTGAAGATGGCACACTGTAATTACCGGCTCAGCCTCGGCTCCTCCAGACGCCTCGAGACGAAACGAGCAGCAGAAATTTCAGCCATGGTTTATACTACCCGTATACACTACTGAATCCAGCTGAATCCTGCATCCTTATTGGTCAGAAGGTGTTGATTAATTAATTAATTCTGAAGTTAATAAGTCAAAAGAAAAAAAGACGCAGCTTGTCATGTTACAGAGAAACCACAAAAGCACAAACTCTGTCCTGAGGACCTCAAAAAACTTCGCTCCTTTGACGCTGACACTGGAGACTCCTTCCACTAATGTGACCTACACGTCTCCTTACAGAAAACCAAGTGTACGCCATACAAGTCCCTGTGAACGAGGTGTTACTATAGAAACAATAACGTATGATCATTAGAATGAGCGCATTAATATAAACCTGTGATTTGCAGCTGCGCTACTGTCCGAACTGCAGTTATAGAAAATTAATCAACACCTCCTGAACAATCACAATCCAGAATTTCACAGCATGACCTTTCACTCGGTCGGTAGCTGACTAAAATATATCCACG
Source organism: Stegophilus panzeri (assembly GCA_024331685.1). Lineage (NCBI taxonomy): Eukaryota > Metazoa > Chordata > Actinopteri > Siluriformes > Trichomycteridae > Stegophilus > Stegophilus panzeri. The sequence continues at coordinate 18,682,331 of JANDJT010000102.1, forward strand.
TTCCCCACAGAAGCTCGGCTCTTTAAATATTTACAGCCGTGCTCTTTCAGCCACAGAGAAACACAGGTCAGTGCTGAGAAAGACTCGAGTGTAAACACACCACCGATACACCATTGGGTGCAGATTTTAATGAAGACTCTGGGGTATGGATCAGATCTCTCTCTCTCTCTCTCGGTGTGTGTGTTTTTCTCTGGTTTTGAAACAGACGTGGTGGATCAGAAAGACACCTTCCAACATCCCACTCCCTACAAACATCTGAACAGAACAGGTTCCTCTTTCAACATTTTAGCAAAAGGCTGAAAATCAGAAGCGTTGAAAAATGAGGCAGAGTGCGGTGCTGAGATTTTGGAATAAGTGAACGTGCACAGGTACTTCCTGTGCAAGTACGACGCTACTCCTGCATCGCAATACCGGCGAGATTTTATAGTGCTGTCCAAATTCCCACTGATATTTTCCTGGACGGTTTTCTATACGACTGGACAGACTTGTCCAAAATAAAGATTTAATCAAGTGACATTGACGCATTTTGCACAGGAGCGTTTAACATCGGAGTTTAACGAAATTTAACTTTCGCTCTAGTACGAGTTACCTGAACTCTGCCTCTCCGGCACAATCCGATGCTGTATAGTTATTGGCTTTCGGTTGTTTTCTTGGTAGATTAGAATTAATTTTTTAATTTTCCCATACTCTCCAGACCAACGACAAAAAAGCCAAACAAAAAGAATTACAATTAAAGCTAATTTTATAATAACATCATCCTTTTTCACATCTCATTATCTCTCTTTTTTACGCTGTTGGTTCTGTTTGATTATAGACATAGAAAATCAAACACAAAAAAATGACAAACTCTCTTCGTGCGACGTTAATGTAATACGGCAAGTTATACAGCAGTCCCTCCAGGAGTTCGCCATCGCAGAAATTAACGCAAAATCAAGCAAACTCTGCAATATTCGGAGGAGCGTTTTCATAATTATCTCAGATTTGGGCCGAGATGAGTCATGTGACGTCATCACGACGCGCATTCAGCCAAAGCCCTCTTCGATTCACGTGCGTCGAACATGAGTACAGCTAAAAGGTCTCATTTACCAACAAACAAAACTATTTTGTGCAACTGCGATTTTGCCAATTTAAGTAGTTTTCCGGAAAAAAAAACCCACAAAAAACTCCACAAGCTGCATCAATTTTGAAAAAAAAAAGCTGCATAATCAAGCATTTTTGGCCACAACAATCACCAAAAAAAAAAAAAAAAAGAAAGAAAGAAAAGAAGACCTGTACGAACTGATTATTATACAGTGCCTTGCAAAAGTATTCACCCCCTTTGCATTTTTCCTATTTTGTTGCATTACAACCTGTAATTTAAATTAATTTTTATTTGGATTTCATGTAATGGACACAATAGTCCAAATTGGTGAAGTGAAATGAAAAGAAAAAAAAGGTTTTTAAAAATTCTAAAAAAAAAAAAAAATAATAATTTTAAACGGAAAAGTGGTGCGTGCAAATGTATTCACCCCCTTTGCTATGAAGTCCCTAAATAAGATCTGGTGCAGCCAATTACCTTCAGAAGTCACAGAATTAGTTCAATAAAATCCACTTGTGCAAACTAAATGACACATGATCTCAGTATGTGTATATACTTCACACACACACACACACACACACACACACACACACACACACACCTCTGTTCTGAAAGCCCCAGATGTAACATCACCAAGCAAGCAGCACCATGAAGACCAAGGAGCTCTCCAAGCAGGTCAGATTAAATCAATTATTAAAAAAATGGAAAGAATATGGCACCACAACATACCTGCCAAGAGAGGACCGCCCAACAAAAAATATTTTGCATCTTCAAATTGGTAGGCATCTTGTGTAAATCAAATGATACAAACGCCCAAAAAACTCCAATTTAATTCCAGGTTTTAAGGCAACAAAATAGGAAAAACGCCAAGAGGGGTGAATACTTTCACAAGGCACTGTACCTCAAACATTTCAGAAAAGTGTATTGTAATGTAATTGATCACATTATCGATATTACATCATCGTATCACCGAGCCCTGCGAGCCAGGTGTTTCATTCCTTCATTTTTAGTCTTAAGTTCGGGGGAATTTGAGTTCTCGAGCTGTCAAAATGCAAAATACACAGTTCGCTCATGAGTTCAGATCCCAGACCTAAAGCAGAGACACGGATTCTGACTGATATCGTGATCAATTCTGTCACACCGATCTTTTCTGAGAAATCACAGGTATCATGAAACCTTTCTTTTTTTGCAATTAGAAGCATTAGCAGCAGCTAATTTGATATTAAAAATGTATATTAAACCTTAAATTTATTATTACAATTTATTATTTACAATTATAAAAAAAATTTCATTTTAAACCAATTAATTTTTGTAGAGATAAATTTTTTTTTTTTTTTTTTTTGCTGGCAAACCTATATCTGGTGATACACATCGTCTATCACGTGCAGTAGAAATGTTTCATGATAATGTTTCATGAAAGTATCGTGATATGATATTTTGGTCACATCATCCTCCTATAATTCAGAGTTCATTTTCCTTTAATTGCTAAATAACAAACATTTGCATATGAAGGAAACCCACAAAAGGGCAGCGCACTGAAGTGTGTTACGCAACACAGCCACAGGCACGTTCAAAACAAACCCTCATCAGATTAGATAACTCTCCGAAACGTTCAGCTCATTACTCATTATCCGAGGAGATGGCGTCCTGAACCTGAGATTCGTCCAAAACACTTTCACACAAAAACATTAAAGCACAGTAACTCTTATAAGTAAGACTTCTACGGAGCAGGTGAAACTCTTTATTCTCACAGGAACACAAAGTGTCGGTGGAGAAATCAGAGCTCAGAACATACGGCTGGACGTTTTCTCAGAGAAGTGACTCAACACATTTAAAATAAATAAATAAATAAATAAATAAATAAATAAATAACCACATTGGGTTTAATATCAGCGTCAAAGCCACAATGTTTTCTCGGTCACCGCTCTGCAGACTGAGATTTGGAAAATGTGATCACTGTCTGAAGGAAAACTCCGTCCGCCATTTTTCCAACAGGACCACAGATATAAATTAGGGATTGGAAAAAAATAAAAACAAAACATTTACTCCAAACTGACTTCTAAGTGTAAGGACAGCCTTTAAAGTCGTAACGTTAAAGCGATATTATAAACGTAATGAGTAAAATTCCACCCTGAAACACAATAAATATGTTTATACTGGAATATTTATGAAGTTTTTAGTGATTCTCGTGGCGAAGCACAGTTCACTCGTCATTTTTCTATCGTCATATCGCTGAGAAATCCAATGTAGAAACAGTCGAGATGCTGGAGCAAACTCTGGAGTCCCAGAATGCAATGCGGCTAGTCCACGACGAGTTACGGCGTCAACTCTACCCGGCTAGACTAAAAGACTAAAGTGCCGCTGCGTTGTCTCTTTACGCGGCTTTAGCTGTGTACTTGCGAGCATGTCCAAGTATGGGAGTATTTTGCAGACAATATTCAAAAGCAAATGCAAACTGTATTTGCATTTCCTATTTGTTGGCGTATAAATTGTGACATAATTCAAATGAAAATGCAAATCGTGTATTATCGTTTGCATTTTCATTTACACAAACGTATCGTGCCTGCCAAATTTCTAATGGAAACACAAAGCCCATTTGCAATTGCATTTCCGGTGTCTTACGCGTTATGACCCATATTGAAATAGCAATAGCAGTTACCCAGTCTGATATTTCATTTCCTCAGTGTGGCGTCGGGAGCCTGACGATATTCAAACGGAATCGCAAATCTCTTTACATTTGCATTCCCCATGCCTTTTACAGAACCCTGCCAGTCAGTGTTGGGGGTGGGAGAATACTACAGGGCGTGTTGGTGTTTGGAAGTGACGTCACTCACAGTTGACCGCATGTTCGACTGCCTCGCGGTCACCGGAGATTCACTGCATAATCGAGAGTCTCTTCTATTCCTCATAAAATATGAGTGTATTGTCTTACTCTGGAGTGAAGCGAGAACCAAATGCAACTGAATATATCTTTTTTTCTCCCATTAAATCCCCCTGATGCCAATCTCTCAGAAACGCAGCTCACCAGCACTTTATAGTAATAAAGTCAATAAAGGACCATCTAAAAATTGCATGACCTGGGCAACTGTGATTGATTCTACCAAGATTATAGTCATCTACTTTATGGGATATCTAACATATTACAGTATTATGATACAGCGTGAATACAATATTTATAGATTTTTATTGCATATATTTTATTAATTATTAATATACATTTTTAAATGTGATTACACAAACAATTGTTATAAAGTTATTGAATTTTAATTATTTTTCTTTTTTTAATAAAAAACATTTACAAAATCAAGTTGTCTCGGATAGGAACAATGGAATATAATATCGTGTGAATCATAACATTTGTTGAGGTTCAGTTCTATTAGGTTGCAGAAAAAAAAATGTAGCAATAAAAACCACTTTTTTTTTTTAAACAGCATTTTGCTGTAGTTGCTAAGACTAACCCTGGGTATTATGAGGCACAATAATGTTTATATAAAAATAATTGTTCATATGTGTAATCAAACATCTCCCTGCCAACCAATCACATTCACCTGGAGGCCCGCTGACAAAACATCATACGTGTGCGTAAGGAACACAAGTGAGAGTTAATAAGTATGAATAGACCCTGACTGTGAAGCTGGACTTGAACCCACAACCATGTGGAGAGAATGATTTGTGCATAAACCCTGATAGTGGTGCTGGACGTGAACCCACAGCCGTGTGAAGAATGTTTTTGGTGTATGAATAAACCCTGACAGTGGTGCTGGACGTGAACCCACAGCCTTTTCGAGAATGTTATTTATGTATGAATAAACCCTGAAGGTGGTGCTGGACTCCCACAGTGTGCGCTTTGTGTATAAACCCTGACATTGGTGCAGGAGTTGAACCCACAACTTTGTGGAGAAATAAAGCACCTGTTCATGTGGTTTGTGTATAAATAAACCCTGGGAGTGGTGCTGGACTTGAACCCACAGCCTTGTGGAGAATGTTTTTGGTGTATGAATAACCCCTGAGAATGGTGCTGGACTTGAACCCACAGCCTTGTGGAGAATGTTTTTGGTGTATGAATAACCCCTGAGAATGGTGCTGGACTTGAACCCACAGCCTTGTGGAGAATGTTTTTGGTGTATGAATAACCCCTGAGAATGGTGCTGGACTTGAACCCACAGCCTTGTGGAGAATGTTTTTGGTGTATGAATAACCCCTGAAAGTGGTGCTGGACTTGAACCCACAGCCTTGCGGAGAATGTTTTTGGTGTATGAATAACCCCTGAAAGTGGTGCTGGACTCACCGCTGCTGTAGGCATATGGACTCTCGGCAGATCCGTCCTGCAGGCTGTCCAAGATCTCCCCTTTCCCCACATCACTGTCTCCCACCAGCAGGAACTTCAGCAGGTAGTCGTAGCTCTTCACCGGGCTGCCCTGAGATCCCATCCTGCTCACATCAGAGCCACACGGTCCAGAAAACCTCCGCGAGCGCCCAGGTGTTCACCGTGTGTCATAAACCCGACTAAAGTCATCCAGGACCAACAGCGTCCAAGCTAGCTACTTCAGCTAGCTTACATGAGCTTCGCTCTTCCTTTCGGTCTTTTCTTTACTTATTACTTTGAAGTTTAAAGAAACAACAAAGCACAACGCGTATAAATCTTTGTTCGCGGAATGATATCTGCAGGTTAAAATCACTTTACCTAACTGAAGAAAGAAAACCCTGCAAGTTTTATTAGTAACGTTATAACCTCCTTTATGCTAGCGATGTGTATTAGCGTTAACTAGCCTGCACACATACTAGCTAACTGACTTGCAAAATAACGCTACGTTATTACAATAACATTATTCAATATTTTTAATCCACCAACACACGCATGCAAAATTATGCAGGTGGTTTTAACGTTTAAGCGCCTAAAAATCCAACAGCTTGTTCGTTTGTTTGCTTGCTTGCTAATATGCTAGCATAACTCGCTAAGCATTGTTAGCTAGCTACCAAACGCATTTCACAAAAAACATGGCTTGTTTATATTTTTACAAGGATAATAAAGAAATATAACAAATCGTAAGCAACGACAAGAAATGACCTTTAAAAAAATTATATATATTTATATATATGTTCAGTTAACTGGTGTACTATAGTGATGATAAGCTTGCATTAGTTTGCTAACTAGCTGTCAAAATTAATAAATGCGCGAGACATTTATAGCGTACCTCTGTCCAGTCGATGACGAACTCGTAATTTTTTTTTTTTATAAATAAAAAAGTATTATTCGAAGAAAGACAACGCGAACAGTTATCTACACTTGCTCATTCACATCCTGTGAGGATTAAGGTATATAAGGTTAGCATAAACTAGCTTAGCCGGCTAATATTGCTAGCGTTAATGGAAATCACTGCGAACAAGATACAAATCAGGGAACAAACATAGAAAAGTCGGTGTTTTTCAGGGAATATGTCCTTTTCTCCTCGGAATATATGAGGAAAAAAAATCCGCACTTATATTTCTGTTATTAAATTTCTGAAATGTCCGATTTAATAACGAAAACATCCAACGCTCTGTTGTGTGCGTGTGTCTGTCTCTTCGCCTGCACTGTCAGTTTGTTATGTGTCGATTCTCGAGAGTCGACTTTGTGAGCCGAGTCTTTTACGGTGAGAGCCGACTTACATATGAGTCGTTTTTTTCTGTTTGTGTAGAATTACGCTGTTAATGTAGTTATGGTGTAGTTGATGTAGTTATGGTGTAGTTATTGTCTAATAGATTTTTTTAGGTTTGCATGGCAACCTACCTGTTTTCTATTCGTAGTTGTGAATACGTGAAAGGAGAGCCGTGTGTATGAATCAGCATAGATCATCAAGGAGGATCCGTCTACATCGCACAATATTGTCATCTTGTTTATTAAAAGGTTTATCAAAAAGATTTTCTGAAACATATGCAGCCATAATTAAAAAATATATATAGCACAGGACTATAAATCTGTCAGGATTAGACGGAAGAAATATTTGGGACCTTAAAGAGTCGACTCTTAATGAAGAGAGTCGGAATTCCAATTACAACCTGAAAAATTAAATTAAAATCCAATAAAGCAGACACATGCATATTAAATCTCATGTAGACGGACAGAGAGAGGCAGGCAGGCAGACAGAGTGATAGAAACAGACATAGACAGACAGCCTGATAGATAGATATATATACAGACAGATAGACTGATAGAGACAGACACATATAGCTAGATAGAGGAAGCAAGACAGACACACAGAGACCATCAGATAGCTAGATAGATAGGCAGAGGCAGACAGACGAGATAGATATACAGACTGATAGAGACAGACATATATAGATAGATAATACAGATAGGAAGGACAGACAGACAGATAGATATATAGAGGAAGCAAGACAGACACAGAGATCATCAGATAGATATACAGACAGATAGACTGAGACACAGACATACATAAATAGATAGATAAGACAGCCAGCCAGATAGATAGATAGATAGATAGATAGATAGACAGATAGATAGATAAAGACAGAGAAACCATTAGAGAGATAGATAGATAGAGCTAGCATAAACATGTACTGTTTGTACTGAAAAATAAAACAAAATAAAATAAAATGAAGCAGACACATTCAGTCTCATTCACTGTTTTTTCCATGTCATGTATTTCTTATTCTCTAAACACACATTCCTGAAATTAAATTTGCCACATTCACAGCACTAGACAGACAGACAGACAGACAGGAAGATTTACATCTATTAGAGCTAGAAGATTAAGGAGTAGCTTAAAAACAAAGCACAGATCCAGTAATGTTAGCAATTAAAATTAAATCCTAAATAAATAAATAAAAGCAGAACAGGAGCAGTAAGTCTGAGTTTCCAGTACAGATTTCATAATTATAGTAAGACTGTTCTGTGATAAGCACACAGAAAATAAATAAATAAATAAATAAATCACAATACAAAGATGAGTTCCTCGTTACTGTCGGTCTCCGGGCACTTTTTGCATGACAGCTGGAGAGGGTTAAGAGGCCAACGAGAGGTCAAGGTTCACCGCGAACATTAAAGCACAAACACTCCCCCACTTTCGAGAGAAGAGATTAAAAATGCAAATTGCAGCATGAAGTCTTTGTGCATGGAACGTGTCTGGATTAGAGAAACGTAAAGCATCTCATGGGACACGAGAAGACATCTGGAGTGCTATGAAACACACACACACACACACACACAGCAGTGAGGCTCTAATGGCTTCCTTTAAAAACGCATTTAAAAAGAGTCTCACCACCTCCTAATCATTACTATTATGAAATAGGAGTTTTTATATAATTCAATACTGTGAGTGGAAACTGTGAGTTATGAGCCATTAGCTGAGCCAAGGATCACAGCCATACAACGCAGGAATTACAAAAAGCTCTAACAGACACCGCACACGCACAAAGATATGGGGGGGGGCTGGGGGGTTGGAGGGAGAGAGAGAGAGAGAGAGAGAGAGAGAGAGAGAGAGAGAGAGAAGCAAGCAAAATAATGTGTCCCCAATGAAAATCACTCAATAATACTCAGACAGAGATACAGACAGACAGACATATAGAGACAAACACACACACAGTTATATAGCTGGAGAGACTGACAGGTATACATACAGAGAGACAGACAAATAGATAGATAGAGACAGACAGGAAGAGACAAAGACAGAGACAGCTACATAGAGATAGATAGACAGATAGATAGATAGATAGATAGACAGACAGACAGACAGATAAGAGTGGGTGCTTTGGGTTCTGGGTGGAAGGAAAGAAAGAACAAAGGAAATAAAGGAATCAGCAACTCCAATAGAACTAGAAAGAAACAAAGATAGATAGATAGATAGATAAAAACAGACAGAGACAGACAGGTATTTTGACAGACCGATAGATGGGACAAACAGACAGCAAAAATCTTGCAGGAATTAAAATCTCTCTCTCTCTCACTCACACACACACACACACACACACACACACACACACACACACACACCTCCCCAATGGAAAACACTAACTGTAAAATAAACACATTCTCGTTGCATAACCACTTTACAAAGAGAGTTTTTTTTATTGCAAACATAAATCACAAGGGAATTAAATTTGAGATGACAGCAATGTACAATCTGATTCATCCAGCTCAATTAATATGCTAATGCATCTCTGATTAACACAGCTACAGAGACAATTAAGCAACTTGGCACAAGTCATGAACTATAAAGGAGGATGTTTATGGATGGCAGTGTGCGATGTTCAGTGTAAACTGCACCTGAAGTAGAAATGATTCATTTACAAAAGGATTCGTTCTGTTTGAATGAATCACTAAAATGAACGAATCAGTACTGGTCTATTCTTTTGTTCAGCTGATACAGACAAGCCTCATAATCACTAAATCACTACCTTATTATTTCAGATTTTGATCTGTACACTGAAGAGGCTGAGAATTTTTATTTATTTATTGGTGTAGATGTGAAAATGTCTATCAGAACTGCTGATCACTAAAAATGGCACATTTAATATTCTGAAAAATAAAACATCATGAAATGTAACAAAATAGTGTATAATTAACAACTAATCAATAAGTTAATAAAAATAATCAAGATCTTGATTTTTCTTAGTATATATTAAGACTAGGATTAAGATATTAATTAGTAGTGCCTGTAAAATATTAACCAGTAGTGAGAAATACCGGACCATGAGAGAAAGTTCATTCAGTTCAGTAAACAAAAAAAAACAAAAACAAAAATAAAATACAGACACCTCCGATTCCATCTTACACAGCGAGTGCAGGAAGTTGACATGTCATCAGGCTGGTCATGGGGTCATGGGGTCGTGGGGAGAGTAGTAGACCTCATGAGAGTCTCAGGTGTGTTTCAGTCAGTCTTGGTGCTTTTCTGCCTCCAGGGGTAAATGAGCTCTCCTACAAAAAGCTTCTTACACAAAGCGAGCCACGAGTCTCTGGACGAGCAGCCGGATGTCTCGGTGCGGTAACACTGCAGCACCGAACTGCACTGCAGAGGGTTAATCTGCACACACACATTACCGATAGATAGATAAATAGATAGATAGAGAGATAGATAGATACAGACAAACTAAGATGAACAGACAGATAGCACACACAGGTAAACATAAATCAGTGTGTATGCCGTAAATGTGTTACCTCCATCAGTAGGTGAAGTGGAGCACCGGGTTCTTCATGCAGCACGCAGAATTTCACTCCCTCTGAAACACACACACACACACACACACACACACACCAGTGTATTAGTTAACCTCCAGTGTACACAGGTTCAGGAGGTCAGAATAGAGGACAGGAAACAGATACTTTTAAACAGTGCACCTGATGCATTTGAATCTAAATACCAGTTAAAACATTTAGCATTCAAATGCATCGGACTGCATATTAATGAGTGTATAATGAATATTAATAAATGTATACTGAACATTAATGAATGTATAATGGACTATAGTCAATGCATAATGAATATCTATAAATGTAAGTAGTTTATAATGAATATTAATATGTATATTGAACATTAACTAGTGTGTAATCAATAATAATGAGTGTATAATTAATATTATCAAGCATCTAATGAATATTAATGAGTGCACAAGAACAGTAGCAAGCATGTGATGAATATTAATGAATGGATAATGAATTTATAATTAAAATTAATGAGTGTATAAAGAATATTAATGTATGTTGCAGTGCCACAGAGTGAGAGTGAAAATTCAGTACAGAGGAAAAAGAAAAAAATAAACCAAAATATAAAAACAGTTGGTGAGATTTATTATTATTGTTGTTGTTAAGAACAATATTATTATTATTATTATTATTATTATTATTATTATTATATGACAACACTAGCCTCAAAGCTCCAGTGACCAGAAATAATAAAATAAACTAATGAAGAAAACACTGTAAATTCCATTTTTGGCTAAATCACTGCTTTTTGTCACTAGCTAACACTACTGCAAATTGCTAGACAGCTTTAATTGCATATGTACTGTATGTTAGATGTCTTTTTTAAAATCCTAGCTGATTGAGGAGTGTAAATGAGTGTAAATGAGTGTAAATATTGCACTATTGTGGGTAAACAATGGTCACTTACAAAAATATTTTGCATGATGCTAAATTGTGTGATGATGTGCAGGTGTGTAGAGAGTAGTGAGACCCACCAGACAGTCTGTATGGCCTGCAGATGCGCAGCCCCATGGCGAACAGAGGGAAGGAGTTGATGAAGTCTACATTGAGGTGGATCAGACCCTGGAACATCACCACCACCAACCGCAGCTACAAACACATCAAAACAACAGCAGCACTCATAAGGCCAACTGACTCCACCATCCACATCAGCACTTTATGAATAAAACATATGTTTCGTCCTGCATCGATCTGTTTCACTCACCAGGGTGAAGACCAGGTAATACAGAGCAGTGGTGGGGAGTAGAAACAACAGGATGGTGAAGAGCAGAGTCCCAAGAAACAACTGCACAATCACAAACAGAATAAAAGACAAACAATTCATTATTATAAGTTGATTATTTTCTTCTAACATCATGTACCATTTATAGTTACATTTATTGTTGTGGAATGTCCATGAAACATTATAGCAGCCAAAAAAAACTCCTCTGTCCTGAAGATGTCGGAAAAATTAAAAGTAACAGCTGTACCACTGACACTGGAGACTCCATCCATAAATATTACATGAAGTAAACTACAAGCCCCGCCCCTTGCTCTTCCATGGTGCATGAAAAGTGTCTATCCCTCACACTTCTTTTGGACTGGGTGCAGGTTACCTGGTCCAGGTCGTAGGAGCAGGAGTCCACACGCTGTCTCAGGACGTTCCACTTTTTTCCACGGAAAAGCCTCCAGAGGGACGACAGGCCGTAAATCTTCAGACAGTAGAGCCTGCAGAGAGACAGACAGCTCACAGCATATATATATCTTCAAATCCTTCTTCATAGCACTTACACTATACAGTATGCCCAAAAGTATATGCACACCTAACAATCACAACCATACGTGCTTGTTGAACATCTCATTCCAGATTTATTCCCTGCTTTGCTGTTATAACAACAGGGTTTGTACAGATTCTTCATAATGAAATTCCAGGACATTCAAGGACTTTTCAAGCATTATTTTTTTTGTTTTCAAGGACTATACAAGAGGTGTCTATCCATCCATCCATCCATCCATTTTCTATACTGCTTATCCTGCACAGGATAACAGGGAGCCTGGAGCCTATCCCAGGGGACTCAGGGCAGGAGGTGGGGGACACTCTGGATGGGGTGCCAACCCATCACAGAGCACAATCACATACCCATTCACACACTACGGACAATTTAGAGATGCCACTCAGCCTACAACACATGTTTTTGGACTGGGGGAGGAAACCGGAGTACCCGGAGGAAACCCCCGAAGCACGAGGAGACCAGGTAAGCTCGGCACACAGAGGACACCAGTGGGAATCGAACCCCCAATCCTGGAGGTGTGAGGCAAACGTGACAACCAATAAGCCACTGTGCCCCACACAAGAGATCTCATTCAAACATTCTTTATTTCTGAATTATTTTTAAATTCCAGAAAAATTTAATAATAATAATAAAACACAACCAATTTTTATATGGGGCCTTTTCCAGCCACGCTGGACTAACTGCATTTCTCAGGCATTGCTTCGTCTTCACCATAATGTCAGTATACTCCAGGTGAGTTACAGAAGCACTGTTGCCCACAACTTTCAATGGAAAGTCTCTAAATGTCACTAGATGATATCATGCGCTAATTAGCATATTCATTACATCATCGCGTCGTATTTGCATTCCCAATGAAGCTGTTCTCATTTACATATTTTTCTGGTGTCAGACGGAACGAGTATGAAACGGTGACTGAAATGCGGCCCGTTAAGGCTACATGTTAACCAGAAGTCACTTCCAAGCTGCTGCTCTGCACTGACAAAATCCTGATTTATAACTGCGACGTCATCTGAAAAAAAATCAACATGCACGTAAGTTAAAGACAACGGCTGTGCTGTGATGTCAGCTATATTTACATGTAAAATGATCACTCGGAGAGAAAGTTAGAAGTGACTGAATGTGCTGCTCCTCAGAGAGAGAGAGATTATTTTATAAACTTACTGAATGTGGCATAGGGGGGAAAACCTATGACCTTATTAAATCAATGTACACTGAAAGTAAATGCAGAATAAAAAATTAACAATAAATGTACCAAATATCTTCCCCAGGAGCACAGAGTGAGGCAGGGCTACTGCCTAACCCCAATGTTATTCAACATTTACATAAACGAACTGGCGAGCAGTCTGATGCGATCAGCAGCCCCCGGTCTCACTCTGTGTGACTCAGAAATCAAATGCCTACTCTACGCCGATGACCTGGTCCTGCTGTCTTCCACTGAACAGGGCCTTCAGCAGAACCCGGACCTGTTGGAGCAGTACTGCAAGACCTGGGCCCTGGCAATAAACCTCAAAAAGACTAAAATCATGACCTTTCAGAAAATATCCAGATCACAGGGAACACAACACACATTTACATGAGGAATAAGCACATAACTCACTCATTGCACTATAACTATCTAGGACTAAAAATCAGTTCCACAGGCAACTTCAACTCTACAGTGTATGAACTGAGATAAAGCCTGCAGGGCATTTTATGTCATCAAAAGACAATGTCCTTTAGAGATTCCTGTTAGAATTTGGCTGAAAATATTAGAATTAGTAATTTCCCCTCTATGGCGGTGAGGTGTGGGGTCCACTAACAAATCAAAAATTGGCCAAAAGGGAAAAACATCCAATTTAAACCCTGCATGTAGAATTCCTACAAGTACATCGGCACACAACAAACAACACATGCAGGGAATAAATAGGCAAATATTCGCAAATTATAAAAATACAGAAACGGGTAATCATGTTCTGGAAACCCCCAATGATATCATCACATAACCCTGCAATACCAAAAGGTGATCAAAGCAAACAGCCCACTCTCTCAGCTGGTCCGATGCTTCAACCCTGAAAGATCACCAACATCTACTAACCCCCCACCACATTGACACTTCAGACCAGAACAACAAAGTCAAACACATCAGATTAGACCAAATTACACTACAAATGAAACAAAACTACATCACCTATTGCGAAACCCAAACACAACAACGGAGTAAAATGCAATGCTATTTGGCCCTGAAAAGACAGTACACCGTGCCGGACTATCTGTACACAGTGACATAAAACACTGAGAAGCACCTTGACAAGGTACAGACTCAGTGGACACACCCTAGCAGTAGAAACAGGCAGACACAGGAAAACATGGCTCCCACAGGAAGAAATTGTTGTGCCTACACTGCAGCCAAAACACAGTTGAGACAGAGCTGCACATCCAAACAGAACGCACAAAATACACAGAGAAAAATTCACACACACAGCAAACATCTGACAATCTACCAGACAGTGAAAAACTCCCCCTCATACTAGGAAAAGATAAAGACTGCTGTATATTAGCAGCACAAGGTTTGCCCAAAAAGTTGATAGATTTGTCGATATGTGCTTTTTTGAAAGAAAAAAAAAAACACACCAAAAAACAAGAGTCGCTAAAGGGGTGTGAAAAGTGGACTAGAACTGTCTCTGCCACGATGAGTGAGTGAATAGCGGGAGGAGGAGTCATATTTTGAGTGAAAGGATGTATTTGTTGTATTCTTGTTCTATCGAAAATAAAAACTTTAAAGTTTATACACATTTCGTATTATTCATTTTTTTATAATTCAAGCACCACTACATTAAAAAATGGCCATTTTGAATGTTTTCCAGTACTTAAATTTCAAGCACCTTGTACAAACACTCTTCTGGGAAGGCATTCCACTAGATTCAAGCGCGTGGCTGTGGGGATTTGTGATCATTCAGCTACAAGAGCATTAGTGAGGTTGAGATCAGGTGCTGATGTCGGGATGTCGAGGAGGCTCCAGTTCCAGTTCATCCCAAAGGTGTTCAGTGGGGTTGAGGTCAGGGCTCTGTGCAGGACTCTCGAGTTCTTCCACCTTCTTCCAACCTTAACACACCATGTCTTCATGGAGCTCGCTCTGTGCACTTTGGGCTTCTTAGTTCCAGTGAAGGGAAACTGTAATGCTACAGTGTACAGAGACGTTCTATATAATTGTGTGCTTCAGATTTTGTGGTAACAGTTTGGGGAAGAGGGTGGTCAGGGGTGCACATACTTTTGGCCATATAATGTTTTATTGTCAATGGATTAGGATAAAACATTATACTTAAATTAAAAACAATATTCCAAAGTGTTTATAAATTTAAACTTGATAGAATGCTAATGATCACTATGATTATGATGAATTAAGATTAATGATCAATAACAATCATAATAAAGCATTAAAGATCATATATAAAGATTAATCTGTGTAGGATTACAGCATGGCTTGTGAGCGCAGTATTTAGCCAGATATGATTTTAATTAATCAAATTAATAATAGACCTAAATAAAATCTTTCATTTTTCCTGCAGCAGAGGTAATAAGTGTTAATAAGCTAATATGTTATATTATAATAGGGCTGTATTGATTCATACAGAGGCTATGCATTACATGTAGAACCTTTGACATTAATGTAGATTCTCTCAGTGGCGTACTTAGGGGTGGATTTTGGGTTTGAACCCCCTTAAATATTTTCCAGCTTCAAATACTTATACATGGCATATCAAACTGCGCAGATCATTATATATTCCTTTTACGAACATCATTACAGAGGAATTACCGCACAAAAAGGTTATTCAGTAACAAAGAACTTTGTGCTATAATGATGTTCATAAGTGGTCAATGACGTCGTTATGATTCTGTGTTTAACCACCTGTTTAATCATATTTTTACTGGCTACCAGCTGCTAAGGCGAGAAACAGGATTAACCAATCAGAATCATGCATTTACCTCATTGCTGTTTTACACACTGAGCTCAGAGATATCGACGTGACAACCGATGAAGCACTGGAAGTTTATCGCAGGAGGAGAAAAACAAGCATAGATCTGGGTTGTTGTTTTTTTTTTGTTTTTTTTAATAGATAAAATGTCATTTCCCATCTATTATTAGCATCTTATCGTAATCATTTCAGTAAAACTGTCAAAAGTCTTTTATTATTAATATTCCACGACTGGTTGATGGTCGAGCATGCCTAAAATGATTAAACAGCAAATTAGTGTCACCACCGATCCTATGGCTGTCTGACATCGACCCAAAATGCATGAGCACTAGAATGCTCTTATCATTATAATTACACAGATCATGTGGTGAATTTTATTTAGAATATTTCCTCACCTGCCAAAATCATTTTTGTAAACATCCACCAGGAATACTCTCTAAATAGTATTTTGGGTTAACAGTATTCCCTGTGTTTAATATTTAAGATTATTTTCAAAGTAGCTTGAAAGGAAAGAACAGACACTGCCCTCTGCTGGTGGAATACCAGAATTAAACATTTCCAAATGTTTTCACACATAGGTTACAAGATAGAGTGAGAGTTTATAACATTGGTATAAAATGTCAGATAACCGTCCTCAACATTTAACATGCATGATAAACACCAGCAATAGTGTGGAGTATCATCTGGAGAAGATTAGGAATTCAGATCCTGATGTTTCAGACCTGTTACACCTATGTCTTTTATATACCATGTTATAAAACTAGAAAACAACTGGAATACAACCTAATGATCATGCTCATGATATCAAATAGTGATCATTTTGATTCACTAAATTTCTTCAATCCTAATGTAAATACTAGAGATCGACCAATAATCCCAGATATTTCCCCCGATATCTTGGTCAAGGTCCCAAACACTTATTTCTAGCAATACAAGCTCAGGCTTTTATCTTCTTGAAACAAGAACACAGTCTAAACTCTAATCTGACATGATAAAAAGTCTTGAATTTGCCACTAAATTATTGCTAAAATAACACTAACAGATTTTCAGGTTACTACTCATGTTCATGATCCTTACCAAGGAAGCGCATAGGTTCGAGGATACCAACAGTCCTTACTGCAGTTTCTATAGTAATGATGATCATTAAACCTGTGGTTAATAAGCTATTAGAGAACGTAGACCAAATCCTAATTGGTTTCTGAGAGGTTTTTGTTATTTTGACATCCTGTACATTCTCCACTGATATTGTTTCTGTAACACAGATCGATTATGCAGACGTCATTGTGCTGTGCCTTACCTGGCTCCATACACATAAAAGCAGTAGATGTGGAAGGTCAGAAGCGCCACAATGTCCGACAGCACGGAAAGCGCAAAGGTCAAGCCCAAACAGGCGGATAGTCCAACGTACCACAGGATCATTTCAATAAAGGGAGACATCAGACGGATGTAGCCTGAGGGTGCAAAGAAAAAAAACACATAAGATAAGATGACTGAACAGGATTGTCAGACTTCATTTTAAAATTTGAATGAAATGAAATCTATTTAAGACAATCGTTCCAGCTCCACTGCCCATTATCTGTTTGAATATGGAGCCAGTAATAGTAAAACAGAATCTGTCTACTTTAAGTCAGCTACTCTCAGTGAAATAACAGCCATCACTCACTGATCCACAGATGGATGTGGTAGAGGAAGAATCTCCCCAGAACCTCGTCTAGAGCACGATTCATCTTCAGTCCTGCGGGGGCGCCCATGAGCCACTCCAGCAGCTCCTGCAGCTCCTTTGCTACGTGCTGGAAAACAAACCAAACAACTTTATCTGTTTATATTACATACAGCATACAGCTTGATACCTAAAACATACTGTTTCTACTGGAAACAGTCATGTTTATATCATCTACAGAGTTCATTTAGATCTGCAGGAGAACCCAACTCTGCTCCTGTACATTTTCATCGTAATAAAATCTGACACATGAAGATTAGAAATGTATAGCCTGTGTAGCCTTGTAACATAATAGCCAGTGTGTGGGACGTTAACGTACATATAAATTTAATGTAAATTATATGCATGAAAGTGATGGGTATGCCTCCTCTGCCATGAATAACAGCTATAGAAACCACACCTTCTTCACTTTGAGCGACAAATACAGGCCACACTCCTTTCACTGTTATCTACAAGTAGAGAGCTAACAGTGTAGAGAGGCCACACCCCCTTCATTGTGAGAGACAGGTAGTGAGGCCACACCTCTTTTACAGTGACTGACAGGTACAGGCACGGCCTCTCCTTCACTAGGAGCGAAAGTTAGAGAGGCTACACATCCTTTACTGTGAGTAATAAGTATTCAGACCACGCCTACTTCTCTGAGGCTGACAGGTAGAGAGCACACCTCCTTTACTGAGACTGAAATACAGTGAGAGACCACGCCTTCTTGACTATGACTGACAGGTGATATGACACATTATCACACCAGTCATACAATCATGTATCATCAATGTGTATCATAAAGGCAGGATTTCTGATTGGTCGAGTTCTACATGTCTGTTGATTCAAGCCACCTGCTTCTGATTCAAGACAACAAGCCGTTAAACATAACAATCAGGTGTAAGGATGTGTCAACAAGAGGTCTACTATTTTTGTGTTGCGAGTGTAAACAGTACTCACATCAGCAGCTGGCACTAAGGTGTTAGCGAGCTGGCTGATACGGTTCTCTCTGTAGAGCCACGAGATCAACAGCAGTCCCAGAGCTATGTCCACAAAGAAGGACACAAACATGTTCGCCTTCCTACAGGGAGAAAAGCACACCACGCTACTGCAAACATGCCAGGATCGGTTTATACCGTATGTAAAATACATTAAAATATATACAAACTAAAAAAATTAAGTGCTTAAATCTGGTACTTCATGAAGTCCATGTGAGTCGTGGCTTTCCTGGTCGAGAAGACGGTTTGAAAATGATCCGTCCTGTATCCTGCCTGAACACAGGTGGACAACTTGCTCGAAATGAAGTGAACCGGCCAAATATTCAGGACCCTGCCAAAAAAAAAAAAGAGTTCACATTTGTCTGTAAGACACATAAGATTAAAGGTGCAGTCTAATTTTTCAAAGTGCTACAAGACTTGAATTAATCATATAATGACAAAAACACCACAAAAACCTGCAAATTTGCCATGCAAAAAAAATCTGCCTAGTTTTCCTATTTCAGGGTTTTCCAAGCTGGAAGAGAGATGCTCAGCAAAATAATAATAATAATAATAATAATAATAATAATAATAATATTATTAATAATAATAATAAAAACACACAATACATTGTTAGTAAGTAAATAGATGAAGTAAAAAAAGGGAGTGTTTTTATTGCAAGTGTAATTTAACTCCTTGTAATTTAACTACTCCTCTAAAACAGATCATGAACAAATAAGTGATTTGGATCTTAGTCCTTTAGGACATTACCAGTTTTAGGCAGTTATTTTGATAAACTTCTTTCTTTTGTTCACCCTGTCAAATTAAAGGTGTAGTCTGTAACTTCTGAGAGTATATCTAGACCCGCAATAATCAAATCACTTCAATGATACAGATCAAATCTGAGAGGTATAAAAATTTCCATGCAAAGGATCTGCCCAGTTTTCTCATTTCAGAACATTAAAAAAATATTTATGGTCCATAAATTAGCTCCGCCCCCAGCTGGAACACAAACAAGACATTATTACTTTAAAAAAAAAAAAAAAAAAAAAAAAGAGCGTTGGGGTCAGTTGGAGGTGTGTTTAAAAAAAAAAAAATAAAAAAAAGAGGCTTGTCAACATTTTTATTGTAATGGCAGTTCGACTCACAGACACCAGAGGGCTCTAAAATGACAAACTACTGCTTTAAAACTGCATTGTAACGAACAGGTTAACTTTAAATATTAAATATTGTATAGACATATTGTTAAAATGTTGTGTGTTGTATTCAAATATATTTCTGTATTTATAACATATACACTTGACTGAATCTCTTTGCGCTACACACACACACGGTGTAGGTCCACTAATCTCAGCTCACCTGAAGCTCCACAGCCATTTCCACCAACACACCAGCGAGGTAAGGAGAATGCACACAGGGACAGAGACTTGCTTGATCAATTCCACGATGATGCTCGCCTCCCTGCCGTCCGACTGCCAGTGGGTCAGCTTCAGTGGCCCGTCGTCATATTTGTCGAGGAGGAACAGCGGCTCGCTCTGGGAAACCGTGTGGAAAACCGCACGTAGCTCTGAAGACTCCACATCAGCACCGTTTTCATGGATAGGATGAAGCTGTGACAGCATGACCTTCCTCTGATCGTAATGAACGAAGATGATTTTGTCTTCCTCGCCGCTTGGTGGTGCGTGTCCGTTTTTGTGCACCACCTCACAAGCAAAGCCTTTCTCACCGGGTTCACGGCTCAGCTGCAGCCAGCGCAAGTGAGGGAAGATGGTGCTGAGGTCCTTCAAGAAGCCGTCCATTTCCTTCTGGCCGTCCTTGGATAAGCTCCATGACCCCAGAACAGTCAGATCCACCTGAATCTGGCTGTGCAGCTCGCTCAGGTACTTCTTCACATGGCCAGGTATGAAGGGGTAGTGAACGACGGCAAGCACCACGGCCGAGTCGTGGCCCGGGATCCAGCGACCCACAAGCAGACCGCTGTCGGCCATGTTGCAGCATCGTGGGAAGAAAATCTTCAGCACCATGATTGCGCTTTAAAATAATTTTTAAAATCTCAAAGTGACCAAAACCCTGTCGAGGAAACACACATAAAAAAAAAAAGCTACAAGAGTGAGTCATGGCAAATGATTGTAATGAATTATCATTTACACATGTTTATTTTTCCCCATCACCTGATTTAAAGTTTCTGAAGTATTAATCAGAATGGATTAGTTTTCCAGATATACTGTACAACTGAGATGAGATTTCCAAACCAAGTGAAATATTTTTCACCCTCACACCTACGTATTGAATAATAAGATAGCAGTTCAAGGGATTCATTAACATTAATTATTATAACTATGAATTAACCGAGTTGTTAATACTGTGATCATCACAACATTAATTAAAGACAGATTATTGACTTGCAATCAAACAAATAAAATAAAACACTTTAATGTGTTGTTGTTTTTTTCTAGATAAAAAGCAAAAAGTTTGCTTACAGAAATGTCCTCTTTTCGTCCTTCACATATTGGATCCTGCAGCCGTTTCTATAGAAACCACAAGCCTCCGGCAAAACTATCATCGATTTTGTCTTAACTGTGAAGCTAACTATCTAATGTTATCTGCACTTAAGTACAAATACATCGCAATAAAAAGGTGAGAAGATTATACGCATTCACGCTAAGACCGCTAATGTATCTCTCTGGCATGCTAACTAGTTAGCTAACTTTCTAACAGTTCAGTAGAAATTAGCTGTAAATGCTATCTAACACACAATTTAAAACACAGTACAGAGTGTACGCGCAGAAAAGCTAGCTAGGCTGCATCCCAAATTCAACCTAGAGTGCACTAGAGCTAGCGCGGTAAGAAATATTACTTCTACGCTTTATAGTACACCTACTAAGGGCATACAAGACACTTTTGATACAACCCGCAGCCATTTTGTTAAAGGGTGCCTCTAAAAAAAAAAAGTCGCCGGATGAAACAAAAGATTTCAAAACTCCAGTTCCGGCGAGAGTTTTAACTGAATACAGTG
Organism: Stegophilus panzeri; assembly: GCA_024331685.1. Taxonomy (NCBI): domain Eukaryota; kingdom Metazoa; phylum Chordata; class Actinopteri; order Siluriformes; family Trichomycteridae; genus Stegophilus; species Stegophilus panzeri. The sequence goes on from JANDJT010000102.1 coordinate 18,704,028, forward strand.
TGAAATAAAAGTGTATAAATATGCAAATAAATAATATAAATGTCAGTTAAAACTCGAATAAAGTTTTAAATTAAAATATTTTCCGCTCTCTTTTTAATACACCACCACCTCAGCTTTAAATGTATTCATCTAATTTTAGACAAATTTCAGAATTTCAAATTTCTTAGTTTTGAGTTCATAAGTAAATCCATAAAAGATTTTAGAAAAAGTAAAGTACACAGCCTCACCATGACCTACAATATATCAGGTTATACTTGCACTAAAATACTGCACTATCTGATTAAGTATTATTATTATTATTATTATTATTATTATTATTAGCAGTAGTATTAGTATAAACTATAATAAACAATCAGAGAGTGCAATATTTTAGTATTTTAGAAGTAGTTACTTACTGTGAGTCCAGTCGAGTCCCTAACAGTCACTCTGGTGAAAGAAAGCTAAATGATACTGCAAGAAAAAAGCGCGTTTTTTGAAAACCAGCTTACTTTCAGTGATAACAACCTTCAGGAGATAAGAGTGAAGTTTGGGAGGGAACTAAAGACACATGCAGCCTATAATGTAGAACTTTGTTTCGGGGGTTTAGAGAGCTCTTCCTGTGGAGGTTCAGAAAAAAAATGGGACCACTCCTAAGAAATATATAGATTACACTATACATCTATTCATCCATTTTCTATACCACTTATCCTACTGGGTTGCGGGGAACCTGGAGCCTATCCCAGGGAGCATTGGGCACAAGGTGGGGTACACCCTGGATGAGGTGCCAATCCATCACAGGGCACAATCACACATACATTCACTCACACATTCATACACTACAGACACTTTCGGACATGCCAATCAGCCTACCATACATGACTGGGGGAGGAAACCGGCGTACCCGGAGGAAACCCCCGAAGCACGAGGAGAATCGAACCCTCAACCCTGGAGGTGTGAGGCAAACATGCCAATGACTTGTATCACTTATATCAGTGAAAGAAACAATTAATTCTATACATTAAAGAATGTATAGAAAATAATTTTGTGCAACTGAGAAAATATCAGTTTAATATTTTTTTATTACAATCCATTGGAAATTAAGATAAACATTGGTGTTCCTTTATTAATAAATTTAGATATTTTGGAAAAAGAACACAAGATAAAAAATAAAGTAATCAAATAATCATGACACTGATGACGACACTCCAAATAGAAGGTATGATGTTAAACAGGTAGGATTAAAGGTAGGATTAGGAATATGTTTTAAACTCTGTCTGATTGGCAGTAATGTCTTTTGTGTGTGTGTGTGTGTGTGTGTGTGTGTGTGTGTGTGTATCTGATGGATTGTTTTTGTTCTTATTGTACTTGTATTGTGTATTTGTACTGTTTTTGCGTTGCAGGATGAACCCACATGTCATTTTTAACACACCATTTTTACCATGTAATTCTAACATTTGGTCTATAAACTAAATAAAACAGTGGAAAGTTTTTCCATTTCCATCAAGAATCTATGTGGATGCAAACTTTTGTACTTGACTTTACAGGATTTCGGGGAAAGGCCACCACGTGACCAGCAGATGGCGATGTGTCAGTTGGGTTCATCTGCAAATGATCAGGATGATAATCTTTAAATTAAACTAACTGCTAATTAATCAAGATGGCAGATACTGTACAAAACATAGCAAAAACATAACTCTCCCTGCTATTTCAGGCTTTTTCAGGATTCCTGATGGAGTTGTAATGGATTCTAATGGTCCATAATGGTATTTTGGGTTGATATCACAGTGTAAATTGTTCTAATGGTGATCTCTTTCCTTCTTAACAAAGCTAGAACAGTTACCTTTCCAAAGAAGTCTATAGAAAGAGGAATATCTAATAAATAAATAAATAAATAGTTTCTTTGGAGAGTTGCAATAGAACAAAACTACAGAATCTCAGAAAGGGAGGAAATATTCCTCTTAATAATAATAGTGCCCAAAAAGAGTTCTTCAGAGTAATTCCACAGAAAACCTGCTCAGGAACATTTTGACTGGAACCATTTTTGCAGAAGTATGCTGAAGAAAAAATTATGATGGAAAATGTTTCATTTATTATGGCAACAAATATGGCAACAAAAAAAAAAGTAGATCATTAAGCCATGTGCTGTAGAATTCTGGATCCTGATTGGTCAGAAGGTATTGATTAATTCTCTATAACAGCAGCTCTGCAGTAGTGCAGCTGTAAATCACAGGTTTATACGAATGCACTCGTTCTAAAACGTCATAGTTTCTAAAACAACAGCTCATTCACAGCGAACGCTGATTTTTTAACTAAGAATCTGTACAGAGATGGGAATTTAATGTTCCTGGAAGGAGTCTCCAGTGTCAGAGATAAAGGTTATGTTTTCAGAAATCTTCAGGACAGAGGAATTTATACTTCACCGTTTCTCAGTTACAAAAAAAATGACAAGCTATGTTTATTTTTGTCTTGTTATCTTCAACAGAGAGGAAAAAAAGAGATGCTGGTCAGGGAACAACTGTTTATAGCTGCTATAACGTAAGTGATTCAGTAACTGATACTGGACTTCAGCATGAAGCAGGAGAGGAGCCACCACATTATAATCAACAGTGAACAGTTTTCTGTACCTTAGTGTTCACATCATGCAGGACCTGTCAAGGTCCTGTCACACCAACACTCCAGTGAAGAAGGCCCAGTAAACTGAACTCTAAGGGGCTAAGGAACTTTGACAGCTACATTATCAAGAGCATCCTGACGGGAAGCATTACAGCCTGGTTTGGGAACAGAACCAAGCAGGATAAGTGGGATTTCTAGAGGGTGGTGCGATCAGCTGAGTGCACCATCCGCAATCCAGCTACAGCAAACACCAAGGCCAAGAAGATAGTGAAGGATCTCAGCCGTCCAAACAATGGATTCTTTTTTCTGTTGCAGTCAGGGAAAGGCCAACACAGAGAGAATCAGGAGGAGCTTCTTCCCACAAGCCATTTGGGCCCGGAACCAGGACAACACCAAGGACTAGAGCTTGGACTTACCTCAGCTTAATGTTGCACAGCAAAACAACTGCACATAGCTGCGCTTTATACCATTTATAGTCTGTTGCTGCCACCCATCTTTATATCTTCACATTATATTTTCATACTTTTTTAAAATACTTTTTCTAACTCTATGTAAATTCTATTTTATATCATGGACAGTCCTTAAAAGCATTTCACTACACGTTGTACTGTGTATGGTTGTGTGTGTGACAAATAAAAATTTGAATTCGAAATGTAACTATAAACAGATAAAAAGTATGATGTGTCAATCACAAATAAAAAATTGTAATTGTTGGCAGACTGCTGTGGTGTAAGAGGAATAAAACACTTAGAGACATGCTGTTATAGATAAATAATCAACTAGTAAGTAGTTCATCACACACATCACGCTTCATCACACCACCTATTAAAGCACATCACAAGGGGTTTATCCCTGACTTATCCCTGTCATAATTCTATGTCACTGAAATAAAGGGCCATCATGCAAACAACAGATTCTCAGTAAAAATTAAAATAGCATAATCATCACAGCTTCCTGTCTTCTATTGTATATACAAAGTGTCAGAGAACTCACACTAAGGTCCAATGTGTCATGTCATGATTAAGTTTGAAGTTTGTTGTATTCTGTGTGACTAGCAGAAGTGGTCATGTGGTTTTGAGACACTTCCTGTAGTTCCTGTAACTGTCCTTCAGCAGAATGGCCTCAACTCTTTAAATTCCTGGAAAGGCACTCATTTATACACACCTGTATTTCTCTGAACTTCCTGTAGCACTCTGAAAAGCAGAGTGAAAAATTTTTTTGATTTGTACCTCTAGGGGAGTCCTTAAAGGCTCTACAAATACAACTCTACAACAGTGTTTCCCTCTCAAGGACAGACCTCTTAAATGCTATTCCAAAGAACCCCCAAGAAAATCTTTTTTCTAAGAATGTATTTTCACATGTAATAACCAAATGATGGAGAACTCGTGAAATAAAATGATCATATACCACTTAACAAACTCCTCTCTCAGTCTCCTCTCTTCTACTCTTGTCGTGGAATCTTCTTCAGCAAAAATGAAAACTTCTGAGTCTCGAGGTTTTTGTTGACAAAAAGAGATTAGACTTTTATTACCATAGCAACAAGAGCCGAGTCGGTTTGCAAAGCGACTGCCGGACTCCATCTTGATACACTATTTTATACCACTCCAAAACAGAGACTCTCTACAGCTCATCCATCTGTTTTGATAAGAGCATAAAGGAGGTCTTTTTGCAAACTAACACACACACACACACACACACACACACACACACACACACACGTCCTTGAACATTGATGCATCTTCTCTGACAAAGGTGGCCTTCTCAGTATTTGAGAATTACATACACAGGCCTTTGCATACGATGTTCTGTATTTTTCTAACTTCTGCAGTTTGAACAATAGACCACTTATAATTTAGGACACTGAAGTTCTTCAGTTGTCCCCTTTAAAGAACCCTACAACAAAGTTTTTTTGATGTCAGAAAGGATTCCAATAATCTGTAGTTATCAAGTTAAAGAACCATTAGATTTTATAATCTTTAAAAATGAGTCCCTTTGGAATAACTGTAGAGAGTTCAATGTAAAAGCCAACAAAAAAAGTGTTTCACTGTCAGAAAGGGTTCCAAATAGCAAAAAAAAAAAAAAAAGAGAGAGAGAGAAAGAAATCTTTAAAGGCCCTTAAAGATTCTATGTAATAAAGTGTTACCTATCATAATGGGTTGTAAATAGAACACTTTTTGGAAGTTAAAACAGCTTTGATCATTAATGAGTCCTTAAAGAAACTTTTTTCTAAGATTGTAAATACAAAATTAGAACCCTTAAGGGGTTCTTAAGGGTTGTTACTCTGGGGAACCATTAAAGGTTCTCTGTAAAACCCTAGAACAAATTGTAAAACAAATCTTATCAGAAAGGGTTCTAAGTAGAACCGTTATTGGAAGTGAAAAGCTCTTTAATCATTAGATTTTCTAAGATTGTAAATAAAAAAAATAGAACACTTAAGTGTTTTCTAAAGGTTATTACTCTGGGAAACCAATAAATCCATCCATCCATCCATCTTCTATACCACTTTATCCTTTTCAGGGTCACTGGGAATCCTGGAGCCTATCCCAGGGAGCGGAACCAATAAATGTTCTATGTTATTCTTTTTAAGCGTGTATACTCTTTAGAATTGGAGCCAATAAGGGCTCGTTGCTTTGGTGGGACTTTTCAAGACTATTCACTGCTGCACATGAGTTGTTGTTAAGCTGAACAAAAGTGCTATAGCTCCTCCTTGATTAAAAGTCTGGAATATAAAGAAATAAAAACTAAAAGCAGTTCATCACATTAAGATGTGACATGATGTGAAATAAGGACACTCTCAGGATGTCGGGAAAGTAATAGGAAATGAATTCACCGACATTGAGCCAAGTTAAAAGAAACACAGCACAAGAGCAGACTAAGGTCAGACTCCAAATGTCTCCTAAGTAATAATTTATCGTCCCTATGTAATGCACTAGACGTACAGTAGGGAGGAGTTTATGATAAATAACCAGGGAGAGGGCTGACGTGGTTTTATGGTTTGAGAGTTGAAGGTAGATCATGTGACTTGTGGGAATTTTGTTGAATGTGAAAGTGACCAAAAGCAGAGACAAAGAACTGAATCCAATTCTTAGCACTGCATTCTAACTGAAGCATCTTTTTGTGTTGCTTTAATGAAATTCCCAGAAAGTCTGCATGGAATTTCTTGGAAACCTAGACATAATTATGTTTAAACACTTTTAACAGTGATGTTTTGCACCAGCTGTAGTTCTGGGTGCACCAACAAAAGAAAAGCTTAAACCTGGATTAAATAAACGTTTATCACTTGCATTCAATTTGGTTTTACGGTAAAGCTTTATTCTTGGATGCAATTCCCTGATGGACTGTGTGAAATAAAAGAAATACTCTCCTCAAAGCTTGGATTTTAGACCAATTTTCACTCAAAAGAAAAACGTATTGATAAAGATTGCTCTCGGGAGTGAATCCAACAGGGCAGATAACCAGAATGAATAGTGGGGTAAGATCTTAATTGCTGATTTGTTATTTGTTATTGAGAATAAAGTCATTTAATGATAATTAAAGTTCCGTTTGGGTAGGGTTAGGATTAGTAGTTTGAATGGGGTTAGGCTACAGGTTTGAATGCACGTCCATCCACAAAAGGAGAGCACAAAGGAGTGTTTACTAAACGTCTCTGCTGTCCAGAAATGAAACTAACAGCAGTTCTGTTCTCATTGCAGTACTTTTTGGTGTCACAGTCTGGTGACATGGCACGGTGTGAGCTGTACATCACTGTGTGTATCTCGTGCACCATATCTGCATAAAATTATAAGAAATTCTCAGAAATCTTAACAAGCACTAATAACATTACTGTATAAACAGATACAACTAAATGATATGAGCTCCTTCAACTAATTGCAGTGATTGGTTTAAAAAAAGAGAGAAAAAGAAAGAAACGTGAGAGCCTGAGAGTCTGCAATTTTAGTTTTAGGAAACAGCGGCATCTGCTGGTAGGATGGCGAACACCAGCTGCACTTTCACTTTCACTTTCCTGTAAAAGCACTGTGAAATGATGAGAAACAGAGACCACACATAGATTTATATACACATACTCAAACAGGTGTTTCCCATTTTGACCTAGTAACCTCGTTTAATTACGTGTTCTGGGTCAAGCATGCATGCAGAATAATAATAATTATTATTATGAGTCAAATGAACTATTTTTTATTTTGCATTGTTTATTGCAAATATTTGGCACAACTGTGGCATATCAGGTTTAAGGTGACTGTAAAAGGGGCGACTGAGAAACGTTTATGACTACAAATGTACTGTTTCAATAATTTATATTGCACTTTTTTTTAAAAACCCCAATTCCAAAAAAGTCGGGACGCTGTGTAAAATGTAAATAAAAACAGAATGCAATGATTTGTAAATCTCATAAACCCATATGTTATTCACAATAGAATACAGAAAACATATTGAATGTTTAAACTGAGGACATGTGCCATATCAAGGAAAAAACAAGATAAGTTTGAATTTGATGGCTGCAGCACATCTCAAAAAAGTTGGGACGGGGCAATAAAAGGCTGGAAAAGTAAGTGTTACTAAAAAGAACACTTGTAACAAATCAAAATAAAAAGAAAATCAAACAGACCTAACTTCCCTGCTGAAAAAAACCCAATAGAAAGCCTCATAGAATTTGTAATGGTTTTAATAGAAATTGTAATGGTCCCCCTGGGTCTCTACTGGTAATTTGTTGCCTTCTATTGGTGGCATATTATGTCTAGTGGATACCATTAAGGACCAATAATTGTAATAGTAATGGTTTTAATGGCTAACTGATTATTTGTAATGGTATTTGTAGTGGGAACCATTAGAATTTCTGTGATGGCTTCTATTGCTTTTTTCAGAAGGGATGTGTACTTTGGGGACAAAGAAATTACATTAACCTTACTCCAACATTACGTTAACTTTACGCTAATCGTATGTAGCAAACATGCACAAGCCCTGTCTTAGAATAATCAGCTAAGCAAAATTACCTGAAAATAATATCTTATACTGACTTTAATATCTTTAGCTTAAATGCAGAATAAATCAAACACCCAGTTGTCTAAATCTATCTACATCAATATATTCAGAAACAAAATGCAATATATAATGCAATAAATAACAAAAATCCCAATTTCCCCAAAAGGACCCAGTTGCTTAGAAGTGAACCACATGCTCAGAGGAACTGCAGTTACTCATGCGATGCTTGCTGTGATATTATCTAATCTGCCATATGTGAAAGAGGAAAAAAATGTCCATGCCACCGTGCGGTAAACATGAGCATTTCTGAGAAATGCTACAGAAATGAAAGCGGCCATATGCATAAAGGCAACTTGACTCAAACTGACTGTGTGTGCATGTATGTGTGTGTAAGGCATTTCAGTTTCACAATGAAATCATTGTTAGAAGCAGCTGTTAAAGAGAACTAACTACATGTAGTTACATGTCCCAATGAATACCTCAAGGCTTGTCTTGCTGCATGCCCCGCCAAGTCCATAATTAACCTGTGTTGGGTAGAGGTTTGAATGCACATCCATCCACACAGGAGAACATAAACACTAAACATCTTTGCTGTTCAGAAATAAAACTAACAGCAGCTCTGTTCTCATTGCAGAACTTTTAGGTGTTATAACGCAACAGTCTGGCAATATGACACAGTGTGAACTGCACAGGACTTCCTCATAAAATATCTGCTCTAATAAACTCGAAATCGATACAGTGACATGTTATAATCTCCTGCAGTCACACAGAAGTTGAAATGAAAGAATAATAAACCATGGTAGAGATTTCTAATAAGCATATAAGACTACTTACTATAGTGCTGTGAAGATTAAACATGCGGCTCTACATATTAAGTCTCATATTTTAATATCATTATATTATTTTTAACAGCATGTTGGCATTGTAGACTGTTACCATTATGAATAACTATGGGATCATAGATATGCATATATACAGAGACACATAGACGCACATATAAAGACAAGTTTGTGCACACCTGACCATCACACCCATATGTGCTTGTTGAACAGGGCTGTGCAGGACACTCGATTTCTTCCACCTTCTTCCAACCTTAACACAGCATGTCTTCATGGACCTCGCTTTGTGCACTGTCATGCTGGAACAGGTTTGGGCCTCTAAGTTCCAGTGAAGGGAAATTTTTATTTTACAGCGTACAGAGACGTTCTATATGCTCTGTGTGTTTTTCCAACTTTGTGGCAACACTTTGAAGAAGAACAACATATGGATGATATGATGGTCAGGTGTCCACATACTTTTAAAGTAAAGTGTATTTTATTAATTCAACAGATTAGGATAACATGTTACACCAAATCTAAAAACGACATTCCAATGTATTTATAAATGAAAACTTTTTTTTTTTAAACATTCAGGTCCACAATGATAAGGAAATATTATTTTGGAACAAAATATAGCAATATTCTTGCTGCAGTTTAGGAATGGTGCATCATTCAGCTGATCTTGGAGGTGGGTAGGAAAAAAAAGTTTTAAAAATCAAAGATACACCACAGACGTGCTGCAAAGAAGCAGCTTTGAAATGATTTTCCATAAGTGGGCATGAAAGGGTTCAACTGCTCTCTGTTCTATGGTGTCTGTATGGGTGTTATCGTCAGGTGTCCACATGCTTTGGCTATATAGAGCATGCACATATAAACATGCATGCAAATAAATAAATAAATAAATAGCATAGATGATCATCTTTATACATAAAAACTAAATGATAAGAGGCTCAAAACTATGTGCAAAAAAACAACAACTGAGGACCCTTTGAACAAGCCGATATGCAAACAAACAAACAAACAAACAAATAAAATACAGGAATTACCCGCTGCGTTCGTTGGCGCCGTTGTGTTTAAAATGCAGCGCAAATATAGTCACGCTCTCTCTGTCTCTCTCTCAGTCTCTCTCTCTCGCGCTGTCTTTCTCTCTTTTTTTGTCTGTGTGCGTGCCCGTGTGTGTGCGAGAAAGAGAGAGAGAGAAGTGAATGTGAGCGTGTAGATGTGTGTGTG
>JANDJT010000102.1:18713675-18733375 GCA_024331685.1 Stegophilus panzeri
TGAGAGAGAGAGAGAGACATATATATTCGGTCGTCATGGTAACCATGGCTCGCGTGTTGACACTGTGTGTGGCTGTGGTTTGAAGTACAGCCTCTCGATTTCAGAGAAGAGCTTGAAGCTAAAGCGAAAGCAAATTTTCCGGGAAACGCTCTGTGTGTGTGTGTGTGTGTGTGAGAGAGAGAGAGAGAGAGAGAGAGAGAGGTGGAGCTTAGGCTGCTTAATAAAAACGCACTGCCGTTTGCGACCTCGCGTGGAAACCAAGGCAAACCAGAGCTCAGGCTTTAGGCCAATGGACTTAACTCAGCACGGTGTGGAGTTCATACACAAACCGAACAGACGCCATGTTTCCCCGGTCTCCTGCTTTCTGTTACAGGCTGTGCTGAACGGTAAGAGCGCTGTGCTACTTTTCCACACCAAAACCCGGCTTTTCAAAGCGCGCATACAGGGCTAATTAAAGCCAGATGACCGCAGTGTGTGTGTGTGTGTGTGTGTGTCAGCTAAGATTGAGCACAATTTCGGCATCTGAACCTAATCTCTGACTGTGTTCCTTAATGAGCTCCTATCAGAGTTAGTAGTGACCGAGTAGTACACTCAGTAGTTAAAGATTCACTGCAGAGGACTTCTTACACAAAGTCCGTGAACACAACGTTCTCCTGCAAGTTCCTGGAAAAATCTGTGAGGATCGCCTCCTGGAATTACATGGAACCTGAACCTCAGAAACTTCACTTCTTAAAAGAAACAGTATTGTTGCTAAGTTTTCTTTACATACGCCTAGGGACTAAGTCCCGTCCGCTCCCACAGGGTTGGACTGTAAACACTGGAGATGAAATTTCAGACAGTGAGATGTTCCAACACCAACTTTTATCGTCCTTCAGGCGATGTGGTGTGTTTGAAGCCGTACCAGGTCAAGTGTGCACCAGATGCTTTATTTCCCTTACAGTTTTTTTTTATTCTGTTAATAAAAGTAAGTCAACTCGGTTTAAATTAGTATTAAAAAAAACAACGAAAAAAATCCCCCTATTTTTCAGTGTTTCTAGACATGTTTATAAGAGTTAATGCAACAGTCTGGCGGGAGTTGAGGATTTGAGAGTTTCTCAGACAGATTAATTATAGTTATTGGCCTCCAGCTAGCATCCAAACCCCAGAGAGCTGTCAGATATCGGATTCCTGATGATCTTATTCAAAAGGTTCAAACCGTCATTAAATTCGAATCAGCTACACATCAGAATCAAACCCTTTCATTTCCAGTGTAATGGGAACTACAGCAGTGTCAGCACTGCCCCTGCTCCTGATATGAAACTCAGGGAAACAGAAACTGATCTGTAGAATTATTTGCATCTGGATATTTGAATATAAAACACGCCGCTACACCGCTGTTTAGTGTCTGAAATCAGAGTTTTGTGCTTCTGACTTTTGTAGTGCAAACTATAATATATATATATATATTTTCTCTTTCCCTCCCATCAGACCTCATGATCCTCGTCTAGATGACCTTTCTGACGCTACGCTATGGAAGACAGCGCCAGGAGCTGGTCTTCCCTGTAGGATGGTAGCGCACGGCGCCGTGGAAGACACGTCAGGCACATCAGCGGATCGCCAAGCCCCGGTCTTGCACCCCGAAAACCGCACGCACTTCCGCTCGTTCAGGAGTGAGAGCGACTTCAAGACCATTGTCGAGACCACATCGATGCTAGAGGAGAGCGGATTCTACTGGGGGCCCATGACAGTCGAGGAGGCCCATCACAAGCTCAAGAAGGAACCCGTGGGAACTTTCCTGATCCGAGACAGTCAACAGAAGGACTTTTTCTTTACGCTGAGCTACAGGGCGCCTTCAGGTCCCGTCAGCGTTCGCATACACTTCCAGAGCTCGCGCTTCAGTCTCATGGGGAGTAAGGAGTCGTTCGAGACACTCTTCCAGCTGTTGGAACACTACACCAGCACGGCTAAGAAGAGCCTGCTGCGGCCGTACAGGAAGCAGCGCGTACGCTCGCTCCAGGAACTGTGCCGCAAACGGATTATAGAAATGTCCGGTTCGCAGTCTATCGAAGAACTTCCGGTCAATCCCATCGTCAAAGACTTCCTCCGCTCTTTTCCGTATCGGCTCTGAAGGCTCGGACGCATTAACGCACCGCTAAGGAAATATGCTTGCCATACTTGACGGCACCAAACACGCACTTTGTAGCACATTTTGGAAAGACTTGAACAGTTGGAAGTTTACGTCATCTTTGAATGTTTACACTATCATGCAGGGAGTCCCAGTGCTTCCTGTGATTATATTTTTGCTATGCAAAAATCTATATTTCTCCATCAGTATTTTTATAATAATAATAATAATAAATGTATTTTTAAACCTTTGAAAAAACACATCTGGCTTTTTATTTTGCTTGTTTTATTCCATCACTTGTCTACATTGGGAGGGGAAAAGACAAAGAAAAAGGAAAAAAAAATGAAAAGAGGTTGTAATGTTTGATTTTGCCTCATGGCCAAAGCACACACATACACAGAACACGCTTCAGATTTGCGTGGTTTTAAACACAGTGTGTTTCAGAATGTCTTACTTTCACTTTGTGAAAACAGAGGTATTAAGGGAGATCATTTAGGAGTGCCATCAGGAATTTCAGGAAGCTTCCTAAAAGAAACAGTGGAACCTTTTTATATTTTTACAGATTCTAAAAGATATTATGAGTTATTAAGATATTGTAAGTCCTATAGTGTTGGATTTCATTAAGTAAAAGAAATTTCGACACTCCGAGGCCTTCCAACGCTGCTTAATCACTCACAGTACACTGATTCAATCAGAAAAAGTAATCCAACTGGAATGGTAAAATTCCTTTTGAGTAACTTTCCAGTGTATCGCGTCTGTATTTAAAGCCCTTCCTAATAATTTCGTCACTCAACTGAAAGTGGATCAAGAACAGGGCAATGTTCTCACTATGTCATTGTTACCTTGTTCTCTGTGTTTTTTTTTTTTTTTTTTAAATCACCCTTGTCATCTAGATTACGTCTCTTGATGTACCTGCATTCCTGAAATGACACACGTGCTAGACTGACTCATTTGGGTAGAAGCAGGGTTGAGGGGCGGAGCTACAGTGACCGTAATCTCTTCATGTCTCATAGACACATTTACAAGAAACAGAGGGTGGGCGGAGCCTATTAAGGAACACACACACACACACACACACATACACACAGTGCCAATAATTTGCTTTACTCAGAAAGTGAGTAAGATCGAGATAAAGCCTTGTGTCTTGGGTGTTGGCGTACCGTAAACTGTAGATTATCGATGGTAATAGTGTTTGACGCAGGAGGAAGTGATTTCTTTTACCGAGATATGTTTGGTTTTTTCGTGGAGCTTGAATGTGTTTCCGGGGTTAGAAGAGAAAAAGGAAAGAGAAGCTGTAGTTATAGATTATCAGGTTTTAATAACAATAATAATAGGTTATTATTTTTAAATGGTTGTAGAACTTTTTTTAATAGACGTATAATTTTATTTGAAGTTGTAGAAATCTTTTTATATAAGATTTTCTTGAACTGGTTAAATATATCTGAAGTAGTACGAATGCTTTTCAAGATTTTTTTCAACGTTGTTTAAAGTTTGAATGGTTAAAGCGTTATAATATATACATTTTATAGATGTAGAATTTATTTGTAGATGTAGATTTTTTTTTAAAAAGTTGTATTTTTTATATATAGCTGTAGAATTTTTTTTAATAGTTGTAGAATAGATCATAAAGTTGGATCCAGCATATTTTCCTGATTTTTTTCCCCTTATAACAACACACTGAGACAGTCTCAGTTACAAATAATGACAGTGTTATGAATTTCTTGTGACTCATGAATGAGTTCTTGAAAGCTTCCTGCTTGTTCTTCTTTTTTTTTTCTTTTTTTTTTGAATCACCACACTGTCTTGAAAGCGTAAGTGCTTACTGAGAAGCACCCCGGGGTGAAACTGAGTGTGGTGGCCCATGACGGAAATCAGCTCGAGAACAAAGCAGATGTGTGTTATCTTTTTCGAATCTTTCAGGGCCTGGATGGGTATCTTCCGAAGAACTCAACTGAATGTGAGAGTTCTGGTGAAAGATTTCAGGCGAAGAGAGACTTCAGATGAAAGGCTGCTTGATCGGTTTTTAATTTAACACTAGCTGGATTTTATTTCTGAGTATAATCAGATAAAAAGGTGGAATGGGAGTCTGTGTCGAGTTGCAGATACTAGCAAGCTTTTCACAGTTGACAAAAAAAGCAAGTCAGGTCAAAGTAGAATTAACGAAATAAAATGAAGAATGTTTGAGATTATTATATTACACAACACCAACGCTTATTTTGTGTTGTATAGAAATGCTTTTAAATACACTGGCACATTTTATGTAAGTGGAAAAATGATTTCTAGCGAACTCCACTAGTTAATGTTATTTCCACATATAATCTGATTTTGGTTCAAGGAACTGAGGCCTTCTGAGAAACAAGCTACCTGTTTGAATATGAATGCAAATATTTATAAAAAATTTACATTTTATTCACTTTGTAAAACAGAAACATGAACTCACAACCTTTAGATTAATACATAAATGAATTTATAGCTTTTCTTTAATCCCAAGATACACTTTGTAGGGGTGTGTGTGTGTGTGTCTGTGTGTGTCTGTGTGTTTGTTCACTCTACCTGCTCAGGGTGAGGAACACACATGAAAGTGCAAAATCACTTCCAGGAAAAGAGACTGCTGTGTTTCCCTGAAGAACCTCTTACACACACACACACACACACACACACACACACACACACACACACACACCCCATCTCTTGCTGAGTATGGGTGTGAAGAAGTTAAAATATATACACTATCTAACAAACCTGTTATCACTAGTTACACCACAGTGCTGTTGGATTCCGGACACTGATTGGTCAGAAGGTGTTGATTAATTTTCTATAACAGCAGCTCTGACAGCTGCAAATCACAGGGTTCATATTATCATTATCGTTTCTATAGTAACAGCTCGTTCACAGGATGTCATTTGACGGATGCGATACTGAAAAAAAAAAAAGATTAATCAACATTTATGTAGTGAAGCTATTTTCCCAAGAAGGAGACTTTATGTAACACGTATGGAAGGTGTCTCCAGTGTCAGCACTTCGTAACAGAACAAAGTTCTCCCACATCTTCAGGACAGAGGAACAACGAAAAGCTGTTTAAACAAGAGTTTGTTTGCTTACGTCCAGAGAGAAAAACCAGAGGCTGGTGAGGGAATGACTGCTTATCGCTGCTATAACATAAGTGAGATCTTACGTTAACTAACTAGTTTCTCAGAACATTAAACAAAATGAAATGTAACTATAAATGGATAAACTCTATGACATCCTCTTAATAAATGAAACAATTATAACTGAGTATAAAACACATCGCCTTGGTAACGGTGCGACAGCAGCAACTCTACACCTGTGTCGCTTATTAATTTCCTTTAACGGTGGCATGTTCCTTAATAAAACATTTACTCAAGGCTTATGAATGTTACATGAAGGCTGAAATAAAGCATATATAATGCACAAATTCAGATTTATACGTTACTTTAATGTGCATTTCGTTTCCTTTTTGCAGATCTCCCCACATCTGTAAAGACATTTAAGAGCACTACACCAACGTTTAGGCCATTTATAGCCCAGCTTTGATGCTTCGCTCACAAACGATGCAGAGCTTGTTAAGATCTTTAACTCAAGCTTATTTACTTTACTATACATCATGCCACCTTGTGCATGCTGAAAACTTGTATACACACCCCTGCATTATTCTACTGTAAATACTCAGAAAATAAACGAGATGTTCCTACAGCACTTCTACGGAATGATTTCTGTGCTCTAAAGGAACTTTTTAACAGTCAGTTCACACCCAGTTGAAATTTAAATAGCTTTATTTTCCACACACACACACACACACACACACACACACACACACACAGAACAAATGCATAACTGCACCAGTTGACTCACACTTCGACACTGTAACCTCTTTTCTCCACTTGTGCTAACCACAACTGAAGCCCCTCTGGGATTAGTACTTTTTACCCTACTATATTTCAGACCATACGAGTGAATGCCAGGAAGGCAACACATACCACCACACTCCTGTTTCATTCACCTGCAAGCAATTAGGTTTCATTCTTATTAACGTGCATAAAAACCAGAGCTACAGTAAGATTTCAGAAGATAGGCTCTGAGACACTGCATGTTCACGACCATGCGCTGACAGGACTGGACGCAGTTACGTCATTTTTTAAAAGATGACGATGAAGCTAGAGACGATTCACAGAGACGTCTTCTCTGCACTTGGTTTTCAGACTTTTCACACTTTTTAGCAAACATGATGCACTGGTATCATATTTAACCCTTAGATTTGAGCATGAGGCCTGAGACAGGAAGTGGCAAGAACTCGTTTTCTGACAAGGCGTACACAAGCACAACGACGACATGCAGGGGTTAAACATCTGCTACAAGAAAGTAACAGTTCAGCAAAAAAAAAGTCAAACGTGTGAAATTTACCCCAAATCAGCCGATCTTGCTGGGTGTCTGATGTTGGCTTTTTGATCTCTTCACTTTATTTCTTCAGTGATGTCACACAGATGTTGAATTGGTTTTATTAGGAGTCAGTGGGACTTCCTGTTATATACACTATAACACTATACACTGTCTATAAACACTAACTAAACCATGCGTGAATGTTACAAAGGCAGCCATTTTGAAGACCAGGAATCACTTCACACAAACACTAAAACCTGATTTCAACTGTGAAGCACAGTGTAGGGAGCATCATGGTTTGGAGCTGCTTTATTGCCTCAGGGCCTGGAGGCATTGAGGGAACAACGAATTCAAAACTGTATCAAGACATTTTACAGAAGAATGTCAGGGCAACAGTCCATGACCTCAAGCTTAATACAGGTCGGGTGATGCAACAAGTCAGGAATGCAAATAAAGAATGACTGAAAAAGAGGAATGCTTGTTTTGGATTGGCCAAGTCAGAGTCCTGACCTTAACCCATTTGAGATGCTGTGGTAAGATAGTTTTGTACATAGGAATGGTCCAAAAAATTCCTCCTCATCTTCGTGCCAGTCTTATAAAAAGCTGCAGGAAACGTTTGCTGGGCGGTGTTGCTACTAAATTCACTTACTTTTTCCAGCCTGCAATGTAAATGATCACTTAGTGTGCTCAATAAAGACTTGAAAAGTACTACTGTTTGTGTGATAGATTATAATTGCGACATGGATGATGATGAACAGTCCACTTTTTTATAATTATAATCAATGCAAAAACCCTGGTAACTCCATAAATGTTCTCACAACTGTATGACAATTAAAATCTTGCCCTGAACGTGCAATATATATATATATATATATATATATATAATATTCTATTTTTTCCCCCTGTGGTTTTATTCAAGTATATCAACTTAATTAATAGGCATTGTTTCAAAGAGGATCAAGTGTTTGCTGTAGGTATCACAAAAGTGTTTAACTTTTTGCTCAATCCAATTGTTCCAGCAGTTAATGAGTGTCTGGATTCTTCTAGAAAAAAAACCCTGACTGGTTCTCTGATTTATGATGTACTGTTAAAGTTTTTGCATTAGTTCTTCTTCAGGAAAGAGCTTTATCCTGGTCAGGGTGGCAGTGAATCTGGATATACCCTGAACAGGATGCCAGTTTTAATATATAGATGTGAAAGTTCCCTAACATTCTAATACAATGACAATTGTCAAAGTGGGTTATGACTCCAGGCCTACTAAAGAACACTGAGGTGAGAATGTAGGCTCAGCTTACATATGTATTTCTGTAATTTGCAGATTTACAGAATCTGCTTTCAAGACTCAAAATCTATGATGTATTTAAGAAAAACAAATGGTGCAATGTAATGATGGACATGATTTTGTTACAAGATGTTTCTGTGTGAACGTTTCTCATTTCTCTTAGGTTTTGCTCCACACCAGAAAGGAATGTCACACATAGGTGTCGCAAAACATGACGATTACAAGGTAAAAAGACGTCGATTCAGAGGTTTCGTCAGAAAATGACACCACTGACCTCTTATCAGCATGCAGTGACCACATAAACTGTATGATAAACAAAACATTCTGTCAACATCTCATGTTTTTTGTGTATGTAGAAAAGATAAAATCTCACCACGAAGAAGGAGGTTTATGTGAATGTCATTGATTTCACATTCCCATTATACACGCAGGTATGCACCTCACAGACTTCTTTTTTAAACTCACGATTTAATGATGAAATGCTGTCATGGATTCTGATTGGTCAGAAGGTGTTGATTTTTTTTTAATTTCCTATCAGTAGTGCAGCTGCAAATCACAGGTTTATATTAATGAGCTTGTTCTAGTACATTATCATTTCTATAGCTCAGTCAATCACAATCACATGGCTGATCCATGAGGAGATGTTTATTTAGCATTTCTGGAAGGAGTAACTGTAACTGTAACTGGTGCTGTAACTTTTCTGACATCTTCAGGACACTTTTCGGTTTCTCAGTAACATGACAAGGTGCGAGGTTTTTTTATTTTTTTTACACCTTATTCTTATTCGAGAGAAAGAAAAAAGTATGAAGGAATGACTGTTTATAGCTGCTAAAACGTAAGTGAGAACAGGAACTAACCTGTTTTGTCGACCTTCTACATACTATAAAGGGCTTCCCTTTCAAAAAAATGAATAAAAAAAAAAAGCTTCTAATTAGAACTAGAACTGTTAAAGAACCATAAAGGGAACCCAAGACACCACATATAACTGTGCTGTGGTTGGAAAACTGATCTTTAAAGAACTACACAAGACCTGTCTTCAAGTATCTTCTTCTCTTGAAGTTTTCTCTTTCACAGAATGCCACTTCTAGGGTTTTCTCATAATCTCACTTTTTCCTAGAACAGAGCCATCTCTGAGTCATGCAGTCAAGTGTTTGGATTTTTAGGTCTTTAGATCCTGATTTATAATGCCAAGTAACCAACACAAATTCCAAAGAATGGAGATTATTATGATCTTGACCTTCATGGTGATCTGCTCAAGGCTACAATAACACTCCCATTATAATAGGGAAATAATAATAGTGAGGATCTTTTATTTCCGAACAAACATGTGGATAATTGAATTCTGTCACGCCAACAATGAGGATGCGTATTTATAAAGTTTACAAACGCGAGATTGCTTACAATTAACATTTATATATTTATACATTTATATAACATATACATGTTATATAAATGTATATATGTATATATACACCAGCAGTGTGCATGGCGAGACTCTATGGGAACAGCAAAAATGACGATTTTGCACAAAAATGTTAAAAAAAATTTGATTAACTGCATCTATATCATCTCTTACACTGCAATAATAAAATGTGAGAACTCAGCAGAAATATGTTTATTCTCTATTTTTACAGCCTCAGCAACCTCAGCTGGAAACTTAGCAACTTTGAAGAAGGCTTTAAGCTCCGCCCACTTCACCGAAAAAAACCTTGTATTTCCTGCTCCATATGTCAGTTATCTGTGCTATTATGATTCAATAAATTTCTTTATAAAACCTTATAAGCCATGAATACTAGAGCTGAAACGTTTGTTTTTTTTAAGAATTAAAACATTTTAAAATACATACAGAATCACAAATCTCGTGCTCTGGAAATGATGTAATCCGAAAGTAAAAATGCTTATTTATTTATTTCTTTGTACTGAGGGGTGGTGTCCTGCTGCATTCCTCTACAAATAAAGCTTTTTCTTATGCTTCACATATGCACCATATGCTAACAACGGCACTTCCTTTATCATATAAAGCAGAAAAACAATCCGTTTTCTTTCCTGCTTGGAAGTGGGAGTTGCCCATATGATTTCCTTTAACTGAAGATGCCATTGTATAGGCAAGAACAGACGTGTTCGGAAGAGTTGAAGGGTTTTTTTTTTCCTTCAAAGTTAGCATTTAGATAAATTGACTTCCTGGATGCATTTAACCAGAAAGCGACCGTTATATTCAATAAAGCTTTTTTATTATTATTATTATTATTATTATTATTAGAAAAGATACAGGGCTCTAGTTTATGTTCCAGTATTTTTTTAAACACATCCTTGTTTGTTTGCCAAGTTAAGAGCTGTTCCAGAACATTATCCCTGGATAATGTTGCTCCTATCAAATTAAAAAAGGTTAGAGAGAAACATCCTTCACCGTGGTACAACAGTCATACTCATGCTCTCAAGAGAGCAACTCGTAATCTTGAGTGCAAATGGAAAAAGTCTAATCTAGAGGTTTTTCGAATTGCGTGGAAGGACAGTATGTCTATCTATAGACAGGCTCTAAAAGCTGCTAGGGCAGAGTATCTACATAAACTCATAGAAAGTAACCAAAACAATCCTAGGGTTTTATTCAATACAATACTCAAACTGAATATTCCAACACATGACTTCATGACTTCTAAACTCTGGAATAGCCTTCCTGATAATGTTTGGGGTTCAGACACACTGTCTAAGTTTAAATCCAGAATAAAAACACATTTCTTTAGCCTAGCATTAACATAACGCATCTCATAAACTGGTACTCCAGTCATCTTTGATAAAACGATAACAAATGGACATCTCTGCCTGAAATTCAATGAACAGCAGCCACGCTAATCCTTCTCTATTTGTTCCTATCCCGGGACGCCCATCCCGAGGTAATCAGTGAACGTGCCAGCTCCAGCTCAGAACCAGACTCTACGAAGATTCCAGATGATGCCAACGTCTAATCATCACACTCACCAGCTCTACACGTGTTGCTCCTGGGATAGCAGTGGGCCTGATCCGTTCTGCTCTCTGGGCCGACCTGGACCGTCCTGGTGTCCTGCTTCTAGAGTTCTCGTCACTTGGAAGCCAGTCACTGTTGCCGAGGATGGCCCCATATGTTCATCCTGGGGACACTTGGAAGCCGTGGAGATGACATTGGACTACGATTGATGTGGGCAGTTTTGGTGCGATGTTTTTGGACTGCGGTTGTGGGCACATGTCTCCATCGATGGACAGTTCATGATTTCAGTGGAATAGACTTCATGTTGAGACTGTGGTGAATCTCCTGATTACACGGTTGCACTCTTTGTATTATATTATAGCGTACAGGTACAGAAGAGATTTATTTATAATTACACTATTCGTTGTCACCCAGATGAGGATGGGTTCCCTTCTTCCTCATATCATCTCAAGGAGTTTTTCCTCATCACTGTCGCCTCTGGCTTGCTCATTTAGAACAAATTCATCAATTTAAAATTGAAATCTCAAATGTATATATTTATGTAAAGCTGCTTTGTGACAATGTCCATTGGGAAAAGCGCTATACAAATAAAACTGAATTGAATTGAATTATCGCTAAATGTTAGTTCGAGTGAAGTTCGTTTAATGGTCACTTGAAGGCCATGGGAATTTAAATAGCAAAACAAAATATTATTAATTGTTTTTTCAAACCAAGATTAACGTATTGTGACCCTACTCCGATTTTGGGTCCATCTAGCAATCATAAATCGTTTATTATTATCGGCAAAACAACAAACAAATGATGTGTAAAGAATAATGCAGATTATATACTGATATGTAAATCAGGCTACTGAGCTGACTTGGCTGCAACTCTGACACTTTTAAAACACTACGTGATCATCATTCCCGATTTAACAGTACTCGAATCGTATCAGAAAAGATATCGCTGTGCCTTGTGTTTAATAGTTAACCCAGCGAGGGAGATAAATGTTGCTTGCAAATTATGTGTAGTATTCAAATAACTGATTAGTCTCCACCCACAGCCTCCAGAGAAACTTCTCCTCCTTTCACAGGTAGTGTCATACAATGAGGGAATCGACTGGGATCGTCAGTGGATACGGTTTATAGCTAACACAACTTACACAACCCGGATTGTTGAAGATTATTAAATGGTAGAGCGAGCTTCACACTGAACAGACACACACTCTCGCTCTCTTTGTACCGAATAAGATTATCTTCTTAATTTTACTCTTAAATCGTGTTTGAAAATGAACCATAACCAGACAGTTTTACATTGTAGGTTTATTCCCTGACAGTAATGTTTAGCTGTCTTCATGTTAGTCTAAATCCCTTAATGCTTCTTATTCACTGTGTACGCTCACTACATGGGGTAGAACATAATAAAGCTGTAGAAAATACAGTACGTAACGCACTATACGCCTTAAAGAATGCAATCTGACATTGAGCCACGGGAACACATCACCTGAAGTTTGCACTCAACATTATTAGTGCCTGGTAAAGTATTGGCACCCCCCATTATTTGTATGCCATTAAAACAAACTCACCATGTCTCGTGAACAATACACAAGTGATATTTGTTTTTAAACATAAAATCAGTGAATTGGAAGTGAAGTGATTAGTCTCCCATTAATCTCTCAGAGACTCCTTCTCCTTTCACAGGTAACATTATATGTACAATGAGAAAAGGACATGACTGGAATATGAATCATCCTGGGTTTGTTTTTGTTACTGAAACCATGTTGCCCTGTAGAAGACTAGCCTTGCTAACACAAGCCCAACCATGCTTAACACTTCCTGTACTTGTTTTAACCTTTTGTTTTTGCACTGTAGCTGAACTGAATTACGTATAAAAATAAATAAATAAAAAACCCCAGACACTTCCTAAAAGTATTACACTGTTAAATGGCAAAGCAAACCTCATGTTGAACTCTCTCTCTCTCTCTCTATCAGATAAAATTATCATAAATTTGCATTATTTTTGAGAAACTGCTGTGCAATTCATCAGAATATAAAGAACTCGGAAGTAGTCATTCAGCAGTTCAGTGGAAGTGAAGAGAAATCTGGGTAAGAGCACAAGTCCAGAAAACAACTACAGCAGTAATGAGCAAGGTGCAGTTGTTATCTGAGAATAAATAAATAAATAAAAAAAGCACTTGAAGATAGAGTTCAGAAAAAATTAAAGTGAAGCAGAACTAAAACACACGGCTGTATGTATATAGAATAATTTATTGCATATCTTTATTATATTTGTCTGTAAAGCAACTGAAAGAGAATAAAAGCCGACTGCAATTTACACAATATACAAACATGTCATGTGATACTCCTTTGTTGTTGTTTTTTTCTTTTTCCTTCATTATGGACATGACATTTACATTACAGTGAAAATACTGCACACGATTTACTGTATTGCTTTAAAGGTTACCTTTTTAAAATTAGTATTACAAAATAAGCCAAGTTTTCCAGAGAGAAAATATCTAAACACGGAACAGAAAATTTTCACCCCCTTTTCTATGTGCTGCTTTTTAAGAAGTGGGAAAAAAAATCCAAACGTCAATATTTGTTCTTAACTAGTGAAAAGAGCTTTAAAGTGAAATAAATTAGTTTGTTTAAAAAAAATTACTGTTATTGCAGATCAAAGCTGAAAGACTTAGTAACACTTTATCTGATTATGTGCGAGAACAAATGTGAATTCACGTGATCATCACCCCACCTCAACGTAACGACGAAAACATCTCATTAAAGGTGGCAAAGAGCAAGTCGTTAATCGCAGCTGTACAAAATCCGACATTCTCTAAAACCATCTTCTGGAGGGTACTGTAGGTTGAGTAATTGTGGATACAAGAAAAGAAAAGAAAAAAAAATAACTGCAACAAATGATTTGATAATAACGCATGAGTTGGTCAATTCTCCCCTCATTTTTTCCACCCATAACTTGGTCAATTTTGCCAATTCACAGCCTCCATCCAGCTCTCCTCAGGAGGAACGTGCCATCCACATACATGCCTATGATTGGCTACTGTTGCTGTGATTGGGGAGAGAGAGAGAGTGAGAGAGAGAGAGAGCAAGAGAGCGAGAGACTGAGAGAGAGAGTGCAAGAGTGAGAGAGAGCGAGAGAGAGTGTGAGAAAGAGAGAGTGTGAGAGAGAATGTGAGTGAGAATGTGTGAGAGAGAGAGTGTGAGAGAGAGAGAGAGAGAGAGAGAGAGAGAGAATGCCCCACCCACACAGGTGTGAGTTGAATCTGGAGCAATAAATTTACAGATGCGTTGAGTAAAACAGTGCGTATTTTATAAAACATGAGCCACGTTTATCCCTTCAGTTATAATTCATACCACAAATCTACAATGAACACAAGCAAACTAACACATCTTTATATTTGATAAGAAAGAAATAACGAAAGTAAATAACAAAACTAATTTGTTAACTAATTTGTTTTTCTCAAAATTTTCACTGTTGCTTACGTCTTGTTCATCTACTGCTGTGGAGATGAGTATATGTGATGTATTCTCTCTTCAGTCAATCACATGTCTGTTGTGTGCATTGCTTAAATAATATTCATGACCTTGGAGTCAAACATGAGGCATGAGGCAAAGTAGCGAAACATTAACCGATAAATGAAACCAAAACACCAAATATGATTATCAAAGCACAACTAGGAAACTTTCCTGACGTTCAAATGACTTAAATTGATTGTCCAAATTATTTATTTATTTGTTTGTTTGTTTTTATGTCTGTATGATCGTTAAATACATTTCAACCATTAAGGCTTGTTCGGTTGTTCCAAATAGAACCTTTTCTTAAAAGCTAAAAACCTTTAATTATCCAATGAACCCTTAAAGAACCATGAAGAACCATTTTTTCCCTGTGTGTGTGTGTATTAACAGGGTATGTGTTTGGCACAAACTCCAAATTATTGGTAATTTATCGGAACCTATCAGGGGTTTACCATTTAACTTCTTGGTACTTGGTGCAGTTTTTGAGGGTTCAAAGCTTCCTATAAGGGTTCTACTTGGAAGCATTTTGTGAAAGGGAAACCTTCTGAAGCTGTAAATGTAAATCTGTGGTATGAATGATAAATAATAAATGACAGAATATGGTGGAAAATAATAAACATTATAAAATCGTGTTTATAAAATCTGCACCCTTTTAAATGTTCTCATCAAACCAATCCTTTTTTTTTTTTTTTTTTTTTTTAATTCAGATGCACTTTTAATCAAAGACATTTTTAGCAAATTCAGCGGGTTGCATTTTGAGTTTTATCCTGGGAATAGGTAAGTCTGTCCAATTTTTTATTTCCTTGCTCCGAATCACATACAGCTGATTGGATCAGTTCCAAAACCCACATGATGTGATGCAAGTATGTGGGGGGGGGGAAAGAAAAATTGCGAGCTGAGTGGTAAGACTCGAGTATGTTAAAACATTTGAAGTGTGTGATGATGTAAAACCAGATTTGAGCATCTTGATAGAGTGGGATTTGTTGCAGTTGCATGCACCAGTACAGGTGAGTAAGTTTGCTTGTTTGAGTTCTCCAGTTCTCCGTGTGAACGCGTGTTCACATCCGGATTTTCACTTCAAGTCTCAAAAAAAAAAGAAGAAGAAAAAAAAAAAAAAAAAAAGAAAACGATCTGCTGCTCTTGAAGTGCAAATGTGTTCAGTCAAAGCGAGAGAGTCGTCCAGGAGAGAGCACCGCTGGACAGACCCAGAACTCATGGTACATTCCTCAGTGTTAAGACTGGCAAATCCAAGCGGGTATTCCCTCACCCACATACTTATAAAAACAAACCCACTCGCCTCTGCATCCTCCTCCTTATCAGTCACACAATCAATCACACAACACACACACACACACACACATCTTGAATAATCCCACTCAATCACTCATGCAGTCATAACTCAGAAATCAGTCATGCACACAGCACCATAGTGCAGAGAAAACAAAAACAAAAAAACAATAGTGTTCAGACCAGAAACAAAGATGTGCTTTGAAAGACACGATCAATAACCCTACTTGTGTTGAAGAAAAAAATGTTGCATTCAAGAATGTTCTTAAACAAAGAGGAGGAACAGGACATGACAAAAGCCACCGCTGTGATGAACAAACATAAACCAGAATGCAAAATTCAGGTTTCAGCTGGTTCTTCAGCCAAAAAGAAAAAAGAAAAAGAAAAAACGAACGGAAAAGGTGTCTCAGTCTATCTCCGTCTCCTGCTCCAGATCCAGGTTCTCCTCAGGGTCTGGAGCAGGAATTTCAGTCTCGGCCTTCTCTCTTGACCTAGAGGTTACATCAGGTTCAAAAATGTTAGCTGGTTCAGAAACGGGATGAGGTCCATCGTCTTTCCTGTTCTCTCCTGAATTGGGATTGGGATAACACCCGTGTTGTTCCGGGAGGGCTGCGATGTCCTTTCTGTCCTCTGGGGTCTCTAGGTTGGGCGTCATGTGGATGTCGGGGTCAGTGGGCACAGCCTCATCCCGGGTGAAATAGCGCAGGCAGGGCGGGTCGGCTGGGGGCAGCAGAGTGAGCGAGTCGACACTGAGCGAGTCAGTGTTGGTTTCGGACAGCAGTGAGATGGTGGGCTGGGCGGCGGGGGTCAGGCTCGGTGCCAGGGGTGCGGCCGGCGCTAGAACAGTTAGAGCAAGTCCTGTTAGAAACAGGTGACCTGTACAACACATCTGTGCCCACAAACACACACACAGCAGTAACAAAACAGTGGAAGCCAGGCTGCTTGCATTTCTTTCTTTCTTTTTTTTTTTTTTTTTAAAGTACTTAATAAAAAAAAAAAAAAAAAGATTTTCTGTATTAAATAGTGATAATACTATTTGTATTTATTCCTTCAGTTGATTTCCTCCCCGGAAATGCAGAAGAAGAGGAAGGTATTTAAGAGGTAAATTAGTCACTGGTTTGTAGTGGAAGGTTGGGTGATGAAAATATTTCACATTACACTTTATACAGAAATGAGCTTAAAATATTCTCAGGGTGCACATGACAGGAAGCAAGTAACTTTTTTTTCCTCCTTGAAAAAAAACTTTAAGACAAATATATGCAACTATATTTAATATTTAAAGAAAAACCCATGCAAGCTGTTAACACACGGTTAAAGTGGAGATGCAGCTAAAAAAAACACAAAGCAAAAAACAAAACAACAACCAGAAAACAAAAACTTAATATCTTTTAAATCATTTCTACTTGTGTACAACTTCATCTTTAAACTTTAGGCCACGCCTCCTATCTGAGTCTAATCTTGATGTACTAAAGATAAATGTGATGCAACTTGGAGATAAAAACTGTTAACTGTTATCTCTGGGACTTTATTTTCATTTGTCCCTGTTTATAGAGGTGTCATAAGTAATATATGGACAGGATTTGTGTACAAAAAAAAAAAAAAGGTACTGTAAAATCCCAGAGATGCTAAAC
Source organism: Stegophilus panzeri (assembly GCA_024331685.1). Lineage (NCBI taxonomy): Eukaryota > Metazoa > Chordata > Actinopteri > Siluriformes > Trichomycteridae > Stegophilus > Stegophilus panzeri. The sequence goes on from JANDJT010000102.1 coordinate 18,730,852, forward strand.
AGGTGGGAACATGCTTATTTTACCTGTTAGCTACACTAGCTTTGTAAATCTGTCAGAAACAAACGGAAGAAAATTTCAGATATTAAACACGTTTTGGCTGATGGGCTATTCTGACTAAATTAATAATTAGGGTAAAACAGTGAAAAGACTTGTTAACTAATAAGAAACCTCCTTCTGCGTTATTTCTGGGAAATATTTCATCCGCACTTCTCATCCGCACTTCTCATCCGCACAATGTTATTTCCTTTAATTGTGAATGGGTCATGCAAAAATTCCAGTAACACGGATGATTTACTTTATAATCTGAGAGGAAACGAGAGTCTGTTAGTTTTGATTCACTTAGCATCACCACAAGCAAACCGAGGAAGTCTACAGGATGTTAGTGTGCATGCTGTTGAGGGGCCGGGCCGAGGCAGCAAGCGACACACTGACATGCCTGGGTGTGGAGGTCTAAACCCACTCTCCGGCATCGTCCGAGAGAAAAAACGCACACTTCCGCCCCTCGCTTCCAGACCTGACTAGAGGAGAACAGAGGGGGATACGTCACAGGGATGGGGAAGAAATCATGAAATCATAAAGCAGAAGTAAAACCTACATATACACTATATGCTCAAAAGTATGTGGACAATTATATGTGCTTGTTGAACATCACATTACAGATTTATTCCCTCTTTATTCCCTCTTTGCTCTTATAATAACCTCCATTCTTCAGGGAAGGTTTTCCGTTAGATTTTGGAGTTCTTCTACTCCAACGCACACCATGTCTTCTTGTTCACAGGGGCATTGTCATGCAGGACCACTTCGTTCCAGTGAAGGGAAATTCTAAAGCCACAGCACACAAAGACATTCTCTACAATTGTGCGCTTCCCACTTTGTGGTAACAGTTTAGTGGAAGAACCACATATGGATGATGTGATGGTCAGATGTCCACATACGTTTGGCCATGTGGTGCAAGTTTAGCATGCAAAGTCACCATGCAAAAATAAAAACTCAGCTCCACTGTGGTGCAGCATCATTGCACCATCACTGTGTTTCTGTGAACTCATCTTCTGAGAGAGAGCTTCCAGAGAAACCAGGCAGAGGAGGTAGACCTTTGAGCATCACCTAAAGGTCATTCTGCTTTTGTTATGCCTAACTGTCAAGTCTACACAAACGCTTAAAAGATTACCAACGAAATAAAACACCAGACGTGTGAACCAGTCAAACTCCTCCGGTTCAGAGACTGAAATCGTGTGGGAGATGTCACAGAAGCCACAACACACTGCCTTATCTCTTCGAATGTCTTCTCCTGGGTTTCTGCGGTGTCAAGATGCTCTAAGGCTTTCAGGTTTTTCCAAAACCACACACACACACACACACACACACGCACACACACACGCACACACACACGCACACACACACGCACACACACACGCACACACACACGCACACACACACACAGGGACCCCGGTGTAGGAGGGGCAGATAATGAACACCTTCAGGATAACGTTACACCAAAGATAACACCCCTTTAACACTTTTGAATAAAATTTCCTCTTCTTTTAATTTTAATAGATGTTTCAACATTTCATAGTTTGTGTAAATGTGAAACTATTTGGCATTTTATTTATATATAATGTTGGTTTTAATACATATCTAATTATTTATTTATTTCAAATATTACATTACAATATTTCCATATATTATTAGTACCCTACCACATTACAAATGCACAAATTGAAACATATTTAAATCTAAAATGATTAGCTTAGTGTTACGATGTTGTTGATGTTGTCTGTGGTTATATTTCTACTTCCACTGACTATTCTATTAATCCAGTTGCAACATTCAGGGTTACATTTAAAGCTTCATTCAATTCTGGCTTTTGTCTCCGCAAAAAAAAAAAAATTGGACCGACTTGTCGATCTGTTTACATATGCTGACATGTCAATCCGCACTACTACAAGTAAGCATTTACTACTCTGAGGTCAAAGTCTGCGCTCGGGGATTTTCGGTTTCTGAAAAGAAACAAAAAACATGTCATCTGATCTCTTGTTGTAATAGCGCTGTTCTGTGGAATTCGTGGAAGAAGCCTACCACATCTGGAACTCATTAACATCTCATAACAGGAATAGGACATGTCTCATGGAGACAGATTAAAGTATGAAAATGTGCATGACGAGTAATTTGCCTGGATAAGCTCTCGCAATCAAAAGCATCGACAACTTCTGGCCCGACTCTGTTATCTGTCTGAGCTCTGGAGAAAGGACGGAAAATTTCCTCCCTAATTAGGAAAACTTCAAATATGTGAATGAACCTGACTCTTATATAACGGTCTGTAATTTTTTGATTACACTCATAAAAAAGTTGTACAGTTTACATATTAACATTGATTTATTTCCTTATTACGGCATTGTGCTTTGTGATGCTGTGATGTATTTGAGCTTTAGCGAGACTTGACAGATCACACATGGTTCTGTCTAATTTCACAACTTTTTAAAAAAAAAAAAAAAAAAAAAAAAAAAAAAGCACATTTTCCTAATGA
>JANDJT010000102.1:18742542-18767542 GCA_024331685.1 Stegophilus panzeri
TCTTCACCAACTCTGATAGAGAGCACGTTCACTTCATTTAAACTCACGGTTGCCAGATATCACCAGAAAAGTCAACTCCAGTTTCCATGTTTTGATTTAGTCCCCGAAAAACTGCAGTATTATCAGCAGACATGGCAACACTGTACAAGGGAACCCATCTAAAAGGAACAACTGATAAACAAAGAAACCTAATAAAATGTAAAGACAGAAAATGTGCTTAGTTATAAATAAATCATTTAATATAAAAAAAATAGATATTATAATAACGTCATAAAACATAAATAAAATGAGAAATGAAATAATGTTTAATTACTATGTGTTGCATTTAATATCAATTTGACATTATGCCTAGTTCGCTATTTCCTTAGAAGGCTATTAGCCTTTTTCCTAATATGGATCATTTTTGTGGTAGTCTGCTTTTAATTAGGACTCTAATTAAAAATAAATAAATATTATAATAAATATTATATTATTAAAAATAAATATTTTATGCTTGTTTATTTATCAATTAACCAACAATATTTGTGTCATTGCTATTATTTTACGTCACTTAACAGTGACCATGAGCAGAGAGCTTACATTTAACTGTTTATGACAGACCTCCTGATTAAAGTTTAAACAAACAAAAAAAAAACTGCGATGAGGACGCATAATGAGGCCTCTGTGGCTGATTTATACCATATGGAATGCAGAGACTGTCACCACGAGAGAAAACTGTGCTGTGTACAAGTATTTTGAGCTATTTGAGTTGCCGTAGTTTGCTTTCGTTCTCAAACAATGATGGGTAAAGTAATCTTCCAGTGAGCGCGGGCGGTAACAAAACCCCCATGTTAGATGCAATTTAACTTGGTAAACTTAGATATTATATGAATATAGTAGCTAGTACTGGGGGAGGGAGACATGAAAAGGACATGGAAATATTTGTATTTCTTGAAAATGGAAAGCAAGCAAGCCCCTGATAGCTGTGTAACACCGCAGCTTCACTGCAGGTCTAATTGATTTCTTTTCAAATTAAATGACACGGACATTACCAATAGGTAAGTCCTGGCTATACTGGTATATACTGGAACTCGCGCCTTGAGACGCGTCACAAGTGTATATAATAATGCTGGTTTGATGCGGTCATGTGGGGTAGTAAAGAGAGAAGGTAATCGGGAATGCCAAACCAAAATGACTTGTGTTTTTCACGAGTCTCTGTCTTCAAGTCCAAGTCAAGTCTTGAGTCAGTTGTTCTCGAGTCCAAATCAAGACGCAAGTAATTTTTTTTGCAACTTAAGTGTGACTTGACTCCAAGTCGCAGACTCGAGTTTCCATTTCTGGTTTCTGAAAAAAATGGGAAATAAAATGTGACACACTTCATGCTAGTCAGATGATTTGTGTCGAGACCAGCGTGATTCAGTGTGACTAATTTCAAATTAACTCACTACATTTCACTAGAACTGCCAAACCTGTTCATGTAAAGTGAGCGGGGCTATGCTTGGGTAAGCTCCACCTTCACAATCACAGGACTGATGTCATTCGTTCCCTCACTTCCTGCTTGAGTGCTTACTTCAAAGCTAAACAAATAAACAAAAGTTAATTTAGTGAGGGAAAGCTAACTGATAAAGCAAAAATAAAGCTAACAAGTCAAAGCCAAGCTGGTGAATAAACACTAAGCTAGCAAGTGAAAATAAACCTAGCCAGTTAAAAGCATGTCGAACTAACCTACTTGGTAAAAACTAACCTAACGAATGACAGCTAGTCTCGTGAATAAACGCTAACCTAGCAAGGAAAAGCAAACTTGCGTGAAAGCTAACTTAGTGAGCAAAAATAAACATAGTGAGTAAAAACTATTCTCATGAGTAAAAGCTAAGCTAGCAACTGAAATCTAACCTAGCAGGCATTAAACAAAGTTACTGGGTAAAAGCTAATTTGCAAATGAACGCTACCCTAGTGAGTGTAAACCAACCTAGCAAGCAAAAATAAACCTAGTGAGAAAAAGCTAACCTAACAAGCAAAAGCAAACCTGCATGAAAGCTAACTTAGTGAGCAAAAATAAACAAAGTGAGTAAAAACTAATCTCATGAGTAAGAGCTAAGCTTGTGGGTGAAAGCTAACATAGCAAGCAAAAGATCATTCATAAGTGAGAGCTAAACTAGCAACTGAAAGCTAACCAAGTGAGTACAAGCTAAGCTAGCAAATAAACGCTAACCTAGTGAGTGAAAGGAACCTACTGTAGCAAGCAAAAATAAACATAGTGGGGAAAAGCTAACCTGAGTGAAAGTTAACCTAGCAAAGAAAGCTAATCTCACAAGTAAGAGCTGACCTAGCTAGATGACCGAACTAAACTACTGTTAGGGATCTAGAGATGGTGGTTGCTACGGAAACAGGTTTGACATTTTGACAGGATTTGGATGACAAGGAAGCATGTTGGTTTCTGCTTATTTACATAATCACGTATATTAATCACGAATATTTACAGATTCTACGATTACAGATGAGGGGGAATGTGTAGAGACGCTTGCACACTGTTTTTATTGATTTTTTTTAAGAAATAAAAAAGAAAAATATTATTCAACAAATTATTTTAATGATCTAAAATTTAGCTTCGAGGGAAGTTAAAGAAATTAAAATTTAATTTAAAAAAGACTTTAAAAAATGTTAAATACACAGTAGATGCTGATTAGCTCTAAGTTTCACTCTAGGTGTTTTGTGTGTGTGTGTGAGAGAAAGAGAGAGTGACAGAAATAGTGACATTTCCTGCAAGTTTATAAATAGCACGGATGACATCAGTAGCATCTGCCAGGGTTTACGCGCATGTGTATGTCTGTGTGTGCGCATGTGGCTGCTCCATCACTGGAGGTCTTTTTCCATTCACTCACCAATTACTGGAGGTCCTCAGGAGTGTGTATATTAATGCTCGCCCATCATAACAGATCTGAATTGACATACAGCATTGAAGTGGTGAAGAACAATCATAACGGGATCATCTCTCACTCACATCATTTCCAGAAATGGAAATCAGATAACTTTTCTCTCTTCTTTCATTAACGCCAGTCTGTGATGTAATCGCTGCTCAAGAAAAGACAATCAACCGAAAAAAAGACACAAAAATAAAACCTGCGTAATGTTTTTTCCCCTTTCATAAATTATTAATACTTCCCCTGAAACTGACGAAACGGGTACCATCTAGTTCTGCAAACAGTTATTTCAAGAATGAAGAATGACTTCAGCGTCCTTCACATCAATCAGGAATGTGATGTGTGTTAAGAATAAACTGCTTGTGGATACCGATTACGATTGACAAACAACAACAACAACAACAACAACAAAGTAAACAATAAAATAAGTATTTCTGTATTGCAAGGATTCGGAGGCAGAACTAGGCATGAGCTGGGAGTGTGATGTCACTAAACAAACTCCAGGGCTGTGAACCAATCATGCTTGACATGCAAATTCAACATTGTTCGCTTAACACATACGTTCTGTAGCTAAAAGTTTTCAAAATTTTTAGCGTAATCCTATAATTATAATAAATCTTACGTGATTGGTTCACAGCCACGGAGCTTCATGAATATTCGGTGCATTTTAAGGAGCGTGTAGAAATTTCAAGGCCACTATTTCTTAGAAATGCATTATACAAATAACTGTATTATTCCACATAAATTATTCAGCTATATTTACAGGAAAACTATCAACGACGGCATAGTGTGATGAAGCGGAGTCACGGTTACTAACTAAACCGGTTGTAATCCCTCCCATACCATGAGAACAGTAATTTTTTTTTTTATCCATTTATAGTTACATTTATTGTTGTGGGACATCTGTGAAAATAGTTCCTGTTAAGTTAGTAAGACAAAAATAAACAAATCAATAAAACAACAACAAAAAAGGCCCACGCAGCATCATGGTCCATAAACTCCTTTGTCCTGAAGATGTTGGAAAACTTTTAAATAATTAATTACTATAGAGATGATAACGTATTATAATGTATTCGAACGAGCGCATTAATGTAAACCTGTGGTTTGCAGTTGCACTACTGACAGAGAAAGTTATTTTGAGGACACGCTCGTCCTCGGTGTCCACCCTCGAGTTAACTGTCGAGTGTGTGGAGTCAAAGGATGAGTCGGCAGCAGCTAAAACAAAATGGGTTGTGTGTGTTTGTGTGTGTGTGTTTTTAAGGGTGTGTAGGCGCAGCTCTAACTCTCTAACTGTTAGACATTTGAGGTCTACAGGAAAACGGCTCGATGCGAATGCTGCCCACGACGGCTAAAGTCTAAATCCAGCAAGCCCCTCACCGTGGGGTGCCAGGAGTGAGTAATTTCTCCCACACACCCACTCTTTACCTGTAAGAGTGAGAGCTGAGGGTTCTGAGGAGGCGTTGCACCTGAACATCTCACAGGAAGTGACACAGAGGGGGAACCGGAAGGGACACAGAGAGAAAACTAACCGTGTGAAATGTCATTTATATATCAGTGAATTATTTAAACTGATTTGTTCTTGCACATGTACATGTGCAATGTTAACTGTACATTAGTTACTTATTTTTCAGTCATCTACAAATGAAAATATTTACTTACTTCTTTATTTTTACGGTATGAACTGTCATTGCATGGCATGAACACAAACTATGATGTGAATTCTATGAAGGTTCTATGCATAATGACCTACGAACACATGCACTGGAAAGGCATAATACCTAGTGTTGCACCTATTCATGCACAGTTCATAGCCATGGCTGTAACACATTAGTAAACTGTGAACAGAATCCATTATAAGTAGTGTTTATAACACATTATATTTCCAAGCCCCATTCTGCATAGTGCATTATGAATAGATAAAAGGGTGATATAATGTGTTATCAGCACTAGTTGCAATGCATTCTGTTATTATAAATGCTTTATAAACACCACAACACTACAGACTGAAATGCCCTTTTTAAATAATCATAACGATGATTTGTATAATGCCACATGAATATATCTTCATAGAAACGTTAGAGAATAAACAAAAAATAATTTTAACGTGTGTCTGACTGAATTAACAGAAAAATAAACTCAGTACTTCATATTAAATCTTGTTTTTTTGCTATTTTAATAATTAATTGTCACCATGTCTCTACTTTAAGCAAATAATGAAATTATTGTAAGTGTATAAATAAATATGTACTGCTACTTACTGCAAATATTTAAAAATTACAAATCTAAACACTGTTGTTGTTTTTTAAAAATAAATTAATAAACATAAAACCCCTTTGTGAACGTTTTAAGTTTGCAAACTTGACATGTGCCATCTTCAGCGCCATCTTCAAGCTATTTTTACGTAGTATTATAAAAAAAAAAAAAAAATTTATTTAAAGTCCACAATGCGTTATTCAATTCCCACTGAAACAGGAATTCAGGGTGGGACATATTGAGTGGCTCCTCCCCCATTTTAAATAGTCAATAGCGTTTAGCTTACCCCACAGCCAGGAAACCTACAACTGTTGGGGGCGGGACACTTCAGATTCTAGACAGCATTTGATAGGACAGAAAATCTGATGAGAAGCTGAAGTGCAGAATGATGTCATGAAAATCGTTGATCCGTATCGGTGGTAGAGAGAGACGGTACAATTTGAATGCGTACATCTTCTAAATGTGAGTTCTGTTATTGCTTTGGAGTGCACTCCGAAACATCTTATATATGAACTTAAGGCGAACATATTCATACTAAAAAGCCACAAAACTGCAATTTTGATTTCATGGGGACTTTAAGCTATGCAAACATGTAGCGAGAACACCAAAAATCTCACTGTTCACACTTTATAATAAAACTAACCACTTTGCTTTTCATTTGCACACAGATACACTTTTTGCTCCACCCACTTCACACTGCTCCACCCTTGCTCCGCCTCCTGACACTTAACGCTGTTTTTACACAGGCTTATTCTTAACAGAGCAACTTTCGGGCTGATACGAATAACAGCTTACTGTAACCATAGCAACTGTCTGTTATAACGTTTAGTGTATATATAAAAATATCTTGAATGTCGCAAAGATTCTTCCTCCAAGCACTCTGTCCTCCATGTTTGCTTTTTCTTGCTTTTTTTTTTTTTTTTTTTTTTTGCATTTTCTGCGGCCTGCTTGTTTGCGTTCGATTTCTGAATGGTTTTTCCGAACTTGTGGAAACCACTGTGTCACGGCAGGAATTTCCTGATTCCTAATTGATTACAGAACTACATTAAATGTGAGTTAGTGGAAAACGGCTGATGAGAAAGCAGCCTAAAGCACCAACGCTCATTTAAAAATGAATGACTGTGTCTGCTTTCTCATGATGTTGCTGGTGTGAATGCAGGATAACATCTAATAATGACTCAGTCAACACCGTCTTATAATCCTACATGCAGTGAGAGTCAATAAGAAACCTTCATTTTTACACATTGCAAATGAATGGCCCTCTGGTCAAACTGACCCGTGTATCATTTTAAATATTTTGTTTCCCACGTGAAACTCGGCGGCCTTGGCTTGTTTTCTATGATGAACCGGTACAAGAAGAGGAAAAAAAACAAACAAAAAAAAACAAAAAAAAAACCCATTCACATCACTTATAAGGTCCTCAGGTCAATTTGCTCCAACTGATTACTAGAGTAAACGGGGGGGCGATGTGAGTGATTGTGGTGTGCGTTACGAGACGTTCATTGACTGTAAATGGTTTTGGAAAATGATGGTATGCAGACATAAAAGAAATATTCAACTCTGAGAGACACCACAGAGAGCGGAGTGGTGATGATAGATGTGCAAGAAAAGAAAAAAGAAAAAGGCAGTGGTTTGGAGATGATCCAGGAAACAGAATGCGTAGGCGGTAGTTTGAGGCGTACAGGTGAAGTACAAAAATAACGTACGTAACGACTTAACATAATTTAAAAGTCAATCGGTCTGACATATGGACTGCATGTGAAACGAAGCGGAGGAAAAAAAATTCCAATCGAGAGAAAAAACACTAACCGCAACTTATTTCCTCAAAGGTGAACATGGAGATTAAAATCTAAAACGAATCAGTGGCTCGGCCTACATCTCATATAGTGCACTTCTCTGGCGACGAGCTTCAGAATCTTACAAACTGTTTGCTCAGAACTTTTGATCACCATGACACAATGATCTATCTGAAGCAAGATAATAATCACAAAATGGCGCCTTTAAAATGATTTCAGCCTTTGATTTAAAACGGCAAGCAAAAGTAGGCGGCTCTTTGGCCCAATTATTGATGAGATTACAAGATGATATCAACTGTCTAAATAAGAAACGACTGCTTACAAATCAGATTGTAGATCAATCGAGAAACGTTTTGCTTTGAAATCTGCATTGGTGATGAGAGGTTAGAGAATATAAGACCTGATTCAAGATAATGAGCAAAACCAGACATGGCACAGATCCGGTAACCGTGATAAGTATCGGGCTGATATCAGCAAAACAAAATGGTGGATCGGATATGAAAGTGGACAAAAAGAATGGATTTGAAGTTTCTTTTTCTTAAATTCTATTTACAATATACAGGATTTCTGTGTGAAAGCTCTGGTATTTATTTTTTCTCATTTAGCTATTTATTTCCATCATTTTAAGTAGTAGCTTAGCAGTGTTTAAAGAAATTAGGTATCGATATCGGTTTCTGTTTCGGAAAAGAAAAAAGTGGCATCTTCACACCTCTAACCTGGAGTCATGTAAACGTATATAACAATTTTTCTTTCTCGTAAACGTATTCGTTTTTGCTTTCAGGTGACATGTGGCTTTCTGGAATCTGAAAGGTTCAGTATGTAATTTTCAGAAGAAAAGAAAACATTTGAACACACACTAATTAGGCAAATTTATAAAAGCGGTCTATTTACTGTATATATTGAATATTTAATTACTTCAATGAACAACGTAATATAAAATTGTTTGTGGAGTTAAGTTCAGCATGCAGCTTTTATTACGCCATTCATGTAGCTAGCGTGATAAGATGAAAGTAGGTTTTTGTGGTTAGTGCAGAATTAGTGGATGTTTTTCCCCCTTAAAAACATGTGCAACTAGTATATAAGGAGCTAAATTATTATAATTAACTGTCAAGCAGTGCGATGTGATACCTAACCAAGTGCAAAATAATACAGAAATCAAGTCATTTTAGGTTTAAAATGATCATTTTTAATATTATCATAAGAAAGGAGAGCGGAGAATGCAACAGCTCTGAGCTTCGTGTCTGAAAATTGATTAAAATCGATTGTTTTGTGGACTTTCTGATTTGATACCTTTAAATTTCGGGCTTGTACTTTTTACTGGGAGAAAAAAAAAAAAGTAAATGAATAAATTTCATGACTCACTGAGGTCGAGGACATCGTCGGTCTTGATGAGGTCTTCGGGGCGTGTCAGGGGCAGCTGTGTCTCCGGTTCCCCTTGCAACTGCAGGGACAGAGCCCGCAACATGAAGAACACACGGATAGCCTGTGCAGGAAAAACACACACACGCACAGTTATTTTTCGTATCCATGTGAGTTTGGAGTAAACATGAATGAAGTTCATTCTTTCTGGAAATGAAAGATTGAACTGTCTGTACAGCACTTCAGTGTGCTCTATAAATAGACTTGACATTGAACATGCTGTCTAAACTGCACGGCTGCATGCAGATGGAGTTTTATGGAGGAAATAAAAGCCTTCCTGATAACTTCCCTGGAAGGAAAGGGCCTCGCCAAGGCAAGCCAAATTTTGTGAGCAGGTGGAGCCGTAATGACATAACTGCCTTTTGCGAGTGAATATAATGAGTCCCATCAGGAGTTCCTTGAGCTCACGCGATTCTCAGAACTAAATTATAGCCGGAGTTCTCTGGAAGCTTTTGAGAGAAACGCTGCACTCTGACGCTAAGCCTCATGATGAATTAACTTGGACCACAAGGGAAACAACGATCAGACTGTTCTCCATTGTGTGTGTTAATTGCTTTTTCAGTCATGGTGTTCCTCAGACTCCAGACAGGTTTATCCTGAAGCTGCACCTGCTCTGTGTAATTAGTGTGTAGTGACCCATTTTCACCTTTGTGTTTATAAATAGCTAGGTGTCTTTTTTTTTTTTGTTGTTGTTGTTGTTTCAACCTGAAAAATGCCACAATCTTGATTTAACACCAACATGCAGAATTATGGCATCTGTTTATTTTTAAGATGACTCTTATCTTCAAAGCTCTCCTCATCAAAAAAAAAAAAAGGATTGGCTCTGAGAGCTGTAATTATATTTATCATTTCATTCATAAAAATTGCACACAAACAAAAATCAAACCTGATCTCCGAATGCCTTTTGTGTTTATTACGTGACGGGACAGGGTGGAGACATTCCTCAATTTCAACATTACACCAAGACGTGTACCCAAAAAATAATTAAATATTTTTAAAAAAGTGGCGTAAGATGAATAATATAAAACTGGTTCCATTCACCTCCACAGGCTCTTTTTTTTTTTTTAAAGAGCGTATAGGTACATCATGACCAAGTTATACAGAAACACGCCCTTAATGTGTCACATGATCTCAGAATAATTACAACTGTTCCTGGGGAAAAAAAACCCCAGAGAACACACCTAAACAAACACTATCATGAAGAACATGAAAAGATATGAAAACAAATCCGGGACAAACTTCTGGAAGGACCAGGTGAGTACACCTCTGATATCACACCTGGCACAGCGATATCTCCGGGGAATTCTGGACTGAAATGGAGAATGACTCATTGTGTTTCACAAGAACTGTGGAATCACATCCTACATGTTCCAAATGGACCATGTTTACTAACAACGCATTTTTTTGATTTTCCATTACCGGCAGCCATGTTCATATTGTCCATCAACTGCTACAAGCTCAGCCCCTTTTACATCACAGCTAAGTGCACAAAATTTCACGTGTTTAAAAAAATATATTGCTAGACTGGATTTGCCAATGTACTAATGTACTATACAGCAAAATATTCGCCAAAATGAATCAGAAAGCATTAACGGTGGTTTAGCTTACAAATGGAACGCAAAAGGCTTATAAAAATACGATTTTTATGAATACTTCATAATATGCTTCTTCTACAGACTTTAAAAATCAGGCTGCCATCTTAAACTATAAAAGAAAAGTAACTGTATAGTTTTTACTTTTTAGTTTTAAGTCTACTGTTTTTTTAAAATAATATATTACTAGAATACATTAAAGTTATTAGAATTTATACTTTAGAAATCATTTATTTTCCTGGACATTGTAGACAAACCTTTATATATACAGTCCCAACAACCTCACAGGGCAGGCGTGAAGGTATCACAATCCACTATTGAAAAAGACTGCGAGAACAGAAATAGAGAGGCCACAAGATGTAAACCACTCATAAGCAGTAAGAATCAGAAAGCCAGATTGGAATTCGCAAAGAAATACAGAGACGAGCCACAAAAGATCCGGAACCAAGATGAACCTCTACCAAAGTGTGGAGAAAGAAAGGATCTGCTCATGATACAAAACAGAGAAGCTCATCTGTGAAACATGATGGAGGTAGTGTCATGGCTTTGGCTTGCATGGCTGCTTCTGGAACGGGCTCAATAATCTTTATTGATGATTGAACTCATGATGGTAGCAGAAGGATGAATGCAGATGTTTACAGGAACAATCTGTCTAACGATCTACAGAGAAATGCATCCAATCTAATCAGCAGGAACTTCATCATGCAGGAAGACAACGATCCAAAACACACTGCCAACTCAACAAAGGACTTAAACAGGGGGGAAAAGTGGAAAGTTTTAGACTGGACAAGTCAATCACCCAACTTTAACCCAGTTGAAATTGAAATGTCTTCAATGTACAGCAAAAACAACACAACTGGCCTTGCTGTTACAATATTTTAGGAAGGGACAGTATACCATCCTTAAGCATCGTGATATGATATTTGTGTCACATCACCTGCCCCTCGATGCCTGTGCTTAAATAAATCTAGAGAATATAATATGGAATAAATACGTGTCAAGTCTAACTGGACAGTGCATGCTTTTGCATACAAAAACCCCCCAAAACATCTATTTAAAGTATGTGATATTTTCAGGTTATTTTCCTCCCTCCTACTCACTCTGCGTGTTTTCTCCATGTCTCCACATGGCAGCCGCTTCACAAAGTCGATCCCGGTCAGCGGTGTTCCAGTAGGAGGCAGGAGTATAGACGCATCCATCATGAGATACTCCACATTTAGAGGCTTGCTCTAAACACACACACACACACACACACACACACACACAACAAAACAATGACTATCCTAAACAGCGAATTTCTTTTGTAGCAGTCATATGTTTACAGCAGAAACACAGTCACAAGTGGTTCATTTTAAACAAAAACAATGACACACTTGCAAAATGGACTCACTGTCATGCTCCTGTATTCGTCTTCAAACATATCCAGAAAGATCTCCTCTCCCTGTGGGCAAAAATAGAACAGTTCCAGAGAACAAGGAGTGTTGAGGCTAAAAAAAAGAAAATGTAATACAAAACAGATCCGATACATCCAAACAGAAAGAAGAGGCTTTTTTCCTGCACTTTATTCAAATATAGAGCTTGTAAATTAAAAAAAAAAAAGAGTTTATATACAGAAAAATAAAAGCGTCAGAGATGCGTTTAAAACTGGAATTTATTTATTATCCATGTATCTTTTTATTTACAGATGCTCTGTGATGGGGAAATTGAAAAGCTGCACATTTTATTTAGGAATCTAAATGAAATGGACTCTATGGATCAAATTGCCCAGTGCATTATGGGTATTCTATATTAACCTGAGTACATCATATCTGCACAGGCAGATATGACAGATATTGGCAGTGGCAATTCAAGATCTTGGAAGTATAAAGCACTATCAAAGTTAATGTTTAAATATTTTGTTTATATATATATATATATATATATATCTCTTTATGAAGTTTTTAATACAAACCTTATAAGTGTTACAATTCTGCATTAGGTGTATACACGGTGGATTTTTTCTTACTTTTTTCTTTAACAGATTACTTATCATATTTTTAAGATGTGGAATGTTAAGTGTATTAAAATGTGGAATTTTACTAGCACAGGTGGGCCCCAGTCGTTGCTTCACAAGTCCCAAGTCAAGTCTAATAAATCAAAGTCAAATTACAAGTCCTTAACTCTAAGTTTCAAGTCCTAAACAAATCATAATGTGCTCATACTGTTCACAACATGGGCCATCTGGGTTCCACATGGGCATGGGCTCCGATAAAAGTGACAAAAATATCATATCATGATTCTTCAGGACATTTCTACGATACACGCTGCATATCACATATAATTTAGCTAACAAACTGTCTGCAAAACAGTAGTAAAATAACCAAAAAAAACCCCAAAACATTAAACTGAGTTTGACAATACTTTCCTTTAATGCCTACAAAGACAAAGATTATTATGTTTTTAAAAAACGATGGCAAATCAACACCATCCATTCAGTTCCATTTCATTTGTAATTTATAAAAACGTTAAAAAAAAAATACATCACTATACCAACGATATCTCAGGAAAGTGTATTGCGTAATCATTTATCACAATATCGATATTATAATGATATATTGCCCAGCCCTACTCTGTCGTCGGGGAACGAGCACTCTTTCAGCTTTGTTGCTGTCTGCTTTGGACTCAAGCTGATTGGCTGTCTGACTGGTTTGAACGTTGATTCTGGAAATAAAAACGGATGCTGATTTGCTGACTATTAAATATTTGTTGTGTAAAAGAACAGCTGATTCACTGCACACTGTTAAATGTATCATTTTTAATCTTTGGTTTTGAAAATGTATCAAGACTTCCCAGTGAAATGGCTCGAGTCCACGCGAAGTCACTGACCTCAAACTCAAAAGTCTTCTTTAATTATGTCAAGTCGAGTCAAAAGTCAGCAAATTTGTGACTCGAGTCCAAGTAAATGTGACTCGAGTTTGCAACAGTGGTATTTTATTATACTTTTTTAAAAACAATTTCTCATTACAATCTTAAAAATTTGATGAAACATTTTTTTTTCCTCACTAGCCTTTCTTTTTTCCTCTCAAAGTTATTAATAAGACAATAAACAAACAAACCGCCTGTCATGTTACCAAGAAACCTATAATGTAAATGCATACTTTGCTTTTCTATAACGCAATTATAAATTTTGCAAGGTAGCACTACTTGTATTGTTCTCCACTTGATATATTGCTTTGCTTGTAAGTCGTTTTGGATAAAAGCGTCTGCTAAATGAATAAATGCAAATGACTGTTTCCTGAAAACACCTTTTTTCACTGTTTGCACGTGATATGAATGTGGAAGAAATGAGTTTATCGGACCTGCTGATCACGCCGGTGTCCAATTTATTATTTGATAACATGACTGCAATTTATTTGACCTTTTTTATTTGTTATTATTACACCCACATGCTGAGACGGCAGAAAACGATCCGTGCTGTACTGCTCACATGAACGGTTTCAAATCGTTTTCACATAGAAAAGAATATATTTTCATAAACACTGCTGGTGTGCACGGACTCTGACTGTTAGTGCTGACACCGGAGACTCCTTCCATTAACGTGAACCAAACTTCTCCAAACACGGATTACTTTAGAAACTGTAACGTATTAGAACGAGCGCATTAATATAAACCTGTTATTTGCGGCCGCGCTGCCAAGCACCACTGACCCTTCTGACCAATCAGAATCCAGCAGTGTGGTATTTTTTTTTTGTATGGTTCAACAGTGCTGTGGTACGCTTATTTTTAATCATAATGTAAACGAGTAAAATGCAGAGGTGCTTTAGTAACACTAAACACAGAGGTGTTTATAGTAAGCGGGATGTGTTCTTGCAAGTAATGAATCTTTTGTGCCATCAATAGCAGCGCACATCTAAAAATGGATGTCCCAAGCCTTGGAATAGATCATCCTGAAACGCTTCAGGCAGATTCTTCTGTTTAACTCTGCAAATTTGCATGCATAAGACATTTTTTCCCCCTACATGATGGTTCACGGCGGAGCATCCAAACAAATCCAGTACAACAAGAACAATCCGGTATATTTCCTGCGTATATCCACACTCAGTGAGAAGTTATGTGAGAATGAAATGTACTGAAACTGAAAGAGTATATGATAAACCTTTCAGTTGGAGATGATTACACAATGGATTTGGTTTACACTTACTTTTTGGTTTGTTTGTCTAGGGAGTGACCCAAATTTTAGTCTGTGACAAAGCAATTAAAACTGAACTGAGTATGCAATCACAAACCAGTCGAAGAGACGTTTATTTAATATTTAATTATCTAATTTTTTTTTGAAGATTCTCAGTAACATAAGTTGGTTTTGAAAAAAAAAATTGTATTAAAAAAAAAAAAGAACGCTGGTGAAGGAACGACTGATTATAGCTGCTCTAACATAACATAACTCACACCATCACACCACCTGTTACTGAGTATTTTCCTAGAACAGCATGACACACACTGGTTTATTCCTCATTTTCTACACTGCTAATGCAATACTAGGTCGAAAACTAGCATACATGACAAGATGACAAGTCACACCCGTTTTTTTGGGAAGAGCTGCTGCATGACAGAGAGACGTTGCTGCAGTGGTTGTTTGGGGGGGTTTTTTTCTCAAAGAATTTGTAAAAAGATCTGCCATCAGATTTATCTTTGCTCTTTGAACAATTAAAAAAAAAATTTCACTGACTATGAACAGACCATAATCTATCCTCGAACGTTTAGCAAGACTGTAGAAAAGAAGAAGGAAAAAAAAGAAAGCCAGTGAGTGTGGTGAAGGTAGAGAAACCTGCAGCTCCCTCTCTGAGCCACCCTGAGACCACAATGTGGGAAAAACTCTGCGCTGAGCTGCTACACCATCAAACGTCTGGGTGACTCGTGGGAACCTCTCGCGCTGCCATACCAATAAGCAGTGTGTGTGTGTATTTTCAAGGAATGCTGCTGGTCTGACAGGTTTAGACAACGCACTGCCAGAGTTCCCCAAACAGAAATAAAAAAAATCTGCTGATCGTCAGGATGAGCTGTCAGTGTTTAACATGTTAGTATTATTTCAGAGGTGACAGAGGATTTATTGGAAAACGTTTGTTCTGTGAGCCAAAAACTAAATCTTAATATATTTATAATATATATAAAACCCTAACCCTTTTTATGTTGTTTTTATTTTCTTTTCATAACCCTAGAATGAAAGCATGTTTAGCTTACCTTGTAAAATCGCCGTAGAAGATGAAGACTCTCTTCTCTTGCACCCTGGAAAAGAAAACGGCATTGTTATGAAATTTATAAATGCATATGTAAGACAAATTGGCTCTTTATGTTTTCGTAAACGTTTGACCGTTACTCTGAATAACACATTTGCACTTTTATGAGACGGCAGAGAAAAGAGGAATAGATCATGAGATTGAAATTTTTTGTTTTACTTTATCCCACAGTGCTGTTTTATTCTGGATCCTGACTGGTCAGAAAGTGGTGATTAATTTCCTATAAAATTAATATGTTATCGTTTCTACGGTAACAGCTCTTTCACAGGGGCTTGTTCGGTGGACGTTCTACTAATAATAAACAGATTTATTAAAAAAAAAAAAAAAAAGGGGTATAATCTTTGATATGGTGAAGTTTAAATGTTTATGGAAGGAGTCTCCCATGTCAGTGCTTTGTAACGACCTGAGGTAAAGCTGTAACTTTTACAAAAGTTTTCCGACATCATCGGGACAGAGGAGTTTACGCTTTTTGTGGTTTCTCAGTAACACGACAAGCTGCGTTTTTTATTTATTTATTTTTGTTTAAAAGTATGGAGTACATGCATGATGTGTCGTTCTTTAATAACAATAAATTGCTGTGGCATAAGAGGACAATAATCCACATCAAGGTGGGAACAGTAACCCTTCCTACAACAGCCTGTGACAGGCTGTGTTTAGTCATGGTGTGCTTTACAGTTTACTGTAAAACAATCAAGAGCTTGTATGTTATTAGATTACTTTGTACACAGACTTGAATTACCGGATCCCTGTACGATTCCTCATAATGGGAAATTTTTCACTTTTACGTTCCCTGTTAGGAAATCAGGAACTTACAGGAAATGTACGATGTTCCTCCTTTCAAATCCTCAAATCCTTTCTTTTAATAGCTCTTAGTAATTTTGAAGCGCACTTCATTTTGTATTACTGACCATATCCATATCTTTCCCTTTTTATATACACAGTATATACAGTCAGTATTTTTGAACACAATTTGTTCCCTCTTTGAATTACAGTATGGTGTATTTTGTCTAGTGTATTTACTGCTCTTTATGGTAATTATTTTCATTGTTATTAAAGGTGCTTTACAGCATCTGCCTAAGAACTTTTACAAGAAATATGACCGACTTCCTGTAAATACCAGTTTTCTTACCAGTAAAAAGTAAAAGTAAAACAGTTTTAAAGAAGTCAGTAAAATAAGAGGGAGTTTCCCTTGAGGATCGAGTAATTTAGGTTGTAAAATTCCTGCTTGTTTCAAACAAGCCTTGACTCATTCTCTATCTCTTGTATATGTAAATCTGTACAGTCTGACTGAGCCACACGGGTGCGCTGTGATTTATTCAGAAACTGTATTGCAGCGGGTCCCGGTGCTACCCAGATTCCTGATGACGCGCCTGATGACGGTGGATGCGTACCTCCAGACAGGCCAGATGGACGTCCTTCACGATGCACCGAGTGCCGGACAGCACCGACTGCTTCAGGAGAAGACAGCTCAGCTCCAGAGTGGCCAAGCGCACCCTCCCGTCTGACAGAGATGAGAAATATAAACAACAACAAGCAGAAAATATTAACATCATAAATCACTCGTTACTAATCAGTCCAAGTTGAAACAAACAGCAGAGGCAGCGGTTCAGGTTCACTCGAGGTCACTGCTTAGGAAAAGTACGTTACTGTAAGGAAGTAATCTACATAAGTTATTGTGGTGGTGGTATTCATCAAAGGCAGTTACATCATATTATTCGTATTCGAGTTTTTCAAAAATTTAAATGATGGCTAAAATCTGAAAAAAAAAAAAAAAAAACCTGAAAAAAACCTAAATAATAACAATAATAAGAAGACGACAATTAAAAAAAAATTAAAAGATAAACATTTTACATTTCAAATTAAGTACAAAATCACATCAGCTGCTTCAGTAGTCAGTAATTAAATTTATAAAAACGTTACTTTTAAAATAAGTAAATAAATAAACGTTTTTAAAAATATCTTGGTATTGTGACATTGTGTACTGTGACAATATCGTTATTATATCGTCATATTGCCCAGTCCTAATATAAAGCAACCCTGAGTTTTGACTAAGGCACTGTATAAATCTATTTTTAGTAATTTTCTCAATACTCAAGGTTGTTGACGTCAAACAAAACACACTGATGCCAAACAAAAACACACATAACGACAGAAAACAGAGTGAAAGAATGTGTAGTACCAAATGTGCAGGGAATGGGTGAAGGGAACTTTTAAATAACCATTTTTCAGGTTTGTGATAATGTTCTAAAACCTAACACGCAAAATGTGTTGGTGTTGAATCAAATTTCTTCTTCTTCTTTTTTTTTTGGTCGTAAGAGTATGAAGACAGCTGCGTCTCTACACGTTAAATAATAAAAGTGTGTGTGTGTGTGTGTGTGTGTGTGTGTGTGTGTGTGTGTGTGAGCACCTGGCAAAGCAGCATGGTTCATGACTCTGATCAGTCTCTCCACCAGAACATGACTGTAGCTGTTCCTCTCCTGACCTGGAACCGGCAGCTGGATCTTCTCCAGCAACTCTGGGTTTATACCTGCATGCACACGCGCACACACATTTTCAATAAGGTATAAGTCAGAGGAATGGGACAGACATGTAAAAAAAACCAACAAAAAAAAAAAAAAGTTTTTTAAAAAAAATTATTATTATTATTTTTTTTTTTACAGCATTCATGTGTGTACGTGCGAGCTTACGTGCGTGTGAACACATGCTTTGGATCACAGTCCTGCTTGATGATCCAAGTTATAACAAGACTGCAGGATTTATTTATTTATTTTTTTTAACCTTTATTTTACCAGGAAGATCGAATGATCTCTTTTGCAAGAGGAACCTGGCCAAGGATATAATCATTCTCACAACACTACAGCTTTACACGAGTTTAAACGAGTCCTTTTTGAGACATTCTATGAGTTGGTTTTTCCTGGCATTTATTTTTATAGATCATTTTATTGTAAGAACTCAAAAATGATCCTCAACGGCAGCATTTCAGTTTCATTGGAGGTCGCAGGTTTGTAAAATGACCTTACTATCAGGAACTAATGTACACCATCCACTGTTGTGGCATTTCATTAAAGGCAGTTACATCATATTATTTATCTCGTATTATTAGATTAACGCTATTATTTCTATTACAGAGTAATGAGACAGACAGTGTTACGGCTCCTGTCAGAAATATTATAATTAATGAATACTGTTTTAAGAAATCTAAAGTGAAATGAAATGCAAAAATTACAAACAGGAAGTAGAAGCGGCAGATTAGGCACAAACTATTCAAATAAGCATTCTGTTGTTTGATAAATGTCTTGTTGCTTAAATTACATCTTTCTAAAGGTAATCATAAATGTATGCAAACTTTCACTCTTAACCATGTGCCATGAAAACAAAGAACCAAAATAAACAAATAAATAAATAAATAACTAAATCAAACCAAACAAACAAGAATAAGCTGCTACATTTAACCTGTCCCTATAATAAGACAAGGCAGTGTTTCAGGGCCTATTTTTTAAAAAAACAAAAAAACAAACAAGATTAATTTTAAAAAATGCAATATTTAAGAGTAAAAAGTCACAACATGTGATATTCTGACAAATAATTTGAAATATTATGAGAATACATATTACAACAAAAAAAGGTCATAATACTTAGAGAGAAAAAAAACCCTCAATATGTGAATAAAGTCTTAATACTATGGCAGAATGGTGCATTTCAGATCCACAAAGAAAGAAAGAAATAGTTTTAAAAAAAAATTATAATAATATTAATAATACTTCAGTACCAGATATTTTATTCTCAAAATACTGTAATTTCTTTTCTCATGATATCATAAACTCTTTTTTTTTCCCCTTGTAATGTTACGACTTTATTCTTAAAATATTATGAATTTTATTTTTTAAACAAACAGTAGCCCCCAAATCCTGTCATAATATAAACTACTAAAATTTTTTTTAAAGGCCTAAATGCGATAAAATATTAATAGAAATAAAACAGCACTAAAAAATAACAAAGTAAATTTGATTACTTTTACTGAAAATATTACATTAAAAAACAAATAAATGACAAATTAATTCACTAATTAGTTATTCATCTTTCCAAATTACACAGCAATTAATAACACAAGTAATCAATAACCCAATCGAATGATTAATTAATTACTGTGTAATGTGGAAATATGAAGAGTTAGTTGGTTGGTTAATTAGTTAGTTAGTCTTTCTGGTCACAGCAAGACACTGTGATGTAAAAATGGGGGAAAAAATTACAGCCAATGTGAACAGGACTGAAATGTGACGTGACCGATGATATGATTATTGTAATAAGGCTTTATACACACTACATTACACAGCATATTGTCTGTGTGTGTGTGTGTGCGCATGCGTGCACGTGTGTGTGGGTGTGTGTGTATACCTTTGCTGTGAGACATGGCGAAGAGGAGGCAGAGGACAAAGAGGGCATTGTAGTCCTCCTTCTCACAGTCCAGGGCGTTGTACACCATGTCCAAGAAGGGCCTGCATGACACACATATGCACACACGCACGCACACACACACGCGCGCACACCACTGTCACTTTCACACGTTCTTCTGTCAGACACAAGAAACTCCCAGACTGCATCTGGACCTCATCCAAATTGAGCCACAAAAATAAACACTGATATCTGTATAATATTTAAACAGTGAAATTAATTTCAGCCCTAGTAACAACACCGTTCTGCTGTACTCTCAATAGTGAGCATATATAGTATAGCGAACAGGAAGTCATTTGGTATTCAATTAACACAGTTACCTAATCCTAAGTTAGCTAATCATAGTGATAATTAGAATGTATGGGATAACAGGAGGACATTTCGAATTTATATATTCGTATGTATGCATTTATACATCCTGGAATATTTTGTGATCCTAGGCAACGTTTAGCCACGTATTTACTTATAAAACGATAAAAGCACAATTTCAGTTGTTTACGTGAGCTACAGCTACCTGTTCAAGTTTGTTTGCGCCACAGGCTCATGAATAGTTATTTTGAATACTAATAAAAAAGGAGCACCTGCTCCTCTGTCCCTCCGTTCCTGCAGCGGCTGCGGCGGTTTTCTCCTCATCTGTGATGTTCTGCTCAGTCAGCATGGACACGTCTGAGATCTTACACTTCTCCATCACCACCATCTCAATCTCTACACAGACACACACACACACACACACACACACAGAGATACAGAGTCCCTGTTCATCACATCACACTGCAAAAATCTACACTAGGGTAAAAGTCACTAGGGTGGGGGGGTGGGGTGGGGGTTGGGTGGGTGCACAACTTAAACAGAAGACAGCCCAGTAAAGGTCACACAGCAGGACGGAGATGGACGCGTCATTATGAAACCTTGGCGTTGCTTCACTACGGTGGTATTTCTGCAGAACTCCTACAGTAGAAACCACAGACAGGCAGTCTAGACTTATTCAACTTTGCCGTCACCCTAAAATATTGGTGATCAGGTCAAAGTGACCACTAAATCAACCACAAATCTTTTTTTCATTTTATGAACATGAGCTTCTTCCTACAATTGATTTATTATCTACTGCAAGAAACAATTATGTTGGTCTTTTCAAATGGAAGATTTCAGTCATCAATAAACAGTATATCACACACAGTATATAAAGTGGGGTTCAAACGTCTGAGTGAAAACGCTGCCGTTCTGCATTCTCTTCCAATTTAATACGACGTGTTTCATTACTAAATACACGCATTATCAGCATGAAAACTCGGAAAAGAAACTTTTATAAGAAGTTTTATATGAATTTCCTAGTATTTGGTCGTTTGGATATGCAACCAAATATTAAGTGTTATTTACTTTAAGACTATCTGTTCTTATACTTTTGCTCACCTAAAAATTGGGTGGTCTGCCACCAAAGGTGCCATGTTTTAAGTCGTTTAACACATCTAGACGTAAATATAAGCAACAGAACGCTGAAATTCTGATCGATCATCTCATAGTCATCTATCGATCTGAAACTCAAATGTCTTCAAATGTATAGAGAAAACAATCAAATTGGCCTTGCGGTTCCAATACTTTCGGAGCTGGCTGTACCCATACCACCCCTCATTTATATGCATTTCTTATATACACACGTTAGTTATTTCACTGCAACTACATCAGCTCGATGTTGCACAGCATTGTATTGCACATATCTACACTTTATTCCTCATATAGTCCATACTTTCAGAAACTCTGCTTTATGTAAATTCTGCTTTACTGCACATCGTACTGTGTGTGACCAGTAAAATTTGGATTTGACTCGGTGACAAGTTCAGGGCCTAGCCAGGAATCATCCACTGATGTAAAACAATCCTAACTTGTTTACAGATGCTGCAGTTTCTCCGTGAGCCGTGGACACGCGGCTGTCAGACTGTTATCACAACTATCATGAGAATGACCATGAGGTGGACGGCACAGAATGAATGTGGACCAAAGTGACCACTGGCACATGGACGGGATGGAAAACTGGCAGTGGAGAGCTCTGGGAACTGACGCTGTTTGGACAAATCAACTTCTGAAGAATACAGAGTTCCAGCAAAAATCCAGATTCTGTTCCTTACTGGGAAATCTGGTGGAACTGAAAGTCCTGAACATGGTGAAGCAGGTTTTAGCATCCTGAGTGTGAAGCAAAGTTTGTCTGGAGTCAAGATTAATTCTGAGAAACATTATATGTTTTTCAAACTAGAATAATTCATAATTCTGATTAATGTATGTTACTCAGATTGTCCAGGCAAACTATTTTGGTGAAACATTAGGGATATTGTGCAACAATTATTACGATTATAGCCATGAATCACAGCGGTTCTGAGTCAGTGCTGGTAAGTTCTAATAATTAAGAGAAGGAAATCTTATAGGCATGTTTGTTTTGTTTTTTTTAAATCATATCCTGTGAGGTAAAATGTGCATAGACATTACAAAGGAAAAAATTAAAAAGGAAGCTAATATGATTTTCACACTAATTAGGGCGTTATTTAATTTGTATTAAAGAAGAGATTTATAGCTTATACAGTTCTAATTGGAACTAAAACGCTGGACAAGCCACACCCACAAATGACAAGAGTACCAGACGTTCCACGCCCACAAGTGTCTGGTTTCTCGGCAATTTCCTAACACTACTTCACGTAAACGAACATTTGTTAATTTAATAACATTATTCAGCTATTTTTCTGCAACTTTTTCCTATATTTCCTGTGTTTTGATTTCTGATTTGTCTTTCACTTTGCATTTGCTTTTATGTAAAAGAGTATGATTAATTTTTTTTTCAAACTAAAATCTAAATTCAAACAACTCAAATCTGATTGGATCTCGTCAACAGCCAATGAAATTTAAGAGCAAGAAAACAAAGAATGTAGCACATAGATCAAGGGAGAAAAAAACCTTCAGAGACGCAGTGAAGTTCCAAAATGGAGGACGTCATGAGATAGCAGAACAAATTCGAAAAGGTCAAGACATGAATCTTTTGGAAGGGTCCTCCACGTTCATTGAGATTTAAAAAGTTAGCTAAAGAGTGAAATCTGATAGCCATAGCGTATCCAAGGCTTAAACTTGGATTAAAGTCAACGTGTGATGGAAAGACACCGCGCTATTTATAAGGACAGTATTAGCGTCACTTGGAGGCCAGTTCAGAGAGCAGCTCCACGGCTGTAGGGGGCGCTCTGGAGAACAGAGGATCAGTCAGTGATGGTGGGACATTCATCCGGGGCCACTCACCTTCCGTGTCCCCACTCGTCCTGCTGGCCTTTGAGCTAGCATCTGTACCTTTAGCCTTCTCCTTCTCTTCATCTGGGCCTTCCTCGGCTCCTCTCTCCTCCTCGTCCTCCTCCCCCACGTTCTTGTAGTTGGGCCTCTTCTGCGTCTTCTTCCTGCCTCGATGCCGGCTCATCTCCAACGAGCGCTCCAGACTCTCCGTCGGCTTGGTGAAGCGGCGCACTCCAGTGTTGGACTTGGGGGAAAAAACCCACAGAAAACATGCCTGTCTATAAAATCAATGTACAAAGACAATTCAATATACCAGCACCTGCTAGAGCACACAGAGTGTCTGGAGACTATAATATATACAGTGAGATACAGCGAGACAGCATATTTAGAAAATATCTGATTTTTACAAAAACATAAAAACACGGTAAAAAAAAAAAAAAGTACTACAAACATGACTTTTAAAAAGTCTTTTTTTTTTTTTTCAACAATTTTCAACGTAACGTAATTAGAAAAATTCTAATTATTGCAACATCACAAAAAAATGACCTGTTATTTATTTGTGATATTTATAGAACTAAGTGATCAAGTTAAAAAGCTTAATCCTTTTCTGCATTACTTTTATCCCCTCAAATACAAAACAAGACTATAAAGTTGATTAATGTTTGTAAACGTAACTAATTTCCATTTTTGACGTCACATGCTTCACTTGCCATATTAAAGTCTAGACAATTAGAATAATAATAAAAGGAT
Organism: Stegophilus panzeri; assembly: GCA_024331685.1. Lineage (NCBI taxonomy): Eukaryota > Metazoa > Chordata > Actinopteri > Siluriformes > Trichomycteridae > Stegophilus > Stegophilus panzeri. The sequence goes on from JANDJT010000102.1 coordinate 18,766,239, forward strand.
GCAGGATTATGAAATTAATGCAGCGTTCGACTAAAAGTCGTAACTCGTGATTCCTGACCTCCGCCCAGGAAAAAAACAAAACAAAAAAGCCCCCTCAAGCCTGAGTTCAGCACATATTATCTTTAGATCAAGCTGCATACAGACGAGCTCACGTTAATTCTATAACACTGACTCTGAGGAGGAAAATATACATCACTCAGCACAGTTAACTCGGCTAGCTTGGTGCTGGAGACTTCTATGTTTCCTTCCCCAGTTGAAAACGATGTCATTCCGAGCTCCGACTTCCCGTTTCCAAGATATAAATGAAAAACTCTTTCTGTTCATTGCAGTTGCTGTTTTACATTTTGCTTTTTATTTTTGAGATCTGAAATGACATATTCTAATATCACAACATTATTCCATTAGGCGGTGTAGGTGACAAATGGGGAAGGGAAAACAAAAAACAAAACAAAAAACCCTTACGGTCAATTCCAGTCATGGTTCAGTTTGAAATCACTGAAAGCCAAATGCATTTAAAACCAAAGCTCTGGTCTAGAGCTGTGTGGCTCAAGGGACAAGAGACAAAAAAACAATTTAAGCTAAAATAAAACAAAGAAACAAACAAAAAACTTGAACGCATGACTTTGGTGCATCATTGAGGAAGATGAAAGTGCGCATGCTGTGCAAAATAAATCCTTTTGATACTGTACAGACCGAGTGTGTGGACCGTGCTCTGTGCAATAATAAATCTCTAAAGCAACATGAAGCACTTGCACTTTGCAAAGATGTCAAACATCCTGCATTAAACTGATCAGGCGGTGTAAATGATACTGAAAACTGGACTCTGGTTCATACATCACACCTAACTAAATTTCAGGGTTTCTAAACATTTCTGCGAAGACACCGAAAAAAACAAGGTAAGATCTTTATCACGTACACACTTCCTTTGTTTTCTTCCTGACAAACATACATGCATATAGCGCAGAGAGCGAAAAGAAAAAAAAAGAAAAAAAGAAAACGGTCCACCAAAATAGGCCGAGGACCCGAAAAAACTGTGTTTGAAACTGAAATTGTGCAAACCGCACTGTAAATGACAGTCGCAGCCCCTGATAAGCATGATGCCACATGAAGGGCAGGTACTAGGAACACGGCTAGCGGCTTCTCAGAAATGTGCACGTGTGCGATCTGAAAACAGGAAGCAGATGGGGAAGAGGATCAGGGCATGGAGTGACGCTGGAGAATGACCCCACCTCACACAACGCCGAAATCTGCCAGTCATTCTGAGACGAGGGGGCAGACGCAGCGGCCCACACAGGACCTCGTGG
>JANDJT010000102.1:18771554-18787852 GCA_024331685.1 Stegophilus panzeri
CACGTCTCATCTTCATCATCCTGGTGGATGGCAGCATATTCTTCTCAAGAATCTCCCGGTACAGGGCTCCATTCATCGTTCCTTCAATTATATGAAGTCTGCCAGTACCATGTGATGAAAAAGAGCCCCATACCATGATGCTTCCACCTCCAAACTTAGGAGAGTTCTTTGCTTTTACCCATCATGAGATGTTTCTTGTGTGACACCCTGGTAACGAAAAAGCCTTTTTATAGACCATCAATTTTACTAACCCAGCTGATATTAATTTGCACAGATAGGGGGTATAATTGCTTACGGATTTCAGCTGGTTCCTTGCCTTACCTTGCCTTGGAGAACTGCTTTTTCTTAGCGTGTTCAACACTTTTTTCCTGTGTCATTCCACTTTATTACACACAATTTTATTTATGGACTTTAATTAGGGCCGCACAATTAACTGAATATTGATCTCAATTACGATTTTGACTGCCCACGATTACATGAACATGATCGACTGCGATACTAACGTTTAAAGTTCGTCCTCCGCTCATAGAAAACTCCATTGCATATCAAATCAAGTGCTTAATATACTTACAGCCAATCACCATAGAGTGGCGCAGGGATGACGTCATTTTGTACACCAAAACCCCGAAACGAGTTAGTATTTTAGCACCTCCGGTTCCATCCCAAAGTCAATGGATTTTTTGAAGGGGATTTTGGTTAAAAGCCTGAAATAAGGTCTGTGGTGAACACAAGCTCAAAACATTTTTCACGTTTTATTCTATGACATAAAATACGCCAGTAATACCCCACTCCAGATTTTTTAAAAAGCTTTTACGTACATTGAAAAAGGTGGTTGCTAACTGTCACATAATGAGGGACAAGTGCAGATAATAGCTTTATTGAAGAGAGGCAGACAAATCCAAAACATGAGACAATAGCGTGGTCAAAAACAAGCAAAAGGTCAGGCGATCGGCAAACGGGCATAAACAAGGCTAAACAAGAATCAAACAATGAGGTCGAGAACATAGTTTTCAAAACTATGAAACGTGAAACTATAAACAAAGGCTTGGTACATGGAAAACTCATGCAATACTTCGCGTCGAACAATGAGACACGAGGGGTTTAAATGACAAACGTAATTAAGAGTGAACACAAAACAGCTGAAACTAATGATGACACATAAGGGAACAACCAATGACAATACAGGGGCGGAGACAGGACAGAAATCATAACAAATGCACATGTAGAAAGTAAACAAAGTCAATGTCACTAAAAGAGCGTGCTGCGAGCCCCAGCGCTTGCGCGAGGGGAAATCATGATACTAACAGGTTGCTAAATGGGACTAAAGACGTTGTCGGGAACATTAAACGTCATCATGTCGAACAGGAAAAAACTTTGCAGATAAACTGGTTCAGATGTGCTGTGCACAATCCCCCCCAAAAAATCCGTGGATGAAGATTTATCCACAGAGTAAATCTGTATTATGGAAAATGTTTTAAATCAAATTTGGAAAAGTTGTGGGAAGCTTGGTGATGGTGATGTTGAAGTCGAGCGACCGTGGTGTAGTTTGTTTATAGCAAACGGTTAGCTTTTTATTTGTGGCGATTGCATTTAGTCTTCAAACTTCATAAAAGTTGTGTTCATTTGTGAAAATTATCTTGATGGACAAAGCGTGTTAGTGTTGTTAACTTTTGTTGATCACTGAGCTTATATTTTGCACTAATCCAAAAGCCTATGGGAAAATCCTATTGGGTTTTTGTTGAGGGAAACGGTGCGATGCTAACTTCCTCTAACTTTACCTCTGACACCGGAGACTCCTTCCATAAATATGAAATAAACTTACAATCTCCTTAACCACGTTTGCTGGTTGTTGTTTTTTTTTTTAAAACTTGAGAAAGGACAAAGTATTAGAATGAGCCCATTACTATAAGCCACGTGAGATGTGCAGCTGCGCTACTGTCGGTGCTGCTGTTATAGAAAATTAAATTAAAACCTCCTGACCAATCAGAATCCAACAACACCACCATCAGCACTGTGGTATAAAGTCAGCATCCTGTTTAAAATGGTGTGTCATCTATTTTGGGTTTTTTTTTTCCTTAATATATATATATATATATATATATATATTTTTAAACATCTAAACAGATTGAAAAGCACAGTTGAAACAAACAAACAAACAAACAAACAGAAATGAGATTGCAGCTATAGCCGTTGGTGTCGTTTGAGTTGTTTGAGATCGGTAACCAGAAGGCAGCGAGCTTATGGGTCATGGTGACACTTTGGAAGTGGAACACTTCAGCACCTCGCTCATAACATCTACCTGTGGCTCGACTGCGGTTGCACATCTAATGCAGTGTTCCTTTACAGGTGGCAAAGCCATTTACCAGCAAGAGAGATTTTTAACAAGATATGCACAGACTAAGGAAGTGAGATCACACCCACGGAGCGGTAAGTGCTGATCTCTTGTCTCTGTGAAAGGTTTCTGAACTTTTTTTTTTTTTTTTTTTTTTTTTAAACCATTTATACCACAGCAGGGGTTTATTTTCTTCTTTGTTTTTAAACTTCTTTTTATCTTTTTTAAGCATGCCCAATAATGACGAGGGAGTGATTTTCACTACGATGGAGACAGATAAAAATAAAACAAAAAAAGTCTCCTGTAGGTGTGTTAATCTGATGTAGACTTGCAGATGGGAGGCTAGAAATCTATGAGCTAGACCACATCACCTTTTCGTTTCGTGATGAACCAGTCAAACTAAAACGCCAACCCGAAGCTGAACTGATCTATTCCAGAAACTAGTATGTGACGTGACATCAGGGAGCTATAAGTGCATTTCCAGCAAGCCAGGCAGCAGGTGTGAGACTCGCGGACAGGGGACATGTGTGAGCTGTTTGTGGCCCTTGGTTTATGTGTACAGGGAGGAAAAAAAAATTAAGCAAGCGTGCTAGTTAAAAAGTCATGCTTCCTGTATGTCTCGAGATGATGATTAATATTTCTCCTATGTTGTTAAAGCCCTGGTGTGTGCCAGCAGTATGTCCACACAACATCATGGCTACTGAAAGTCATGTGATGTGCATGTGCATGTGCATGTATGTGTGTGTATGAGATTGCTGGGCAGAGAAGCATCTGTTTCTTCTTATGGGAAAGGGAAAGTAGGTTAGAGGTGCTGTGCTGCAGTCAGCCGCTGAGATCTGAGCAAAAGGCAGAGCAATTAAAAAAAAGCAACAGCGCTTACAAGACACACACACGCACACATACACACCCCCCCACACTTTCTCAGCAGCTGCTGCTCTTAACCGTCATGCAGAACTGAAATCAACAGCCTCATTTCACAATGTCACACCAACTCTATTTGGATTCAGACCTTATTGTGGATTCTGACTGGTTAGAACTGAAGTGTTGATTAGTTTTCTGTAACGGCAGCACGGATGGTAGTGACAGGTGTATATTAATGCGCTCGTTCTAATACGTTATCGTTTCTATAGTAACAGCTAGTTCGGAACACGTGTAGTAATGCGCCGATGTGGTTTAGTTTACTGTAAGTTTAAGTAGCGTTTATGGAAGGAGTCTCCAGTGTCAGCGGTATGTAATGGTCAGAGTTAAAGCTGCAACTTTTCCGACACCATCAGGACAAACGCATTGTAGTTTATGCTTTGCTCTGTGCTTTTTTCTCAAGAAAGATGAAAACAGGCAGGCTGGTGGACAGGGAATACAATATAATCCAACATGTTTCTAACGTGAACTAAAGTGTTTCGCAAACACTAAAAAAGTAAAAAGTACAACGTGTCAGTCTTTAAAAAAAAAGAAAAAAGTAACAGGATTAAAAGACTGGTGTCATGGGGAAATCTTCCAACCAATCCTTAATACATTAATCCCAAACATTCTCACAACCTTAAATCATGTATGACTAAAACTGCCTGAAATAAGCTCCGCCCCTAACCGATTAACCGACAATAAATCACAAGCATGCCGAGCTTGTGTAAATCACTGAAAGATGATGGCTGACTGTAAACACATTTCCACAACACTTTTACAGTTAGTTCCTGAATACTTCCTGTATTTTCCTCAATCCTGACTCGAGTGTAAGAAAACATCAGTGGGTTTGGGGTTTTTTTTTGGTAAATTATTATTATTTTATAATTATGGAACTGTGCCGCACTCATAGGTTCCTGGTAGGCGGCGAGCAGTGCGCGGCAGAGGCTGCTGTGGTTGAGGCGGTGAGGCAGGAAAAGGGAAGAGGTTTCTGATCACAGTGTCTCTGAAGCAGCCCAGAAACGAGGTGGTTTCTGAGAAACCCCAGTTCCTTTCACTCCTGTTTTAACCAGCAGGATGAAGCTCGTGTCACTTGGACGACACGTTTGAATTATAAACACACACACACACACACACACACACACACACACAGCATCCTTAGAGAAAGATTCTCTGTGGAGCTTTTCTTTATAATTTATTACAGTTCACCCACTTAAATAAGAACAAAGGTAAACATGTCTTCTATTTCTTAAATATTTCTATTTAAGGACTTTTGTATATGGTTAACTGTTTACATTTTTCCACAAACATTTCTCAGTTACATATTTCTTATTCTACATTATTTCTTGAAATGTAACCACAAATGGTAACACAGTTAGTTCCAAAACTAAGAAGGGGTTAATACTTCCCGAAATACATTGTGCTTCAGGACAGATCTCTGTGGTTTCTCAGTAACATGACAAGTTGTGCTTTGTTTTGTCTATTAAGTTCAACAGAGAGAAGAAAAAGAGAAGCTATTTTCTAGCTGCTATAACGTAAGTGAGAACAGGAACTAACTCGTTTCACAACGTTAATGTAAGAATAAACTGACAAAATGTCTGATGGGCCATTGTTTAATAAAAAATAAATAAATAAATAAATAAATAAATAAAATGCAATCATTGGCAAAATGCTGTAGTATAAGAAGACAAAAACACTCTGGGACGGGCTTTTATGGAAAAATAATCAATTTCAGGACGGTAATAGTAACACTGCTGTTTACTGTTTATTGTTAATAACATACAAAGTCCAAGCAAAACCTGATAAAGTGCAATAAAACTATTCTGTTCATAAAACTAAGACCAATCAGCATGATTTCAAAATTAAGCATAATAACCATGATTAGCATTTTTGCCGTTAGCTTGCATGCCTAAGAAAGTGCTAAAAACAATACTACCATGCTGCATGGAAGAAACGTACCGCTGCTTCCAGAAGAAAAGAGAGAAGCTATTTTATAGCTGCTATAACGTAAGTGAGAACGTTGTAACACCATTCAATAACCTGTTATTTTGAATACTGCACCTACTTGAAACAACAAACAATGAAAGTTTGCACAAAAAAAAAAAAAAAAAAAAAAAAATCCCACTTCATACAAATCAACAGACAAAATAAAGTCTGCTACTGAGCTCTCAACCTACTTGAAACATCTGGGACAGCTTGACTGCGCGATTTGCATAGCTGCATATGCATGAAAAACACAACCCGTGCGCTTTGGGACGGCACCACATGACCACTTTCAAAGCCACCTACACGCAGTTCAAAGAGACAAGACGCAAAAAACAGCAGACGATGTTGGTGCAGCTTCGAGTTACCTCAGTGTAAATGCACTCAGGAGAATAACAAAAGCACACACAAAGCCACAAGCCTGATTTCATTTCCCACTGTCTGGAAGCAGCGGTACGTTTCTTGCATGCAGCACTCAAACATGCCGGATTATTTCTATGGATAGATTTAGCTAGTTTAACATGCGTATATATAATCGTGTGTAACGATAAGTTTGTGTTTTTTTTGGACATATTTGGAAAAGCAAACATTTCATCCTCTTTGAAACAGTGCTCATTAATAAACTTGCATATACTTGAACAAAACCACGAGGAAAATGAGCTTTTTCAATCATTTATTCAACAGAAATTGCAATAGATGTGCTATTCTTTTGTGGAAAAAGTAAGTACACCCTTGGCCTCAGAAGCTAGTATTGCCCTCTTTTAGCAGAAATGACTTCTTGTAGCTGTTTTGCATGATTGTCCACCAGGCTTGCTGGAATTTTTGACACTCTACGATGCAATATTCTTTCAGTTGTAAGATGTTTGAGGGTTTTCTTTCATGTACTGCCTGTTTCAAATCCCCACACAACATTTCAGTGGGATTCAAATCCGGGCTTTGAACAGGCCATTCCATAACCCCCCATTTCTTCATTTTACCCATGGTGGATTTGTTAGTGTGCTTAGGATCATTATCCTGGTGAAAAGTCCACTTTCGTTCAACTTCAACTTTAGGACAGATAGCCTCTCATTATCTTCAAGCATATTTTGTGGTCTGCACAAAATATGTCTGCTGTTATTCTGGCCAAGCAACTGTATCTTTGATTCATCTGTCCAGAACACATTATTCCAAAAGGCCTGGTCTTTACCTATATGCTCATTGGCAAACTGTAGTATTGCAAAGGCTTTTTCCTGGCTCGCCTCCAATGCAGGTCAAATTTGTGCAGTCTCTTTCTGATTGTAGAAGCATGCATTTTGACACCAACAGTTGCAAGACTTACTAACAGATCCTGTGATCAAATTTTGGGGTTCTTGGGGACTTCTCTTTGCATCAGACGATCTGCTCTTGGACTGAATTTGCTGGGACGGCCAGTCCTGGACAAATTGGCAGTCGTTTGAAATCTGCGCCACTTGTAGATGATTTTCCTTACAGTAGAATGATGTATTTCAAATAATTTGAAGATCTTTTTAAATCCCTTGCCAGACTCATAGGCATTAACAACCTTTTCTAAAGGCCTTATAGAGCTCTTTAGATCTTGACATGATGACACCACACACCTCAATAACAAAGGGAACACCAGACATTAGATATGAGAGGGGTATAAATAAGACAGGTTCCACCTGCACTCCCTAAGCAGGTACTAATCACTGGCACCAAATCTTGAACACATGACTTTAATTTTATTTATCTGAAGGTGTGATAAATGTGGGTGTGTGTTATTTTTTGTTAATATAAATTGTGAAAATTACTACCAACTCTTGACTTTGTCATTTTATAGTGTATCACCTTTACTAATAAGCACTGTTTTAAAGATGATCAAATGTTTGCTTGTCAAAATATGTAAAAAAAAAACAAAAAAAAAAAAACTGTAACTGTATATGATTAGATCTGTATATCATAACTGTATATGATTAGATCTGCCAAGGTTTAGTCATTTTGCTCCATTAGAAGCTCCGAGGTTTAATATTGGTGTATGCTTGCACGAGTTATCACTCAAAAATATGCCAGGAGAGCAGGTTTTTTCCCCCTCAAAAACTAACAAAAGGGAAAAAACTGCAGATGAGCCAATCAACATATATGTAAATCTGGAATGACTGACGGCTGCATCTGTGTTTTGTCATCACCTGGAAACCCGTCACCTTCAACCCAATCTCACATGTTCTCCACGGGACTCACTGTCCACGCTTTGTCACGGTAAATAAAAATTAAATATATCACTATATAATATAATACAATAACTTTATAGGCTTAAATTAAATAAAAACCTAAATATAAAAAAATTAAATGAGGCTTTATTTTAGCATGTCCGTCAGTGAAAAACTCAATACAGCCTTGTTGTGTCGTGTAGTTGCAATGAGAAACCGCCTGGGCGCTGCAGGATACGGCATTGTGATTGTCCTGCAAGGGGAGAGGAGAAGAAGTGGATAATAAAAAGATGGGTTGCGGCCGAAATCGCGTACTACCCTACTACAAAGTAGGAGAAAAGCAGCACACCAGAGGGGTAGTATGGCTGAATTCTCAGTATGTGAGAAACAGTAGGTGAGAAATACCCGGATGGCGTACTGCTTCCGCAGAGATCTTGCAGTACGCAACCAATGGACACCGCGCAAGTCAAAAATCCCATAATGCACCGAGACTGGTGCAGACGAGCTCAGAAACAAATGGTGGAAGACAGCGCGTCGGCTCTTTTTAAGTATTAAACCTGGTTTAAACAGGACTTGTTTAACAATACCCGAATAAACTTGTTGAAGGTTTAAACAAGAAAACTGTTGTCACAGCATTTGAAACCTTTTTTGTGATCTCCATCATGCCTTAGCCGGATTTACCTCAGCCCGTTAACCCCGCCCACATTACATTACTAATTCAGTTAACTTTCCTGATGTAGATTTTGCCGTTAGTGCGGTTGCTTTAATCTGGTGGTCCCTTTAAGATTTTTGTGTTTATGATGACATCGAACGTCACATGACAATTCCAACACGGCGGATGTAGTATGTCCGGGATTGTAGTCATAATGCACACACATACTGATTAGTACGTACTGTTTCAAAAGCCGTGCAGTAGGTACTGCATCGAATTCAGTACGTACTGTTACAGTACGTGATTTCAGACGCAGCCATGGAGTGAAACATAGTCGCACGTTTCTCTGACGAAAACTTTATTTCTTTTACAAGTGTAGTGTACCACAAGCCTATAAAACTTTGAAAGAAATACCAGTAGGACGGTAACTTAAATAATATGTCAAACTAAATATTAAATAAAATAAAAAAGGCAGTCGGGTGACATGCCTGGAGATGGTTCCTGAGATTTGTAGGCTAACGTTTGCCTGTTTAACACATTTTTTCCGCCCACAAAGCCGACATATGGCGTCATTCAAATTTATTGTTCACTTCTCTCGTTATTCACGTATCAAAAATGTTCCCAGATCGCCGATGTAACATTTGGTTTCCCAACAAGATCCATCGCAGCAGCAGATCCCGAAGTGAAATCACAGAATTCGCCTGACTGGATTTTGCCACGCGCAAAAAAACACGAATTATATAAAAATGTACGGTTACTTTTTAAAAAAATTTATTTTATGTTTATTAATGCTTGAAGAATCAGAATCGCTTTAAAATACACCAACCAGCTTAGTTTTCTCAAGTGCCACTGCCAACAAGCAGTTCCTGACTGCACAGCTAGTAATATTATTACGCCCTTACTTTACCATAATCTCCTTACACCTGAAATGGTGTAAACACTCACTTTTTTTAAGCTATCAATTCTGGGCAATTCAATTGTTAATTTTAAAATGGTAAATCATGAGCAGGGGAAAATAAATATTTCACAACCCCAGGGTGTGTACAAACTTAATGCACCAAAATATCGTAGCTATAGCTCCTGCTGCTCCATACTCATTGGATTATTTATTTAGTGCACATGGATGACAGAAGATGCTTTCAGGCTCAGGAAAATGCAGAAAAATGAAGCTGAAAGAAAAGGCACTTTATAACTCTCCTGTATACTACATAGAAGATGCTTTGACATTTGACGTGAGGTTGGAACACCGGTGGCTAAACCTATAAACATTTAAATCTTTCTTTCTTTCTTTTTTTTTTTCATTTTTAAAAAATGAGTAGACATGAGCAAGTCCAGGGTAATTAGGTGTTGGTGATAAACATTATACACTCTGTGTGGTTTAAGGTGCTGACGCAATCCGAGACTGATATAATATTTTCCCTCTGCTTACTGCAGGGAAATTGTGGGTCGTGGGTGTGCACTTAATGTCAATATGACAAGAGATTTAATAACCTCTGCCACAAATAGCTGGAGGTGCAAATAAGTGCAAAAAAAAAAAATTATCCATTGAGAAGGAAGGAGCAGAAACAATCCAAACACTCAACTAGCAAAGCACTTCATCAGTGTGTTAAATTACTGCCATAAATCCTGAGGGATCTATAATAGTACTGTAACTTCCTCAATACCCATGTACTGTGTGTGTGTGTGTTAGCAGCAACTGGGAACATGTATACGGTAACCATCTGTTTAGAGAAACAGTTTGCTGTGTGTGTGTTTATATGAACATATGAGAAGAACCTGTATGTGTGTGTAGTTTTGCAGAGACTTACAGATCGTAAGCGAGTGTGTGTGTGTGTGTATAGACAGACTCACTGAGCTGTAGTATGTATATATGTGTCTGAATGTGCTCTTAATGTGTGCGTTATTTTATAGAATCACTGAGCTCTACTGTGAATGTATGTGTACCTTGTGTGAATTTATGAATGTGTGTGTATATATATGTGTGTGTGTCTCACTGAGCTCTTGTACTGGGGTCTTTTGTGAGTTCTCACACTGTGCTCTTGTGTGAGTTGTGTGTAAAGTATGTAGCTCACTGAGCTCTTATGTATACGTGCTGTGTGTATGTACGTGTGTGTGTGTTTATGTGACTCACGAAGCTCTAGCGTGTATGCATATATGTGTGACTCACTGAGCTCTTGTGTGTGTGTCTGTGTTTGTGAGAGAGACTCACTGAGCTCTTGTGTGTGTTCTGCTCTGTCTGGGTTGTAAACACAGTCAGGTCTCCGTTCAGTATGACGTCTGCCAGAGCATTCACAAGGGGCTGGTAGTGTATGATAAGGAACACCTGAGGGGAGAAGAACACGCACACACACACACGCACACACGCGCACACGCGCACGCACACACACACACGCACACACACGCTCAGTGCTAATACCAATATTGAAACTAATAACAGACTATAATTATTTCTACTACTAATAGACTCTGTAAATCCTGGGTTTTGTTTTATATAATTTATGGGTTTTTTTTTTTAAATTAAGAATAAACATTCAGTCACCACAATGACTTGGAAACTTGTAACACACCTATACATTTACGTTACATAGCACCATAACAGTTGTTTTTTTTCCCTCATGGAACTACTTAGCTAGTTGAAACTTGTTTCTGGATGCCGAAGTTAAACATTCACATAATAACTGCATAACCTGTACTTATAGTTTATATATTTTTAAAAACACACATTACATAACTAATACATGATATCTTGACAGTTGTTGTGCAGTGAACAGAATTCTGGGAATGTGACGAAACTGATCAAACTTCAATATTTTTATCAATATGTTAAAGACACAAACTATTCTCTTAGACTACTATTTCTGGGGAAAACATCTTATCTGGGTGTAAGTTAGCATACCTGGGAGAGCAGGTAGAGTGACACCTGAGGGTTAATCTTGCGATCTTCACTCTGGGCGGGAGGGGGACATTGAGTTATAAATAAAACTTTATAAACCAATTAAATTATCAGACTTTTTTTTTTATTTTATTTTTTTTTATAAAATCATACACACAGCTTCTTTACATAAAAATCAGAATACACATGAATATACACACATGTAAGGAATGAAACACTCTGCTTGGTGCTGTTACAGGAAAATAATCGACAATGGTGTAATGAAGTTATGGAGTTACTGTCACCACACTGAAGTTGATTATTTTCCTATAACAGCATGTGTTTATTGTTCATTACGTGAATGAGCTGTTACTATAGAAACCATCACATATTAAGATAAACCTGTGCTTTGGAGCTGTACTTCTGCACTTCAGTTGCTGACCTCCTGACCCCGGATTAGATTAAGAAGGATCATTTACTTCTGACACAGAAAATTAACCTTATCCTTTTTTTTTTTTTTTTTTGAATGATTAAAATGATTAATAAGCACAAAAGAATAAGGTTTCACATGTTTATGAATCAGTTAAAAGTGATGACCTGCAGAGCAATATAAAGTGCGACGTAGGATTATGCAGAATATGCACAAGATATTTATATAAAGTAACAGGACATATGTATCCATGTGCATTTATAACATGTTATATATTATACATAACACCATATAGGCTGTTTCCTAGTCTGTATGCATGCTCATATGTTACAATTACGTGAATAAAGCACACGTATAAAGTATGACGCTGTAATGTCAGGTTGTATAATGCATTATAAGATATGAGCATACGAATATATACAGTAGAGCGCAATGTTGTGGTATAACATAGGATCTGCACCACAAATGTATGTGAAGTTTCATACACAACACATATTCTACTGTATATTACAAACTTGTGTTATAGCGCATTACAACATTAGTGTCTACTGTGCAAACCTGGCATTAAGTCACACACTCCTGCCTCATATGTAATGCATGGTACAAGCATTTACAAAGCAAATGCCTGGCATCATAAGGTGTTATTCATGCTATAAATGACTTTACTATAAGGTCACTCAAGTAACTAGGTGCAATTACTATTTCTGACATTTATTTATTTATTTAAGTCCCAAATTCCAAACTAAATGACTAAAAGCACCATGACATTAGACTTCCTATATTTTTAAGCTAATCAGTCTTATTTGAAATCCAGCATGTTTTTAAAAGCACATCACGCTGCTGTACTGAGCAAATACATTTCCTGCTTTGCATCTGAATGAATATATTCTTAACATACAAATCACATTCAAATATTCAAATTTGCTTTGACTAGCCGGGTTGTGTCGGAGATGAGTAATTTACCGCGAGCCGATCAGTCTATTAGTCTGCGGAATTGTATCATACAGCGGGTGTAAAAGAGCTAAGCAAATAGTAAATTATATTACACAAATTTTCCGCATTTCTGCTTTAAGAGCTGATTGGAGAATTATTCATCGTGAAAAAAATAATAAATGAATAAATCCTCTGAGTCATTACAGATAAAAGCCATATCTGGTAGCTGCTCTCCATTCGTGACGGGTTAGTTTTTATCCCACAGCACTGCAATTCACAATATGTTATCGTTTCAATAGCAACAGCTCATTCACAGGACCTTGCGCTCCACATAAACGGTTTTCTTTAGAAAAAAAAAAAAAAAAAACGCACCCAAGAAGTTGTTTATTTAACATTTACGGAATTAGTCTCCAGTGTTTGTAAAAGTCAGACATCTTCAGAACAGAGGAGTTTACGCTTTTGTGTTGTTTTTTTTTTGTCTGATTAACTTCAAAAGAGAAAAAAAAATAAAGGATGGTGAGGGAACAAATGTTTACAGCTGCTGTAACGCAAGCGGCTTGTTTTGCTGGCGGTTATTATACATTAGACGTAAATATAAACAAATAAACCGTTTGATGTGTTAAAATGTTGGAATAAACCACTTTGGGATGCGCTTTTATCGGAAAATAATCAACTCTGGGGTGGTGACAGCTTCATTGCACCACCTTGTCGTTGATTGTTTTCCTATAACAGAATGACGCAGAGTGGTTTACTCCTAACATTACAGCTTTTATAAAAGAGTCCCTCTTGTATTTCAAAAACATATTACATGCATCACAAAATAAGAAAATAGTGGACACAACCAGCAGCCAATCAGAAACGAGTATTTCCGATTGATCGGTAAACGGTTCTGTTCGGATTAATGATCTAGGCTGCGCTCACCTGCTCCTGGCTGACCAGCGAGTAGACGTAGAGCGGCAGGAAGAGGCGGTTCAGCAGGTGATCAGTCAGAACATCGTTCAGGAACTCGCAGTTGATGATGAGGATGTCGTTCAGGTAGTGCAGGTGATCCAGGTGTTCCGCCACCAGGTCACTCAGCTTCCCTTTGTTCTTATGCCTGAGGAAATAAAATGAGAATGGCCATACATTTATCCATCACAGCACTATCAAACAAATAAAACTAGCAACATTTAAGCATTTTTTAGCGCAACACATTTACATTCCGGTTTATTGGACGCATGAAAAAAAAGTAATATCCTTAAAAAATCTTGTTTTAAAACCTCTAGAACCGTTTAACAATAAAGCTGTATTTTATGTATTATATTAAACGTGTGTGAATATGTAGTTTTATATGTAATGTTTTCCTTCTTTGAAACGCTCTGACAGGGCACACAAAGATGTCTGCCTGTCCTACACTGCCCTCTAGTGCTTGTTATCTGAACTAAACAGAAAATTACCTGACACATCTTCACACGCTGTCACCACTAAACAGTTTACTACATAACTTATACACAACAAGGTGTTAAATCTGGTGCACTGCTATAAAAGGAAAATAATCAATGTCAAGGTGGTACGATGTATAGTAGTTATTTTCCCATAACTGCATGTCCCTAAGTGTTTTATTCTTTTTACACTGCAGCAATTTGCTAACGACTGCACTCGCTTATTTATTTAAAAATAAAAAAAAGACGATTTTTTTTATCCAGTTATATAGTTACAAAAGTTTAATGTTGTGGGACATCCACGAAACACGTTGTCCCTGGTAGAGAAAATTCATGCAGTGGTGTAAATGGAAACGAGGTGAATATCAATCAGAACATGAACTCGTCTGTCACGACCATAGTTCTTACTCTTCGTCTGTCTGCACACACTTGTCCAGCTCGATGACGTGGCTGCCGATGAACCACACCAGGTTGGAGAAGTAGGGCACGGCTGTTTTGTCCCGGATGTAGTGCAGCATGTGCTGGTTATCCACTGCAGAGCGTAAGGAGATGTTAGCACTCTCAGGTGACAACTGATCCGGAGGTTTATCTCTGATCTTAACAGCAACCGCGTAAACGTTCCTTAATAAGCCATAAAAGCTGTTAGTGTTGAGCGAGTGCACATGTGTTAGGCTGATGACGAGGAGTCATTTATTTCACTGCAATGAATAAAAATAATCTTGAAAAAAAAAAAAGCACTATTTTAATTTACTGATGGATGTTTGTGAAACAAATTATTATTAAAACATTTTAAGATGAACAAGATGTTATATAGCATAAGCAAAGTAAAAAAACCCAACACATTTATCCCATACGTCGTATCAGACATTAAGAAGGACTAACGTTTATGCTAACACTGGGCCTCATTTGATTAAGCTGGATACGAACGTGTCCAGAATTCATAAGAGCATTTACACAAGAAGTACGGAACAGTATGTGTTTTCATGAAAATCCTGTAAATTTGGAAAAGCGCTCGTATCTCTTCGGACTCATGCATCTGAGTGTGTGTAAATGTACTTATAAGAAGATTAACTTTTTATGTCTGGGATATACTGTGGAGTTTAAATGTTTATTACATTTACAGCGTTTAGCAGATGTTCTTATCCAGAGCCACTTACAGAAGAGATTTGGAGTCTCGATTAAAAACACATCCTCGTGCTAGATCACTCACTCAGGGACTCAGAGCTCCATCAAGAACATTTAGTGTAAACCAGTCGTTTTATTTTAGTAGCATTAATTAAATGATTAATGAGTGATCTAATCATATGGACATATAGCGTTAAAGCTTAAAACACTGAACTATAACACACGAGGACCCGGTGCTACTCGGTGCTACTCGGTGCTGCTGTGTGAACCTGAGACTCCAGCATCTTTTCCACAAGGAGAAAAATAAACACGAGAAGACAGGGAAAAAACTAAATGACCAAGTATGAATTAAATAGTGGGTGCAGGTGGTGTAAATATGTTTCATTTTTTTTTCAGAATTTATACATTTTTGCACAGAATAAACCACAACAGAAGCATTCACTAACTTTAAAGTAAGCTTGCACTGCAAAAAAACAACAACAGTAGAGTTAAAGTTCTGAAATTGACCAACTTACATGACACTGGAATGGAATAAGGCACACAGGAGTCATCAGAGACGGAGGAGGGAAGAACAGACACATGGTTAATAGGGTTAGAGAGACTAATGGAACAAGTGGAGCTCAAAATGACAAAAGTGCACCTTAAACACCCTCCCAAAACCCAGAGACGTGTGTGTGTATATGTCTACAGTAAATCAGTAAAGACCCTCAGAAAGCTGCACAACACTCAGCGATTTTTATGCAGGAAATAGGAAGCAAGTTTAAATCTTTCTCAGTATACACTAGGAGTATGACAGCGTACCTCATACCTAAACATAGGGATTATCGAATAATCGGAAAAGCGATTATTCACCCAGGTGAACAGTAACTGTGTTTCTTTCTGGATTTTTTAGTTGAAACTAGTTTTAGCACCGATTGTCAGATAGACGCTGTAACTGCGCTTCTTTGTTGCTACGAGCTGTGTACACGTTGCTAGATTAAAGCTAATTCCGGTATTCATATTCGGTTTCGGTCGGGAGTCGCTCGTTCACGCGAATACTCTTTGTTTTGCTAATTAAAGAAGCGTGCTCAGCTGTGAAGCACCGCAGTATTTAAGAATTATGAAACATTGAGGCGGAAGTGTCAGCCCTTTTCATGTGAAGACTGAGCTCGTGTAAAGACCTGCGAGATTACCTGCGTGAGTCCACCGAGCAAGGACACCAACAAGACACCACTCGTGCTGCTAAGTATACTTACTTTTTCCCCCCTTTATTCCTCTTGCTGTTTACCTGTTTACACAGGTACTAACACTAACATGTGTCATCAGTTTATCCCTGTTATTTGCCACAGGCGCAGACTGCGGCACACTCCCAGAAAAGTACGCAACTTGGACAACCTATGCTCTCTGAATGTGACCTCTGCAGATTCCCTCTCATTCTCTATCGGACTTTGGAACTGCCAATCTGCCGTCAACAAGGCAGATTTCATTCCT
>JANDJT010000102.1:18803049-18813982 GCA_024331685.1 Stegophilus panzeri
AGGATATTTCATTAAATATGAAGATTTTCCTAATGTACTTGTACTTCTTTGCACGAAAACAAAGGGAAAAACATGGATTTATTGTTATTTATAGGTAATTATGCTATGATTTTACTGACCCGGCCCACTTGACATATAATTAGGCTGTATGTGGCCCCTGAACTAAAATGAGTTTGACATCCCTGATTTAGATGAATAAAGTGGGCGTGGCAGGAGGTCGTACCTGAGGCTCTGCAGTGAGGACGCGGACGGCAGGGCCTCGGACAGTTTCCGCACTCCGGCGTCTCCGATGCAGTTCTGAGAAAGACTGGAATGTTGGAGGAAGGAATTTAACATTACACACGCTGTGACACTTCCACACAGAGATTTTATAAATAATCAGCGAGTTCAGGAACACATGCGAGACTGACTTCAGCAGCTTCAGAGACGACAGCGAGCTCAGCACACCGGCCAACTGCTCCGCTTCAGCATCCCCCATTTTATTATTCTCCAGACTGCAAGAGACAAACTGAGTGTTAAAGAGAAGCACAGTGAGGCGTGTACACACACACACACACACACACACACAGAGACGGTACAGCAGTCCTGTATCCTTCACATCAGCTTTACAAACCGCTACACAACAAACTCATAAACTCTCTCTCTGTTTAACTCCGCTTTCTCCCATCCATCCTTTACATGCTCTACTCCTTTCTTTTTCTTGCTTCTTTTTCTTTGATTATTTATACTTTTCCACTTTCCTTTTCTCTTTTGTTCCGTCCTCCATGCTTTCTTTCTTTCTTCCACTTTTTTCTTTCTAAATGTTTTCCTTCCTTCTTTAGATTGTTTTCTTTCATTGTGAGCTTCCATTTTTCTTTCTTTTTGCTTCTCTTTCTGCCTTTGCATTCTTTCTTTCTAAATATCTTTTTCTTTCTTCCTTTGTTTTTTTCTTTCTAAAGTCTTTCTTTATTTCTTTTTGTTCCGTCCTCCATGCTTTCTTTCTTTCTTCCACTTTTTTTCCTTTCTAAATGCCTTCCTTCCTTCTTAACATTTTCTTTTATTTATTTCTAAACTTTGATTTCTTTTTATCTTTACTTCCTGCCTTCCTGATTCCTTTTTTTCTAAGCTCCCATTTTCTTTCTCTCTGACCTTTATTCTTGCCTTCTTTTGTACAGGATACAAAATCAGAACTGAACCTCATGAGATTTGTACATTTCTTCTTTTTTTTTTTTACAGCGTGATATTTTCCCGCAGGTGAACATTTATAAGAAGAGAACTTACTCCAGATGATTGAGAGACTGAAGAGCAGATAAGACCTCTGCCTGCCGGAGAAAAACCTCAGGACTGTTCTGCTGGCTGAGCCTTTAGTACATAAAGAGAACACAACGCGCTGATCAGTACACACACACACACACACACACACACCACCACAGTGTTCCTGTGGACTCATCAATCCTCAACGTGCTCCTGTATATTACTTAACACCAGATGTTCCACTACCTGAGGGCTTGTGTCACCAATTTACAGAAATATGTATAGAAAAGAGAAGAACTCAACTCTTTACGCATACTGCAGGTGTATGTGTGCATGCGCAGACACCTAATTCATTTAATATGTAATAAAGTGGCATGATCTAAGATTCAGTACCCATCTTTAATTTTCTGCCTTTCTATCTTTTCCTTTCTTGCTGTCCTTTTCTTTATTCTATAAAACCCCACATAAAGCAGCTGAATAACGTATCCCTGACGGTCACTGATAAAAGACATCATAAGAGATTTAACATAAATCAAAGAAGATGGGAAAAAGAGGCTGGAGGATTCAGAAAGGGTACCACTTTTTGCTTTTTTTAATTTTTTGTTTTTAAAATCGGATGGTGGCGTCTTCTTATTCAAATGGAGTCCAACTCTAATCTAACACTTTCGCATCATCTTGTCGATATCAAATGAATGTGTAAATAAAAATCTAAATGAATTCCATCCATCCATCTTCTACCGCTTTATCGTTTTCAGGGTCACAGGGGAAACCTGGAGCCTATCCCAGGGAGTATCGGGCACAAGGCGGGGTACAATCACATACACACTCATACACCCATTCATACACTACGGACACTTTAGACATGCCAATCAACCTACCCTGCATGTCTTTGGACTGGGGGAGGAAACTGGAGTACCCAGAGGAAACCCCCGCAGCACGGGAAGAACATGAACTCCGCACACACAGGGCCACGGTGGGAATCGAACCCTCAACCCTGGAGGTGTGAGGTGAACGTGCTAACCACTAAGCCACCGTGTACCCCTAAATGAATTAAAAACAGTTATTATTCCGGCCATCGTGAGTAATAAGACCTCATAAGTAATAAGAGATAGAAGTTGACTGAAGTAATTACTCATGGGTGATAACAGGGCTGGGCGATATGACAGAAATATCCTCAAGTATCCTGATATGATATTTTTATGGCACACGATGTGCATCACAATATAAAATTTAGCCAACAAACTGTCTGCAAAACAGTAGTAAAATAAACAAAAACAACTGTTAAACTAACTTCAGTGTCAACAAAAACAAAGACGATTAAGTTTAAAAAATGACATCGAATCAGCAGCATCAATTCAGTACCATTTCATTTCTAATGATTAAAACATAACAAATACGTCATCATACCAACGATATCTCAGAAAAGTGTTTCGCATAATCATATATAATTTATATTGATATGTCGCCCAGTCCTATGTGATAATAGTTCTTAGTACATGAAAACGTTAAAAAAATGTTATCTTTATCTTAATCTTTACAACTCCTTAAAATCCTTTAAAAGCAGCAGATATCTTGTCAGTGAAAGAAAATCACAAGACGAGGAACTTCCGAGCAGAAATCAAGGCAAGAAAAGTTCTGACAAAAGTCGGAAATGTTCTGTAAGCACAGTGAGGAGTATTTAAAACGTTGATGTACTGTACTTGCATGGACAGTATGTGTTTGGAGCAAGTTTCTAACGAAAGTATGAAGCCAGCTTTCTTAAAAAGAGATTTGAAAGGACAAAAACCAGTCAAACGTATCAATGAAAGTTTGCTTAGAATTTATTTTATTTTTTTTAAAGTAAGTAAGTTTCAGTTAAAGCTAGCCTGACTGAAATTTCTTGTGCTGCCTTCAAGTGTGTCAGAAATCTATGCAGTTGGACGGCATCACAATGTCATAATTACAAATCAGGAATTCATATTTTGCTATGATGTTTCCAAGTCACTGTACAGCAGACCGGAAGATTTAAGTGGGAATTTTGCAAGTTAGCTAGTCAGTTCTATATTTTCTTTCAGCACTCAACTATTTCTTTCCAATCAAAGCCACTAGAACACACCGCATCATAATAACCACCTCTGAACCCATACAAACAAACAAGGAAGACGTGAAGGATGCGTTTAAGCAAATAATTTCGGTTGAGGGGTTGGGAGGAGGTTTTAGTAGAACTAAATGTGTTGGAATTAAACCTGAATGTATCTATATATGTTCAAGTTGATTTTATGGATCCTCTTTAGCCTACTGGTGATTTTACTGTCCAAGTAGACATCAGATAGTACTGTAGATCAGAAGGTTTTGAGGGCCTTTTTAAAAAAATAATATTATGTACATTTCCAATAATCTAAAGAGATGGCCGTGATCAGCAGAAGATCTGTTGCTAAGTACAAACCTGAAACATGACAATCTTGTCTGAGATTGCAGTCAAATATTATTTGAACAGGTTTTGGTAGGACTCACTCGTACTCCAGCTTGTGAAGATGTCTCACCGCTGGGACACCGTCCTCTAGAGCCGGCTCCGCCTCGCTGAAAACACAACAGTGACCGTCACTACATCAGGCTACACAAGTGTTTTATTCTCCCTGTTCACTGGATCTTTAAGCATACAGTTGTGCTCATAAATTTACATACCCCTTGCAGAATCTGCAAAATGTAAATAATTTAAAAAAACAACAAGAGGGATCATAACAATTGCATTTAGGTTTTGTTATTTAGTTCTGCGCTGAATAAGCTGTTTTACATAACAGATGTTTACATATAGTCCACAAGACACAATAATAACTGAATTTACACAAATGAACCAGTTCAAAAGTTTACATACACTTCATTCTTAATACTGTGTGTCGTTACCTGGATGATCCACGACTGTGTTTATGTTTTGTGAGAGTTGTTCATGAGTCCCTTGTTTGTCCTGAGTAGTTAAACTACCCACTGTTCTTCAGAAAAATCCTCCAGGTCCTGCACATTCTTCTTCTGCATATTTGACTCCTTTTAAAAAGTGGCTATATGATGTTGAGATCCACCTTTCACACTGAGGACAACTGAGGGACTCGTACATGACTATTACAAAAGGTGCACACATTCACTGATGCTCAAGAAGGCAACACGATACATTAAGAGCCATAGGCGTGTAAACTATTGAACAGGATGATCGGTGAAAATTGTTGTTATTTTGTCTTCTGGGGATAATATCTTATGTAGCTTATGAAGGGCAGTACTAAATAAAAAAAAGAGCTTTAAACAAATTTCAAGATCATATAGTCACTTCTGGAAATGAGTCAAATATGCAGAAGATGCTGGAAAAGCAAAGAACATGCAGGACCTGGAGGATTTTTCTGAAGAACAGTGGGCAGTTTAACTACTCAGGACAAACAAGGGACTCATGAACAACTCTCACAAAACATAAACACAGTCGTGGATCATCCAGGTAACGACACACAGTATTAAGAATGAAGCGTATGTAAACTTTTGAACTGGTTCATTTGTGTAAATTCAGTTAGTATTGTGTCTTGTAATCACCTGTTATGTAAAACAGTTTATTCAGCGCAGAATTAAATAAAAATCAACATGCAATTAAAAAAAAAAAATTATTAACATTCTGCAGATTCTACATGTGCCATTACTGTAAACACAAATCTCAACGAAAGAACAGAAAACCCATTTACTCCAATGGAAGATCAAAGGAAGTTCTTCAATTTAGTCAATAAATGTTTTAATTTTAAATGAAACGTTTTGTTAGAAGTGTCAGCCAGCAGTGTTTGTAAACTTAGTTGTAAACCTGTTTAAACATTGGTCTGGGACTACTTTTTCAGAGGGCAGAATTTATGGTTAGTTGTGGCTCTGATGGCGTATGGATACAGCACAATCTTCAAGAATGTGTCAAGTAAGCAGAACTACTTTTCACTGTATCGCTCCAGTGATGAAAAGTTGGATAAAAGTGTGTAAGAACAGTGTATAAGTCCATAGTTGTTGCTTGCGAGACTTTGCATCTACACAACACTCATCATTAAAGCATTGATGATGTCTCACCATAAGGGCAGCTTCTTCTCATTGTGGATTTGTACAAGAACGAGCAGGTTTTCCACATGAGACACCTGCGACACCTTCAGAGGGTTTATAGTAAACTTGTTGATGGCATTTTTCAAACTCAGTTTATCATTGCTGTGATGCAGGTCCTCCCACAGATTAATGGCGTCCATCGTAGGTGCACTATTGGGGGGAAAAAAGGCAATAAATAATTAAGAAGCCCCCAATATAGCTTTATGAATATAAATATGTACAATATTTACAATATATCTCAAATATTCAAATATATTCTACTTCAAAAAACAATATTGAACGTTTTTTGATGACAAGAATTAACAAAAAAATACATTTCAGTTTCAAATTATACATCTACATTACTGCATCTACACCTGGCAATATACCTTACCTTGAGGCTATTTTAAAATTTAACTAAAGTGTGCTTTTTTGTATGATTTGCCACAATAATGCTGTTGCCTTATAAAAAGAAATTGCAACTCGTAAATGGTCATGTGCTGGTCACAAGTTAAAATGGATGTCCTTAGATTGCTTAACATGGCCTTTGGGACCAAAAAAGGCCAACAAAAAAGTTCTGGAAGTGTCTGAAATTGTGGAACAAAATCTCGTAATCTCATGATTGTTGACAAATCACCAATAGGACTTATGCGAGAATGTAATGTATGAACTAATGTACACGACACATGAACATGACTCATATTGCACAGAATTAGACTTTATTTTTTTCTTTAAGATTTTATTGGCAACATCTTGTTCACCATGATGTGGACCAAACTGATAACGCCACTGTTACTGCATTGTGTAAAGCAGAATTAAGCAAACTTAAAAACATGGATTTCTCACCGGAATGAGGCCACACAGTCCAGCGCAACCAGCTCTTTGAGACCACTGAGAGGAACACACGTGTCCCTCAAGTCAATGGAAAACGTCCGTTTGAGTCCTTTGGTATTCAAAAGAAGATGCCAAACAACATAGACGTCCACTGGAGAGAGCTGAGCTCCACAAAATGACAGATTGTCAGGAAGGTTTTTGACCAGATGTTTGGCAAGTTTGACATTTCTGGCCTCGTACACACAGTGAAACAGTTCCAGTAACCTGCTGGGAATCAGCTCGCCCGGTTTCAGATTCTCCAGATGGACTTCCACTGCTTTTCTTTTGGCCTGTAGGTCAGTACTGCTTTGGAAGACCCTACAACAGGGGGGGGTGTTTTTCTGAAAGAGTAATCCCATTACGAACCGTTGTAGCACATCCTGCCATTCTCCTGGAGACTTCCTTTTACGTTGATGGAGTGCAGTCTGACCCAGCAGCACTTTATCATTCATTTCATTAGAATGTACCAAAAGCAGAGCACTTAGAAGGTTCTGCACAAAAAAATTAGCAAAATAGGTGACCTGCTTGTTGCCAGGTTCTTCATATCGTGTATGTGTCATAAGTATCCCAGAGTTGAGTCCGTAGTCTACCAGGTTTTTGTTTTGAATTTGGTTTAAAAGGGAGCTTTGAGTCTTAAATCCATCCCATGCCATGTTACACAACTGCACAATGTCCTTGTTGGATCCCTGAAGGTTATCATTCAGCTCTAAATGCTGGCTGAGCATTCTTTGGTATAAATCCGTAAGAGTTGAAGGCAAACCATTGCTTTTTTGATGCTCTGACAAAAAGCACGTAAGGAAACATAGCAAAGGGTTCGAGCATAAGTTGAAAATGTATTTTTGGCTTGTGATTTTTCTTAGTGCATTCTCTTTCTCTGATGCATCCCCAAAATAGTTTGAGACATACATTTCTATGTCCTTTGGAGAAAAGCAACATAACTCCAAGATACTGTCTACTTTACGCAGCAGCTGATTCAAGACATCTTTGGGTCGGGTGGCAATCAACAGTGTGCACCCTGAGAGAATCTTTTTCTGGAACAAACCAGAAAAGAGCTGCCGGATACTGTAGTTGCCATCCGTGGCTGAGGTAGCGGGGGATTGAAGAAGTCCTTCGAGGTCTTTCATGTCATCGAAACTGTCAAAAACAATGAGAATGTTCTCTGGAAAGGTGAGAACGTGTTTGAAGATGGCCTCTGAATCCTCACACTGAGGAAACATGGATGAGTCAAAAAGCAAACTCTTCAGACTAAAGCTCGCCTGAGTCAGATTGAGAATTTTGCAATTCAGCAAAAAGATGAACTGGAACTGCTGAAGGCCACCGGTGGACCAGTCCAAGGCCAAACGCTGGATAAATGTGCTTTTTCCCATGCCGGCTTTCCCAATGACTGTGATCAGTTGCTTGTTATTGGATCCATAGTTTTGGAAAAGATGGCTCCTGTGCATCATGGCTTTCTTTCGCTCTGAATCACTGAGCACCACAAGTTCCTTCTCTAAGCATTTGTTTGCATTTTTGCCAGTTCTGATGATAAGCTTCCTCTGCACCAGTGATGTGTCTATGTAGTGAGACTCCATGCACATTCCTCCTTGCATCATACTACACGTTTTTCGTAGGTGTAACTTCAAGCACTCAATGAAGTCTTGAACATTCTCTGTACAAGAAACACATTTTAGATATTATTTATATGAGCTTTAAATGATTATTTGGACACAGAATTTGTCTAGTAACTTTATTTTGCCTCACTTGGTATCACTGGCATCTTCTTGATTTGCTGGGTTGTAGAAAGATGCTCTTTGGAGGGTGATTTGTCTGTGATGTAACAAAATCAGACAAAGGTCATGGTTCTACAAAAACAACCAATAACTGACCAGCCACTGAAATACTGATTATATAAGCAAAGACAAGAACAGTAAGTCTACCTTTTGAGGGTGAAACAGGAGCTAGTTGGGATGGAGGCCGACCCCTACTCGCGCTGTCCGATAATGAGCTTACGGGATTAATTGACATGCTGAGCTCTAAAGGAGCCACTGTACCATCGACTGAACAAGCAAAGGACAGTTGATAGTTAATACACATATAATAAGTACCATCATTCTTTTGAACATGTACTTGGTGGTGTCAGTTCAATTTAACCAAGCCCAAAGTCATGCATTATTAACTCTGACCTCAATGCATATTTCCATTCCTGACCATTCACCTGTCATCAGTTGAATTGGCATGGCTGGTTTAATTATATAATTATACCACTATTTCCTCACACTAAGTTAATTACAGTGGTTTCAATTACAGTTAATTACAGTTCTGGCTTCCTCTACTTTACATAGGAACTATAATCTCTTCAAAAACCTTCATGGCAATCTGTTGTTTTGTCTTGCAGAAACTGTAAAGTGGAAGCCAACATTGATGGTCCTTGGAAGACCAATCTGAGGATATATTTCCTGTAACGCCTGAGGAAGTTTGACCAGCTGCAAGAGCTGTTGGTCCAGTTCAATATTCTGTACTCAGCACTTGTATGAAAGTCTGGTTTGGCTTTGCCAACAATCATGAGTTCAACAGACCACACCACATTATGGGGGAGAAAATTGCCCACATACCAGGACATGTTCCATATAGAGCTAGGAAGCAAATGGCAAATATTAGAACCGACCCCTTGCACCTTGGCCGAAACTTCTTTTCTCTAGAACGCACTTCAGATAAATATGCATCAAAACCACAAGATGCCAGAATGTCTACCTTATTCTTCTCAGTTCATGTTACTACATGTCTCTACTGCCAGTGTGCCAGTAGGAATTTTGGGCCTCCTGCCAGTTTGATTTAATGGGATCCATACCCAGAATAAACCCACCCTGGAAAAGTTCCCACTTTCATTCCCTTACTTCCTATGCAATAGTTGCATATTGTGTCTACATCTGTAGATAGCAAAAAGGCCAATATATTGGTAATACAGTTTGTGTCAATGTTTTTATGATTGAGTTTGAATTGAATGTTTTAATTCCTTGTACGCCCAAGGGTACTTAAGCAATACGTCACAGTTCTGCCAGCAACACTTTACACTTAATGCAACCATTATTCTCAACATTGGCTGTATTCTTGACTGGTGAAGAGAAAGCATTTGACATTCTGATTATTTTTCCTTCAATGTACAATGAAGTAAAACTGAAATGTGCAATCTTATTATGTCTGTTTCACTTTCCCAGCAGCAAAGGTGTGGCCACATCTTGCCATCAGAAATGATGCCACTGGGGATAGGGTTTTGGAATTATTCTTTTGAAACTTAACACTAAAGCACCATGTTGGTATGTCTGATTCCTGTATAATTAATAATCATTATGACCTAATCATTCAAGCAGCCATTATTGAAAGTGTTGCGTCATTCGTACAAACAGATATTTGATTTGGAAAACGTCATCTATTTTACTTACCAGGTGACAGAGGGGCAATCTGTGGCATTGGCACTGGAGCTAGAGATTGTGGTGAAACTACAGAGTCACACGACAAAATGGTGGTCACTGTTTAGACAAAGACTAAACAAATAGAAGGTGAGATAATGAAACTCATGACTCACCCAGCACATAGGTGTGCCCTACTGGCAGAATGCTTTTAATCACTGGAGGAGAGAGAGGGTTGAATGTTTGTATGATCTGCATTGCTGGTGCACCTGAAAGAGTGGAAAAAATCCACACATGGTTACAATGTGACTGAAATTTGACCGGGAAATGGGACCAAAATATTAGAGCTCGTATTCACCAGATGGCATCAGAGAAGCGGTAGTGGCGATCGTTAAGGGGAAGCGTACAAGCGAGGACACACCAGTGATGTGGAAATCCCCTTCCTGCACAGCCATGTTGACTTCAGGGGGAGTTTCAGAGCTCTGGGGGGCTAATGGAAGGATGAGACAAGGGGAAAACAAAGGGTATTAACGATTAAACAAAGAAAAGGTTTCACTTTATACTTTGAAATGAATGTGCATTCACAAATGTCTTTTAGTATTTGACAGTTACATTTTTGTTTTGTTTTTTATTCTGAGCTTACATCTTTTACTGCATTTAGGGCGAGGTGTTTTCTTCAGTGCCCTTTCACACACTACTGAGAATCACACAGACACACAGACACACACACACCTCGCGTGTTCACAGTTTGCAAGATTAATAAAAAAAAAGAGCAAATGAAGAAGTGTAATCAATGAATTTAAATAATGTTCACCTCGACGCTTCCTGGTTGGCATTTCTTTGGGAGCCGAAATCTCACTGCAGACTTCATATACCAGTGTGGATTTTTCATCTGATCCATCTGATAAAGAGAGGCAGAAGCAGCAAAAGCAACAAATCAACAGTTAGTGCTTAACGTAAAAGCAAACCAGTTTAACTCCATATCCACCATCAGTGGATGATAAAGATGTGGAAGTTTAACTCATTTTTCATCTTCTGCCGCATTTTAGTAGTTGGTTCTATCATTGGTGTCTTTACATGCCATAAAAAACTGCCTTGCTCTCACCTGGGATATCGTCCCAGACCTCATCTGAGTAACTTGAATCTATTGTTAAAAAAAAGAGAATGCATAAATATATTTTAAAATATAATTTTAAACCGAATCATAGATGTTTGTCATTTATGTGTAGAGTGGAGTTTAACTGACCGAGAAATTCTTCAAATGGAAATTCTTCAAGCGGAGCAGAGACGATCATGTCCAATAGACGATCTGTTATTTATAAAAACAAACAAACAGACAAACAAACAATGCTTCATATTCTTTTAATTGT
>JANDJT010000102.1:18817025-18830406 GCA_024331685.1 Stegophilus panzeri
ACACACACACACACACACACACACCTTTAGGTATATTTATATATATAGTTAGGGGTTATATTGCATCTTTAAGGGGTTTCTTGAACAGTTATGGGGTATATGGTATCTTTTTGGATACATACACACACATACATACATATTTATATCATATTTTATATATTTATATTATATTATATCCAAAAAACTTCTTTAGTAAGCCCCGTGTGCCTTTATTATAAAACAAACCCATCAATTAACTATCCAAAGAACCCCTTAAAGCACCAGTGTGATTCCTCATTATCCATAGCACCCCTAAAGTAAAAGCTTATATATATATATATATACATATACACACACACACACACGCACACATACCTACCTTAAGGAACCAATGTGCCCCTTAACTATCCAAAGAAGTCCACAATATGACCACTAGCTATCCAAAAAAAACCTTTTAGTAAGCAGTGTATCCCCTAACTTTCCAATGAACTCCTTAAGGAAGCAATGTACCCCCTAACTTTCCAAAACAAACCTTTTAGGAAGCAATGTGCCCCCTTATTATCCAAAATTCTCCTTTAGTAAGCACAATGTGCCTTTATTATAAAACAAACCCATCAATGTGCCCCTTAACTATCCAAAGAACCCCTTAAAGTACCAGTGTGATTGCTCATTATCCAAAGCACCCCTAAAGTAAAAGCTTTTACAGTAAACTGGCACAATGAATACGTTTTGCTTTCAGTTGTATAAATAGCAGTTAATAGCCTAGATTTACTCACTGAAGGAAATCTTTTAATTTATTTTCAAAATGAAAGCATGTGTAACACTGCATCATCATCCTCATCACTATGAATAGCACCACTGTGCTAGTCATGATTAACTTCCTTCAGATTAGGCTATATCATCAGTTCTTCTCCAGCGCAGTCTAACTATATATAGTTATATAAAACACACATAACGGAACGGTATGCATACATACATGTTTAAAATGACTTTAATGACGTGCACATCGTATTTTCAGGAGTCAATACAGTGACTCCGATTCGAACCGCACACAGTGTGCCAGAAAAACGCCTCAGGAGTCGCTACACCGATCATGAAGCATTTATATGGCGTCTTTATTGTAGTTACAAAACACACAGAAAAAGCGCACTTAAAAAGATGCACATTCCAACACATTCCAACCAAGCAGGCTACAAAAGTACATCTTTATACAAAATATGCCCCCAAGAAAGTATTAATACCCATCACTGCAACAAAAAAAGTTATTAAACGTCTACTCAAATAAACAATACCATTATACATAAATGCGCGTAAACATGTTCAAACGTAACCAAGACGCCCTTTTATTCCAGTTCTTTAACGAGTTATTATTCAGCTCTCTATTCTATAAGCTATAAAAATGATATATTACCTGTTTTGGAGCGCGCCTCCATTTTATATTGCAAAACCATGTTTTTAGTTCATGATAATATCAGTAGGCTTGAAGAGGGGAAGCTGACACTCTGTCTATATCCTCTGTTTGCACTGAACTGGCGCAGTGTGGTGCAGCTTGGGTTTGATTTGGTTTTACTTTCACATTCAGGGGTCTGGCCTGGCACTGTGGCGCTCAGCACAGATGTTTATGCGTGCAGGTGCAAGACTTTGGCATTTCATTTTGAATTAACTGAACGTTGAGTCAATTTATTATAGCAATGGCATGAAAATATAGGCATATACAGAAATAATGCAAATATCGTAACATATTTATCTACCTGTCTGTCTGTCTCTCTGTCAGTATGTGCACCCCTGACCATCACACCCATTTGTGCTTGTTGAACATCTCATTCTAGATTTATTCCCCGCTTTGCTGTTATAATAAGCTCCACTCTTCTGGGAACTCTACAAGAGCATTAGTGAGGTTGAGATCAGGTGCTGATGTCGAGGAGGCTCCAGTTCCAGTTCATCCCAAAGGTGTTCAGTGGGGTTGAGGTCAGGGCTCTGTGCAGGACTCTCGAGTTCTTCCACCTTCTTCCAACCTTAACACACTTCATGGAGCTCGCTTTTGGCAACAGTTTGAGGAAGAACCACATATGGGGGTGAAGGGCAGGTGTCCACATACTTTTGGCCATATAGTGTTTATTGATCAATCTATCTCTCTGCATTTGCCAGCATCATTTTTGGGTGTAGAGGCAGTGCCAACTGTACCAGGTGTGAAGTGCAGCCTTACAGCACATCAAATACACAAACCCTGCTGTCGGAATGACACTTCCTGTTTGCTCCCATGATTCGGTGCCCAGGACAACACCACTAACATTCTGCTGGAGTGTCGTGTGTTTTCCTCACAGTGCCAGGTGTTGCTTAACCAAGTTTAATGATCACAATGATCTCCCGAACCAGTATTAGAGAGTAAATACGAAACTCCAAATTGAGAGACATCACTGATTATAAACAGCCATTAGAATGTTGTGATTAAAACCTGCCACACAGGAATGGCTGCAATCCATGCTAGGGTTGGCTCTGCACTGCCAAGAACACAATCCCAAATGCCAGTTATTATGCAGTGTATTGCCAAGGGGGTGGGGGATGGGTGGTAGTTTCTTCTTGGCTGCACTGCCACATATTTCCCATGACTTTTCCCACAAGTTATTTTGGGCCTTCAGGATTTATCAAAAATTAACAGGTTTCCTGGACACATGTTTATTCTAAAGGTTTGAATAATAATAATAATAATAATAATAATAATAATAATAATAATAATAACAACAACAACAACAATAACAACAATCAACACTATCAACTGCAAAAAATAATCACCAAAGGTTTAGAGGACAATCATACCATGGATATCTGTCTCGTTCTCTGTGAGGACTGAAGAGAGGATTACTTTGCTGGCATCCCATTTCTCCCAAACAGGAAGAGCGAGTCTCCTGGCCAAATCGTCCACATCCACATTGCTCAGGCTCTCGGAAAAAAAGCTCTGGTAGTACTGAGCCGAGAAGATCTGAGCCTCCACAAGCTGGGTGAGAAGTGAAGGCAGGAAGTTCGGATTCAACTCCTGCAGAACCCTCCTCACCTCAGATAGAACCTCTTGGAAAGGCACCATGATTGCACAAGCTCTTCATAGGATTCCCATGAGGCATCCAGGACCTTCACCAAAAAACCAGACTGTTTGGATGTAGGAACAGCTCAAAACCAACTCACAACAAAGCATTGATGATCGCCAACATGCAATGCTCGAACAGTTTCACATGTGCTTTTCCCAAATCAGAGAAATACGCAGATACTCTGAAGAGGATGGTTCTATCTCACTTCACTTTTTTTTCAGACTAGAAATCAGATGTAACGGAGAAGTGGGAAGTTTGATTCCATCACAATGATGTGGGGCATAAAACTCATAAGAATGGTGAAATGCTAATCAAGGATCGGTGAGTCAGTCATGTACGATCCACAAATCTGATCCGAGATCAGCACTGCACTGAGCTGAACTGAATAAACAGAACTATTCACATAAATAACAAATTATTAAGCCTTCAGGTCACATTCGAAGACAATCCTAAAACAAATTTTAAGTTATTAACAGTTTTAACAGTGAATTGTAAAAATATAAAACAAAGTATTAACAATTATATCATATAAAGCCATTACAGATGCCAGTTTGATTCTTAAAGACTCTGGTATTGACTTTCACTTTTGCAAGAAATTCGCTTCATTTCAGACTGCACTTGTTTCTTTGTGGAAATCCCCCACCAACTAAAAAATGTGTCGTTTTAAAAAATTAATCAACTCTATTAGGAAACATGACATTTATTTTGAACAGTACACTCTTACTGGATCCCGACAACGATGTGTTTTCCTTCTAATCCAAGTACTGGAAAGAACCAGCGAACTCTTAAAGAACCCTTGGAGAACCTTCCCCCCATAAAAGTGTATGTATTAACTGTGTACTGGTGTGGTGGAACTTGTAAAAGGGTTACTCGGAACTAGTATAAGGGTTCCAAGTAGAGCCTTTAAGAGTTTCCACATACCCAGTTAAAATACACATTCCTAGGGAAAAAAAAAAGTTCTCTAAGGGTTTATTAAAGGTTTATTAGATAAATAAAGGACTATAGCTTCCAAAAAGGGTTGTACTTGGATTGGAACAGACAGGAAAACACCTTGTTGTAGGGTTATATGAACCCTTAAAAAAAAATCCCTGAAGACCCCATACTTATTGCACAGAAGCCCTGAAGAATGCAGAACCCTACATATAAGGGTTTATCAGAAAAAGGTTCCAAGTGATAACATTTTTGAAAGCTAAGAAACCAGTGAACCCTCAAAGAACCCCATTTCCCTTAGATTGTACGTATTAACTGTGTAAGCATGTTGGGGAACCTTTAAAGATTCCATCTAGAACCCTACAAAGTGTTTTCCTATCAGAAAAGCTTCCAATACAAGTACAAGCTTTTTTTGGGGGGGATGCTAAGAACCCTTAATTATACAGTGAAGGCTTAAAGAACATCTGAAGAACCTATACTTATTACAAAGAAGCCTTGAAGAATGTAGCTCCATACAACTATACAAAAGAGCTTTAAGTAGAACCTTTTTTTTCTGGAAGCGAATATCCCTTAAATATACAATGAATCCTTAAAGAACCCTTGAAGAACCCTTGTTTCTAAGAGTGTATGTATTAACTGGGTAAGTACTGAACTTGTCAGGAGTTTAACATTTACGTCTTGGTAGCTGCTTAAGGGTTCATATCTTTCTAAAAGATTCTTAACTGTACCTTTAATAATGTTTGAAAATGTGATCTACCCAAGCAATGAAGTAAAACTAAACATTATTCCTAAACAGGATTCATTATTCATTTCATTTTAAAAAAAGAATGAAAAAACAAAAGCATTTCTGACATCAAATATGATCCCAAAACACAATGGTGCACAAAAAATAAAAAAATGTTGTTGGATTTTTATTTGTCCTCGGGGTGGGGGGCTGGGGTAAATACTGTATTCTCTACTTTATATAACATAAATTGTATTAAAAACACATTTAAATGATTCAACCATCACCATATTTACTTCTAATAATAACATCCATTGTGCAATTCGACAATGATCCTGATTACCAAAAAAATCCAGAAAGTACAGAAGGAAATTTTCCCTTTGTTAGATCCCCAGTCCGTTTTAAAGTCAGACAGTAAAACAGTTTAGAACAGTTTCTTCTTCACGGTTCTTGCATTTTGCTCGCTAGAAACTTCACACCTTTTCAGTGTTTTTGGAAACTTCCCTGAAGTCCCTGCATTTAGCTTTGATGTTATATTTTAAAGGTCATCCGAAAAGAGAATACATTAAAATGCCATGTGCTGAAAAATGAGGGAAAGTCAAAAAAGTCATAAGACAACCAAATAAAACATCAGTGTCTTCCAGAAATGCTTTCCAAAAAAAAGAAAAAAAAGAAAAATCCAAGTCTGCAAAAACAATGACTTTAAAATTCCACATTTTTTTGAACGGCACCAAAATGATACCTTATCAAGTTATGTATAAGCAAAATGATCCAAGATATTATCTATATTTCCATTTTGACATCATTATAAAATAAATACATAGCTTATTTCTAAACATTCACCAACTTTCACCCTGAAAATGTCTCATTCTGTTAATTCTGTTTGTGTCTTTTTCCAGAAAGAAGCTAAATTAAGCTTTTGTGTCAAGGTTTAATATGAGATTATGATGAAATATTAGATAAATCAGACTATATTCGTATTCATTATGCTCACTTGTGCAGTGTGGGAGCATGGGGTTTGCTATGGTGGCGTTTTAGCGGTTTGTGATCGCAGCTTTACAGAACCGATGATCAGACGACGCTAAATCAGGATGGAATGCTGCTGATGATGTTCAGGTACATCAGGTGTAGATCAGACCTGCGTTTCAATGCTTTATTAAACACACCCTCATCTACTTCCTCTTTTGACACAGAAGTGTGTGTAACTTGTAAACCATGTAAACAAACATCTCCATGACCATTTGTACACTTTATTTATTTTAGCTGTTTACAGAGTTATACTACCTAGAACAGCGATTACAAATTTTTTTTTTTTAGTTATTACTGAATGACATGTTCATTAATAACTAAAATTAATGTTTTTATCCGTTTATAGTTACATTTAATGTCTGTGAAACAAGTTCATTCATTGATCTAAACTAAAGTTTGGAAAAGTTACAGCACAGACACTGGAGACTCCTTTCTATAAATGCTAAATAAAAATAAAAAATGTCCCCAAATCAACACACACACGCGTTAATCTGTTTATTATTTGTGGAGAGTCTGCCGTACAAGTCCCTGTGAATGATTTGTTGCTATAGAATCCGTAATGTACACAGCATAACGAACAATCAACATCTTCTGGCCAGTCAGAAAGAAGAATTCAACAATGCTGTCGTACGAACAGGAACATTTCACTACATGAAGCCTCATTTTGCTCGTGTTCACATTGAAAACAAATTCAAAACAGAAATCATAACAACTGATGTTGATTGAAATTTTCTCCTTCAGTGGTTCATCTACCCATCAGGCATCACTTGCGTTCATAAAGAGGAAATTTAAACCATTACCATAGTTTCGTGTTTAGCGATGCACTAAAGGGAACTGCTAATTTATCCCCTGAAACTCAGAGTGTGAATTTTTTTCCACATTAAAAAAAGAATCTGAATGAACATTGAGTATTTACATATATTACGTATTTAAAAAAAAAAAAGGATGTAGATGTAGGTGCTGTCACATGAATTCTAAAGGAATATCGCAAGGAGTTCATGACCAGAAATGACTCACTCAAGCGTTCCTGTAGATGTTCAGTTAAAGCCAAACATTTTTTCAACAACATCCTTTCAGGTGTGTTTTCAGAAACACTGGGGGGGTGGGGGTGGGGGGTTGATGATTAATGCGGACCCCCTATAAACAACATAACATGCTCTTGTAGAATGAAAACCAATTCTGGAATTGATTATGATTGTGATTATGATTATACACCAGAGATTGTTGTCCAGCGCTGATGTTCACTTGTTATCCGTGTTTGGGTTTCCATTTGAGAAGAAACCAGAAGCACAGTAATCTTTTATACCTGGGGGGAAAAAAAGAAAAAGAAAAAAAAAAAGTTATAACTTGCAGTAGATTTAATTTCTGTAACGAAAGGGTTAATTTTTTAATGTTTGGCTCTATGCACTTCCTTAAAGCAGTCACTTCTGGGGTTTTTTTTTCCTGTTGGTGTTTTGCCTGATGACACTCTAGGGTTATATGAAAACCTCTCATGTCGTTGTTTCCTTTTCACTGATGTGCACACTTGCTACTTCCACACTTTAAACCAAAAATATACCAATAACAGCCTTAAGAAATTATAACATTTTCACACTAGTCAGCCAACATCCATTCTTAAGTTTTCTGTCATCAACAATGCTAACAAACTGCAAGCAAGACACGTGTTGCTTTTAAATAAAAGTAAAATCCCAATTTTAAAAAGGTTTAGATTGAACAGTTTAACATGCAATCAAAAAAAAAAAAAAAAAAAAATCTTGAACTATTTTTTCTGAAGCATCTATGTCTTCTCAGGCTTTGTTGCTTTAGTTATTATGGTTCTTTTGAAAGATAGAGAGTTCTTAGCTTCTTCAAATGGTTAACACTTTTCTCAGAAGGAAACTTCTGTTTAGCACTCTCTTGTTGCAGGTTAAGCAAAGACACAACAGAAGAAACCATCAAGGAAGAACCAACAAGGTTTACAAACACAACAACAGGAGGATTTCCTCATCATAAAAAAGTTCCAAGAAGAATCCACAACAATCCAAAGACGACTTGAAGCCACACAGAGGGATCTACGTAGACTGGCCAAAATATAATGTGCATCCCCAAGACAGTTACTAGCATACATGATAACAGTATGTAGTACAATTTTTGATTCTGGGTAGTAAGTGATATTTTCTATTTTCTTATACCTCATAAGTATATAAAATGGCTATTTTTCCCCTCAAAGTTTGCTTTAGTGAACAAGACTTCTGTATTAATGAACTTTGCCTATTTTCATTGAGAAAACAGGTGAATTTGGATCTTTTTATTAATATAAAGTCAGAATAAAACAAAATATGAATCAAATTAACATGTATCTATAATAAACGTATACAAAAATGACCACAAAAGATTTAGAAGAGAGTTGTTTTTTTTTAGATTTACGATCATATTGTGAAGCAGTCCCTAAATCGTCATCACCCATCATGTTCTCATTATATTGTCCTTGGTAGTGGTGTTCAAAGGGGCAAGCTCCTCTGAGTACACTCCCATGTTCTTCCTTAAGTGATCAACATAAGCATCAAGGACTGGACTTTGAGAGACATCCTGCAGCTCACTGTGCAGTAGTTCTTCACCAGAGTCTCAAGCAGCTCCACATAGTTTTCGGATTTGTACTTGCCCCTGGAAGCCCGAAACCACTGCGACGAAGCTGTTCCAAGCCACTTTCTCCTTCCTAGTGAGCTTCTGGGGGAATTCCTTCACTCTAAGGAGAAAAGGCTCAAAAATGGTTCAAAAATAAACCTTTTGAGGTTCCTGGAGATTTCAACTGTTGGGGAACCTTAAAGGTGTAGAGAAAGAAAGGTTCTGCTCATGATCCAAAACATACAAGCTCATCTCTGAAACATGCTGGAGGTAGTTTCATGGTCTGGGCTTGCATGGGTGCTTCTGGAACAGGCTCACTAATCTTTATTTATGATTGAACTCATGATGGTAGCAGCAGAATGAATGCAGAGGTCGTCTACAGAAACAATCTGTCTGACAATCTACAGAGAAATGCATCCAATCTAATCAGGAGGAACTTCATCATGCAGCAAGACAATAATCCAAAACACACTGCCAAGGCGGGCGACCTTAACCAGACCTTAACCCAGTTGAGCAGTATTTCACCTCCTGAAGAGGTTCAATGGCTAATCATCAATTATTCCTTAATTAACACACACCTTAATGTAACTGTGACATTAAATTCATTTTATTTTCATAGTATTTCAAAAAGGTCACAGTTATTTTCATAGGTTATGATATTCATGTTGCTCCACTCAGTCCTGCTGCTCACGCTTTAAAATTTGTAGCATTTTTTTGTGCGAGACAGACATTGGGAGATTCGGCACACTGAATTGTGTACCACTTTGTCCTGGTTTAAATGTTGTTGCTTTTTTTTATTCTCAAAATTGAAAATCACGTTTACCTAAGGAGAGGAAAATACTAGTGAACTGTTATTTGTCAATATTGGCAGAAAGTGAATCTTGAATTTGGGATTCCTTATGTAAGGGTCTCTTTAGCAGCAATGTCTGCTTGTCCATTGAAAAAAAAAAAAAAACCAGAATCCAGCACTAAATGTTGTAGTTTTGCTTTTCTAACAAGTCTACTTTAAATTGTGAACAATTAAGGGGTGATCTTTAACGATTTAAGTGACTGAAGACTTTGAATCTGTAAAAAATGAAAAAGTTCCATAAAGGTTCATAAAGGAACCTTGAGAACAGGCCAGGTTTTAATATAAACCTATATTGTCACAGCAAAGTTTCCAAAAAGAACTGATATGTACATATACCAAATAACCAAGGGATTGTTATAAAAGCTACAAGTTCCATGTTGAACCTTTCTGATAGTTAGAAGTTCATATTTGCAGTTCTTTTTTGAACTCCAAAGTTTCACACTCCAAAATGTTGTTCTCCAGTATCTTCTATCTGTGGTCCGACAAAGACGCTGGCTTTGTCTTTTGAGTCTTGAAGGTACTTGAAAGCTGCCGATGCCATAACAAGACCTATGACAAATTGTTTCATAAGGCCCAATTTGATGTACAGTGGTGACATCAGCACCTTCCAGGGGTCCACCAATAGCTCCCACTTGACGTTGCTCCTCCTAACAGCGAACTCCACAGCATCCTTTGTAGCCAGTCCCACCTTTGGTAGTGCGCCTTGGTGTCCCTGCTGCCCAAAATACAATGACAGCAGGGAAACGTGTTCCTTGAAGATCCATCAGGAATGCCACTATTTTAAAGTCTACGACGACATCCCAGCCATACTCATCATACTTCAAGGCATCCAGCAACGTCTTGACACTGTTGTAATCCTCATTGAGTTCAGGAAAATCAACATATTTTGAAATTTACCTATTTTATTCTGATTTTATGTGAACAAAAAGATGCAAATTCGCCTGTTTTATCAATGAAAATAAGTCAATATCAAATTACACACAAAAGCACCTGGGTCACAAAAGCAAATGAAATGGAAGGGAATAATAGCCATTTTATATACTTTTGCAGTATAAGCAATTAAGAAATAACACTTACTACACAGGAACAAAAACAAAGTTTCATAGTAGCAGTTTCATAGTAGATAGTTAGCACACTAGCATTTCGGATACGCTAATACGTGACATTTTGCATGACATGTTTTAACAGTTTAGCTGTATAAATTTCTGAAGGGCAGCTTTCAGTGTCATGTAGTGTCTCAGTGTTCAAGCTTCTGTGCTAATAGCGAGATAGCGGTGTTTAGTTACCTAGAACTGCTGAGCCCTTTTCCTTCTGTTTGTGGAAGGAGTCTTTATATATTTTTTTGCTGTCTTATTAACTTCACAAGAGAGGAAAAAAGAGAGGCTGGTGAGGGAACGCCTGTTTATAGCTGGTAAACGATAACTTGTTTCACTGATGTTCCACAATGTTAAATGCAACTCTAAATGGATAAAATGTACAGTGTGTCTTTCTTTAATAAATAAAAAATTGTAATTGTAGGTAATTTGCTGTGGTGTAAGAGGGATAAAGCCTTTCAGGATGTGCTGTTATACTTCCCAGTGGTATCAGTAACTCTGCTTCATCACACCATGGGGTTAATGATTATGAACAGCAGCTTTGACAGTAGTTTCAACATAACATGCTGTGTATTACCAATAGAACTATAAATAAAATGGTTTTATTGCCGGAATCAAATCCTTGGCTGTACCTTTGCCTATTTTGGTTGAAATGATTTAGCATGCAGTTAAAGAAAGAAAACTGACACTGAAGCACTGGTGCACTTTAGTCATGATTCTCCATGACTTCTGGAGCTATAGATAAAAAAAAATTAAAAAAAATTATGAAATTAATTCTAACATCTAACAAGTCGATTCAGATTTGAGCTTTTAGAAGATCACAACAAGTAACTTTAGTTCCACATTAGGATTTTCCTGCCAGTCACATGGTTTGCCAGCACACACTAAGCATAAAGCTTGCAGATCAGGTTACAGAGGCATGAATGGACGGTGTTTTCCACCTATATGGGAGGCATTTCATTAGCTTTGCTACAACATAGACTATTATAATCTAGAAAGGGGCTTTTATAACGGCGCTAGCTCATCTCCAAAACACCCACGTGTGTGATAACTGTCTCAGTCTGAGGTCTGCTGGTATATATAATTCCTTAGTTGCAAAGACCAAGTTCAGAACTATGATTAAATTTAGTAATATATGTTATTACTTAGTGGCTTCTTACTGAAACAAAATGAAAGGAAGTACCATCAACAATCACATGACTGGTAATTTCCCAAAATTAAAGTCATGAGAAAATCATTGATATGGAG
Source organism: Stegophilus panzeri (assembly GCA_024331685.1). Classification (NCBI taxonomy): domain Eukaryota; kingdom Metazoa; phylum Chordata; class Actinopteri; order Siluriformes; family Trichomycteridae; genus Stegophilus; species Stegophilus panzeri. Next base: position 18,828,567 of record JANDJT010000102.1, read on the forward strand.
TAAGTTAACCCTCAGAGGTTAATCACACCACATTTAATAAGTCTTTGATGGAGACTTTAATGACACACACTCTTCCACTGCTGAATAACCACACATTTGGTGAAAAAGGTCTGGCTGTGGAGTATAATCTGAATAAATTAACAAATTAATAAATTAAGAAATGTTTTTTTTTGTTTTTTTTTGCTAAACTGTGAAGCTATGAGCTAGACATGTTTTTATGATAGAATTCACACCAAGTTAGTGTTTCTACAAACACTAGAATACATTCTTAATTAGGGCTAGACGATACGATGAAAATATCAGAGCACAATACATTTTTTACAATACAAGATATGCAACACAATAAACCACCTGCCAAATATTGTGTAGGTTCCCCTTGTGCCTCCAAAACAGCTCTGACCTGTTCAGGCATGGATCCTTTAAGTCCTGTAAGTTGTGAGTTGGGGCCTCCATGGATCAGACTTTTTTGTCCAGCACATCCCACAGATGCTCGATGGGATTGAGATAAGGGGAATTTGGAGGTCAAGTCAACACCTTGAGCTCTTTGTTCCTCAAACCATTCCTGAACAGTTTTTGCAGTGTGGCAGGGCGCATTATCCTGCTGAAAGAGGCTATTGCCATTAGGGAATACTGTGGCCATGAAGGGGTATACTTGGTCTGCAGTAATGTTTAGGTAGGTGGTACGTGTCAAAGAAACATCCACATGAATGCCAGGACCCAAGGTTTCCCAGTAGAACATTGCCCAGAGCATCACACTGCCTCTGCCAGCTTGACTTCTATATAGTCAAGGACCCATAGTGCATCCTGGTGCCATTTCTTCCCCAGGTAAGCAACGCACACGCTGTCCACATGATGTAAAAGAAAACGTGATTCATCAGACCAGGCCAGCTTCTTCCAATGCTCCCTCCTTGGACTACTTTTGGTAAGTACTAACCACTGCATACCGGGAAAACCCCACACGACCGGCCGTTTTGGAGATGCTCTGACTCAGTTGTCAAGCAATCACAATTTGGCCCTTGTAAAAGTTGCTCAGATCCTTACGCTTGCCCATTTTTCCTGCTTTCAACACCTCAACTTTGAGAACTAACTGTTCATTTGCTGCCTAATACATCCCATATCAATATCCCACCCCTTGACAGGTACCACTTTAACGAGTCAACGTTATTCACTTCACCCGTCAGTGGTTTTAATGTTATGGCTGATCGGTGTATATAGTGTTGAATCTTAATCATTTTTATAATTTATAATCTTTATAAATCTGTCATATTTAAGACATTTTACAATTATTAAGTAGGTGAAGTTTAGATAATAAAGCGCATGGCCTTGGCAGTAAAATTCTTATTCAATATTTTTGTAGTGCTATAATTCAAAAGAATTAAAAGCAACCCAAAATGTCGGATCCTGATTTAACAATTTAAGTTTAATGCCAATGCATTACTTTAGCTATTTCTCAGAGACGATAAACCTCAGGAACGAATTTTAGCATTAACCAAAAAAAGCTAAAAAAATAGCAAGATTATTCCAGGAGTTCGAACGCCAACAATGCCTGCTCGAATCTCATCGTTGACTGGGAGATGAAGGCGCAAATTTGGTGGGAGTGGCAATCTCTTTCTCCTGTGTCAATCACAGCGACACTGGCCAATTGTAGGTGTCTGTGAGCTCATGTATGTGGAAGAGGGCAGAGAGCGCTTATTCCATGTGTGATTGGTAGCTGCCATGTGATAGGGCAGAGCTAGTTACTGGGTGGGAATTGGCAGGTTACCAAAGTATGGAGAAAATCCATATCCGACAATCTTTTCATCTTCAGCAACCTAGGACAATCTATTACTCATTCATATAT
>JANDJT010000102.1:18832030-18852651 GCA_024331685.1 Stegophilus panzeri
TTTTTTAAACTCTAGTACTATGTTCTGTATGAAGAGTGAAGTCAGACTGAGATTTAGGTTTGGGCGGATGTGGGAAATAAGTGAAGGGGTTTAAAGTCAGACGGAAGCCTGAGCACGATGCTGTCTTTTTTTTTTTTTTTTTAGAAGCACTGAGACACAGCAGTACGACAACAAAAAACCCTACATGACATTTGAAGCACAGGAAGAACAGATCGTGTCTTGGCTTCAGCAGGTGTTTTGCTGCTTATATGCAAAACACAAACAAAACCTGAGCTGTGACTCTGACAGGGAACTGAAACACTCTGTTTTCAACACAGCCTAGCTCTGGTAACGACGTCCATGTAATGAAAGCCAGTTTGTCCAGAAAGCAAAACATGCTGCGTTCAGCCACGGTCAGAAATGAGTAAACCAGCCTGAATTACATTTCTGTCTGATTAAACATGGCGGGTAATTCGTTAAATATACAAAACTAACAGACACGTAAATTGGACAAAATAAGTTTTAAAAAGTGGTTGAACACAGAATATTTAAACACTTGGCTAAAGTTTTGAAGTGCCAAGCATAAGAAGGTAAACAGTTTGTTTGGAATGAGGAAAATCTTTGCAGACACACTGTACTGACTACACTAAATGCAACAAAAATTTTTTTTGTTTTACAAGTTTTGGCTTTCTGTTCACACTAAACAGCGTTTTCGGTCACCATTTTTTAAAATCAAACATTTTGTACCTGCACCTTAGCATTACAGACACCAATACAATATTAGAATGAGGGGGAAAAAAAAGCAAAAACAAAAAAAACATCATTTTTGAAAAATATTCTTGTTTTCATTTTATACTTCGCCACTTCTGGGAAAATGATTCAAATGCTACAGATTGCATGTGTAATGCATTACTTAATGTTTATAATGTCATTTGAAGCCATGAAACACGGGCATTTTGCTTTTAAATCCTGCTTCCTGACATCTCTTTTCTTCAACCAGTGCATCAACATCAGCAGTTTTTGGGCATTTGCTATTTTCATAATGTCACTTAGATGTCTGTATGCGAGTCGAGAGCGCAGGTTGGACTTGTTAATATTCGTTCTGGAAAAAGCCTGCTCACGCAGATATGCGGTCCTGAACACACGAAGGATTTTGGAGGAAAAAGCTGTCATTTTGGGGAATGTCGGTTCTAGGTGTCAGTAGAATAAAATAAAGCCACACTGACTTGTGCTGCAGTTCCATTAGTTCCATCATTTATCCACGTGCGTCTCATCATGTCGTTTAATATTGTACTCTTTTGCCACAGCCATGGGATTGTCGGCTGTTGACCTCACAGAGGTCAATTTTTCTTTCTTTTGGGACATGTTTAAGATCACAAGTCACTTGCCACTCAAGCATCAGTTCCAAGCAGCTATCACCAATATGTCCTGTGTAGAGGTTAGAACGGATATGCCCCGCCTCTGGGTGTGTGTCTAGCTCTGCAGTAGCTGCTCATTAGGAGTAAACATGGTTCTTCGGTGTGTTTTTGGCACGTCTTCCTGCACACTATTCCCTTTTCCAGCCGTCGCTTGGTTGAGTGTTGGGAAGAAGGTGAAGTTTGTCAGAGTTGGTGTTTATGTGACTTTACCACTAACCTGTCGTTATACACCGTTTCCATTAGTAAGAATCAACGATATTATGATGTCGACCAATCGGTGACGACCCTGCGTCTCTCAACTCGACCTTGGCTCATACACGTACGGCAGGACTCAGGAAACACACGATATCTCGTGGTCTAGGAAATCGTCCCGGTAAATGTGGACAAGATATTTATTTAATGCATTCGTGATGCATGATATTTTGTCAGATCGTCCATCCTCTACTCATTTCTGCATCAATATTAGAATCAACGAGAACCAAAAATAAAACATTCCTTCTCAACACTCACAATGAATCTTCTTAGAATATGAGTCTTTAGGTCGGAAAAGAAACACGCTGCATCCCTACCCAGGACTATAAAAAGAATTTGCACAGATGTCCACTGTATAAAATGTGCACCTATGAAAAGTCACACAAGGTGCAATCTTTTGTGCTTGCATTTTAGCCTGATATTTATACTATCATTTTTCTTGCTCATTGTTTGTCATTCTTCAGCTTTGTTCCAAAAAGCAGGAAATAAAAAAATAAAAAATAAAAAAAAGATCAGAATGCTTTTGTCAGGAAGAGATCACCAAACACACGATTTCCACTCAAGGTGTGTGTGTGTGTGTGTGTGTGGTTTTGTCAACATTGTTAAAAACCCGCCCTCCTTATCAGGTTGTGTGTCCTGGTATGACCCATGCAAAACAAAGAGCAAGAATGAGGAAGTTTGTGTGCATGTGTGTGTTTGGTCTTACTCTGCACTATAGCCCGATAGACTGTGGCTGATGGAGAATCTGGCACTTCATTCAGGAAAGACTTTCCCTCGTCACAGCTTCGACCTTTGAATTAAAAAAAAAAAAATTTAAAAGGAGAATTACTATTAGTAAATGCGGAACCCGGTTTAAAAAAAAAAAAAAAATAAGAGAGAACTAGAAACTGGTAGAAACTGCTGGCGACAGAAGTTACATTCTACATAACAAGAATACTCAAAATGACAAGGTTTATATACGCCCTTTCTTAGAATGACTGCTTTGTTTAAATGTTTAAAAAATAATTCTAATAGGAAGGAAGGATATTAATGGAAAATTACGCAGGATGTGGTTTAACTGGTTTAATCAGAGAGAAAGAGGGAGAGAAAGAGAGAGAGAGAGACCATTATTATATTCTACTGAGTTATAACTGACGTGCTATTACAGAAAAATAATCAACAAAGGAGTGGTGTGATTATTTTCCAATAACAGCATGTCTTGAAGTGTTTTATTGCTCTTGTATTACAAGCAACTCGCCAATCATTACAAGCATTGTTTATTAAAGAAGGATACATTGGCCTTTTTATCTATTTATGGCTACGTTTAATGTTGCGGAAAGTCTGCGAGATAAGTTCCTGCTCTCACCAGCCTCTCTTTTTTTTTTTTTTTTTTTTTTTTTTTTTAAGTTAAAAAAAAAAAACTAAGCTTGTCGATTTACACAGAGATTTACAGTTGCGTCGTTATGACTTTACAGAGTGCTGACACTGGAGCCGCCTTCTATAATTGATGAATATAATAATAAATCCTTACACGAAACGATTACACACATCTGTTTATGTGGTGCATCCTCTGTGAACAAGCTGTTACTATAGAAACGATGACATACTAGATTGAGCACATTAACTGTGAAGGAGCTGTGATTTGCTGTGACTGTCAGAGAATAAATCGGCCAATCAGAATCTGGAACCGAGTGGCGCCTTGGCATTGCGTACCTATCCGTGGGTCCAGAGGAACTCGGCCGAGCAGAGGCAGACTCAGCTCCTCGCACATCCGTTGAGCTCCTCCCGTGGTCGGAGGGAAAATCTGAGACGTGTTCTGTTTTATGGGCGCATGAAATAAAACATTTCAGACACATGAAAGTAACTTGCTCAAGTCCTTCATGCAGAATTTAAAAACAGGCTAAAATCTGAAAGCTAACAAGGAAGAGGCTTTAATGGGAAGGCACCGCAAATGGCAAGAATTTCTCTAGACTGGCGTGTGAAGTGGTGTTCATGATTACAATGTGGATAAAAGTTCAGATAAAGCAATTATATACACCAAGTTCCTCTTGAGGGGAAAGTCCCTTGGAGACCAATGTTACAATGTAAAAACAAGCTGAAATTAGGATTTAACTCGACCTCTTGCTTCACAACGAGTCACTATGTAAAACATAAACAGGGGCAAGAAAGAAAGGCTGAACAAAGAAACACAGAATAATCCGTTTATACAGTCGGGTTATTTTTCCTCTCGTGAATGAATAAAAATCGCAAGTGATCAGTTTCAATTGGTTTGCTTAGACTATTGTCACATTTTCTCACAAAAAAGTGTATTTACATTTATTCATTTAGCAGACGCTTTTATCCAAAGCGACTTACAAATGAGGAAATACAAGTAAAGCGATATATCAAGCAGAGAACAATACAAGTAGTGCTACCATACAAGATATTTTAATTGAGTTCTAGAAAAGCAAAGTGTGCAGAGTAGAGGTGGAAGTGCCAGAGTATGTGGGTTTTTTATTTTATTAGTTTTTTTTGGATAATGTGGGGTTGGCATTTGAAGGGTTTAAACGCTGAGTAGCACATAAGATACTTCAATCAAATGCAAATGCTAAACAAAATCTTAGCAGGAAATTAGAATTTGTTTATGCTTGTCTGGAGTGGAAAAAGAGAAGATGCAATAGAAATATGTTTTATAAATAAACGCAGGTCACGCCTCACACAAATATCCAGATCTATCTAAATCAACAAACGATGCTCTCGAGTTTATTGATTCCTTTTACTGAAGATGGACTGAATGAACATCAAATGTTAAATCTCTCCGTTACAGCCGTGCACTTCGGGTACTGTAGTATTTGTTTGCTTTTTTTTAATTCCTGATCACTTTTACGTGCGCATATCTCGAGGCTTTCCGCATGAATGTAGCTGATGGATTCATGTTTATCAAACTTTTTAGAAAGTTAGTCATTAAATTCACATCACAAACCCATTCAAAAACACCACAAGACGTCCAGATAGACATCAACATCGCTGTGGAATTAAGGCGTGTGAAATATAATGACGGTAAATCTTAAAAGTATCGCACTGTAATTAAAGAGTTAAGCATGCAGACTGCTGGAATGTATTCATGGTTAAAACATCAGTCCCTCCCTTTATTTATTTTTAGATTAAAAGTTCTTCTTATTCTTTAGTTAAAGTTCCTCTGACCTTGCTGACAAACTTTTAGTGCTACTTAAGAGTATTGTTTTTTGAAAAACAATTGTGAATCTGGCCGTCTAGTCTAAAATAAAATAAATAAAATAAAATAAAAAGCCCAGTAGTAGACAGATTTACAGATTATGGTTGTCGATTAGTGTGCGCGTGTGTGTGCTTTTAGGACCTTGCCATTTAAGGAAGTTCATCTGGGGACGGTGTGAAACCACTAAGAAACAAGGCACATGATATCTGTTATAATGAAGATTCACTAATGTGCTGCATGAAAGGGTGTTTTCAAGCATATATACATATATAAATAAAAGATATATAAAGAGAGGTACGCACCCATTTAAAAAAAATATTAATAACAATTAAATACGTACATAATATATAAACTAAGAAGAAGGAATTTTTTTTATTCTGTAAATATTTACAGTTTTAAAGATTCAGTATAAAATTTTACCATCAAATCAGTTGCTGCTTCCAATCAAAGTTTGTATTTATTTAAAAAACATACATTTCAAAATGTTTTTTTAAAGTTATCACGGTACTTGTGATATCTCTGAAAAGTGTATTGTACCATCATTTTTTTTTCACGATATCTATATTGAATCATTGTATTGCCCAGCCCTGATTAAATCCCAGATAATTAAAGGAATAAATGATCATCATAAATCAGCTGTTCAGTTCTACACAAAAGGTTGCGCACCCCTGGTCAAATTACAAATAAATGATTTTTGCAGTAGGCAAAACTATTCAAATTGTAACATGTTTCTGCAGATGTTAATGCACACTTTAGATTTGATGAACCTGAGGGGAAAAAAACCTGTAAAAAAGTACTTGTGGCATGTGCAAAAGTTTGGACACCCTACTAAGTCAGTACTTAGTCAGCACTTAGTCACAGCAGATATCACAGCTTACAAATGCTTTTTATAGCCTTGATTACTGCATTTTCACCCGGGGGTGCCCAAACTTTCGCACACAGCTGTAAACTCCAGCGACAATCTTGTTTTTTTTTTCTTTTTTGTTTTATTTACTCGCCTTGCATTTGGGACACACGAAGCCGCTCATGTTCTCCACCACGCCGATGATGGGCAGCTTCACCTTCTGACAGAATCTGATCTCTTTCCGGACGTCCTGCAGAGACACTTCCTGTTCGGGGAAATCGAGAAACGGTTGGAAGTTGATCAGAGGCAGGAGGATTACATCCTTCACTTCCTTATGCGGAAAAATCGAAATCTTTTGTCTATTTGTAGTTGCTGCATATTAAGGAATTTTTTTTTCCCCACAGTAGAACGTAAGAGACCTGATGTGGCCTGATTTACACAAGGTTATGAGGTTATGGAGTTGGGTCAGTCTGAGGTGTGTGTGAATACTTGTGGTGTAGTTATAATAACAGCTCCATCGATGCCTGCTCCACTCAGATACTGCACCACGGACAAGTGTTCATCGGAGGTTCCCGGGGGTGTGTCCACTATCAGGTAGTCCAGCTCGCCCCAGTCCACATCTCTCAGGAACTGCTTTATCATGCCTACACACACACACACACACACACACACACACACTATTCAGAAGCTAGAACACTAAAGGTTACACAAGGAATAAACCCCTGTGTGTTGTGCTGTTAGAGGAAATTAATAATTCCGAAGTTGATTATTTTCCATTAACGGCACGTCCTGTTTTATTGTGTTTAAGCATTTTATTCCTCTGAGCCATGCCGAGTAGGCACGACTAAGCGTCGGTCGTTAATGTGTTGTTCTTTAATATTTATTAAAGAACAACACATCATACTTTTTATATATTTATAGTTACATTTCTAACATACAAGTTACATTCTGTTATCACTTGTGGTATTGCAGCTATAAACAGACGTTCCCGAATAAAAAGACAAATAAAAAAAAAAAATTCAGTTTGTTGAGAGAGAGAGAGAGAGAGAGAGAGAGAGAGAGAGACACAGACAGACATTAGGCCTGTATCTCTGAAACACATCCGCACATATCTGTTTCCGTGATCATAAAAGTAAAAATATTTCCCGTCTGCCTAGTTCAACTTCCTCAAAATCATCCACAAGGTTTCATGTAAGCTTTGATAATCTCAGAGAAATGCAGTGCATGCACCTTTTCTCATCAAGCAATCTGGATCTTTAGATTTTTATATCCTTATATTCATATTCTCGTATAACAGTCCCCCTCACCCAAAAAAGGGGGCCAATAGGTTATAAACAGACTCCTAAAAATAAATATTTATCTTTATTGTTGTTTTTCTTGACATAGTGTCGTCACCAGGAAATGAGGAAATAATCCTTTCCTTACGATGTACTTCAGAAAAGAAAGAAAAAAACGCTCCTGATTGAATCCTGGATTCTGATTGGCCAGAATGATGATTCATTTTCTATAACAGTAGCTCTGACTATAGTGCAGAAGAAAATCACAGGTTTATTTATAACTATCGTGCTGATTCTAATACGTTTCTGTAGTAAGCGCTCATTTGCAGGGATTGATTGTTGATTAAAGTGTATGGAAAGCGTCTCCAGTGCCAGTGCTCTGTAACACTCTGAGGTGACGCAGGAACCATTTCCGGCGTCTTTAGGACAAAAAGGTTTACGCTTTGTACTTTCTCGATAACATGACAAGTGCCAAGCTGAGTTTGTACTTTTTTACGTCGGGAGAGAAAGAAAGAAAGAGAGGCTGGTGAAGGAACGATTGTTTATATCTTCTATAATGTAAGTGAGAACTTGTTTCACAACATTAAATGTAACCAGAATCAGATAAAAAGTCCAACATGATGCTCTTTAATATTTAAAACTGTACTCATTGATGGTGTAAGAAGAATAAAACACTTCAGGACGTGGTGCTACAGAAAATAAATCAACATGAGGATGGTACTAGTGACTCTGCTTTATCACACCAATCTGTTGTTTATTATTTTACTGTAACAGCACCACACCCTTGTTTTTAGATGTAGGACGTTTTTATCCGTTGCGCTGCCCGTGTCATATCGGAAATATCAACACAACGAGGCACTGTGTTGTGTAATTTTGATGAATAATTTTGCATCTTTCACCCCCACAGCACTGACAGGGTGGTTTTTTCGTGCTGAAAGGGAACCGTGTCACCCACAACGGCGCAGGTGATGGACGCAGATTGTGTGCTAGTGACATTTTCATCTGTTTGGAGGAAGTGAAACCAGTGCACTGGCTCGAAGTAGTGTAAAAAAAAAAACCCAAGGAGTGTAGGATATAAACTGCTTCACCAGGTCCTATAGGTCTTTAACACATAGCCTTCTGTGCTATAATCCTATTTAAACATAGACCGAAAATAAAGCTGCATGTGCCTTTGTGTGCTGACCTGGTGCAGATCGAACCTTTCAGCACTATGTGCTGTTTGGGTTTTGTTTACATGGTGGCGGTTTGGTGGCAGGTACAAATAACATTGAGAGCAAACATGCCGCAGCACTTCCTGTTTAGCATCGAGGTGTCAGGCGACACAAAAGAACCCATGTGCGGTTCAGGAAATGATGTCCCCTTCAAACAGTCATACGACATGACTGTCATGGTGTCGAGGAAATCTACTGAGTAGATCTGACAAGATACGGCATTATAAGAAGAGGAATAGGAAGAACAATAAGCAGACAAAGAAGAAGAAGGAAGAAGAAGAAGACAAAGAGGAAGAAGAAGAAGACAAAGAGGAAGAAGAAGAAGAAATGAAAGAAGATGAAGACAAAGAGGAAGAAGAAGAAGAAAAAGACGAGGAGCAAGAAGAAGAGGAAGAAAGAAAAGAACAGAAGAAGGTGAAGAAGAAGACAAGAGGAAGCGGAAGAAGAAGAAAAGAAAGCAGATGAAGACAGAGGAAGAAGACGACGAAGAGGAAGAAGAAGAGAAAGAACAAGATGACGACAAATAAGAAAAGAAATAAGATGAAGACAGAGGAAGAGGAAGAAGATGAAGAAAAGGATGACAAGCAAGAAGAAGAGGAAGAAAGAAAAGAACAGAAGACAGTGTAGTGGGGTCACTGCTGTAAGTGTGCTGAGATGAGTGCAGAGTTGGGCGAAGTCTCGTTTCTCCTCCTCCTCCTCACAGCAACTCGTGGCTCCACCCACCATTTTTCTTCGGGCCTCTCCAGATCACAGCATCATCAGGACTGCTGAGCAGGAAGCCGATGGACATGACGGCCAGGTTATCTTCTACGTACTGAGGAGAGAAGACACACACACACACACACACACACACACACACACACACACAGTGACATTAATTGCAATCACACACATGCAGTTCAACTTTTTAACATTTATTCAGCTTTAGAGGTGTAAATAGTATAATGTATAACATTTAAATCACAGATCCTCACCACAGGAGACCAGCCAGAGCCACTCTGATGAACCTACACACACACACACACACACACACACACACACACACACAGAGATCACAAATCACAAACACTCCAAACACATACTGCAGCTATAACTAATAAAAATTGTACTAGATGACACTCTGCTGTGATGTGAGAGGAATAAAACACTCCAGGACGTGCTGTTAGAGGAAATGAATCAACTTCAGGGTAGCAGCAGTGTCTCTGCTTCATCACACCATGTTACTGTTGATTAGTTTACCGTAATGGCGCCACAAACAGTGGTTTATTCCTCACTTTATGCAGTGTGTTAGGATGAGAATTTACAAAAACACACACACACACACACAAAAGAAAGCAACATAAATCTGTAGAGTGTAGAAGCAATTATAGATCACTGTGGTTTGAGAGGAACACAACCAAGCCACATCTGAAAAGAGGAACTCTGTCTATAAGCCATTAAACCATGACCATAAAAAGGAAAAGGGAAAAAACAGAGACCAAAAATCACACGGAAAAAAAAAGTGCATTTCTAAAAACGACAAAAGACGGAAAAAAATTGCCAATGCAGTCACGCAATTTTTTAAAAATGTTCTCATTTATATAGTGCATTCCAATGTTTGAGAAATCTGTGCTCCTGACACATCGTTGAGCAACACGGCGAGCAGAAAGTGGAATGGAAACTTCTAGAGAAAAGCCATGAGCAATGACGACGACTCAAGGAGGAACACAGACACAATGTTCACTGTATGATTTTTTTTTTTTTAAATCTTCTGCAGATTTGACCCCTTTCCAACAGCGGATATATGATGTCGAGATCCGTCTTTCACACTGTAAGAGTCCTTTTGTAATAGTCGTGTACGAGTCCCTCAGTTGTCCTCAGTGTGAAAAGACGGATCTCGACATCATATAGTCACTGCTGGAAATGAGTCAAACATGCAGAAGATGCTGGAAAAGTAAAGAACGTGCAGGACCTGGAGGATTTTTCTGAAGAACAGTGGGCAGTTTAACTGCTCAGGACAAACAAGGGACTCATGAACAACTCTCACAAAACATAAAAACAATCCAAGTAACAACACACAGTATTAAGAATCAAGCGAATGTAAACTTTTGAACTGGTTCATTTGTGTAAACTCAGTTATTATTGTGTTTTGTGGACTATATGTAAACATCTATTATGTGAAACAGCTTATTCAGGGCAGAACTAAATAAAAAAACCTAAATGCAATTTTATGATCCCTCTTATTATTTTTAAATTTTGCAAATTCTGTAAGGTGTTTGCAAATTTATGACCTCAACTGTATACATCTACAGTTAACTCTTGGGGCTATTTTTGTATGCTTTTGTCTATATATAAACCCTTTAAAAGTGTTTACCATGCAAGTGTCTAGTATTTTTTTTTCCTCAGCACAACCTTGCTAAACTGTAAGGAATAACAACAAACTGCACTGATATACGAAAATAATACACCCCAGTTATTTTCCTCTAAAAGTATGATTTCAAGAGTGTTATTCCACTTTACACTACAGAGATCTGCTAACAATTAGTTTTTAAATCATTACTAAACAACACATCGCTAATAACGTATCACACATGGTCCTGCTGCCTTTTGTCGTGAAAAAAAAAAATCTTGAGATTTACTTTTTGCTCTTTATATATATATATATATATAAGTGTCTGTTGTTTTTCCATTTTTTTCCGAGCCTCTCTCTCTTTTCCTGATCCAGACTGGGTTTGAAATGTTAGTGACTGAAGCACTGTGTTGTCGTACCTGCTCTCCCTCTAGCCCCATTATTCTGGGTATCGATGGTCCACAGATGTCCACGTCCAGCAGAGCCACCTGGAATTAAAGAAGAAAATGTTAATCATCATAACTTCTAGTTTAAAAATACGGATAATATAAAACATTTTTTTAAAGTATATTGAAACGATCATTTCCTTTGTTTTTTGCATTCATTTTTTAAATAATAATTCGAGGAAATAATTTGGCTTTTTTTTTTGGCATGGCAGAAGGAGGCGGAGTGGGTGTTAACTGAGGTTGGGGCATGAAATGAGTAAGTGGGACTCATTCGGAAAAAGTGAATACTTTTTCTGTACTGACCTACTATCTTGAGTATATGGTAGCATGTCAGCTGCTTTATTTGCTTATTAACTTGAGAGAAAGTAATGAGTAAGTAGTGATTGTTTATAGCACCAGTGGAAACAGGAACTAACTCGTTTCACAGATGTTTCACATTAAAAGTAACTATAAAACAGATAGAGTAGGACATGACAATCTTTTATAAATAAAGAATTGTAATCCATGAAAAACTTGTGTGGTGTAAGAGGAATAAAACATGTCAGGCTGTGCTGTTAAATGAAAAAAACATAGCTCCCGGTCACTGATTACTTTCCTATAACAGCATGACCTGTAGTGACATGCAGTCCCACCAGTTCCTGTTCCTCTTTGTGCTCTTCTTCTGTTCTGGTCTTTCTGTGTATTTGTACCTGTATGTATGTGTATTTCTTTCTAGCACATGGCAAAAGGATGGAATAATGATAATGACTAAATGGAAATTTTATATTTATTAATTTATTTATGTTCAATAAACAATTCATCGAGGTCAGGGTTGCGGTCTGCACGGATCCCGGGAAAAACGGGGAGCGAGGTGGGAATACACCAATTATCAGTCCTAGAGTGCATTACGTTTAGTCGCAGACACACTTCCAAAAGTTGTAAAGCTTTATAACATTTCCCGAAAACATCTCTGAGGTAATTCATTTGTTGAGTCACGATGCAGTATACAATATAAACATATAACGCGTTATGAACGCTCATGTTACACAATAGAGAACTAATTGTAATTATGTAATTAATTCCAAAACTGTGTATAATGCCTTAAGATTGTGTTAGAACATGATATGAATGTGTAATTATTAACATTACAACAGTTTATAGTGACTGATAAAACAGAGACTAGGTGAGTTTTATGCGCTACAGCGTTCGGCGTTCCCTCTCTTCCCGTTTGCCTGGTCTATCTCTTCGTAGCTGAGCTGCTGATTCTCATAGGCATTTCACAATACTTGCACTTGACTGGGGCAGATCTAATGGAGCAGAAATTTCACTAACTGACTTGTGGTAAAGATGATAAATTTGACATCCTGTAACAGTAAAGTCACTGAGCTCTTCAGTGCAATTCATTCTGTCTCAAAAACCTGAACGCAATCATTAGGAGGTGGGTGCACATACTTTTGGCCATATAATGTGTTTATTTTTCTGGTTTTTGACAATGTGTCGATGGTGTTCATAAACACTGCCATGTGACCGTTATTTGAAAAGTTATTTTAATGTTGCTCCTATTTCTGCTGCTGTTATTCATGTAACAAATTTAACCCATGTTACATTAACATCTTACACTTATATATTTAATAAATAAATAAAAGTAAACAGAGCTACATTATTCCTTTTTTCACACAAGGATGTAAACTCTTGCACATGACCGTATATGTTGGGAGAGAAACTTCCTCATCACGGTGCATGTTTTTATGGCGTATATATTTAGTAACAGTGAGGCGTGATCAGACCACGAGTTGAAGCTTTCTTGTGTTTGATCTGAGATGGTTAGAGAGTGATGCGAGAGTGCAGAGAGTGATGTGGTGTGATTGGGCTTACTGGACACATTTACTCAGATTTAACACCTAATAAAAATCACCACTCATTTGCATAAAATCTGTCATCGGTCACTTGTTAGTGAAGCAGGTCTGAGGAACGCGGAGGGGAAAAAATCTGCACACTAAATAAACACATATGTCCATGGAAAGTTAGAGCACTTCCTGTTTGAGTCTGACAACTTTCCTTCTGAATGAACAAGCTTCATTTTTCCTGATCATTGACTTCTAAGTCACATAATAATAATAATAATAATAATAATAATAATAATACTTCTAACAATAAAGCAACATCTTTAAAATGTGGCTCAAAGTGCTTCACAATGAAATTAGTGGTGATAAAAGAGATAAGAACAAAGTAGGGACATAATACAAGGAGAAATAATACAATCTTTAAATCATTAATAACTAATCATGAGAAAAACAAGAACGCAGGAGAAATCATACAGGACTGTCATATCACAGCAAACCAGTGACTACATTTCCCATCCTGCACTGCGGCCTACAAGCATGGCCACGATGGACCGCAATTCCCAGAACACTTGACTTCATTCTAATCACGCACACCTGTATCCAATTCACCACACAATCACAACCACAGTATAAAAGGACTTCCTATGCATTCACTCTTTGCGAAGTATACGCGCAGTTGCCTTGACTCTGTCGTTTCCAAGCCTTGATACTGTGCTAGTTTATTATGGTTTTGACCTTGTTCACGTTTACGACCTTGTCTCTTTGCCTTGACTGTTTGCCTGATCATCTGACCTCTGCCTGTCTTTGTTTATTGCTTTCAGCCTGTTCCCTTGGACTACTGTATTAAACTACCTAACCTGCACTTGTTCTGTCTCCATTACATGACAAGGACAGAGTTTGGCAAAGACAAATAAGAATGAAAGGAAATAAAGTGGAAGAAATGCAGAAATGTCAGGAATGTCATCCTTTTACATTTTTCCCCCCACAGCAGAGAGAAAGAAAATGACAATTTACAGAGTGAAGTTCAGCAATAATAATAATAATTAAAGCTGCAAGCAGCATTTTCAGAGGCCAAGCACTCAGACTCGGTGAGCCGCACAGTCACAGACGCACTACAATTGTTGCAAATAAGCAATCACAGGAAAGAAGAGCCATAACTTTAGGCAAAGGGATTCAAGAGTGATTTGTAGTTTCACTCATTTGCCAGCGCGTTACAGGAGAACAGTTTTGAGTATCAGAGTTTGGACAAGATTTGGAGGAGTAGCAAAAATCGCACTTAAATGGAAACATTTTCAGCATGCTATTGTACCTTTTAACCAGTAGGTGGCACTGTCACGAATTTTGTTGCAAAGCCTCAGGTCATGGTCCTGATAATGCCTACCAAGATTTGTGTCAGAATGCAAGGTTGTTGCTGAAATACAGCCTCACCTCCTGTTTGGTGGCTTCGCTGTCAGATTCATTGGCCCGTTACGCTCAAATTGTTTGGAGTATTGAAAATTCTTTTGTGAGCCTTACTTTGAAAATGACGTGTGCCAAATATGGTGATGATTGGAAAATTTTTGTAGGACGAGTAGCAAAAAAACAGTTTTTGACAAAATCCAAAATGGTGGAAAATCTAATTAGGTGGAAATTGGCGTCATATGGTGCCTTGAACTCTTCTCGATGCAGGGAACCCAGGGATGCCTGGCTTTTAAATTTGGGATCCATAGTTCAAAAGTTCTGACCATAAACATACTTCCATATTAGGCCCAAAATTGATGGTAGCGCTAGAGCATTAGCAGCATTTGCCCCAAATTTGGTCAGAATGTTGCTTAGACCCTCCTTAATCAGTGTACCAAATTTCACAACTTTTTACCAGATGTTTCTACAGGCTTCATTCAACACACTAGCCAGAAGAAGAAGAAGAAGACGAAGAAGAAGAAAACATTGGCGCTTGGCCCCCTAATAAACAATAAACAGCTTGTTTTCTGGCCCGTTTTATTTCCTTCTATTTCACTGGACAGTCTAGACCTATATGCTTGGCTTTAGGTATATATATATATATATATATATATATATATATATATATATATTGACAGTTTATTTGTTTGACCCGGAAGAAAGGACAAGTGAACAACAACCTGCTAAAAATGTCAGCTAGGTTGATAAATGAGGGCTTAACTCAAATGTACCTCATTTGCTTTGGGGATTTCCTCTGGGTACTCCAGTTTCCTCCCCCAATTCAAAGACATGCGCTGTAGGCTGATTGGCATATCCAAATTGTCTGTAGTGTGTGAATGTGTGTGTGTGTGTGTGAGAGATTGTGCCCTGCGATGCATTGGCACCCCTTCCAGCATGTCCCCCACCATGTGCCCTGAGTCCCCTGGGATAGGCTCCAGGCTCCATGCGACCCTGTGTAGGATAAGCGGTACAAAATGGATGGATGGAATGAAAAATGAGAAAAAAAATTATTTAAGATTTGAATAATGATATTATATTAAACAACCCGTGTTCGTTTTGTGGAAATAAAATGGAAAACAGATATGGAGTGAACGGATGATACCGGGATTAATCACCTGCACATGTGGTGTGTGTGTGTGTACTGTAAAGAAGTGTCAAAAAAAACACTTCTGCTCCTTCTCCTTCTACCTCACATCTGCCCCCTAGTGGAGCTGCTGCTCATTACCTCGAAAATGGAGGGGAAAAAATAATGACTTTTTTTTTTTTTATCAGACTTTATACATATAAATATGCTGCAAAAAAATGTTTAGTGTAAAACAAAATCACTAAGAGTAGTCATTTTATTTGAAATATTTTAAGGCTGTAACTAAAGCTATATGTGTAGTTATAAATACGACCTTCAGAGAACGTGTTTCTCTAAAATGGCTGGAAAAACGGCCATGTGTCATTTTAGACACATGGGTGTGTACGAAAGTCGGAGATAAATTGTCTGTGTGTGTGTGTCAGGGACAACAGAATATTAGCAGGAAGTGGGAATAAAACACTGCATTTCTAACAGGATGTTCTACTCATGTTTACGTTCCCTGGGTCAGAGAGCTGAGACAGAAAAAACACACACACGGTTCACTCAGAGCCGATGCCTTGGTGAAGGTCGCGTATGGGAGACTTCTAACACACACACACACACACACACACACACACAAAATAGAGCACTTGAGTACAAGAGCAGCGTACACACTGCAGAGAGAAGAGTATGGAAAATATGCTGTAATGAATTATCCCTCTGTAGGCAAGACTGCAAAAACACACACACACACACACACACACACACACAACTGCTATTTATTATTACAGTAACTTCTGCCCTTTAGGTTCCATTCATCACTGCTGTGAAAGCTTTTTCAATCTTGTGTCATTTTATCCTTACCCACATTGTTTAGTGTTGTGGTTTGTTTTAATGTTTGTCTAATTTTTATTTTAAAAGCACTGTACATATCAGTGTCATTTTATACTATTATAAATATTCACCTCACTGATCTCTCTCTCTCTTTTATATCAGGTTTAAGAACCTCAGATTGTAAATGGTAAATGGTGCACTTATATCCAAAGCGCTTTACACTGTGTCTCATTCACCCATTCACACACACACTCCCACACCAGTGGTAGAAGAGCTGCCATGCAAGGTGCTAACGTGCCATCTGGAGCAACTTGGGGTTCAGTGTCTTGCCCAATGACACTTCGGCATGTGTAGTCACGCGGGCCGGGAATCGAACCGCCAACCCTACGATTAGTGGACAACCCGCTCTACCAGCTGAGCCACAGCTGCCCCAAATTGTCTTGATGATTTTCCCCACAATAAAAACTAGCTGTTAAATTTCCACAGAAACAAATTCAGAATAACATTTCCTGCTTTCAGTTCTCAGGAAACCTCCTTTTTCTTCAATATTCTAGATCCAGAACATGAAACAGACGATATCGATGTGAAAACAGGGACGAACATGTTTAAGTTAAGTGCAACTATAAACAGATATATTTGTGTGTTATTCTTTAATATGAGCCTGATTTAGCGGAGCTTCTTCACCTGTACCCCCTGCTTACACTCTCAGGTGTTTGGGACTGGACTCCGCCTTGCAGATTGGACCCTTTTGGAGGCAGATGCTTTAGTGTCATAACCCTCACAATCTCTTCGACGTCGTCCTTTGCTTTCCATCTTCAAGGCTCAAAAAACATTAAAACCTTTCTCTATGGTCATCACTAAATAATAAATGTCAGCATCGACTGAATTCCAGCCAATAAAGCAGCCACACACACTATAGGTCATCAGAGGACGCGAATCACTCAAGCAACTTTCAACAGTTTTAACAGCTTACACACCAGCATTCGCAAATTACACTAAACCTCATAATATGACAATATGACGATCATTAAGCCTGACAGACTTCAGTTTGAGGGAATTTTTTCGTGTTTCATTTCAGGATTTCCGTCTTAAGAATCATCAGAACTGAAGAAGCTCTCTACAAACCAGCAAACAAAAGCTTGTAATGTCATAATTACCGTAGTTACGCTTGTAGTTTACGGCTTGTAAAAAGCGCTCACGTTCCTCGTAGAACTCGTAATTCCAACTTGTAAACTAGGAATTTTCTGAGAGCTCCGCCTTGTACCACCACTGCAACGGCATGCGGAAACACTCAGAACAGCAGTAAAATGTAGTTAAGTAGTTATGGTAAATGGTCTGCACTTATATAGGGCTTTTTTAACCTTAGCGGTTCCAAAGCGCTTTACACTGTGTCTCATTCACCCATTTACACACACACACACACACACACACAACAGTGGTAGCAGAGCTGCCATGAAGGCACTAACTTGCCATTGGGAGCAACTCGGGGTTCAGTGTCTTGCCCAAAGACACTTCGGCATGTGGAGTCATGTGGGCCACCAACCCTACGATTAGTGGACAACCCGCTCTACCACCTGCGCCACAGCCTCCCGTTATCTCGTAATATTTCTGTGTAATAATTCGTATAATTGACTATGTCTAAATAACGCAAGATTAACGTGAAAATAAACTAAAGACATACAATACAGTTTAATGTAATTGTGCAGTCGTCAACATCATCATCATCTCACATGGATTCACTTAATTCTGAGTCCAAGGACGTGAACAGCTCCAAGCAGAATGCATGGGTTGTCATCTAGTAATTACGGTAATTCCGACAAGACATGAACGCAGCCATATCCAGTTTGGAAAAGACATAATTGTTCAGAATTCTGTGAATTTCTCATGATTTGTTTATTCATAATGCTTATTAAAATATTTCTGTTTGATTATTTGTTGAACTTTTGATTATTTCAGGCACAAAAAACGCTGGAAGTGTTTATTTTACTGTACCTTGTGTTAATATGAACCTACCTCTGTGGATTCATCACTAGCCAGGGCATGAGCCAAGTGCGCACTAAACGTGCTTTTCCCGACACCTCCTTTACCAGACAGAACTACAATCTTGTGCTTCACAGTGGACATCTTCAGCTTGATCTCCTCTACAGCTAAAAAACAAAAAACAAAAAAGGAGGATAAAAAAAATAGTATAAGAACAAGTCAAGAAATGTTTATTGTCAGAGGTCACAAGAGTGTAAGATGCAAAGTTCTGACAATGATGTTCAATACATAAATACTTTGAAAATCTAGAAAATCTGGGAGAAGAGATAATCGATGATGTTGAGGAATTAAAAAGGTACCAGGATCTGGAGCTTTGGGAGCACCGGAAGAACATATGGCCTGGTTCGGACATCCTTCACACGCTGAAGATTTGCCAGCTTGCTCACTGCTGGTTCCTGGACAATCTGGTGAAGAAAAATAAATAAATACACAGAAACCCACAAAATTAACTCAAGTAAAAATGCACAACACCTCAATAATAACAATTGCAGGGGATTTACACTAACTGGCTAATTTTAGAAGCTGGATTTAATAGCCTGATCCCGTATTTTGCTGAAACACTATTTAAAGGTTTCGGTTTTAGCTGAACAAGACGATAAAGTGCAGAGAAAAATACAACACAGCGCTTAAGTGTAGTTTGACACTCGGCTCGAATCCCAAATCTCTCGTTATTAGATACAAAGTGCACTTGATACGCTGTAGAACACATTACTTTACACCCTACATAGCGCACTCATATAGGGAGTAGGGAACAAATTGGGACACAACCTCCCTATCATTCCGGCAATAACATAAGCAAGTTGGGTTTAAAGTTTTATAAAAAAGACATTTTATTTATTTATTTTTTATAAATGGTGAATAGTCCATACAATAAGTATCAATAGTACTGCAATGTAACTTAAATTAAAAAACAAAAATTTTAAATTTAAACTCTTTATTCTATGTAACTCACGTTGAGGAGCGTCATTTGGAATATCCGCCATATTGCTATCAAACTTCCGGATACAGTGTGCAGAATAAGAGACTCCGGCCTGAAACTTTGTGCTGCTAATAAAAGGTTCCGCTGCAGAGATAAATAAAACATCACGCGTAAAATATGAAATAGGCCTACGAATATCCACGAAAATAAGACTATCCAGAAAATATGAGAATGTCCACAAAAAAAGTAAAGACATTCATAAAAATATTTTTTAAATCCAAGAAAACGTCAATATTCATAAAACACATGTGGATCCAAGGAAAAAATAACATCCATAAAATTTGAGAATAGGAATTTCCATGCCTTAAAGTTATTGAATACAGTAAATTTTTTTCTGTCCTTTTACCTCTGACATGTAGCATAAATGACTCAACTGAAATGAAAAGAAATGTTTTAACTGATAAATAATAAACCATTATTATTATTTAATTCAGGAAACATCTCCTTTAAGCAAATGAACTGAAATGCAGGCACAATCAACCAGCCATGAAAACTGCTTTGTGATCTTACCTCAAACAACATCACTGTAAGCAATACCATTTCTAAACATTCGTAAAAAAAAAAAAAAAAAAAAAAAAGAAAAAAAAAAAGAAAGAAATACCAGTACAATCAGTCATATTTAAAATGATATTCAGGGTTCAAAATAGAAACCACTGCAATTTTTTCTATCATGGATGGATCATCCATCCATTTTCCATAGCCTACCAATTGTCCTACACAGGGTCGTTGGGAACCTGGAGTCTATCCCAGGGAACCCTGGGCACAAGGTGGGGTTCTCGCCCATCACAGGGCACAATCTCTCTCTCTCTCTCTCTCTCTCTCTCTCTCTCTCTCACACACACACAGACACACATGCACACATACACACCACAGACAATTTGGACATGCCAATCAACCTACAACACATGCCTTTGGACTGGGGGAGGAAACAGGAGTACCCGGAGGAAACCCCCGAATCATGAGGAAAACATGTAAAATCCACACACACAGGCCGGGGGGTGAGAATTGAACCCCCAACCCTAGAGGTGCGAGACAAACTTGTTAACCACTAAACGAGCCCTAGTTATTATTTAAGTGTGCTGTCCACCTGCAGATTGCATGTCTCTAAATGAAGCTTGTCAGTAATAATAGGCTATTTATTATTCGTCTGAAACTAACGGTGCAAAATCAGCACAGGAGTTAAGTTCACCCTGAACTTTGTTTGCGTGTGTGTGTGTGTGTGTGTGTGTGTGTTTGTTTCAGGAGTAACACCAAAGAGTTCAGGTCAGTGACAACATGGAGAAAACTTTACTGCAGCTTAAATTAGAAATCACAACAAAATCAGCACATTATTAAGATTAGACAAAGATGTCTGTCCATACTGGAGCTGTCCAATCTAAACAATTCGTCATTCACTGCGGTTTTGCCCCTGATCACAGATCAGAGAGCAAAGCAAAAAGAATGATAAATGTCAGGAAGTGTTTAAAATAGTTTTTTTTTTTTTTTTTAAATTT
>JANDJT010000102.1:18861614-18879730 GCA_024331685.1 Stegophilus panzeri
CCCTAAGATGATATGAGGAAGAAACCTTGAGAGGAACCAGACTCAGAAGGGAACCCGTCCTCATCTGGGTAACAACACATAGTGTGAAAGTAAAAGAAAGTTCATTATAGTTTTAACATGAAGTCTTTGTTGAACTAGTCCTATTCACTAAAGGAGACCCGAGTGCAAAACTGCATGTGGTAATTGCAGTCTCAAGGCCATAGCAGCAACTGTAGTTCCAGCACCACAGCGAGAATGTGCATGTGGAATTGAGGTCTAAAACTATTTCATGGTACTTCAAGTGGTACCATCCTCAACAATCTCCAGGCTGTAGCCTCCAGTAGATGAGAGCTCCATCCAGAGGTAGGGCATATGAACGGATCAGGCAGGTCTGGAGTGCAGAAAGGGTCAAGATCACTGGAATCTCCATAAAATCATGTGTGGCTCGATATACAGACTAAATCTATCAGAAGATCTTAAAAATCTGCTAGATGAATGTGGTGTAAGAAGATATTTGAGCTAAGAAGGAGCTTGATCATTTAGCGTTTTAAAGACAAACAACAGAATCTTAAACTGGATCCTAAAGTGGACCGGGAGCCAATGGAGCGATGCTAAAATTGGGGTGACATGATCATATTACTGGTAGGTGGCATTGAACTCTGTATAACTCGAGACAACTATGAACTCGGCAGAAAACTTCCCCCCGTATACCTGCCATATATGTCCATTAAATGTATATAGCGGGACAAGTTTCCCCTTACTTCTCAGCATGAGAAATAAAAGGTGTGGCATGTGAACTGGTTGAAATGTGTGTGTCTCACGGTGAATGCGTGAGACTTGAGAGCCCTGTAGCACAAAGCTGAAATGCAAATTCTATGGAAAACTTGTCTGGAAAACAAAGAGATGTTGTTCTGCATGGGATAAAAGAGGAACATCGCAGAGAACTTTAATCAAATCATGTTGTTTGCTTTTCATGATAACTAGGAGTATTGTATAAACTCAGAACTGACTCTGCTGACTTTGTGTCTTTGATTTGATTTTCCATTGCATGTTTATAGCCATGATTCCTCTTGTGCTGCTTATTTTTACAATCCTGCGATGCAAATATGTTTTAAATCCTTCCTGTTGTTTTATAGCATTATGACTTACAGTATTTAATAAGTTATTGGTTAATGATTACTCAATGTGGCCTAGAGAAGTGGCCTAAACTCGCCGAATCTGCACATAAATGAGTTAGCTAAATCAGATGGTAAGCCATGGTAAGTCTCAGAGTTGACATGTGAAATAAAAAACTCAGGTTACATTTACCTCAAAAGAAAAATCAAGAAGCTTTTCTTGTTGTATGACTGCATGACTCACGCTGATGACATCATCAAACCGCTGTTAGTGGGCAGAACTTCCTGAACTTCCTGCGTCACTGTCTCAGCTGGAGATGCCTGTCTCTGGGTCTTTAACACTGGTGTATAATTAAAAAAATTCACACTCAGTAAAGTTTGACTCCCATCTGACCTTTAGGGTTAATGTGCCCCTACTATAACCTGCCACCTGGCGCAGTCTCATAACCTTTGACCTCGGAGCGCACTATTTATACTCTGAAGAGAAAGGTAATCTGGTGGTCTGCTGTCCATTTAATAAAGTTCCACCAAGTTCACATCATTTTTCTTATTCTTTGGCAGAAATAATTAATCTTTTTTACCTTAAATTACGATTAAAAATATTTATTTTCCTCGTAGACATTTTAGAACACCTTCTGGTCTGTCTGCTCCAAGTAACACTCTATTAGGAGGCTTAGAACCCTTGAAGAACCCATTTTTAAGAGTGGATCAATTACCAGGATGTTAAACACCTGACAGGTTCTAGGTGTTAAAAGAAAATAATGAGCAATAATTTGTACCGCAAAAAAATTTTTTGTACCGCAATCTTACCCAGTTAATACGTACATTCTTAGAAAAAAAAGGGTTCTTTAAGGGTTTATTGCATAAACAAGGGTTCTTAATTTCCAACTAGGAAACACTGTGTTGTAGTGTTCTACACAGAACCCTAAATGGGTCACCCAAAGGGGCAACCAAAGAGCACTTAGGGCTTTTAACTTTTTCCAGTGGTTCTATAAGGGTTTATTGGATCATGAATGCTTCTTAGCTTCCAAAGGTTCTATTTGGAACCATTTCTGATGGGAAAACACTGTGCTGTTGGGGTTTTACACAGAACATTTAAGGGTTCCCAAATGATGGACACCCTAACAATATTTTTTTGTAGTTTTACACAGAACTACAGGACAACCAAAGACCCTTAAGGGATTCTGATTATAAAACTGATGATAAGAGTGTACACATTTAGAAAAAAAATGGTTCTTTTAAAAAAGGGTTCATTAAATACTTAAGGGTTCTTAGCTTCCAATGGAAACTGTTCTTCAAGGATGAAATACTGCAAATTAGGAGCATACATGTGTGATTTGCAGCTGCACTGCTATAAGACCTGCTGTTATATCAAATAAATCAACACCTTCCGACTAATCTGAATCCAGCTCAACAGCTCTCTGTTTGTTGTTATACTCTGCAGGACTTTGTTTCTCATGCTGAATGGCTTAAGATAAGGTGAGTCACAAATTGGTGCTTTGTTTTGCATTACTCAAAAATGTGCTCAGAGCTGAAAACATCTGTCGGGAAATAAAACTATATGTATAATTTCTTACTGTCTAAGTGCAGATTAAGGCCAACTGAGGCAAAGTTACAGCCTTATATTCAGTTCTATGTAAACATGGATTAAATTTAATTTCTTTGTGATGTTAAACATCTGTCAGATTTAAAATATATATAATTAACTACAGTTTAATAATAGTTAAATGCAACAAAAACTAACTAAAAAAAGTAATGAAGGCTCTGTGACAGTATAAATGTGGAGGTGTGGCCTTTGTAGGTCAGTATAATTAAAAGAAGTGTGGCCTTGGTGCCTTAGGAAACAGTAAAGGAAGTGTGGCCTTTGTGCCTTAGGAAACAGTAAAGGAAGTGTGGCCTTTGTGCTTTAGTAGGAGTAAAGTAGGCATGGCCTCTGTGCCTTAGTAACACTAAAGTAGATGGGGTGGGGACTCTCTGTGCCTTTCAGTCTGAGTTAGCAGTGTGGCCTCTGTGCCTCAGCAGCACTAAAGGAGGTGTGGCCTCTCTGCTTTTAAGACCAAGTAAAGAGGGTGTGGCCTCTGTGCTTCAGTAGCAGTAAAGAGGGTGTGGCCTCTGTGGCTCAGTAGCAGTAAAGAGGGTGTGGCTTCTGTAGCTCAGTAGCAGTAAGGAGGGTGTGGCCGCTGTGGCTCAGTAGCAGTAAAGAGAGTGTGGCTTCTTTTGCTCAGTAGCAGTAAAAAGGGTGTGGCTTCTGCAATTTTCAGTCTAAGTTAAAGATGTGGCCTCTGTGCCTCAGTAGCAGTAAAGAGGGTGTGGCCTCTGTGCCTCAGTAGGAGAAAAGGAGGCATGTGCCTCTCAATGTAAATGTAGAGGCGTGGCCTCCAAAGCTCAGTCTTAATAAAGGCGGAGATTCTATGTCTGTTAGTAAGAATGAAAGGAGGCGTGGCCGCTGTGCTTCAGTAGCAGTAAAGGAGGCATAAGCTCTGTGACTCTCAGTCAAAATGTAGAGATGTGGTCTCTGTGCTTCTCTGTCCAAGTTAAGGGTGTGGCCTCAGCTGTCCTACTGTAGGAGGCGGCACTCTTCTCCTGATTTTAATGTTTTGAAATTTGGGAATTTTACAGACTTCTGCTGAGGTTTATGGTTGTTTTTTCAGGCTCATTAGGGAGAAAGTTGGAGAACTCACACTGTTCTGGAAACCGTCCTGTCTCTGTCTCTCCCCCCCCCTCCTCAGGAAACTCAGGGAGCCAAAATCCTGTGAATACAGGATGAGAGGTGATTATCTCTCACTCACTGCAGACGCTTTATCCACATTACACACATTTTATACAGCAGTAAAGTCACACAGCGTCCATTTACACGTGACAGTGAGACGTGTTTTACGGGTTCTCCACGTGGGAACATTCTTGCGAGATGAAACATAGGCAGCAGAGTGGAGAATTCTGGAACACAGCTGTGGCTTTTCAACAATTTCCTTAGTGAGTAAATCTACTGGTCCGCGCTTCCTGTCATTTCAATCAGAAACAGGAAAAGGCCTTACCCTTCTTCATCCGTACTGCTTCAGCAAGGAAAAACACAAACACACCAGCACACAGAAACACCCCGGGGAATTGAAGAATGAGGGAAGAAAAATATTTGGGGATAATGTGGCTTTTTAAAATTCATTTAAGCACATGAATGGATTTGATTAATTTAGATTTTTTTTTTACACCATGCCCCCAATGGTGTCTTTTTTTGTTGCTTTTACTAAGAAAGCTTTGTACAAGCTTAGTTCTATATCTATAAGGTTCTACATCTATAAGGTCTTGATATCATATCTGACAAAATGCACACCATTCATAAAGTTTATAGAAATTTGTATAGAAAAATACATTTTGAGTGGTAGTGCGTGTGTGTGTGTGTGTGTGTGTATGTGTATATATATATATTTGCTGAGTGACAAGATGAGCTTTCGCTGAAGGAAGCTGGAACTGCACAGTGGACTTTACTGTAGATCAGACGACTGAGGAACCACGCTGCATTCATTCCTCCCTACATGTCTGTCTAAACTGCTGGAGGAATTCATTCTCCACGGCTCAGAGAGGAACATCCCTGTTATGCTTTGGTGGAGAAGTTGCTGGTATTCAGGAGGATTTGGGGTGTAAATAGACTGCTGTATTTGATTCCTAAAGAATATGATGACGTACTTTTGAATTTCTAATTGTGTGCTAGTTTTTACTTTATTAAGAAGAAGACTTACCATTTTTTCCTCTTTCCTGTTTGAAAAGGATTTGATTCATTTTTTCTTCTTCCTTCCCTTTACTCTAAATGATCTGACCCATTAGTTTTTAAGTGAAATAATTCTCTCTCTCTGTCTGTACTCTTTCTATACCTCCCCTACACAATTCTATTGCAGCTCCACCCTGTGTGTGTGTTCCATATTTCTCTTTTCTTTTTTTCTTCTTTTTGGAGAGGAGGAGCGCGCGCTTTTCACGCCCCGCCGTTCACTACTACAGCCGACCTGCAGCGCGCGCCGTCACGGATTTTTTTTTTCTTTTCTTTTTTTATTTTGCGCTTTTTCCTCCTTCTTAAACTTTTTGTGTTTGAACCCTTTAGTCTCTCGGACGCCGTCTTCTTTCTCGTTTGGGATTTTTCTACTCCGGTAAGTCGGTTTTAATTAGTTTGCGCGAGCGCGGCTGTTTATACAGTATATAACGTTTGATAGCGTTTTACAACAAAAAACAACAACAACCAAACAAACAAACAGAAAACCCCCTACAAACAAACAAGACATTTTTCGCTTTTGTGTGTGTGTTGGTTGGGTTGTTAGTCCTGTTGTGCATTTTAGCCAAACTCACTAGAGTCTAGAAAGGGGCGTTGTTCACCTCGCGCACTTTTAAAGAAAGCTTGTTATGCAAATTATGCAAATGAGATCGCGCTAATTAACAAGGTGTTAATCCTGCTCCATGCACGAGCAATTATTTCGTTTAAACCACAAAATATTCAGTCGTTCCCTCAATATATTTTGAGTAATTTGTGAATTCAATTTTTAAAAATTTTTTTTTTTTTTTTTTTTTAGAAATAAATATTATAGAAGGTATGCAGGGAAGATAAGCAAATGGTTGATTTTAAAAAAAATTATAAACAGGCTATAAAGTGAAAAAAGTTTGACAATTTTACAAAAAAAAATGTGTACATACTAACTGTCCAACATGCAAAATGTCGCCCCCTGGTGACCGATGCTGATGCTGATGCTGATGATGATGATGATGATGATGATACTACTACTACTACTACTACTACTACTAATAATAATAATAACAACAGTGTTTTAAAGCTATTTGGTCCCTAAATTGCATTCACGCCCATGACTTGCAAAGAAGTAGCAAAAAACCCAATAGTTTTTATCCTGCACAAGTTGCTTCTGTTAAGAAGCCATGAATTGTTTTTTTTTGTTATATGGTCCCAGAATTGCTTCTGCATCCACATCCTAGTTAAAAACACTTACAAAAAGTTGCAACAAAAAACAGACCAAACAAACACGCAGTTTAGTTTTTGTCCTGCACAAGTTGCTTTCAACTTTTTAAAGAAAGGTGCACTAAGGCGGATGTTTCTGTGAAATGTATTGCGTGTACATCCATATCCTTATCCATGTCTTTGATTTAAAAAATAAATTGTTTTTGACTTATATTAGTTGTTTTACAAAATAAGCATTTAATTTTTGTCCAGCTTGAGTTGCTTTTTGAACAAAGGTGCAGTAAGACAGGTTGACATCTCTGTCCCATGAATTTGCATGTAAGAATTTTTGCTTATTAGGCATCAGATCTCACAAACCCATCCTGTGTGTGTGTGTGTGTGTAATTGGGCGTGTGAGCCTTCAGCACATTCCATAGTGGTATGTGTTGAGGCGTTTTTTTTTTTTTTTTGGGGTGGCGGATTGAGAGAGCCTGTGTATAGTTGGGGGTTGGTTGGATTTCCGGACTGCAACACAAACACAACGAGCCGCGCCACTACGATCTGGGCACCATGAATCCACCCAGGCTGCTTGGGTGAAAAAAAAAAAGGAACTTCAGACGAGTGCAAACACTCACAGAACAAGCTGAGATGTTTATTATTGTGTAGCGATGCAGGGTGTCTCTGTGCCCAAGTTCAAGATCAACTCAGTGGCTGATTATTATTTTATGTTTTCATTTTATTTTTATGTCCAGCTGTGTGGAACATGGCTCCACTGCATCTTTCTTTATTATTCAAAGCAGATCTGTTCCACTAATCCACTCACAAAGCTGTTTCCGCAGGACGTGTAGCACACTGACATTTTTAGAACTGGACATGATAAAAAAACGTTGCCATGGTTACCATAGCATACATAACTCGTTCAGGCCTGGCGTCCGCTATAATGACCACCACGTGATTGACTGATTTTGATAAATAATCGTGTAAGTCCACTGATCGGTTGCCAAGAAGTCTTTCACAAGCTATCAGAGGTGAGCTTTGGCACTAATGTGTGACATATAGATTAAATATATTTCAACACATTTCCATTATAATAGTAATCATAATAATAATATTTATAATGTAAATAATAGTTATGTCATAAATAATCGATTCATGTAATCAGTTATTACAATTTAATCTTAATTTAAAAACAAATTATTAATATAATAAGGTAATACTTTATTAAATGTGAATAATTATAATATTCTAATGTTAATTATAATAATAATAATAATAATAATAATAATCATATATATATATTGATGCATAGTGTTCGTTATATTAGCATTATATTGATACATTACTACCTTAATTACCAACAACCTTTTAAATGCATAAAACAAAAACCAACAAATGTAAGGAAGTTGAATCATTCCATGATGCTTGCAAATTAATGTACACTCTTAAAAAAAAAAGTTAGACCATTAAGTGTTCTTCAGTTGTTCCTTTCAGAAAGGGAAGACTTTTTTGGAAGCATATAACCCTTAACTATCAAACAGACCCTTAAAGAACCCCTGAAGAACCCTTTTTTTTTCTCCCGTGAACAGTGTGTACTGTATATTAAGTGGGTAAGTGTGTGGTGTAAACTGCAAATTACTGCTGATTATCAGTGATTGTCAAAAGGGCTCCTGTTAGGTTCTTTAAGGGTTTGTTGGATAATTAAGGGTTCTTGGCATCTTAAAAAGGTTATGTGGAAAACTTTCTGGTAGGGAAACATTCTGCTGTTGGGTTCTACACAGGGACGAGCGAAGAATCCTTAAAGTGAACGACCACAATAACAACATTATGTGTGTTGAATTCTTCCTGGACGAGTAAACTTCTTGATCCTGATTGGTTAATGAGAAGTTCTGGAAGTTAAGCAAGACTCAGAATTCTGAATTACTCTCTGAGCATTGTTTCAGTGAGATCCCTGCACAAAATAACCCTTTTAAAGGTTTGACATTACCGGCTGAGCTTTAGACGTGTTGACATCTTTGATTAACCGTGAGAAACATTCAGAATTAATTTTGGAAAGCTGAGGGGAACGAATTAACGCTTCTCAACTTCAGAAAGTTTATCGTTTATTTTTCCTCGATGAGATCTTCTCTGGGAATCAGAGCTTGATATTGGCCGGAGTTGGAGCTCTAACGTGGTTGATCTTAGAGAAGATGAGGCCTAAGCTTTCCGGTGTTTCTGAGGACTCGGTCATGCCGGTGCTGAAAATGCACTTTTTTTTTTCTCCTGTAACGCTTTGAATTCCATGTCAACGCTTTTCACTTCAGAGACACGGAAATGTGATGATCCATCAGTCTCCAGCTCGGATCTGCGGAAGCATTTGCATTGCAAAGTGACCGTCACAGTTGCAGAATGTGTGATTAGCGTTGCAGCGCCAGGAAGAAGGAAGAGCACGGTGGAAAAAATGAGGGCGACAACACGGTCTGCTTCTGCCACATTCCTTCTCTGATAAAAAGGAAAAATAATTTATGAATCGAAGGCAGGACGTCATTTAATTTTTCTGTGTCTGGGAAAGCTTTTCCAAACTGAGAAGGCTAGCCAAAATGGCTTTTCAATATGAAAATATTTTCATCTGTTAACGCTTTTTGGTGTTGGGTGTGGAGTCTGCTTTTAGAGAGTGACAATAAATTGCTTGGGTGTGGTTTCATATGTCATGAATTACAAAAAAAAAATTGACCAGCAGTCAAAATTCCTGAAGCTTCTGGCTACAATGATGTTCCCTGTTCCTGGCTAAGACTCACAAGAGGGAAGAAACGGAAACGTCCCTCAAAAGGGTGGGGGTCTACCAGACGTAAAAACAGACGTCCACTTAAGCAGGATTGAGGGATTTTGCTCTCTCTCTCTCTCACACACACACACACACACACACACACAAGGAAAATCACGTGCGCCTGGCATGTTGGAGCAGTTTTGTTTATAAATGAGGGGACTCTGCATTCACAGAGTATTATATTTATGCTCACATGACAGAAATAAGTGGCGTTTTAAACACGAGCGCTTGGCACGCCGAGTCACAATCTGTTATTCGCATGAAGTGACTAAACAAACAAGCGGCACAGGGAGCCGTCTCTCAGATCAGAGATCTCAGGCTGTTTCATCTTCCTGATCCCACGCATTAGTTGCGAAATTCTCAAATTCGAAACGCCCCCACTTCCTCGCACGTTAGCGTAATACACCGCAGATGGAAAAGCCAAATGGAATCCCTGAGTGCAGTCCGTGTGAAGCAACAGGAGGCTCAGACGAGGCCTCTGTCTATCTATCTCTCTCTCTCTCCATCTGAAGATCAAAGTTTCTGGAGAGGATCCAAAAAGCGTGTGAATTAAAGTTCCTCACTCCTACGGGCTGTCCGAGTCTGGAATGCTGCACAGTGAGGCTCAAAGTGGATATTGTGCAAAATGAAACAGAAAACATTGTGTCCAGAGCCCAAATCCAGACTTTTAACTCTGTAGTGGAGGTACGGCACTGAAATACAATGACACAAATCATAAAGCTTCAGCTTTATTTGTTTTGGCAGAAAGTTTGATCTGAAACTACTTCTAATTACGCAGAGGCAGTCACGGCCACCAGGTCCAAAATCTTAAATCAATTCCAAAGGAAGCTGAACAAAATATGAAGTGTATACGATGGCAAGTGTTAGAAAAAAGGAAGCTACAAATGAATAAATAAATGAATTAAAAATAATATCGGCCTACATTTATCAGCGGTTAGCTATTACAGGCTCAAACTCAACATGTTTTGAGAAATAAAATTTCCTAAAAGCAGCCCAACAACCCACGTCATTACTTAATCATTCAAATCTGTTTATTAACTAGACCAATTTTGTATGATACAAACGTTCCAACAATTTTTAAACTAGTTCAGTTCAGTCCAACCAGACCAATTTCACCCTAGTCCAATTATCTATGTTTCAAGCTAGCCAAATTTCCAACCAACTAGATTTTCCAACTAACTAAATTTTTTAACTACCCCATATTTCGACCTTGACCAATTTCGGAACTAGCCCAATTTAGTGGGAAAACTAGAACAATCCATCTATATGATGTTGAGATGACCAGTAAATTACATTGTACTGCACCTTTTTAAGAGTATTGTGAGAATCCCTGGCACTTCTGTTACACTGACGGTCTCCATTGTTAATCGTTGGAACCTGATGATAGCTGACTGGATGTAAATTTTTATTGGAATAGTTGATAAAACGTCATGGAAACCATTTTTTCTCAACATGGGGCAATGCTTTATACATCTTCAATTGTTATGACATGCTATGACATTCACGCTCTATTGCCAACTATCTACTTCCAACTAATCCAGTGCTTGAGTTGATCAATCAGAGGGTTAAGGGCCCTTGCCCTTAAGGGCAAGAGTTAACAGCAACTTAACCTCCCATGATAGCCTCATGTTGTTTGGACAGTCAGATGAGAGTGTCTTGAGTAGATGAGTGACAGAACATCTTAAAAACTTTACACTGTTATTCTGACTGTGGACATTGTCTCTCCCCGTGTTTCTCAAGAAGATTTCTCCTTTGTGTTAATTCCGTACTAGTTCCAGGTCTTCGGTGGGTGGGGCTGAGGTTACGACGGAGTTACGATCCCTGAAGCAGAACTCGCTTTGCCTCTGTGCATTAAAACCTCAACGCTGGCTGCCTGCCAACTCTGGCTTTTGTGTTTTCTCCAGAAATAGGCCTGATTGCTGCACACAATACGACATCACGAGGAAAAGACAATTAAAGAGGTCAGAGGCAGAGCTGAGTCTCTGCTTTTACAGATTCACTAATCAACAGTGGTTGAGGTTTTGAGCCATAAAAAGTGAGGCTTGTAAACATCTGCAGGCATTGCTTAGGGCCTGTGAAAAGGCGCTTTGTGCTGAACTGTGCTCTGGGACAGAACTTTGGTAAACAGAAAGGTAATTGGGGAAGGTAATTGTCCTCCATAGTTGAGTTTCTTTAGCCCTAGGGAAGGTAAGACTATGATTACAGGCAACTGTGAGTATGCTGGAGCACAGAAGGTTCCAGAAAGTCCTGCTTTTCAACAACAGTAATTTGAGCTGCTGCCATACAGTTGCACAAGGAGTGGAAGATGTCTTCATAAGTATGGGACATGAAACAAAAAGGTGCATTTTGACATCTGTAGCTTTATTAAAGCCAGACTTAATTTATGACTTGGAATAAATTACACTTTGATCTTTATTCCATCAGTCCTCACGGCCTTGCTTTCTCTTCCTGCAAGGTTTCTGTGCTGCAAAAAAGAGCTTCTTGTTTCAACGCCGTTCTTCGTTCTTTCCAGGAGAAGAACTCTGCACCTTCATTCACTGCAGCTCGTGAAACGACTCACGTCTCGTATTTTTCCTTCCTTCCTATGAGTTGGAAACTGCGGGATAAACCCGCTGACGCTGAATACCTAAGAGCTGAACGTCAAGACCGCAGCTGCTGTAGAGCTAAGCGCTAAAACATTTATTGCACGGATTCCCTCAGTAGGGAAACTCTTTTTCCTTCTTCCTTTTTTTCCCACTCCAACACGTCTGGGTTGTCTGAGTTCCTGTCCTAAAAAGGTCATGTGGTCCTTTGCAGGACTTTTTGAGATGTCTCGCTTTTAAACATTGAACTTTCAGACAAACCCTAGATTCAGAAACCACTTAGGATTTAGAAGGAGTCTTCAGTGGCAACAATTTGTAACAGGAAAGAAGGAAATCTTCCGGACAGAGGAGTTTTATATGACAAGATTCGTATTTTATGTTTTATTTATGAAAAATTTTAAAAAAGAGAGATAGAGAGAGAGGCTGGTGAGGGAATGACTGTTTACAGCTGCTATAATGTAAGTGAGAACAGGAACTAACCTGTTTCAAGGACATTAAATGTAACTATAATTGGACAAAAACATATATGTCAAACATTTTAATTGCTGACAAATTCTTGTGGAACAAGATGAATAAAACACTTAAAACTTCAGTGTGGTAACAGTAACTCCACTTCACACATCACACCACCTGTCACTGATTATTTTCCTCTAAGAGCATGACACACATGCTGGTTTATTCCTAACTTAACCAGCACAGATTATCAACACCATTAGATGATCTGAGATGATCACATTCTCACATATAGTTTTATCATATGTACCAATTATTCATTTCATAATTATTTCCCTTAATACCACAGAACATCTTAAATGTCTTCTGAGCCACACAGGGATCTCCGACATTTCTTCCATGACTGCATCGGCCAATCTGGAAGCTTGGATGCAGACTTATGTGGCTTTTGTTTTATATGAAAAAAACCCCCAAAAAAAACAGATGAAACATTCAAACGCCGAGTCAGCGTTTTCCACAGAGCAGGATGAGGGGAAAGACTTGGGCAGATTAGCAGCTGGATTCGTCTCCAGCGTATTTACACATTTTGCTTTGAAGAAAGACGAGACTATGGATTCTGTAATCCTGAAAAGCTGTAGACTAATCCCGGGAACTTTTCCAAAATAAACTTTTAGGTTTTGGTGTTTCATCCCAGTGCACACAGCCTTGCATTAGAGGAATTTCTTCCTTTTTTACTTTGCATTTCTTTTTGTTTTTCTCTTTTCAATTCCAAGTGCAGCAGCTGTGATGCAGATGTTTACAATAACTGAGTAATGAATTTTAATGTATAGACGTCATATGGGTGCACGTTCATCTGAAATATCTCCAATGTACATTTTATTTAAAGAAGATACTGTATGTATTCGTATACATTGGTACTTTTTCCAAAAATTAATTCAAGCCAAACCGGCTTACATACAGACTGCTTTTAAAATTCCTCACTTTTCTCCCTCCGTTTTTCTCTCTGTCGCTCTTTCAGTCCTTCTTATTGTTGTTCTTGTATTATTTCCCTTTTCTTCTTCTTCACCATCCTCTTTCTTTATTCCTCACAATGTTTCTTTCTTTCCTTTTAAACTTAATATTCCTCTTTATTTCATCAAGTCAGTTTCTCTTTCCCTCCTTTCGTTCTTTCTTGAATATTTCACCTTCTTCGATTCCTTCTTTCTTTTTTCCTTCCTTTCTTATGAGCCAAAATTCAATGTGAGCTTAAAAAACAAGTAAATTAGAGTTAAATTTCTCGAGAGCTCAACACGAGTGCTTTATCTGTCTTTAGATTCGACCTCACAACCTTCTCATGACTTGAACAAGACCTTAAACGCTGAGCAGCACAACATCACAGACTCGTTCATGCTCTTTAAAGCTCCACAATAGCAATCTTGTTTCTGCACTGCCTTTGCTAGATGATTGTCCATTGCTAAGCTTTCCTATGAGAAAGCTTGAGATGCTGTTTTACTTCTGTGAGAGTTTTAATATCAGGAGTTTCCTTCTGAAAGTTGATCTCATTGCCACCTGTGGAGAATTTGGCGATGTAAGGAAGAAACCAACACTGGTTCGTTTGTTTTAACTCTGTGGGGTGTTGTCCAAATGTCAATTATCACAATCCGAGCTGTTTTACGTTGTTATTTCAGCTAATGGCCAATTCGAGCCGTCGTTAGGATCTTGCCGAGTGGTCCTGGCTTTGTTTTATATCGCATGGCACAATAAAAAGGTTAGAAAAGCTGCTATGTCCAGGTTATCATCTTCAATACAATTCTGATATCAGGGTCCTCTGATCTCATACTAAATATTTTTCACTTTAGTAATTGCGATAAGGTTTTGCTGTAAGGTCACACCATTTTCTCATTATTTTCTTTCCACCAATGATGAGCTTAAGATTATGCTCAAGAATTAATGATCGTTGGATCGAATGAAAAAATCCAACCTGATATCAATCTGGATCGTCCGGCCAATATCAGTTGGTGCAGCCTTAATGTGTAGTTCAGATCACTAATAAAAAATTATTTTTGAAAAGATTTTGATTCATTAAAAGTAATTATTCATTTTGCAACTGAGTCCAAACAAACAGATGTATGGATGAGTGGTTACATGGTGGACTAGACTTTACAATTTATCTACAATAGAATTGCAAGAAAATAAACAATAGTTCTTTTTAGATTTGCAGTGAGCCTCAAGATATCGGGCGGGGGAGAGGAGGTAAAGACCTGAGCGTTCAGAGAAAGAAGAGAGACATGAGGGGAAAATTCATTTTAAGGTGTATGCAAACTTTTTCACTCCACTCTAAACACCCTTTTTGTATCTTATGTACTTGTTTGGACATTTTGGAACAAGTGATTTTAGTACATAAAAGTTCCTTATATTAAAAAAAATACGTTTGTGTTTTGGTTGGTGTGTGTTCCCCACCCCACCCCACCCCTTTGTTTGCATTTCGTTCCCTCCATTTTCCTCGGCTCCTCCCCTCAAGCCGTCCTACGTCTCTTGAGTGAATCCACAGAAGGCGGCAGCTGCATAAATTTAGACCATGTGCAGAACAAGTCCGTACTCAACCTCCCGCTGTATGTTCTTCCCCCCCAAAAATGTAGATGGCTAAAAAAAACACTCCATCCAACTTGGGGGGAGGTGGTGTTCGGTGTCATTCTCCACACATTGGTGCACGTTTGTCAAGACTCGTAGCTGATGGCGTTCTCAGTGCAGATCTTTATGGCTCATTCTTATCGTCCTCTCGATTGAAGGTCGGCTAATTACCAGGTTCTTCATTTCCTTCATCAGAATTCGGTGTTATGCAGATAAACTGTGACCTACACTCCAGGAACATACCAGAAGAACAGAGTTTTAATGCCTGTGGTAATCCCTTGCTCCATAATTATAGTCCAGACCCAGAGAGAATTCTGTCCTGGTAGGGCTGGGCAATATGACAATAATATCACGATATTATATCAAGATATATGTACGATACATGGTGTATATCACGATATATAATTTAGCTAACAAACTGCCTCTGTTTAAGTTGTACAGACTGAATGACGTTAATGTTAAACAGAGGTACATTTAAACAAATATATCAAATCAAAACGTTTTCTTTTACGAAAGTCAGTAGGATGTTTTTCTTTGTCTGGTTGTTAGAAGAGTTAAGAAAAAGAAAAGTAGGTGGAAGAGAGACAAGCTGCAGATTTCCTATGAAATGTTAAAAGATTCTCTCAGTAAATATCAGCATGCGGTCAAAGCTGCAAGAGCAAAATGTTTTTCAGATTTAATTAATAGATATTTACATTGTCCAAAAGTTGTGTGTAGTACCATAAACAAGGTGCTAAACCCGGCTACTTCACCTTTGGTAGATTTAACCTCTAATACCTGTGAAGAGTTTCATAAATTTTTTATAAATAAGATTGATATGATCAGATCACATAGTTAAACCCTCTAATATTGATTTGCCGATTTCTGTTTCAAGTTCTTGTTTGCGCGACCGTTTTGAACCTGTCTCTCTTCCAACTTTAGCACACATAATCAACAAATATGAAACCGCCATCTGCTCCTTCAGATCCTATTCTTACTTGACTTTTGAAAGACCTGTTTGGCTGCCGGTTCAGTTCAGGATTGATTTTTAAGAATGTACTTGTTTTTAAAGCAGTACATAGCTTGGCTCCACAATGTATCACAGATCTCCTAAGCCTTTATAGTTCATCAAGGTCTTTGAGGTCGACAGATCAAATGTTGTTGGCTGCCCCTCGGTCTAAGCAAAAGTCAACGGGTGATCGGGCATTCTCTGTACTTGTTCCCAAATTATGGAATAACATCCCTACTTTATATTCGCTTGGCCCCATCAGTGGAGATTTTGAAGGCTCAGCATTGAATTGGGGGATCCCTGAGTACTTGAGATGTGTGTTCTGATATTGATCGCAGTTTGTATATGCAGTTTTTGTTGGAGTTTGTATTGCTGTTGATGTGTGTTGGTGTGTCATTTTACTGTTCTTTGATTTTCTGGTTGTGAAGCACTTTGTTCAACTCTGTTGTTTTTAAATGTGCTATATAAATAAATTGAATTGAGCTCACTGATCCTGACTCTCTGCCTGATTTGGGATTACACAAGTCTTTATATTGCATCTTGTAAAATAAATAAGGATTCATTAGTTCCTGGTTTGCGCCTAAAATTCATAGCTAAAAAAACCCCATTGTGTCTGGAAGAACAACTTTCTCTCTCTATCCTTTTTTTACGTACAGTGAAAGCAGAATGCATTTGTAAGATGTGTACACACTTCTGTAGCACTCTGGTTGACCAATTTAACTGCTTTTAGGCCACAAAAAAAGTTTCTGGATTCCTGTAAACTGACAACTAGACATAAAAGACGAGTGCCGCAGCTGCTGCCACGCTATAAAAATGTTCTTGTGGGGAATTAGATTACTCTTAAAAGGCGGCAGAAGAAGCAGAGTCTGTGTGAGAATGACCTGGTAGGCAGTCGTGGATGTTCTGTATATCCTGCTGAGCCATTTATTGTAAATTTCTCACTTTAAGTGTTTAAGTGTTTTTGCGTAAGCAATAACACACTTCAAGCCAGCTGTTATATGAAAATACATTTACATTTATTCATTTAGCAGACGCTTTTATCCAAAGCGACTTAGAAATGAGGAAATACAAGCAAATATAACAGCAAAATAATCTGTAAAAAAGTTTTAAAAAAATAAAATAAATAAATAAATAAATAAAAAGGCTGTTACCATCCTGAAGATGATCATTTTCATACAACAGCATGGCCTAAAGTGCGTTATTCCGCTTAAATCACAGAAATTAGTCAATTCATCTATTAATATACAAAATATTCTGCTTCCTTACTGATTATAGTTGCAGGTAAGAGACAAGATGGTTCCTGTCCTCACTTGCATTATAGCAGCTATAAACTGTAGTTCCCTCTCCAGCCTCTGCGTTCTCTAACTTAAAACCAAAAACGCAGCTTGGCGTTGTTTGTTACAGAGAAACAGCAAAGTGTAAACTCCTCTGTCCTGAAGATGTCGTAAAACTTCCAGCTTTACCTCTGACTGTTACAATGTGCTGACACTGGAGACTCCTTCCATAAGTGTGAAATGAATGTCTCCTAACAGAAAATGCCACCATATCAATGATTACATATGTTTTTCTTTGTTAAAAAACAGCATGCTTTTCTAGAAAAAAAAAAAACGAACCCATTAGAACAAGCTCATTAAGATATTCCTTACATCTGGCGCTACTGTCAGAGCTGTGCTGTTATATAATAATCACACTGAATCCAACCACACTGTGGTATTCATTTGAAAGAATAGTTCGTTACAGAGAGGTTTACAAAAGGTCCTTCGTTAGAGACTCTCCCAACGTTTATGACTTTTAGAGACATTATAAATATCTCAGAAGAGAAATCTTCGAAATCCTAGCTTGAGGTTTTAATTATGAATGTGGTTTTGGCTGAGGAATTTCTAGTACTAAGGCAGTCTTAAATGCTAAGTATAAATACTGTAACAGTCGGCCCCAGTTCCACTGGCACCATTTATTCAACCTCCTTGTAGAGGAAGAGAAAGGAATTTGTCCTGTGAGCTCGAGCTCCTGCTGGGTGGAGGTCTAATCTGCAATATTTTTATTTGATCAGTGTCGGATACATATTTTTGGTTCATTCTTTCTCACGTACAACGAGTGCTGAGGTTTTTAGTTGACTTTCCCAATCTGGTCTTGAGCTAAATTTATAGGAATTCTAATAAACATGACGGATGCCAACACTTGTTGGATTTCACATGAACATAGTTATGATCGTGGAGCCTTTCCTAACTGTTATCTGGGCTACTTGAAACTTTGGGCAAATACTTAAAGCTCAAATGTGAGACAGTGTTGTTCCTCTACATTCTCAGAAAGGTTATAAAGAAGAGAAAGACAGAACAAAGCTGCAGTTTGGGATTGTTCTGTGGCTGTTTTTAGCTACCAGTTTGTCTATGCATAACCATATGTATAGGATTGAGATGCTACTATGTTGCTGAAAATCTCGACTCTAGTTTTAAACCTTCGGCTACGCCTACTACTGGAGTGGTTTGGGTTCAAAATGGTGAACGATGTGCCTGTGTCCAAAGTGATTGAGAAGACACCACTGCATTTGACTTGCATTTGACTGCTGATGTCTTTTTTTATTATTATTATTTTATAATTATTATTATTAACGTTGTTGTTGTTCTTATTAACTTTTATATGTTTTATTTTTCTGTGT
>JANDJT010000102.1:18885969-18908913 GCA_024331685.1 Stegophilus panzeri
TAGACATCTTTCTTCTGGTGTTTTTCAGAGTCAGTAGAAAGGTCTCTTTAGTGTCCTAAGTTATTTTAACTGTGACCTTAATTGCCTACCGCCTGTAAACTGTTTGTGTCTTAAGGACTGTTCCACAGGTGCACGTACAATAATTGTTTATGGTTCATTGAACAAGCATGAATAACATTGTTTAAACCCTTTCCGATAAAGATCTATAAAGCTTATTTGGATTTTACAAAGTTATCTTTAAAATATAGTCTCCTGAAAATGGGACTTTTTTTTTTTTTTTTGTTGAGTTTATATAATATTTTCCATACCAAGGATTCACCCTCTTGCTGAGAAACCCCTAAAATGGTTCGATTAGGAAAGAGACATGGCAACAGCATCAAGTATTTAGCTTGCTAATAAAAGAATTCCATCATTAGCACACTCATTGAGTAGCTAAATTGACTGCCCTGAATT
Organism: Stegophilus panzeri; assembly: GCA_024331685.1. NCBI lineage: Eukaryota > Metazoa > Chordata > Actinopteri > Siluriformes > Trichomycteridae > Stegophilus > Stegophilus panzeri. The sequence continues at coordinate 18,886,423 of JANDJT010000102.1, forward strand.
TATAGCTCTGAATTTTGCCCCCTAAAGGAATAACAGACTGCTGATTTCTTTTTTTAAATCTTTCAGTTCAATTACAGTCTACACGGCTTTAATACACAACATGGATTCTAAAGTCATTGTAACCTTCATCCAGCTGTATATTCGATCTCCCGGTTTACTTGCTATGAACCACATTTTAAATGTTTCTGAGTACTGAGTTCAAGAGTACTCCAGCGTTTTTTTAACCTATGAGGGAAAAGGAAAAGGGTATAAACCTCAGGATCCAACATGGTACCATGCAATTTTAATAAGGCAATGATTTGATATTTGACAATACCACTGAATCTGCTATGCTTTGGTATGGTCTGATGTTTGTTCAGAATTTGGGGTACCGTTAAAGATGGTGATGATGTACAGAAGGACAATTATATAAGTAGCAGAGTTATGGACAAATCAACTTAGTAGCCTATTAAATTATTTACACATTTATATTTACACAAGTGTTTTATTTTGTCCTTTTTTGATAGTAATTGATTTCTAATCAATGATGATTGCTAATAATCAATATACAACTGTTGCAGCAATTAATTTCAATCGTTGCTTTATTAGTGCATCACTCCAGTCTTGGAAGTTTGGATTAACCACCATTTTGTCCTCTCAACCTGTGACCTTTATTTTTTAGACCTGTAATGACCGTCATTTTGAATTTTTGCTATATAATTTAAAAAAATAAAAAATTCCTATTCATTTAGGAGATAATTATTTATTGGTTACACTTATTTTTGGTAGTTAAGTATTATTTCATTACGGTTGAACCAGTTATCTGAAGGCTTTTGGAGGCATATCATTTTTAGAGATGGAATTTTTTTGAGAAGGGCGTAAACCTCAGACTTCTACACAATATGATAATGACTGAAGTGGTGCACTAGCTACAATAAAAAATATAACTTGTGAAGCAGTGTGTAGCACTGATTAGCCAAAATTGGTTTAGTTGTTGTCACCGATGACCACAGCGATGTAACGTTTAAAAACGGATTAAATAAAGACGAAGTGCAGAGGAGTCTAGAAGGAAGGGAATGCAAAAATTTTTGGCGAGTCTTTATCAGGGGAAGCCAAAGAACAGGAAATGTGTGGAAATGTGTTTCAATCTGTATTATGAAAAAGTCAATACTGAGGTCCATTCCTATCGTACACCATGACCACATCTGACCATGAACAACCGTGAAACACTGACATCCACAATACTGCCCCTACTGTTTTTATGATGGCATTGCAACAGATATATATTGTGAGTTTCCTGTGACATGCACAATATGGCTGAGCGATATGACATATATATATATATATATATTATAATACCACTATAGTGATAACTTACATCATAGTATGCTTTTCTGAGATATTGCATATATCGTTATATATTTTTATTAATATTAAAAGAAATATATAATTACATACTTTTTGACTGATAGCAGCGTATGTGATTTAATGGAACACTACTGTTTTAGAAAACCTATACATATATGATATTTTTGTGCACAATCGACTGAACGAATGCTCTCACTGCATTAAATATACATTGTAGTGTAATTATCAATCTCTATACCTCATCTGCCTGCCCATTTTCCAGCTGTAAATTATATATAATTTTATTATGTATAATAATAAAAGTTATATCTCCATATAACTGCAGATGTTTTGCTGTGGTCTTGTATAAACAAAGTTTCACTAAAAAAGGACAGAATTGCATCAGAACACATTTTATTGTAACAATATCAAAGAATTTACTTGACAAGAAAAGAAAAAAAAAGAGCTGAGCAGCTCACCTTGCTGACTAAAACTAAATACTTAAAAACAGGTAAAGTTCACGTTTCTCCGGCCCACACGGTGTGGACGTCGCTGTAGGGTCCGTAGCGGCCGTACACGTCCTTCCCGATGATGATGAAACACAGCGTCTTGTCTCCGGATTTTTCCGCTGCCACTCTGCAGGCCATCGGCAGAGGCATGGCTTTGATCACGCCCATGGTTTTCCATTTGGTGAAAGTTCCATCGGTGCGCTCCTGCGTTACGTAGATGTAGTAGCAGTCCATGGTGGCGGCGTCCGGGTCTTCCTCTTCCACGTTCCACAGCAGGGCGATTCCTCGTGGGGTTTTGATGCGCGCCACTTTCACAACAGGCTTCTGAGGCATGGATTTGCTGGCGGCCGCGACGGGAAGCTGGTTCGGGAACGGAGTGTGTGGGAACGGCGGGAGTCTGGACAGCAGGGCCGCCTGTTCAATTATACAACGTTAGCATCTTAAGAAATCGATCGAAAGGAAAACTCTCTTAATAAAACTCTTTACAAAATGTACATGGAATTAAGAGGGAAAAATTCTGTGCTGTCTAGAAATTTTTTTAAAAAAAAAAATACACAATATAATTACACTTCACCTTTAATAAATAAGTAATTACATAAAATGTACATAAAGTCTCTGAGGTCTAACTAGGCATACAACAGGCTTCTTAAGAAAGTGTAAAATACAAACTCTGCACTCTAAGATGGAATGCTTATATTATTAAAGTAATTTTTAAAGTATATTTAAAAACAATTTTAAATGCAGCACCTTAGTGCTCTTAAAAAAACCCTCAAATAATAATAATAATAATAATAATAAATGCTTTACTACAATATTATGGGTTATATTTTGTATTAAAGTCCTTAGACTTTGGATTGGATTAATGTTATTTATATATAAAATTTGTAATCGAATTTTAAAGTGTCCAACCTTGAGTCTAGTTTTCATACATTTTGGTTCTTATTTACAATTTTAAAAATGTATTTAATTCCATACATTTATAATTAATGCCATGATATTATGGCATTTATTATATATATTATTACATTGTGATGGACATCTGTACAGCTGGATTGTGTTCATGAGTAGAACAATAAAGTGTCTCAAGCCACCTCAAGTTATAGAGATTTGTTGTTAAAGAGATATATATATATATATATATATATATATATATATATTAAATGTAAGGTTTGCATCAAAACTGAACTTTGAGATGACATGACGTCGTACCTCTGCTTCCTGCACCTCAGGTGTTTTTTTCTCCACCACTACAGAGCCCTGAATCTCACCGTCCTCTGTTAAAAATACACAACGTGCAGGAAACGTGTGATTCTTTAATATACTCCATTTAAAAAAATGTAATAAACACATAATTAAATTCCTCAGCATACCCAGTGGAGATGATCTGCTGTCTACGTTGTCCTGTGAGTGAGAGAGAGAGAGAGAGAGAGAGAGAGAGCGAGAGGGGAACGTTAACAAGGAAAGAATAAACATCATGCTTTCAGCCAACAGGTGAGAGCAGACTTACCTGCGATGAGGTTTGGGGAGAATCGCTGTGCTTGGTCCCATTTTTCCTGCACACTGCCTCAGAAAACACACACATACAGTTCAGCATTATCCATGTCTCACACATCACAGTATTAAACAGATCATGTGACATCACGTGCACTAAGAGTTTGTAAGAATTATTTGTTTCTATATTAACATCATACACTGAAACGTATTTTTCTCGATGTGGCTGACCTTTTCAATCAACATTTTTGTTTTATCTTTCGCTACCTGCTCTACATTTTATAAAATATCTGAATTAGAACTGATGATAAATACTAAAACAGGATAAATAATATTACGATAAACTCTCATTATTTATATCGTATCTGTCTTATTTATAATTTACTCAGACAGCTAAACAGCAGAGTTAGAAGATCAAAAAAAGAAGATTAATGAAGATTAAAAAATAAATAAATAAATAAACAAAAATTACAAGGTAAATATAATAAAAATGCAACATTTAAAGTGAAAAATGTAAACATTATTTTTATGCAATTAATTAAAAACAAAATATACACAAATAACTGAATATAATAAAATAAATGTACATAATTTTGAAAAATAAAGTCAATACAACAGAATAAAAGTAATAATGCAATCATTTGCTTTTTTGTTATAGTTAAGTTATATAACATCTTTCACTTAATGAAAAATGTTAAAATGTTAGAGAAATGAGAAAGAATAATAAACTAAATTAATAAAAAAAAGAAAAAATTTAACTAGCTTTTTTAAAACATTTATTTATTCATTAAATCTTTCTTTCTTTAGACTCTGATTTGTTTCGGAGTGCTTTTAACGAATATGCGACGCTAATGTCTTCCAGATCTTTGGTGCTCGAAACAAAAGACTCCTTCACCACTCTGTGTTTATAAATACACAAACAGAACATCCTTTTTTTAATTTTAAAAAGCTTAGTCTCTGAACAGATCGCACCTTCTCCGTCAACAGTCAGGTCCACAAACTGATTCTTCATGCGCTGGAATTGAAAGAAAAGAAAAGCAGATCAAACGTTCCGTCACGCTCGAGTCCACAGATGGAGTGAAAGACATGAAAAATAAAGACAAAAATCTACCAAACTCTGCCAGCAGTCTTCTTTAGGTTTCCTCGCCACGCCTCCTTCACTGGTGACGTCTACAACAATGACACGAAAGAAAGAGAGAGAGGAAAAAAAGTGAGAGATAAACCTTAGATACTGGTTATGGAGCAAAAATAAATCTCACTTAGAGCTGATGCAAGACGTCAGTGATGAACACACACACCTCCTGATGCTGACGTGCCAGAAATCCCTCCGTTAGCAGAACTGTGACGAAAAAAATAAACCAAACAATTAACGTCTTTATTTCAGACACTCAGCAGGATTCTGGATTTTTTTTTAACGAGATCATACATTTTAATATATAATCATAAATAATCACTGATCTCTACTCTTCACTGAAAGTATTTTGACACCATAGAGGCGTGTGCAAAAGTTAGCATCCCTTCAGGAGAAAACTGAACGGCAGAAACTGTAATTGATTCATTGTGTTCACTTTTACAGATTAGAAGATTAGATACTAACAGCAAGAATGAAAGAAAAAAAAAAAAAACATGTTTGCATCTCTGGACGTAACGAATACATTACAGATGGCCCACACCTTTATGGATAACGATAAACAGATACATTTTAATCGTTGGCAAACTATTGTGGTATAAGAGGAATAAAACACTTCAAGACATGCTGTTATAGGAAATAATCAACGACAGAGTTACTCAATGTTACTTAACATTTCACTTTAGCAGCACATCTTGACCTGCTTTATTCCTCTTATACCACAGCAATTTCCAAGCTGTCACAATTTCATTCATTAAAAGAATGAGACGTCATACATCTTATCCGCTTATTGTTACGTTTAATATCGCGACATGTCCACAAAACAAGGTCCCCCCTAGGTTATAGCAGCTATAAAACAGTAATTCCCTCACAAACCTGTTTTGTTTTCTCTGACAAAAAACCCCCACAACTGTCACTGTTTGTCAGCGAGAAACCGCAAAAAAAAAAGCGTGACTCAGATGTCGGAAAACTTACAGTTATAGCGCTGACACTGGAGACTCCTTCCATAAAATGTCACAAACACATTTCTCCTTACAGTTCAATTACTTTTTAGTCCGTTTTATGTGCAGCGTCCATTACGCTAGTCCGCTTGAATTAGCTGTTACTATAGAAACGATAACGTATTCGATTGTAATATAAACTGAATCTCTGCTGATTTAACAGAAAATGAATCTGACCAATCAGAATCCAGAAGCGCTGTGGTGTAAATATTCTACAACCACTTGTATGAAGTCAGACTGATAAACGCCTCTGCTGGCCTCTAAGTGGCACTGTTCACCCTTCAGACGAGAAAATGGCGCACTCCATTCATCAGAACAACACAAGATGAATTTGTTTTTCACTGACTTAGCAAAGTGCTTTAGAGTATAAGACTGCACATGAATCTTACTAACGTAGCATGGGGCATTTAAGTGCTCTAGCTCTTCCTGCTTCCAAAAACAGAGAGAGAGAGAAGAAAAAGCAGAACTCGATCGATTAACAGAAAGCACAGGTTGCACGGACAGAGAAGGGCTATAACGATGATCATGATTTTTCTCTTAGTTCAATTGATCATTATCCATCATGAGTGTTTGTTTAAAATAAACAGAAAACAGCATTTCTCCTTTTACAGAACAGAGATTTAGATTTTAATGCACTCGAGTCATAAAAGGAGATCATTAGCATAAACTAATTTGAACTAATCTGACCAATATCACAGTTAATTATTTGAAAAGCCAAAAATAATGATTATATCCAAATGTCAAATTGTGCAACCTTTATATTTAAAATATATTTATTTACTACGATTAAGAAACGCCTACAAAACAGAACATCTATGATTTTATTAATCATTAAGGCCCACAAATTTTTGGCCTCCAATAATGTCAGTGAGTGATCAAATCTGAAGCAAGGGTGCCAAGAGATAAGAAAAGACCTTAAATTCATCAAAAATGTAATAAATTAATAAATAAATGGATTAAGAATAGCCTTTAAAAACCATGCACACACGCATGCACGCACACCAAGTTGATTAATAATAGTCTATAAAAAAAACAACATAAAAACAACACAAAAACCCACCGGATTAAGAACAGCTTTAGGGGGAAAATGAATAAATAAATAATAAACTGATTCATTATTTAAACTTGATTACGCTTTTTATTATTAACGGAATAATAAAAAGCTTATGCTCAAACAAACACAAGACCCCCAGACCACATTAAGAAGAACCATGAAGAATAATAAAAAACCTGATTAATAAAATGATTAATAAAACAGAACGCTAATAAAACAAACACGCACTCGCTCGCACAGGATTAAGTCTTAAAAAAGTAAATAAGTAAACAATTAATAAACTTAACGTTAAAAGACGAAAGGATTAACTCCCCCTCCCAAAAAAAGATTAATAACAGCATTTATGTTAAAATACTACTAATAATAATAATAGCCTCAAGAAAAAAAAAAAAAACCACATCCAGATTAAGAATAGCCTTAAATAAAAAATAAACAAATGGACAGAGGAATGAATGAATAAATAAACAAGTTAAAGAATAAGCGAATAAATAAATACATAAATAAATGAAATAATAAATGTAAGAATAAATTTGTGAATTAATGAACGAAAGAGAATTGATTAAAAATAGAGTAGGTATGAACAGACTGCTCAAAACCTCAGTATACAAATGTAAGATGATGAAGGTCTTAAACGCTTTTAAACTTTAATGTTGTAAAGTGTAAGTGCAGCTAAATCACGGTGTACAGTGTGTGTGTGTGTGTATACAGTATATAGGACGTAGCAGGCACAGTGAGCGTTATAGCGGTGATGTAACCAAACAAAACGCTGCATTTTGAACATTTCGGGAAGCGGCGCTGGCAAACGCACGTTATTATTAGACTCTGGAGACGAGACAGCGACGTGCTGTAGCCTTTTTTTAGCTTCGGTTTCTGTGTGTGATTTCTCAAGGAACTGAAAATACGAAGACACGATGCCAAGAGCTGTTCAACACAAACACGAGAAATCGATATAAGTTCTACATTCTTGTAGAGTCGGTGTTATAGATTTAACAAGTGAACGTCTGGATGTTGACTGATCTGAAGTAAATACGTGTGTATACACTTTAACTCATTTAAATGGGAGCGGCCATGTTAACTTGATGTCACCAACAAATTCTTCTATAAAAAGATATAAAATAAAATAATAGAACAATAATCAAATAATAACAAACTAATAATGTAATTTTTTATTTACTAACTTAAAAACTAATCTTACTACCACTACTGATGATGATGATGATAATAATAAGAAGAATGTACCTGGTCACGTTTAGGATTTTTGCCTCTTTTTTGATCACAAGTGTTGGGGGGAGATTCTGGGATCCAGTGGCAGTGAGAGAATTTGGAGGGGGTGGAGAGAGAGAGAGAGAGAGAGAGACTTAAACACCAAACATGATTTTAATTCATTAATACTGTATGAGTGGCCGAAGTTTATTTCTTAAAGCCAAAGTGCTACGCACAGAAAAACAACAGAATTTATTTAATTATGTAATAATTTTAGCATATTAATATTATGACAAAGTGATGGAAAAAAAAGTGGTTCAAAAAAAAAGTATTTAAAATTATAATTATATTACAAAATAAATAAATAAATAAAATAGCATGAAGCTTTCTTTTAAATACATAACGATTTATTAATTTATTTTTGTAAAATATTTATATTTTTATGAGAAACAATTTCAGTAAAGAAAGTGATGAATCCCACCCGAGGACACAGAAAAAAAAAGTAAGTAGCAAAAACATAAATAAATAAAAACCAAAATCTTATATTCAAATTATATTATAAAATATAGAAAGAAAAGTGTGACATGAATTTTGATATAAATATTTATATATTTTTCACTAAAGAAAAAAACAGACAAAAAACGTATTTTAATAAAGCATAAAAATAATTACTTAAAGAGGTCGTATCATGATTCTTAAACATTTTTAAACGTTAATTATTTGGTTTGTTGGGTGTAATAGAGTAGGTTAACATGCTTTAAATGGCTCAGGAGACGGCTTCAAATGCCATAATTGATTTGTAGATATTTCACAATTGATTTAACAAAAGTACCAAATCAACCAGATGCTGAATGCTAGCAGTTGTGGTGTTTGTGGTGGTAGTAATAGCAGCTGAAGTGGTTACTTTGTTGGTCAAGGCAAAGTAACTAGACACAGTTAATTGCTGTCTGCCTTTTACAGCCGATTTGTATTTGTGATCGGACGGCATACGAGATTTAACTGCGTTGACACCCACTGTACCTAGCTTAAATCATTTTTTATAAACACTGCAAAATCTTTCTCCATGTTGACCACCAACGGGCTACAATCATGTCCTAAATTCTTCATCTTCCAGCCACTTTTGCTGGAATTTGCACTTCCTCATTTCTTTGCGACTTTTTACGAAACTTACTTTCTCTGCTCGAAGTTTTACTCTTCCTGGTCCCATCCACCGCTGTCTAAACATGCGGCGTTACGGCAAGTTTACTCCGGCCGGAGGCAATTACCAAACTGGTTCTGCACGTTTGTCACACCAATGTACATAGTTTGTGACAGCAAATAAAAGTTAGTAATTATGAAGGCTATATTAAAAATAAATTGGTAATTTTATTTTTTCTTCAAAACTATCTAAAAAATTTGAATGCGTGTAGGAATAAAATTTTATGCTTTTTAATGCCATTTATTTTCACTAAATTCATTTAATGATTTTCAGTGCGCCACAGAAACCTTGTATTTGTCAAATAATGTACATTATTGCAGTGCCTCTATTCCCAGGCTGCCTGAAACGCTCCGATTTCTCCAAAGCCACTCCTTCCAAAAAGCCCAGTGCGCTCCAATTGGCCAGCTGACCCGCTGCATTGTGATTGGCCGAAAGCCTCACGAGTGTCGGGAATGTAACGCCCCTTAGGTTAGCTTTAGCCACCAAAACGTCTAAAGCAATGTCATCGGTATCAGCTCGAGCCAGAGTTCGATTCAGAGAATGTGGATGATCAAGCGGAAGCAAGTTTACAAACACTAGCTAGTATTCTTGTGATTCGATTGATATAAACAGTTTCAAGATGCAATCACAACAGCAGCTACAATCAACATCTCTGTCAGACCACTGATATACAAACACTTACAAACCTGAGGCAAGTTAACAAACTTTAGCTAGCACCTTAGCAGAGGTCTACAACTGAGCCACAACACAAAACTCCACATTTGAACAGTCAATAGTAGATACTTCATAAAATAATCAAACACACTTACAGGTTCTGATTCAGAAGCACAAGATTGTCCGAGAAATGTGGGAATCGCCCCACATTTCAGGAGTAGCCTTTGTGTATAGCCTGCCTTGTACTTGCCCAGGTTCAGGAAGCTCTCCTCCCTAAAATGCGCTGTGCACAAGCAAATGTTTGGGTTGTACTGCTCAGGAACAGCATTATAAATAAACAGTAACCACCAACTCCTAATTTAGTCTGTTTTCGGAAGGCCAAACGAGGTTTTGCTCTCGCACCGAAACACACAGCGTCTCCGCGACATGGTGCCTGAACTCACTGAAGCCTCGCCTTCTTTCTTCGTCGCTGCCTTTGGGTGAGATTATGCCGACACTGCACTCAGTGACAGAGAAATTACTGAAAGTAAATTTGGACTTTGAACGACACGTTTCGGGCAGGTCTGGAGCAGTGTTCTCTGATGGATAAAATAAATCCTTTTGGGGAAGACTGAGCTTTGTGACTTTGCAGAGCTTATACGTTCACAAACAGATACATTACACTCCCAAACAAAAGGAAAACCTTTTTTTTTTTTTTTTAAATCATGAAATTATTTATTTTAGAATATTGATGCTGTTAATAGATAAAATGACAATGTACAAAACGTAGAATACAAACAGCGTTCAGCTATCCTTTACAATTATAAGCGACAGAAAAGGCAGCAGGTCACAATCATTGACTGAATCGCGGGCTGCCAATACTTATAATCAACCCGTTCCTAAGCCCCACCCACTTAAACTTCTATCGCTATGAGTTTTCACACACACACGTAAGAAAAGTCTTTAAAAATAAAAAACATAAGTCAGGTAAAATAAATAAATAAATAACAGTGGAAACGTGTTTATCGTGATGTTTATCGTTTTTCTCTCCTGGGTTTTCAGTTTATTTCTCTCATCCTCGTCACTGCTGCTGGTAAGAATATCTCTCCTGACCTCATGACTCATCTCTGTGTACATATGACTCATGTGTGTGCGCGTGTGTGTATGTGTGATGATTATGTCTTACAGTCATAATTATACACTCGAAATGCATCCTGGAATAGTTTATGCACCACTCTAATGTGTGGAACGTAGTCATACAAATGTTATTAAAAGGTTAAATAAATGATTAAAGTAATTTACAGAACAGTGAGGAAGTAAAGTTTATTCTCAATCCAGATTCCTAATTATGCTAATAATCTCAACATACAGTGAAAATCTATTTCCAGTAAAGTTGACCCAGTGCTCAATTCTCGGCAGAAATTTGACAGAAAGACGACTCTGGGTATTAAAAGTAACTATAAATGTCCATCAGTAAAGCAGACACATCGCTTTAACTCTGCTTTTTAATATTACAAGCTGTGTTTTGGGAAAAGAATACCTTTCCGATAATAAATACATTCAATAGACGTGTAATAATAATAATAATAATAATAATAATAATAATATTAATAACAACAATAATATTATTATTATTATTAGTAGTAGTAGTAGTAATAATTTCACTATTAATCTGTTTACCGTGTTCGAATCAGCATGAAAGTGATGCTTTTATTTTTATTTTATGCCGTCGGAAAACACTTTCATTCATTGGTCAGAAATGTGTCAAGGTAATAAAGGTAAACAAATGTTTACACCTTCTCCAAGCAGGCGTAGAAATCAACTAAATCACCCGAACAGGGAGAACATGGAGTCGGCGCTCAATAAATGAGTCGATGTCTAAATAATTAACTGTATATCTCATCTCATTCAGCGTTTATTTTCTCTTTTCCCCCCAGAACAAGTGGCATTTCTGCAGCGCTACAGCTCTGTCCTTACAGAAAATCTGCAAAACTTTTTTTTGTTTTTTTTTGTTTTTTTAAAATCTAACCACACACAACATCTGATTCACCTCCTGTAGGTGAGTCGATTCACTTTCTCGGTAGAGTTCACCAGGAGCAGGTGGGAGAACACCTGGTGCAGGCGCTCTCAGATCACAATGTTCTCACTTGCTGTGGTTTCACCTGTCTAAAGAACCGTACCACGCCCTGTCGCACTCTCCTCGTTTTGGGCCACACCCCCTACCTGATACTAAACTAGAATATTTATGATTTTCAGAAGATCATCATGAGATGTCACTGTGTTGCACCATGCTAAACTGGTAGATAAACGCATACAGTATTTGCTAGCTACGTTAGATATGTTTTATGTTCAGTAAGAGTAAGGAGATACGACTGAAATTAAATACCATTTCGTGCACGCCATTATCTTGTACCTGTTCCTGGGCTGCTTCCAAGCTTGCACGTTTCTGTATGTTCGCGAACACAGTGTCTCCTCTTCGCTTCACTTTTCTAACATGTGCCTGGAAAAAGGAACAGCAAAATAAATAATATTTAAAAGGTAAATGATTAGGCAAGATGTGTCGACACTGGGTAAGTGTTTATTCTGCATTTACTGTTTCTTGTCTTTAAGTGATTAGAGTGACTTTTGTGCTCACAGGCAAGTTACCTGGCTGCGCTGGGCACTTCCCGATTTCAGACTGAGATGGGGCGTGTCTGTAAAATGACTGACAGAAGGCCCATCCAAACACAATCAAGCGCTTCAGACTGGAAAGCATTTTTCCAAGCCACGTAACATAATATACTTGTGTTGAGGCTACAGCATATATTATATATATATAATGCTCTAAACACTTTTTCCAGGCTAGTTTTACTAGTAAGAATTTAAAAAATAGACTATTTTACCCTTAAAGCTAGAAAGATAGATGATTTTGGAATTCTACCCCCCAGTGCAAAAATGCTACTGCAAGTTACTTAAGTGAGACGATTCTGGAGCACTGCAAGCATCACCACTACTTAATAAAAATTAATGCGTCTGCACGACTAATTAATGCGAAGGGACATGATCACTGACCGCGTGCACGTCTCATTAAGTCGATCATGTTTCCAACATGACTCCAAATTGTAGTGTGTTTTAGTTCAAATGTACACACTAGAATGACACATGCATGCTTGATAATGATACATGCATAAGACGATGTAATACGATATCATGGTGAGTGATGCCACAAAACACTTTTCTGAGATATTGTCATATTTATGTATTTATTTATTTTGAAAAATATCAATTCCAAACTCTGACTGAAGGTTTTTATTAAAATGTTAAGAATACTATTCAGAGTTTTCAAAACATTTCCTACTTTACCCAAGTATCGTTAAACTGGACATTTCGCATGCATTTATGGTGATATCATAGAAATGCATTAAAATATCGTGATATAACAGAATACTTTCATCATATTGCCCCGCCCGAGGGCTCTAAATTAAAAACAACTAGATAAATCAGACGATACATTATATACCATTGGTCAGCACAACAAAATGATTATTTCATTGAGAAAAATTTAGCTCTCATTCCCCTGCATTATTAAATTACAGCGATGTCTCAAGTAGAGCTTCATATATTTGTTCTCCTTCAGCGTACACTAACGATTACGAATCGCTTCTCACTGCGTAAACTGTGCATGACGTGCACTCACCTCCAGCTTCCGAATTCTCACGTCATATCTGGGTTCGTTATCGACCTCCTGAATCCTGTCCATCAGGGCTTTCATCATTTTGTCGGACTGTTCCAGGGCAGACCGCACCTCTCTGGAGATCAGCTCCTGGATCCAAATCCAAAGCAAAATGTAGAGTTTGAGGATCAACATTACTTTTATTTTAAGAATGATGCAGTAAGAATTTTTAATCAGCGCACTAAGACAACCTTTGAGACTAGGGCTGGGCGATATGACAAAAATATCATTTCACGATACTTGAGGACATTTTCTACGATATACAATGCGCATCAGGATATATAATTTCAATAAAAAAGTTAAACTGTCTTTGATGACAAAATTATTTAATGACATCAAACCAAAAGCATCCATTCAGTTCCACTTAATTTGTAATTATTAAAAACTTTAAATATACATCACCATACCAACGATATCTCAGAAAAGGCTATCGTGTAATCATTTATCAGGATATCGACATTATAGTGATATATCGCCCAGCCCTACTTGAGACGTCTCGACTGATTTATTTTTAAAACGTTCATGAATCCTTACAGCCCTTTAAATCCCATCAACTATTTGCTCCTAATTAGTTTGGGTCCTGTATTGACCAGCACACATTTCAGTTCAGTATGTTTGCACACTCTGATTTTAGCTCAATAACTTCTCCTCACTAATTTTAAAAACCTCTCTCCTCCTATATTAAGTGTTAAACCCTGTCCCCCCCCCTCCCCAGAGAAAATCGAGATAAGTGGCGACTGATCTCTTCACCTTGGCTGTAGAGAGATTTAAAGCAGCAGATGGTTGTTCAGACCCGTCATCACGTCGTGTCCTTTTCATACCTGGAAAAAAAGTGCATGAAACAAAGCATTTATTATATTATTAAATCACCTTTTAACAATATTTATTCAACACCGCTAAAAATCAGGAAATGGTGTTCAGTTCACTTTAGTCAGAGTTTTGGGAAAAATAAACAAGCAGAAATGTACACAGCTTTTATTTCATTTTATAAAATGTTACTAATAGCACTAATAGTAAAACCAATAAATAATAATAAACAAAATATATAATAATAAAATATAAATACTAATGCAAAAATAATCCAAAATAACTATGCAATAAATAAATAAATATAGGTAAATACATAAATAAAAGGTTATTGAAAGTACCAATAATAAAACTAGAGCTGCAACAATGAATCGATGAAATCGATAATAATCGATTATGAAAATCGGTGTCAATGAATCTCTATTGATTAGTTGGTCTGCGCGCGGTACGAGGTACATTTACTCACTACGTTACTTCTATTCCGAAAACACCCTTCGGAGAGTAAATACTAAAGTGGTGTCCCAAATGACGCACTATACACTTACACTATTCACTCTGCACTACCATCTAGTGTATGAATTTTAGAATGGTAATATCATCTCAAATAGAACACTAGCGGGTTTTTTTTCTAACCGGAAGTATAAACCACTTCCTAGTCAGTGGCACATAACATCACACGCATGTAATGCGATGCCGTTAGCATTAGCCTAATACCCAGAGTCACCGACACTGACTTTCTTCAGTTTACTGTTTATGTCACGTTACCTTTTATTCCCAACATGACCTCAGTCACCATCAGACGGAGCTGAAATCGTCAAGTGATTGAGGAAGAAAGTCCACTAAGGCAAGGGAGAATTTTATATTAAACACCGCGGAGATCTTATGTTTATATCCAAAATGCTCCACTGGGTGTAAGGGGCAGGGGAAACTGGTGCAAGCTGCTTAATAGGTTTAGTTTAATTTAAGTTTGTTATTATATGCTGTATTTGCACGCTTGCAGTGTAAATTCTGTCGTTTATTATAACGGAACGGATCTATTAGTAACGAGGCTGCATTGCTGATCACGCGCTGTGTAGACGCGCTGATACAGAGTGGGAGTGCGAGCAAGATCTGTAATGTCTAATTAAAACACTATGATCAAAAGTAAACAGAAGTAAAATAATATTCCTAAAGGCAGCGAGTAACAGAAACCACAAGGTGCAGTGAAAGTGAGTTTTTATTATTAATTTAGGACCGTGGTTTAATTCAGTGCTTTTTGTGCATCCCATAAAAAATAATGCATAAATACTTATATATAATATAAACTTAAATAAGTAAATTGTTTATATTATATATAAGTATTTATGCATTATTTTTTATGGATGCACAAAAAGCACTGAATTAAACTACAGTCCTAAATGAATAATATATATTCTGGTGTGTGTATTGGGTTCTTTTCTGTTTTGGACAAACAATTGTGTACAGTTTTAGTCTGAAGTTTATATTTGTAACACTCAGTTTGTTGATTTTATTTTAAATAAACAAAAAAATGGTACTGAAAGTTTGCTCCCCACATCCAATTAATCGAAAAAAAAAAAAATAATCAGCCAACTAATCAATTATGAAAATAATCGTTAGTTGCAGCCCTAATACAAACCAATAAATACTGATAAATATACCAAATAAATATAAATATATAAACAGCTTCAAGTAGTACTAACAATAAAAGGAGTAATAAATACATAAATAAATATCAAAATAAATAAATAAACAAACAAATACCAAAAGACTTTATTCATCTTTAACCATTACATTTTCAACTTATTATTAATTATTTCCTAACTAAATTGGGAAAAGGCAGTCATGAGTTATAAACATGTACAAGAGCCATTTTTAAAACACTGCAAAAATATATTAAAAAAATAAATAAACTAATATCAAATATATAATGCTTATAATATTCATTTATACAGCATTTTTTTTTTTACTAAAAAAAGTGAATAATTTCTAGAAGATTAAATAATTAAACAAATGTATTCATAAAATTATCTACCACAGAAACTAAACTGTAAATATACTGTAAATATTTTAAACTAATTCATCAATGAACTTGTTAATTTCTTTACAGTTATTAATGTAAATTATTTGATGGTTAATAATAATAATAATAATTATTATTATTATTATTATAAAGCTAATTCAAATATTTTGTATGGATTTCAAACATTTTTTGTTCTTTTCTATCAGAAATCAATTATTTTAATTCATGCTTGTTTTTCAGTTCTATTGAATAATCAAATAGATATTGAGGGGCCTTATCCCAATAAGCTCCATACTGTGTGTACAAGTGCACTACATATGCTACGACGTAAAGGAACTTACCCCTACAGTAGGGCTCTACAATGCCGCCTATGCGAGCGATTTGGAACATAGGCCAAAAGTCAATTCAAGTCAGGACGGCGACTACTAAACGATGGAACGGCACAGTGACAAAACATTTTATAAACACGATGAGAATGACGGGTTAATTCATATTTAGCATTTAAGTAAGATTTAAAATAGAAAATAAAGTAAACAATTTAAAAGTTATTTTAATAACAATTTATTTGATAGCTATTACACGTAGCTAGCTATTATTAGGAACTCGCTTGTAATTATTTTTTTTAGTTATACAGGATGACCTATGCTTACCTTGTTTAAATTATAAGCATGCTACAATTTATTAATTAATACATTACGAAAATGATTGAACTAAAATTTTAAAGGGAGAATTGTGATAAACAAGTGAGAACGGTTAGCCCAGCTTGCTGGCTAGATACCATTAGCTGCATGCTGTAAATAGCTCGAACTCACCAGAAGTTTAAGTATTCAGCCCGCTTCTATTTTAATACATGTATATTTAAAAATTGAGCAAATAAATACTTCACGTCTGAGTAATTCTTTATTCTTTTGTCGTCTTTATAGTATCAGTATAGATAATATCAGTGCATGCTAGCTTACTGGCTAGCTAGTTAGCGTTAGCTTCCGGTGGAAGCCTCCATTCCATTCAGCCCTCGCGCTATTTTTTCCGTTTAATTTTTGTTAATAAATATTTTTTTTACTCACTTGCCATTTTTTAAAACACCGCAAACAAATCTCCAGCCCGCCGCACCTGGAGTTTCACGCTGTTTAAAAATAATAATAATATTTTTTTTTTTTCTCTAAGTTGCTGCTTCAAAACAACAGCCACGGACCAAACTAAAGAAAGGGGCGGGGCTTATTCGCGGGACTTGGAACGTGGGCGTGGCTAAAATGCCTCTGCTTACGCTTAGAACGTTTTTTTTTTTTTTTTAATCTTTTCATTCAATTAAAAAATAAAATTACGGGAATAAAGTCGTAATATTTTGAGAATAAAGTCAAAATTACACCACAGTAAAGTTGATTTTATATTGGACATTCGCAGATTCGAGGTCCGCTCTTCTATTTCTCAAGAAATAAACACACAAAAATAACAAGGTGACTTTATTCTCAAAATATTACGACTTTATTCTCTTAATCTTATTTTTTATGTGGCACTAAAACGCGGATGTAACTATAGACTAGAACAGAGTATAATGTATACGTTTTTTAACAGTAAAAATTAAAGTCCCGAGGAATGGATCATTAACATATATTCATTAATATTCATCACATTAATTAATTACATGCCACAGCCTGATTCTGGATTCTGATTGGTTAGAAGGTGTTGCTTGACCATTATATAAGGGTATGCAAGTAACGTCACGGTAGGCGGAACTCGTCGCGGTCACGCCCACTGAGGGGCAAAAAGATCGAGTGTACAGCATCAGTGTACAGCGTGAACTCCGCGAAACAACGCATCTGAAATGTTGTGAGATCGACTGTGCTAACAGATTCAACAATAATTCACAACTATCTTTTTCCAGAGTGCCAAAAAAACATTCAGTCGTTTTTTACTAAGTCGAGCAGTGTAAGTTCTTTTGGCATGTGGTGTTCATGTTGTACAATGATGAATAATTTGCTACATATTTCTTTTTAAAGGCTGCCTACTTCCATTGATGAATAATGGGGGGTCATTCATTCCCTGACTTGTGTTTTACCTTCACAGATATATAATGTTAGTAAGTGGAAGCAGTGTTAGCTACAAACAAACTAGGACTAGCTGGCTTACGGTTTACCAGATAAAATTATAGAATAAAATAAAAATATTTGTATATACAACAAGAATGTTTATTGGTGTTCTTGTCACCTTAATTTCTCCAACAAATCCCGCCTTGAAGTCAAGGCTTTTTTATGCCTTCAGACTTCAGGTACATATAAATATTGGGAAAACTGATTTCTGGCCACATGTCCATGGACCACAGGTTCTTGGGCAAGTTGTAAGAGTCACTGTCGAGTCCAACTGCCTTTAATTTAAGTTGATAATCATTAGTTATACTAGCGTTTTCACAGCTGCCCCTATTAAAATCAGCCATTTTGTTGGATATTTTGCCACTCAGTCTGGCCGAGGGAGCGTGTTCCGGCGGGAAAGTGACGTCAATCCATACCCTCTATAATCACAAAATGTTTATAATAATACCCTACACTCATGTGGGCGTGGCCTGGCCAGTGTTTTTTCATTGGTAGTAGCTATATTGTATATCTTCTAAAGCTAACTAGTTAACCACAAATTAAATGATGCAACAATCGCTGAGAAAATTTATTGTTTGATTTCCACATCATGTGCTTGGCTTCGTTCTCTTATTAGAGCCGCAAAACGAGCTAACTGTACTAGCAGGGTTGGGAGGGCTACTTTAAAAATGTATTCTGTTAGCGTTACAGATTACTTTTAACTGTAATGTAATCAGTAATCCAGGTATTATGATATATGAAAGTAATCTGAAAAATTTTGGATTACTTCAAGATTACATATGTAAATAAAGTCAAGAGAAAAGCAACATGAACTAAAATACTTTTATTTAGAGCTTATATTAGAGCTTAAAAACACGTTCATTGTTTGGATTTCTTTGAATCCATCCATCCATTTTCTATACCGCTTATCCTACTGGGTCGCAGGGAACCTGGAGCTTATCCCGGGGAGCATGGGGCACAAGGCGGGGTACACCCTGGATGGGGTGCCAATCCATTCACACACGCATTCATACACTACAGACACTTTGGACATGCCAATCCATGCATGTCTTTGGACTGGGGGAGGAAACCGGAGTACCTGGAAGAAACCCCCGCAGCACGAGAGAACCAAAACATGAGCAACCTCCTGGTTAATGCACAAGCCTGTGAACTAGCTACCTGCCCTCACCAGGGACACAGACGATCTCTGCTACTTACATTTACATTTACGTTTATTAATTTAGCAGACGCTTTTATCCAAAGTGACTTACAAATGAGGAAATACAAGCAAAGCGATATATCAAGCGGAGAACAATACAAGTAGTGCTACTATACAAGATCTTTTAATTGAGTTCTAGAAAAGCAAAGTGCGCAGAGTAGAGGTGTAAGTGCCAGAGTATGTGTGGGGTTTTTTTTTTTGGTTTTTTTTTGAAAGGATAATATGGGGTTGGCATTTTAGGGGTACGTCCTCACAAGCTTTATTTTTCTTCATAATACCTCCATACATGTTTTATATTGCAAGATGAAAGCATGGTTCTTTTGTTTTTGTGCATCAAACAGTAAACGAAGTGTAGAAAAGAAGAACAAAGTAGAGAACTGAAGGACCGTTGGACCACACGTGATCAGAGGAATCACCAAATCTAATCATATGGATTTTGTCAGTTTACAGCATTATAGTGTGACGGGTCTTCGTTGCCTGTTTTCATTGCAATCGCACTCGCACTTCATTGCAATCGCACTTTCAGACAAACTGGTAGACACATTTATGAATTCGGATTTAAAGAAGAAAAATATATACTTGTTCAGTAATGACTTTTGGTTATGACAGGCTTTGGATCAGGATCAGGCACGGTTTGTAATTTTAGCACTGGCCTAGTCTTATCTGTGCTAAACTCATTTCTAGCTTCATGACTGTCCTGAGATTAACTTCTTTTGGGTCACGATGGGTCGTGTAAAAAACATCTCTTATCATTAAGGCACAGATGATGAAGCTTAGTGAGGAAAAAGGTGATGGATTCTGAATACAAACTCACTCCAGTGTCTGACTCTCATTTCCCTGAGCATTTATAAGGACCAGGAAATGGACAAAAAGCGTAAATATACTGTATATGATTTGAGATGCGTCTACAGTATCTCTATGATTACACATTCCAAGCCCCTCACAAACCCCTCACGCCTTCACCTCTGCCATGCTGTGTATGCATTTTCCTTTTTCCGCCTTGACGAGGCCAATCACTTCGCATTATGTCTCAGACATGATACGGCTCCTCAGCGCTCACTCACGACATCACACCCTGCTCATAATACAGGGATGGAACACAAAGCTCCCCTGCGGCTAACTGCCATCTCTGGATTGAGCTCGCTTGTATTTCTTTTTTTTTTCTTTTTGTAAATGCAAGCCAGAAAACAGAGCACAAAAAAGTGGGAGGAGGATGCTTGTATGGCAGGCAGATGCTCCACATTGGGGTTTTTTTTAAAAATGGGTGTAATTGTGGATTTCTGTGAGGAGGTGTTATTTTTAACGGAATGAGACTCTAGTGTCTAGTGTTCAGGGCATGCTTCTTTATGCTTTCTCAGTTACATGACAAGCTGCATTTGATTTTTTTTGTCTTATAATCATCAAAAAAGAGAAGAACGCGAGGCTGGTGATGGAACGACTGTTTGTAGCTGCTGTAAAGGAAGTGAGAACTTGTTTTGTGGATGTTCCACAACAATATACATCTATAAACAGACAAAAAGGATCATGTGTCATTGTTTAATTAATAAAAAATAGTTGTTGTGGTATAAGAGGAATAAAACACTTTGTGTCATGCTGTTAGAGCTGTTACAGTAAAATACTGAATGACACGATGGTGTTTTGAGTCAGAAATACTGTTACCACTTTGATGTTCATTACTTTCCTCTTTATGTCTCTTGAAGATATCACTCAGGCAAGTGTACTGTATGATGAGAAAAAATCTGGGTTTTAATTTATTATTTTTGTTAACTAATGACACGGAATGTGCACATGGTGGCTTAGCGGTTAGCATCTTTGCTTCACACCTCCAAGGTTGGGGGTTCGATTCCGATGCCCTGTGTGTGTGGAGTTTGCATGTTCTCCTTGTGCTTCGGGGGTTTCCTCCGGGCACTCTGGTTTCCCCCCTAGTCCAAACACATGCATGGTAGGTTGATTGGCATGTCCACAGTGTCTGAATGGGTGTGTGAATGTGCACGTGATAGATTGGCATCCCATCCAGGGTGTACCCCGCCTTGTGCCCCATGCTCCCTGGGATAGGCTCCAGGTTCGTCGCAACCCAGTAGGATAAGCGGTATAGAAAATGGATGGATGGATTACACAGAATAATACATTAGTCGTAACACCATGATCGTACACTGTTCTAGAGGAACACTAAAGGCAGTAATGTAACCCTGGAGGATGTT
Organism: Stegophilus panzeri; assembly: GCA_024331685.1. Taxonomy (NCBI): domain Eukaryota; kingdom Metazoa; phylum Chordata; class Actinopteri; order Siluriformes; family Trichomycteridae; genus Stegophilus; species Stegophilus panzeri. The sequence goes on from JANDJT010000102.1 coordinate 18,907,992, forward strand.
TTTTTTTTTTTTGCACATGTTGAGTCATGGGAAATAATTGGAGTAATCTCATTGTTTTTATGGATGTGCTCACTAAAAAATGCCTTATTGTTCTCATTACTGTAAGCGATGCTTAATGAGAGAACGCGTTAGCTCCTTGGGATTGTTATTCAGCCCTTTTGTGGTCGTTATGTTCATCAGAGCATAATGATGAGCGTGCAGTATGTTCATCATCATTATCCAGTGTAAGAATAATGCTGAAACGACTGAGAGAATCTTATACCAGTTAATAAGATCACCAACCCACCCACCCTGCCACCCCCAACAAAAACCCTCCTCCATCTTGAAAAATGTTACAGCTTTACCTCTGACTGTTACAAAGCGCTGACACTGGAGATTCCTTCCATAAATGTTAAATAACCATCTCCTTACATTTCTATTTGTTGCATAATAATCAATTAATTAGGCTTAGATTATTTGCAATATTTATATAATTTTTTTAAAATTCAGTGGCCTTGATCAAGTCAAGAATCTCCATTACATAAAATTGTATAAATATAAATAAACATAGTTTCAGTTGTTTTTTAAAAAATCCACTCCTAAACAAAAAAGGATAAAAAATCACTGATCACCGATCAGCCATAACATTAAAATATTATTATTGTGTAGGTCCTCCTTGTGCCACCAAAACAGCTCTGACCTGTCCAGGCATGGACTTCACAAGACCTCTGAAGGTGTGCTGTGGTATCTGGCACCAAGACGTTAGCAGTAGATCCTTTAAGTCCAGTAAGTTGCGAGGTTGGGCCTCCATGGATCTGACTTGTTTGTCCAGCACATGCCACAGATGCTTGATCGGATTGAGATCTGGGGAATTTGGAGGTCAAGTCAACACCTTGAACTCTTTGTTCCTCAAACCATTCCTGAACAGTTTTTGCAGTGTGGC
>JANDJT010000102.1:18997839-19016247 GCA_024331685.1 Stegophilus panzeri
CACTATAATACCAGTATAAAGTTTGCTAGCATTACTAGCAAACTGAAGAAAAGCAGATAATGACACAAGACCCAGTATAAAGAATGAGTTTACTCCTGTTGCGTTTTTAAAGAAAATAAATGGCCTGTCTATTGTGCTATTGCAACTTGTCAGACACAAATTGATTTCAAACAAATTGCTATCACAGAGCTAAAAAAAAAAGTGATTGCCCTCTCAGTTTGAATCGGCACGACGCCCCTGAGAGCATCCACAGAAACGAGGGAATTGCATTAAGGAGCGATTGTTTTGGTTTTATGGATGGTACGTCCTCCACTGTTTTCCCGCTCCGGATGACAGTAATGCAGATTCACTGAGAAATAGTGCAGATGTTTGCCTTCAGATATGTCTTAACATCTTAATTTTTTTTTGTAGAAACAGAAGCACGGTACGGTAAATAAAAACAACAATGACCGGGGGTGGGGAGGGGGGGCGGGGTGGGAAGAACAATGAAGTCGCAGGCTGCATTTCGTCTTCTTGTTAAAGTGGTGACGTGAGAAGTCGAGGTGAAATACTGTACACGCTCCCTCGGCTGAGTTTTCCTGTATGACAGATTTATGGCTTTCATCTCGACTTGGTGTGGAAAGCAGAAAATTCAGTCTTTATATAGCAGCGCTTGAATGACCTGTTAACGGTTTGGAGGCCGGAGGTCCCCTTTCGCTCGGCCTTGTCTCCCGTGGAACGGCTGTCATTCCTGTTTTCCGGACTCATAGATTTCCTTTATACGGGTCAGCGGGAGATCTGAGCGGAGCCGCTCCGTATCTAAAATGCGCCGGTGTCACTCGGGAGTCTTCGGCATCTGTGGCCGTTTCGGTGACCTTTTCTCAGAGAAGCAGCAGAGATCACTCGAGCGTACGAGCTGTCACGCTGATTGAGCTTTACACACCAGGTAATTTCATTATGCACAGGTCAGGAATGACATCATCATGGACAATGTGCATGACCTGGACACGCCTCGGTATCCGTGAAATCCTTACGACACAACAGTAAAATATTAAAATCTAAAAACTCAAGTGTGATTTTTTACTGAAATGAAATGAAATTACAGCGAAAACATCAGCAACCTGTGTTCAAACCGTATATGACTCATATGCGGAAAGGGCCGGGGCTTAGAATAACTGTTTCGATTGCTAATCAGAGTTTATTTTTAAAAATGTGATTATTAGAGATTTTTGTTAAGACTTTAAGTTAAGCTTATTTAAGGTAATAAATCGTTTATAAGCAAGTAGTACATGGGTTATTTAACAATAATGCATGATTAGTTAATGATTAATTGTATAATGTTTAAAATGGGTTTTTATATCATGTATTCCTAGTTTGGGTATCGGGATAAACACTAACACTAATTGCATTTAATTATTAAACAGTCCTATAAAAAGGGGGGAAAAGTGAGGTGATGGAGAAGAAGTGAGGCGTAGAAAAGAAATGTCTGCGATCCAGAAGAGCATTAGATTTAAAAAAGAAACTGGAAACTGGTTTGGTTTTAAGAACATATAACTTGGAGACCTTTAACTGACCTGGATCTGTCCTCCAGGGAGAAGAGAGCACAGCTAATATAGCCTGCACAGACACACAAACACACACACACACACACACACACACACACACATGCATATTGCCTGTCCAGGAGTATCAGCATAGTTCAGTTTGGCCCACTTTGCATCAGATACACTTATTATTCTTTTTTTTTTGCTTTGGCTCTGCTCTGCAGATGAAACACACACACACACACACACACACACATACATACACAAACACACACACACACACACACTGCACACACTATATAACACAAGGGAAGAGGTAAGCCTAGCGAGCTCATGAGCAAACACAGTTATAACAGGCAAATCCATAACCATAATCCACACACAGCAGAGAAAAAGGTCAAAGGCAGAAAATACTGAACCAGTAATAAACGAGCAAACGCGCCTCATTGACTCAGCCAACACACGCAAAGACAAAGCACAAATAAAGATGTGCCCTTCTGCTCAAATGTTCTCAATAATTTCAAACATATTTTGTTACGTGCCACATATACACTCCAGTGGCCTCCAGAAATATCGGAACTAAAAATGAATCGCAGCAGTGTTTTGACATTGAACATATGGGGGATGTTGCCTAGTTGCCTGGTTTTACTTTTACATGGTAATTATTTCAAACTTAAAAAGCCCCAGGACTGAAAAACATCGCCAAGCCACTCGTGACATCCTTTTTTAAATCGCACAACAAGTTTTCAACAGTGTTCAGGAGGAACCCGAAGGACTGATTTTGTATCTTGGACCCAATTGAACTGATTGTCTTCTGGAAACTCCATCTTTGGTCAAGTCATAACCACATGGCAGAGGCAACCAAGATTTGGGATGAAATATCCCGATATGTAGCAGAAATCATGAGACTATGGGACAAAAAAAAAATAGAGAAAAAAATGTATTGGACATTTAGTACATTTCGCTTCTCTGTTCGATTTAAGTATGTTTTTGGTTCAAATAAATAATAATAAGTCACTTTATAATAAATTCTCTGAATTAAATAAATAAATAATAAAATTCTCTGAATTAAAGCTAGTTATAAATAATTCAGTCTGCGTTGCTTGAGGTTCCGACTGCGCATGCCCAGTGTTGTTCCCTTTTGCTCTGGATCTGCTATTGTTCCCATTTTCTCCTGCGGTGGGGGCGTGGCTTAAGAACTCGATTTGCATATGGGTCTGAGGAACTTTTAACTGACTTAATTTTGAGTCTTATGGAAGAGTTGTTTTCAACGTTTCTTGTTTTGTGTTGGTTTTAAGGCCCAGTGATATTGTTTTATGATATTGTTTTTATTTGTTTTGCAATACTAAGCATTTCGGAAAAGTTTTCTTCAGTAGTTCACCCTGTGTTTTATTTCCTAGTTGAGTGGATTAAGGTGTTATTACCCCTTTATTAGTGGTAATAATAATAAATGATTTGCAAAATCAGGCATTTTCAGTGGGGCATTTATGTTTTGTTTTTTGCATGAAATACTAAAAAGTAAAATTTACCAAAAGTGATTTACTTGTTTTATTTGTACAGTATTTAAATAATTATATCAAGAAGATTTTACTTTAAATTACATGAAGTAAAAAAAAAAAAAAAAGTAAATTGTCCCGAAATTTAAAAAAATATTTTTTTTAATCATTATTTTTCTGTGTAAAGCATCTAATTAACTTTACTCATGACGGCTTATTTGTGATGTCATCTACATAATTTATTCAAATAGATGGAACATGACTAGATATAGTTGGAATTACTTGATATACAGTAATCAAGCGATTATATACCTAAACGATAATGAATAAATGTTACTAAAAATAACATTTGGCCGTTTTGTGATACGAGCATTGATGGAAAATCCAGAATTACAGAGTTTAGGGATTATTGTTGTAGCAGGACGTAACGAGTTCCTGGTAAAGGATGCTGATTTTATTTTGCTGTAACATTAAATTGTTTTGTTTTTTTTGCCTTTCAGGATGCTGGAGGAAAGATAGAAGCAGACAGAAGTAATAAAATGTTATGAATATACTGAAGACAGGTTTATACCCACATTTCAATTTGAGTCAGTTGGTCGAGTCAGTATCTGGCTTCATGATGTTAGTAGATTTCATCAGCATGCTGGCGGGCAGGTCAACATGACGATGGTTCACTCACAGACAAAGATGACGCTTACCAATGCGTTAATTTCATCTTTACGGATGTGTGATGTGATGTGAGATTCATATTTATGTAATGTATTTATTTATTTATTTGTTCTCTTGCTGACGAGTGAAATCTGTAGAGACAGGAAATCAAGAAAGTTTAAATCAGTTTAAATCAGTTTAAATCAGAAGGGACCCAACGGTATGACCTGAGGAACACCAAAGATCCAGAAATACAGAGGAGAGAAACCACAGCTAGCTCACCATATTACTAAAATATTGGCCTCAAAATGGATGTACCAATTCTACTTTTGATACAATAATAATAGCAGAACTTCAGTTTTTGGTTAATACTTTATACTAACGGAATCTTCTCAGCAACCAAGTGAAATGTTAACTGTTATCAAGTTACGAAAACGTTAGCGGTGCGATGGTGGTGTGGTTTAATACTAGGTTTCGAATCAAGACATACGATGTGGCACAACAATTCTGTGTAATTCATTATTTTATCCATAAAATGTTTAGCCTTTGATGTTTTTGTAGCAGTGTCTCTGATTAAGATACGTCTCCTCTGATGTACTCCGTATATAAAAAAAAAAACATTTCAAGGATAATATGATTGATTAATGAATAGTGTCATATTTATGTATTTAATATTGGCCTTGAATGAAATTCCATCAATTTTTTTTTGTGTGTGTATGTACAACTTAATACTGCTTCTTGCATAAGATAATATCTCCCAAGAAAAATATGCTTAAGTTCAAGAATGAATCGTAAGATGTTTTTGGGAAACTCCGCCCCACTGTGTGTAACGTTCACGTAACTTCTGAATAGCATTTAAATCAGTAGTTATGTCTTAGTACTGCATACCGATGCGCGCACCTACTCGGAAAGTTGGGAAGACGCCCTCAAGTTTGGCATATGACATCATGTCAGCATGATAAATAAACACACTGTCAACAGTAAATAAAACATCACTTTACTACTTTAAATGAGCTTATAGCAGTAAAAATAAAACAACACAGACATAAATGTACCATATTGACCATACAGGTCGCTGTTTTGAGAAAGTAAATACATCATAAACTCACTGATGTTAGCTGGCTAGCTTGTTGCTAACAAAACACATGCTTTCATGGAGGTGTCCTTTGATTTTCCCACTTTGTACTCAAACCGTTCAAAAAGGACAAACTTCCGAATGCATCATAAGAGTCCTGGGATAAGCACAGGACAGTCTTTATGATTACCACAGCAGCTTTTACAGTGAGATTGTCCACTGAAGAAAAAGTGTGATTCAGGTGGATCCTGGATCTGTGGACCTGGTCACTCCCTTATTTATAGTCTTCTCTCTCTTATTTTGGTCTGTACGAACATCTCTAGGTGACAGGGCATGAAGCCCCTGCTGCTGTCCTGAAGCTCAAATAAAGACATCATGTGGAAAGTTTCCGGGGGAGCAGTAATTGGCGGGAAGCGGGTGATCCAGGGCTCCAGCGAGAGCATGCAATAAGACACAGCCGGGTGTGAAAGCAGGTCTAAACTGAGTATCGGAAGACCTACTGAGAATGGAAGCACATCCCGTAAGGGGAGAGAGTGGGGATCATCGATTTTGCTCCCTCTCCTGTGGTTTGATGTAATTGGATTCAGCGATATATATCCAGTCTGATTGGAGCTTCATGGCAGACTCGCACGCTCGCCTCTACCAAGCTTCCAATCAATTCAACAAGGCGACCCCGGTTCAGCAGACGCGCAGCTGTAAATTGGCGAGAAACGCCCTGCCATCGGAACTGAGCTGCTCTGCCCTTATTCATTAAAATAAAAGGCTAATAATTACAGAAAATCACCTTGCGCAGAGGGTTTTCTATCCATCTGCCATTTTTAAAGGAAACCCTTTTATGCATAGTGTCCACACATACTGTAGGGACAGTAAATTTAAGTCTGTTTTTAGGAAAACATCAACTGTAAATCACCTCCAAATCACTTACTTCATAAAATCCCAAATGTAATAAAATATTTTTTTTTAACTATTTAAAAAAAAATAAAAAAATTAATAAGCTGAATCACATAATTTTTCAAGAATATTGCTATATTTTGATCCAAAGTGATATTTTTTATAATTTTGGTCATCAACAATAAATATTTTAGACCTGAATATTTTATTAAATAAATACAGTAGATTTTTCAAAATTATTTCAAGTATAATGTTTTACCTTTTTTTCCCCTTTACTTTACTATTTATTTACTTTGAAAATGTTTTCAAATCTGGAAATGTTTTGAAATCATTTACGCATTAAATAATAAAATGAAATAAAATTATTTAGCATTGAAAATAAAATGAGTTAACAATTTATTTCATAAAAAATAAAAATGCTGAAGAAAAGACTAAATATTGTGAAAAATAAATATGTGGCAGAAATCAATAAATACTACAGCGAGGGATTTTTCTAACACACCGTGTGATAATGTGTGTGCTGCATTCTCAGACTATTCAAAAACCAGCAGGTGATGAAAATTTCCATTCAGGCTTAAGTGTAAAGTGTAAAATTCGTCCGCAGTGTAATGCTGCATTCGACTAAAGGTCGTAACTCCTAATTTCTGACTTCCTACTAGGATAAACACCCCCTCGACTCGGAATTCCTTCTCAGGAGTTCAAGTGACATCAAATCAACGTGACTGCTCATCGTGATAAGTCCTGTCACATTTCTTGTTCACCATTAATGTCACCCCATTTCAATATAAACATGTGACTGCACCTAAACCCTATCTAATTACAGTGGAATGTTTTATTTTATCTGAAAGAACAAACAACTGTGAAAAATGAGAGTCAGCATGTTCTTACGCACAGAATGTCATATAATTAACAGAATCAATTAAATATCTAGTAAAAAATAATTAAATTGCATAAAATATATTGCCATCACTGAGACTAAGCGTTAGTTCATATAAACAGGGACGGATCTAGAAAAAGGACATGCCCAAAACACTATTGGCTGCCGCAGTGCCCCACCGCAATGTTTGATTCTGGGAATTTTCAGGAGGCTAATGTGTGATCAGAAGAAGATACGATACAGGTGACGCGCTCGATTAGCATTCGATCGTTTTGTTTTTTGTACGTGTATGTGTTTTTACAGCTAAAACATAAATGCTTAACAACTTAATACTGAAGACAATAGTGCACAAGAAAAGTGCGCTTAAATTCAAAATCAAAATATCTTGTAACTGCCTGACGAACTCTGCCCCGTGTGCGTAACTCTTACGTACAGTAATATCTACATAGCGCTTAATTCAGTAGTTACGTCCAAGGTCTGAATACTGATGTTTTGGTATTAAATCCGCACTTTGCACTGAATACGTCGCATTACAATACTATTACACTAAAGCTCATGACTTCAACTTGAAATTCCTACTCGGAAAGTTGGGAAGCTGTTTGTAGCAGTATGTAGTGACCGAACTCGTCGCTGTTTCGAGGAAATACACGTGAGATGCTTTGCGGTAGCTGAGATTGTCATTGAGTGGTTTCTCAGTAAGAGGCTGTATTTTTGCCTGATTAACCATTTTTTAAACGCTCATATTATTTATATTTGGATATGTCAGAAAGCAAAGACAGCAGTTTAGTTTCCAGGTTAGTATAATAAAAAATAAAAGTTAATCTCATCTTTGGCGGGCAAACGGCCAAACGCAGCAATAGAATTGATGGAAAAGAGAAACAGAATAACTGTTCTGGGTGAGTCAGAATGCTGGTCATTCATGCCAATGCAAATTTTTTAAGGATGGTACTTTCCAGGACGTGTCTTGCATAAGCCAATCTTCAGCAGGCTCTGAGAATGCAACATCAGCACAGAGAAAATTAGCTTTCAAAACACTGCTGATGTATAAAGAAGAGAAAAATCCCTTTTAAAATGCACTGCACATTAATACACAATCAACAAAGGTTCTACTGTATTTGTGTCTCAAATAATGCCCTCGTTTTTGTAATAATATTATAACGATGAAAGTATAAGCATTCCTGAGTTTTATTTATAGCCTACTGGCTTTATTTAACTTGATATTGCTTCTCAAGTATTTATTATTGATTACTTTTTCCCTTTGTACCCTCAAAATGAAAGAAAAATCTTAGAACCGCTTCTGAATAGAAACGTTGTGTCCCTGGAAAACAGTCAATAGGAAAGTAAATATATTTGTTTTCTGGCAAATATATCGCTGAAATATTCACATTAAATCTCATCGTATTACAGAAACATGACTGTGCTGAACCACACGCTCGGCTTTTAAAGAGAACGGTGAGAGCTGATTTCATTGGATATCACAGCAGCATGATTAACCATGCCTCTAGAATATATATATAATTTAGCCCTGCCCCCTTTTACAATTTCACCATTTTATAGCTGCTGTGGTTTTATTTATTTATTTATTTATTGGTTTCTTTTTTTTTAATTGTTTGTTTGTTGTTTATTTATTTTCATTTTCTGTTTTGCTTTTTTGCACTTGGGTCACAAAATAGGGCTTAAAAATTGGTGCATTTATATTTATTATACTATATATATATATATATATATATATATATATATACACACACACACACACACACACACACATATATATATATATATATTTTTTTTTTCCCCCACGGTTTGTTTTTTGTTTTGCATTTGGCTCACAAAAATAAGGCTCAGTAATATTTATATTTATATTATTTGCATTATCTATACATTCCTTTGCTTTTTTTTTTTTCCTCTTCATTTTTTGAAATATTTGGATGCAACACAGGTTACCAACACAACAAATATAATATGTACAGTTCTATTTAATATATTATTTATATTTATGTTTAATATATTTATATTATTTTTATTTGCTTTTGCTCATTATTTAATTTTAATTTTGTAAAATATTTTGATGCCATCGCTGGGAAAATACTGTATAACGCTGTGGTCTTATGCACAAAAATAGGGCCCTGTATTTAATCTATTATTCTGTTTTATTTATTGTGTTTTATTTTTTTTGTTGTTGTTGTTTGTTTTATATTCTGAAATATTTGGATGCTGATCAGGTTTTTGAAGGCAGCATGTGATGTGATGGACGTGTGATAAATTGTCTCACACCTTCATTTATCTCCTTTCCCAAAAACCTTTACATGCCATCTCAAGCATATCTTCTTCACATCTCTCTCTCTCTCTTTCTCCCTCTCTCTGTCGCTTTGTCTCTATCTGTCTCTCTGTCTCTCGTTCCCATCACAGACAAGGAGAAAAGACAAAGGAGTGTCAGTGACAAATGCAGATTTCATGTGATGCTAATAATATCCCAGGCAGATTTTTCATCTTTGCTTGACACGACATCTGATTTCGGTCAGTCGTTAGGTGTCCAATGGTTCATTAATTCCTCCTTTTTTTTGGCTCTGCAAATGACCTTCATACATTACTTTCATCATTAATATCAGCAAGACTGAAAGAATAGATATTTCTTTATATCACTAACCTCATAACCTTGTGTGTGTGTGTGTGTGTGTGTGTGTGTGTGTGTGTGGTAGGTACATGATGAACGTGACATGGGACGGCCGGGATTTGTCCTTCACCGAGGATGGCTATCAGGAGAATCCCAAACTGGTCGTCATCGTCCTGAACAAGGACCGTGAATGGGAGAAGGTAGGGTTTAATTTATTTAATAATTTCTTTTTATTAATTACAATTTTTCTATATGTTACACTCCTGAAATATTCTATTTATTAAGAAAAAAACTAGTTTTATTATATACATTCTTTGAAAAAAAGGGTTCTCCACTGGATTATCGCAGGTTCTTAGCATCCAGTAAAATGACGCTTTCTGATCGGAAAACAACCTAGAACCTTTAAGGAGTCCTCTAGAGGCCAAACAAAGAACTTCTAAGGAACCTACATTTATATGGTTCTTTATATAGAGCAGATCCTTAATACCTTAAATCACATTCTCATAGATACAAACCTACGTGTGTGTGTGTGTGTGTGTGTGTGTGTGTGTGTGTGATCTGGACGATTTGATTGTTCCTCACGCTTCTCAGTTATATTTTTAGCTCTTTACAGAAAGCACAGCTCAAAAGAATAATTGGAATGTGGAGCAACAATAGGAGCGATTGATTTACACTGTCTGGACCGCAGTTCGGTCAATATCAGTAGGAGGCCTAATTGGAATGATCAGACCTTTACCGAGAAACCTGGGCTCTTATGACGAGCATGGTTTCACACATCCATGATCTGAGAGGTCTACCACTTCATCACGGACCGATAAGATCGTAGCGACTGTACGAGCCATTATACCGCGGACGTTCATTTTCACTGTCGCTGGGACCTTGCCACTTCTGGATCGTTAAAATTTGCAGTGGTCACCCTAATTATTTGTCTTTGGATTTGTTCTATAGAGGCATAAAATGTGTAAATTAGACCCTGGAGCTTTAGGTCTTATTTGTATGAAAGCGTTACATTTTTAAGACGCAAATGTTTGCTTGGTCTTAGTTTGAGTTATGTAACGCTTTCTAAAGGCCAGCGGAAACTGTAGCTGCATTCCAGAGGTATTGATTAGCCGGATTATTTGAGGTTAATTACCGCTGCAGATAACTAGCATGGAGAAACAAGAGCAGGATGGTGACAATTAACCCTCACAAGTTCACTACTTTAAACATCGTCATCCATTTTGTTTTACAGCAGCGAAATAGTAAAGTGAATTATTGAGCAGGTGGAAGTGTAATGTAGTATTAAAAAGCCGATATGTTGCTAGAGTGAGATCAGTTTTTTTACATTTTGTTTACGTTTATGTTTTGTCACCTTGGTCCTGAAATGCACCATTAAACCCATCTTAGCTTATAATAACTCCATTTTCTGTTGTGACGTTTTGTCACAACTGCTTTAACAGGTGGTCACTATATTTATCAATTGCTGTTATTTCAATCATTTACAGGTCAATTTAACGTAGACCGCCTGAGGATGTCTTGGGTAGGTTGGTTCCTGCTGGGGTTCTCCCATTCTAGCGTTTTTAAAAATGTTCTTATATGTTTTTTCCTTACAAGACAACTTGGCAAGAATGTTCTTTCCAGAAATGAAACCTTTTTGGTTCCAACAAAAAAATCCCACCAAAAACCGAAAACAGGAAGTAAAACTCAAGTGTCCCTGAATCTGAGAAACCAGTAAAGGTTCTATATAAAATCCTACCACAGTATGTTTTCATATAATAAAGGATACCAAGGAGGTTAAGCATTCTTTATTATCCAATGAACCCTCAAAATACCCTTGAACAACATTTTTTCCCCGCTAAGAGTGTACCAAGCAGATCACACACTTAAAGAAAGAAAAGTGTTTGTCAAATTGTACTTTTAGGATTCACTGGAGAATTAAGGCATCTTCGCTTCCAACAAGTGTTTACTTGAAACCCTTACTGATAGGAAAACACTGTTATAGTTTTACACATTTCAAAAAATGTGAAAAAAAAAGTCAAAAAATATACAACAGCCCAATCTCATGACTTAGCTTGCATTTGTATTATGACCATGAAAATATCATTTTAAATACAGGGGATCCTCCTACTAGCAGTACAGATAAGTGGTATTTACAAAGATGTATGAAATATTTGAAGCCAAGACCATTATATTCAGCCCAAGCAGAACATAAGGATTATGTTACATCTACCTTTAGCCAGTCCGACCTCGCTGCGTCTAGAGCGCTACAGATTCTCTATACATAACTGCATTGTTCCATCATTCTTTCATCCTCTCACTTTTTACTCCTGCAGTACTCATCGTCTTGCTCTTTAACTTTCCGCCTGTAACTATAAACTTTCCGCCTGTAACTATAAACCTCCACTTGTTTAGTTGCTTCAGATGATATTAAAAGGACAGCTATAAAGATCAAGCTGTTTTTCGATACCAAATTAAATCTGCATGAAGGTAATTACATTCATTAATTCTTCGTCAAGTCACCGCCTGTTGGTGTTGATCGAAAAAATGGACACTGGGTGAGGAGTAGCTTCATAGATTTCCTTCCAACACTCCAGAAACAAAGACTTTATCCTAAATGTAGTCGATCGCCCATGACGTGTTTGGAGCTATGAGGCTAATGTCGCAAACCCAGTAGTGAAGTAATTTCTTTACAAAAACAATACTTTCATCAACATGATGCTCTGTTTTCACCTTGGATAACACTTTTCTGCGTTACCCTCAATGCTGTGTGATTACCTGTTTATAACAGTGCAGTGGGATTTAGCCCTCGCTTCATCTCTACCTAAATAGAGTGATGCAGCGGCACTTTAATCCTTCAGTCTGTCCAGCTCTCTCACCTCCTCACCTGTACACTCTTCTCAAACAAATTAGCTTCCAAAGCTTCACCTTCCACTCAAATGCCATAACCATCAACGGCATCACACATCACACGTGCAACTCGGCATCGTATAGCTACATTACATTCTGGGACTTTGAGTCCAGTGTTTGCACCAACATCTCCACTGCTTCTACACAGGAAGTTTCATTAATATCACATTGAATGTGGCTCTCGAAAATCAAAATGAGTGAGAAAAGACGCTGTTTTGTTTTCAGGAGCTAAGAGTGAAACCTGAATGTGGCAGTCCATCCTCAGCTCTGTAAGAGTCACACCGCCTGAGGAGGATCAGCTCTGTGACAGATGCAGAGATTTTCTGAATGTAATAGGAGTGTAATGCGGCTTGACACTGCACTGTGTTGATATTAATCTGACAAAACCGATTCATCAGTGATGATGGTTGGAGGAAAAAAAATTACTCATCTCTCCATGAAGGGCGTTGCTCTGTTAATGCTGAGCTAATGCTGCATACATCAACACACATCACCAGAGTGGGAGACTCATCGCATTTCTGGATTTCAAATTATATGGACCCCATCAGTACAGAATTATTTCACAAACACAATTATTTGAATTATTCACCTCGTTATTTAAATAATATTTTGCCTATTAATTACAGTCATAGAGCTTTTTTGAAATCGTCATTCACCTTCTTGGTTATGAGAAACAAACCAGGATGTAGGAAACTAAAAGTAGGAAGTAAAACAGTGCACACTCAGGGTGTGTTTGAGTGGAACCCTGCTTTGCCTTGTGAACTGTACTGAGAAAGTTATTATTCGACTCTGAATCGACTCACCTGCAGGAAGTGAATCAGACATGCCATATGTTTTGTGTTGCCGCATTTATTTATTTATTTATTTATTTTTTGCGAACTGCTAAAGTGAGCCATAAGACACAAACTGACGAAGCATGTGAACCAACAAAACAAAAAAGAAGAGTAACTAATTATTTTTAAAATCATCTAATCATTTACTGAGCTCTGGCTCCATGTTCTCCATGCTTGGGTGATTTTTGTGATATCTACGCAGACTTGGTAAAGGTTTGTTTAACTTTTTCAGTCACTGTATTTCTAAACATTAAATTTACAAGGAGGTTTTCAGCCCTAAGTGACCTTCAGACAGTTGTTTTTCTTTGATTTTTTTTTGGTTCACTGAATTATGTGCAGTGTGAAATTTATCCAAATCAAACAGCAAATCAACCAAAAGAAGAAAATTTCACTCTGATTCAGACTCAGCAAACAGACTAATACGTGTGAAAGCTTCTCTGTAGAACTTGTGAACAGTTCTCCGAGGAACCCTAGAACACAGCTGGGTTTATTAATCCATTAAATGTGTCATTAGATGCAATTTGACATTTTATCACATTTCATAACTTTCATAAAATAGCATTTTGGTTACAAGACGAAGTTACAATGTTTCCGTGGTTACAGGAATACCTCTGATTGGTGGGTTTTGCTTAAGGATCGTGTTTTTTTGTAGTATTTAATCAAGAATTTGGCAATTAAACAAAAAAATACCACCATGACACCATGGGTGTTAAGTTCTTTGTTCGATACCAGTCACAGAACCAGAATTTGGAGCCTGCACTATCTGATTCCCTCTCGTCCGAGCTCGGGAAGAAATCACACCGACACCATCGTTCAGTGAAAGCTTCTTAGTTTAATGATACAGGAAGCATAGTATATACACACAGAAATATTGTTAAAGAATGATAAACGTCAATTGGAACAGGTCACAGATAACATCAAAACATCTATTACAGTATGTATGTTCAAGTGATATAAGAACTAAAGACCCCTAGTCTACCAGATAATAAGAGAAGAAGAAGAACTGAGAGAGAGAGAGAGAGAGAGAGTGAGTGAGGACAAAAGGCGGGATGATTAGGAATTCTCAAAACAACACATACCAAGAACACAAAACAATTTGGTTCTGGTACATCGTCACACAAACTAGAGCCCTTCAGAACTGAGACACAGAGATCATGCGTCAACCTCATCAATGGGTTAATATCGGATGATATTAGCAGCAGATTAGGAGCAGCGTTTTCCAGAAGTTGTGAAAGACGTCATAAAAGTTTACGAGCATTTGAATTCAAAATGTTGTTTTCCTGCCCATATAAAAGCTAAAAAAAAAGTACGAAACAGTCCAATGTCTTTTAAAAATACCTCAGCCTCTTTTTTGTGCAGATAATGACAGCTTACCGAAAAGCACATTTGCGTGAATGTTAGTCATTATTACAAAAGCGGGCGTTCGCGTTCCCCGCCGAACACAAGCTTCACATTTCATAAACATCTGTTGTGTCACGTTCATTAAAAACGACGAAGTAGATCTAATGCAAATGGTGAACACACAAAGAGAAGCGATTAGCTTAGCCCTTCTGCTGGATTCAGGCTCTCCGTTTTCATAAACGTCTGGGTGTCATGCGAACACAGCGGCCGGCTAATTGATTTATTTTTGCTTCCAGACACAGCTTTGGTGGAACGAGTGTGCAGTGTGTGGTGTAGTAGATTAATCGTAGAGGCTGGTGTGATGAAGTGGCGTTACTGTTACCACCATAAAGTTGATTATTTTCCTGTAACAGATCATCCTAAAGTGTTTTATTCCTCTTATAACACAGCAATTTGCCAGTGATTACAAGTTTGATTTATTAAAGAACAAGTCATACTTTTAATTCGTTTCTTGTTGTGGAACGTCTGTGAAACGAGTTCCTGTTAACGCTAAACAAAAAATGCAGTTTGTCATGTTACAGAGAAACCTGAAAGCACTGAAGAGTGTCAGGAAACTGAAAGCCGATTAAACACTGTTCAAAAATGTGTTTATTTGAAGCGTAACTTTGCATAACATTTAACAGTTAGTTACTTCTGGGGTTTGAATACCGCTATGCGCAATACGACCCTAAACATCTATGACTTTCCAGGACTGATATTGTGCTCTAAAACACTTATAATGCCGCATACATGCCTCAAACATGCAATCACATGTTATTAATTTACAATCACACACTTGGCAGCACCTTAATTACACATCACCCTCATGCCATATAATCCATTATGACTTAAAGTGCTCTGCAGGCCAATACTGCACTCTTGACTTCGCTCGACGGCTTCTTTTAACCTGCACCCGGAGCCCCTGATCTGAAAATAGCAGTTAATCATAGCACTCGAGACGGCAGATATGATTGCAGTCTGTGAACTCCAAACGCTGCCTTGAACCTGGACTTAATCAAAAATGGAGTTTGCTCTTGGAATTTCATTATTGACAAAACTGCAGGACAGAAACACGCTGACCTGGACCCCGTAGACTCCAGCACCGAAATAAATATTTATCTGTGAATCCTCAGCCTGATTGAGGACTCGGCTCGGGATGACGAGGAGATCCGGAGAGGTGTGACAGCTGAGCAAATAGACACAGACGTGTGTTTTTTTTTTATCTGTCTCTCTTGTTTTTTCTCACAGCGACACATATAAACTTCGACAGACACACACACAGACACACATAGACAATCTGCACTAAAGATGGTGGAATGCCCTAAGGACTGCCTTGGAGTGGCCAATCAGTTGTTGTCGGTGTGAAATGGATCGGTCTGGCATCTCGCTGGGTTGATGGCAGCCGCTACAAACCATGTGTCTCTGCCACCTGGACAAGTGCTGCATCTCTGACATCCGACTGCTTTCCTACAGGCGAGAGAGAGACAGACAGACAGACAGACAAAAATGCTTTTAAAGTGCCCTCGTCAACTTGCCCTAGTTTTATCTAATGCCATTTACAAACAAACAGCAAAAAACATGGTTTAAACCACAGTACTCTTGAATTCTGGGTTCTGATTGGCTGATAAATTTTCTACTAAAACAACAACTCTTGACAATAATAGCTGCAATATCGCAGCAGCTCATTTACAAGAACTTGTACGTCAGATGCTTCACGTAAACGTGTAAAAAAAACAAAAAACGTGCAATCGTTGAGTATGGAGTATGGAGGCATATTCAGTAAACCGCTTTGCGGTTTCTTAGTAACTTGAAGTGACAAACTGCGGCATTTTACTTCAAGAACGAAAAAATTGAAAGGATGTTGAAGGAACAATCGTTTATAACTTGCTACAAAGGTAAAAAAGTGAGAACAGGATGTCTATCATGGACATTCCACAACATTGGCAATCATCATTGGCAAATTGCTGTAGTAAAAGAGGAATAACACACCACAGGGTATGCTGTTATAGGAAAATAATAAACTTTTCACCTTGGAACAATTTGCTCCGCGTTCCTTTTGCACTAAATCAATAAAATGAACGGACACATAGATCAATTCCAGATAATTCCTAGCATCTAGCTGTAATCACTACATGCGTCTCTGTGCAATGGAATATAAATACCTTGGCAAAAGGCCAGCTGTATAACATACGAAGCTAAACGCAGCAGTGGAGCCAAGTCCCGTTTCAGAGGACTGGAGGAGGCAGCGAGAAGAAAGGATGAGAGCTGATCATACTGTATTTATTACAGAATGTTCTATTTTCATATAAGGCTCTCTGGAAGTGCAAAGCCCTACAGGAACACAAAAGCGAGATGTAAATAAACGGACACGCTTATTATGGATTGGCTGAGTTTAGCGGGTCGTGTGAGTTTCCAGTAAAACTTCTGCTCAAACTTTTGTTTAGCAGTAAACATTCTTTCAAGATAGAATGCAGAGAATCACAGTTTATATGACAAACAGCAGCATGCAAATGTTTTCAAATATGTCTTAAATATATGTTGCCTCATGATAGTAAATATAAGTTGCCTCCGGTTAGCTCATGATAGCCAGATGGCTAGCATTAGCAATGAAGATTATGAACGTTTAAGAACATTTAAGGCTTTAAATCTTTCTCAGAAAGATTAGCTGGTTAGCATTACTGAATATTATAAACATTTAATGACGTGGCTTTAAAATTATTCTTAGAAATCCTGTTAAGTTTGCTCATTGTAGCTAGCTGTAGTTAGCATTAGCAGTAAAGATTGCTAACATTTAAAAGTATAGCTTTCAGTTTTTCTCAGAAACACTGGCAGGTTAACTAATTTTAGCTAGCTAGTTAGCATAAGGAATGAGGACTATGAACATTTAAGGACATGGTTTTAAAATTTTCTCAGAAAAATCTGTCACGTTAGCTCATTTTAACTAGCTAGCCATCATTAGCAATGACGATTATGATCATTTAAGAATATAGTTTTGAATGTTTCTCAGAAATACAGTCAGATTAGCTTATTTAGTTAGATGGCTAGCATTACCAGATTATTAACATAATATGGCCTAAATTCTTCTCAGAAATCCTATCAGATTAACTCAATTCAGTGTTAGCACTACAAGATTAAACATTTTATGATACAAGACTAAATTTCTCTCGGATATCCTGTCAGGTTAGCTCATGATAGCTAGCTAGTTAGCATTTGCAGTGAACATTATAAGAAATCCTGTAAGGATATCTCATGCTAGCTACCTGGCTAGCATAGGGGAATATAACCCTACAATCTCAGAATTGTCTCAGGTTAGTTTATTACATTTCATGTCAGCAGTGAAAATGAAACATTTATGATACGTGATTAAACGTATCAGAAATTCTGTCAGATTATCTCATTTTAGCTAGCTGGCTAGTGTTAACAGTGAAGATTAGGTATATTTAAGAATATGCCTTAGAAATTTTGTCAAGTTAGTTAATTGTTAGTGTTAGCAATGAATATTAAATGTTTCAAGATACAAGATCAGAAATCATGTCAGATTAGCTCATGGAAGCCACATGGCTAGCGTTAGCAATGAAGATTAGCCTATATACTACATTAAGAATATAGCTTTAAAACTTACTCAGTTACTTTATGTTAGCTATATGGCTACCATTAGCAGCAAAGAATCTAAACACTTAAAACTATAGCCTTAAAATCTCAGAAATCCTGTCAGGTTGGCTTTTTTTTCCCCCTTTTTTTTTAAGCTAATTTGAGAAATTTCTCTAATAAATCCTGTCAGGTAAACTTGTGATAGCTAGCATTAGCACCTCTAGAAATATATCCTCACAATCTCATAAATCCTGTCGGGATTGTTTATTTTAGTTAGTGTCAGTAGTGAAGATTATGATGATATCATAAAACCGGTCTAAAAATTATTTTAGAAATCCTGTCAGGTTAGCTCATGGTAGTTAGCTGGCTAGCAGTAGCAAGTGATTGCAGTGAACATTTAAAATATTTCAAATAGAGATGCACCGATACTAAATTTCTCAGCCGATACTGATAACCGATTATTCAGAGTGATATCGGCTGATACCGATAACTGATACCGATAGTTCTGCGTTTTATGCCTTCTTTTAAATTAATAATAATTAATTCCACAATTCTGAAAGAAATGTAAATAAAAACTTTATTCTCTCCATTTCA
>JANDJT010000102.1:19023304-19064934 GCA_024331685.1 Stegophilus panzeri
TGTCACATGAAAAGATATAATCAAATATTTACAAAAATGTGAGGGGTGTACTCACTTTTGTGAGATACTGTATGTTTTATCATTTAATCTTTGATTATGCAGTTTGTGTGCTCTGGTCTTAAGATATTTTTCCCCGCCTTAAGATCCCTTAACTACCTTCCATTATTTAATTAATTAGTGAACTTTTTTTTTTTTAAACACTTTTTTACTTTTACTATCTTTTCACTTTATTAACTAACGTATCAAATGTTAATGGAATCGACCTAATGGAATCGATCAAAATCACACAAATTAGTGTAAATCTGTAAATATTTCAGCTTCTCAGTTCTGAACATGTTCATTAAGGCGTAGTTTAATTTTATTCATTGATGGTGCTGATTATTTGGCTTATTTGCTGTTGTTTTTTTTTTTTTTTTTTTTTTTTAATCCAAGTTCATGGTTAGTTCAGGTTAACATATTAAATTAATTGTCAGATGATCCCGAAAGTGTCTCTATACAATGTAACGGATAAATGATCCAGTACATCTATTAGCCTCATCTAACTGGAGTCAGTACTCTAGAGAATGAGAGAATGCAGCTGTTTCCATAGAATGTATATCTGTGCTCTCAGCAACCTGCAGACTCGACATTTCACGAGCTCGGAGCACACCCCGGCCTCCTCCGTCTTACACAGTCATTAATTATCCGTCCTGAACAAAGCTGGACGTGGGCCGTTTATCTTATCTGCAAACAGACCTCCTAGACGAGCTTTCTGCTGTTCTTATTGAGCAAAGACGCTGATTTCTAATCTGTTCCTCTTTATCTGTAGAGGCACAGAGCTGCTAAAGATAAAACCTGGTATCTCCGGGGCCCTGAAGGTGGTGATGATAATGACCCACGGGCCTGTCACTCATCTGTGATTCATCTGGCGTCTGGAAACAGAGCCAGATCGAGATCAGCGCATGAAATTAGAATTAGCGTGGGATCGTTATGACGCTTGGGGAGTTAACAATTAAAATCCTGAATCTGTGTCTCAGTGGTGATAACGCAGAGACTCAACAAACACGTGTTTCATTTTTATCCTTATTTAGACACAAATAAAAAAAAACCTCCATGCATTCCAAAACTTTTGACTGGCAATGTACTATACAGGCCTAATGTCACAAATAACAGTGTAGCCTGCTTAAGGAATAAAACACTTCGTGGTATGAAGTGGAGTTACAGTTACCACCCTAAAGTTGATTCTTTTTCTATAACATGTCCCATATAGTGTTTTATTCCTCTTATACAACAGCATTTTACCCCAAGTTACATTTTTGTTATGCATTAAATCATATGCAGTACTTTTTATCTATGTATAGCTACATTCAATGTTATGGGTAGTGGTGGCTTGGTGGTTAAGGCTCTGGGTTACTGATTGGAAGGTCGGGGGTTCAAGCCCCTGCAAAGCTGCCACTGTGGGGCCCTTGAGCAAGGGCTTTCTGCTTTAACCCTTTCTGCGCCAGGGGCACTGTATCATGGCTGACCCTGTGCTCTGACCACAACCTCCTAACATGCTGGGGTATGTGAAGAAAAGAATTTCACTGTGCATATGTATATGTGATTAATAAAGACTCATTATCATTATCAAGAAACAAGTTCTCACTTACTCTATAGCAGCTATAAACAGTCGTTCCCTCACTAGCCTCTGTTTATTCTCTCTCTTAAAGTTAATACGACCAAAAGAAAAAACGCAGCCTGTCATTGTTTGTTATCGAGAAACTGCAAAGAAAGCGTAAACTCCTCTGTCATGAAGACGTCTTTACAACTTTACAACTTTTTACTGACGGT
Organism: Stegophilus panzeri; assembly: GCA_024331685.1. Classification (NCBI taxonomy): domain Eukaryota; kingdom Metazoa; phylum Chordata; class Actinopteri; order Siluriformes; family Trichomycteridae; genus Stegophilus; species Stegophilus panzeri. The sequence goes on from JANDJT010000102.1 coordinate 19,025,114, forward strand.
CTGTCTGTTAAATAAATGTTAAATAAACGTCACATTGCCGAAAATGTACAAGTCCCAGTGAATGAGCTGTTACTATACAAACAATAATGTATTAGAACGAGCACAGTAATGAAGTTCAAATCCTTCTGACCAATCAGACTCGAGAATTCAGTCACGCTGAACAATGCAAAACAAATTTGTATTTGGCTCACCTTCTATTATATTAATACATATTTGTATATATTAACTTCAAACAATTCATAATCTGTGGTAGCAAGGCGTCATATTCAGCCAAATTCTGCGCAAAATGATTATAGATATACATATATTATTGAAAAATCTATCTTCTATAAACAATAGCCTGAAATGCCTAAAACATGACGCAATATAATTCTCAGTCTTCCCACATGAACGTTATGAGAAAGTGAAGATCTTGATGACTTTTAACTCAAACTCCTTCTCTTTCCACGCTCAGTCAAGTGAAGCAAATAAAATAACGAGTGAGTGTCCTTTCTCGTAAACTCGGCATTACCGTGTGGATGAAATTAAGGATGTTAATGCAGATTCTCTGCACGGCTGCGTCGTCAAGCCTCTGTTTAATTATATTTACCTAATGAGCAAGTTTGATTCAGAGTGGCTCGAGCGGCGTTATTACTCAGCGTTTGGAAGACTGGCTTCTGTCTTTATTGCTCTGTTTTTCTTTTCCCTTTTCGCTTCGCTGCTTATCTCCTGGTGTAGTAGTCTACTTGGCACTGACTTTTTTCTTTCTTTTTTTTTTTTTTTTGAAGTGGAAAGGAGGTAGGTGCTTATCTGTCATGCACAGTTATAAAAGTCAGCATGACAGTCCTTATTTCAGTGTGTATTGTCGCGTGTTTCTTTTTGTTTCTTTTATAGATAGAGAATTTTATTATCCGGAACATGCTGAAAGGGTCTCGGAGAAATAGATTGGAAACAAAACCTTCACTGGAATTAAGGCTAATTCAGGAGAAAATGTGCTATTAGGAGGAAGCAGGAGAGCTAAGAGCCACCGGCGCTGATCCCTGAAACATGTTCATGTTACTGCTGTGTGAACTGAAAAATGAAAAGCTTTTCAATCCGAACAGTTTCTTAATAGCTCAAGACATTAAAGGTAGTGTGTGTGTGTGTGTGTGTGTGTGTGTGTGTGTGTGTGTGTGTGTGTGAAAGTGTTCTACGCAGTGTCCGTGAAGTTTTCAAGGGCAGCCGAGCCTCAAAGAGACACTTTTTTAAATGTAAAGTCAGCTTGAATGCACGAACGCACTCGAGTAGGAAAGAACAAGAGCAGATCAAACGCCTGAAGAAAACAAGAGGGGAAAAAAAAGCCGGAGAAGCAGAACGGAGAGAGAATACGAGCGTGGTTCGGCACTTTGAGTCCTTTTACATTAAGAATTGATGCTCATGCACTCAGCTCAGCTTTGTTGTGCTCCAAATATTCTGGAATGTTCTGTTTGGGTTGTAACATCACGTCAGAATCAGGGTTATTACTTAAATACAGAGTTTGACTCAAATAGAACCATTTTTTTTAAAAAAAGCAAAGCACCCTTAATTATCCAGTGAACTCTTAAGTATGGAATAAAACTCTCTGTGTCATGCTATATAGGAAAATAATCAGCATTGAAGCAGAATCACTGTTACCACACTGAAGTTCCTATAACAACACATCCTGAAGTGTTTTAATTCCTCTTCCTCTATAGCAATTTGCCACAGATTAACTTTTTTGTTTTTATTCATTAAAGAACATTTGATTCTTATTATCCATTTTTAGTTACATTTTATGTTGTGGAATTATAGTTATAGCAGCTGTAAACAGTCCTTCCCTCAACAGCCTCTTCTCTCTCCCTCTCTCTCTCTCTCTCTCTCTCTCTCTCTCTCTCTCTCACTCTCTCTCTCTTTCTCTCATGAATTTAATAAGATCTCGTCTGTCCTGAAGAGGTCAGAAAAGTTACAGTTTTACTTCTGACTGCTACAAAGCACTGACACTGGAGACTCCTTCCATAAACGCCCCTGTGAATGAGCTGTTGCTATAGAAACGATCAAGAGCGTGTTACTACAAACCTATTTAATTTGATAAATAGAAATTTAATTAACATCTTATGACCATCTTTATTTCCCAATAAACTTTGTTGTTGTTGTTGTTGTTATTATTATTATTATTATTATTATTATTATTATTATTGTTGTTCTTACTGTTGTTGTTGTTGTTGTTATTATTATTATTATTATTGTTGTTGTTGTTGTTTTGATATGATGATGATGATGATGATGATAATTATTATTATTATTATTTTATTACAGATGGGTAAATGGGAGAACCGCAGTCTGACGCTGAAGTACCCAGTGTGGCCGCGCTTCAACTCCTTTGGCGACGCTGAGACAGACGATAATCACCTGAGCATCGTGACTTTAGAGGAGAAACCCTTCGTCATCGTGGAGAACGTGGAACGTCTGACGGGAACCTGCATGCGGAACTCAGTGCCTTGCCGCAAGCACATCAAAGAGTGAGTCCCGGCCCAATCTCTAACTAATCTGTCTTGTGTCTTTTCTTTATTTATTTTTCTTTGTTTATTTATTCCGGCTTTTAGCTAAGTGTTTCTCTGTCTTATCAATATGCGCTTTTGAAATTGATTTACAAACGGAAACTCGGCCCAAAAAGCCCCGGAGTCATTTTTTATCCCTTCAGGAAGGCTTGTTAAAAGGGTTTATAGGCATGTCATGGTGGTGGCACTGCCTTTCCGTTACAGGACTGCTGTGTTCAGCAACTTCCTCGCTGGGTAAGCATACTTCAGCTTTTTGAGAAAATTACAGGTCAGATGATCGAAGCACAGCGTTCTAATTGGCCTGCTGGTGAACTGTAAATATTGTCTGACAGCGTCTAACAGCTGACATCCACACTGCCATGCAACAGCTTCAGATTTGTTGTTTTTGTTGTTTGTTGTTGTTAAATGTCAATTAGAGATGGCTCGAGAACATTTTCTTTTCCAATACTGACATTGAAACCTTAAGTATCAGCCAATACCAAGACTCGCCTGATATTGTTTTCTTTTTTTCTTTTAAATGCTAAGCTTTAATTTAAATAAAAAACTGAACTTTCATGCAAAAATCACTTACATAATATTATATAATCAATATAATAATCTACAGTATAAAGTGTAAATATAATCAAATCAATCCTAACAAAAGAGGAAAAAGGGATCTGTTTTTTGTCTCTCTTTATATGTAAACATTTCCCGTTCCCAAAATATTTTTTTTTTCCAAATCCATTTCCAATCGTTACCATTTGTCACAGTATCCGATACATCCAATATGTTTTCTCTGAAATCCGATCCACCGTTTTATGCAGGTATATGTTATAATTTCATAGTGAAAAATATTAGAATGATATGTTTATATGTAAGATAATTTATACAGTAAAAATATAAAATATTGTGACTATAGATAAGTAAATATAATAGTTCTCATTGTGCGATTATGACACAATCATGAAAACTATTGCTATTAATATATCACTGTGAGTTTTTTTATCCACTTCATCCTCAGCAAAATGTTATCATTTGACAATTTCAAGCTTTTAGGTTTAATAATGTTATGTTTGCTTTATTGTAATTGAATAATGAGAGATTTGACAGATTTGATTTGATGAAACCTTTTACATTATATTTATATTTATATTTAGGATATTTTTCACTTAATATCATTTTTATGAAACAGAGTTACTGTTACAAGTACTACCCCAAGGTTGATTATTTTCCAATAAAAGGATTTTATTTCTCTTTACCAACAATTGAATTTTTTTTATTTATTAAAGAATGACACGTCATACTTTTTATCCCTGTATAGTTATATTTAACATCCGTGAAACGACTTAGTTTACTATAGGTTAGCTATAAAAAGTCACTCCTTCACCAGTAAAGCGTAAACTCCTCTGAAACTTACAGCTTTACCTCTGACACTGGAGACTCCTTCCTTAAATGTTAAATAAACATCTTTTAATGAACAATTATATGTTTTTGGTTTTTTTTTTAAATCTGTTCATTATTATGCATAAAGCTGCTTCTATAGAAACGATAACAAACCTGCACTATTTTTCAGAGTTCTGTTATTGAAAATGAATCCGTACCTTGTAAACCAATCAGATGGCAGAATTGTGATGATGCAATGTAAATGTGTATATACAGTATGTTACATAACATGTCTCTGGTTGCTAAGGGCGATTGTTTTTTTGGTTTTTTTGCGCAATGCTAATTATGGTGATCTCGCCGGATCACTGACACGATTCGGAGCTCTTGGTTTACTGCACACGTCTGCATGTAAACTCTGTATTGCTTTCCTCCTATGGCACAATTCGAACTTGAGCATCCAGGAAGAAGAAGAAGAAGAGGAGGAGGAGGAAGAGGAAGAGCTCAGTGATGCATGCTGCCACACAAACTCACTCTCTTCCTCTATCTCCTCTCCAGCGCTATCTAATAGCTCTTCTCTCGCCACCTTATCACAGAAATTACTTAACTGTCGAGTTCTGCAGGACAAACCCAGCGAGATACGTGACACCAGAGACCACTTCTGCTCCCGTTTGTTCTAGAAAGCCTAGTGAAGGGTTGTTTTTTTTTTTTTTGTTTGTTTTATTTTGTTTTTTGGGAGTCTATGAGCATGAACACGAACTATGGCTGCATTTAAACAAAAATATACACACAGACATGTTCTTTACTGTTACAACTAAATATTTCTGCTGTTTCTGCTGTGAATATTGTCTTATCTTATATAAGATTTCTAAAAATGAATCATCTCTTAATGAACCCCAGGATGTCAAACGTGATTAACTACACTATGGATCATTTAATACTACAACAGCAGCTCTAACAGTAGTGTTTATATTAATGCACTCGTTTCGTCATTCATAGTAACGTCATTCACAGGGACTTGTACGTCGGACGTGCCACATAAACGTATTTGAGATGTGATTAATCTATAAGCAGATCTATATTTAACATTCAAGGAAGGAGTCTCCAGTGTCAGAGTTTTGTAACATTCAGACGTAAAGTTTTCTGGCATCTTTGGGATAGAGGAGTTTACGGTTTGAGGTGTGAACTTCTGTAACGTAAGTGAGAACTTCTTGTTATGTTAAATGTAACCATAAACGGATAAAAAGTAAGAAGTTCCAGACTTTGATTGATTGAAAAATTGTGATTGTTAGCAAATTGCTGTGGTTCGGGACATGCTGTTATAGGAAAATAATTTGGTACAACGTTGCTATGGTAACAGTGATGTTGATTAACAGTATAACAGAATAACAGTGGTGTCGATTATTTTCTTACAACAGCATATGCTGAAGTGGATACTACAGCTACGACACGTCGTGTTTCATTCCTTACATATTAAACACTACAGAGTTTCTTTTTGGCAGTTTTGTGAGAAAGAAAGAAAGAAAATTTTAGCTGGGAACTTTTAATGGCACTTCGGAGAACTTTTAGTGCTAAGATTGGATTTTGTATGACTACACTTTCCTCATCACCGTACTCTCTTATAGCTGAAAACTCTCACACTCCTACAAGTGACCTGTGACTCAGTGGTATAAAGTGCCTCTGCCCAGTGATGTGTGTTTTCATAAGTTTTAATTGGTTTGACACAGGGGAGACGACACACTGTAGGAGAAAGCGTAGACTCTCTCATTCTTTTTTGTGTGTGTGTTTGTCTTTGTAAAATAATGAAACCTTCCATAAAAGAGATTGAATAAAATAGTTGAGGGAAAAGAGCTGGGGGGATATGCCGAATGTGCTTCATAGAATGCAGCCCGGGGGAGAGATCGATGTTAAACTGGATTTCTGTGTGTGTGTGTGTGTGTGTGTGTGTGTGTGTGTGTTTGTGTGTGTGGTTCGTAGTGGAGATGGAAGGAAGCTTGTTGTGAGCAATATGAAGGCGTGTGGCTGGATGTTTTCAGCGCGATAACTTTTTCGTTCTCTGTGAGCGGAGTGAGCCGTTTTCTTCATCATAGCTTCATGTGTTTAATGTTTAGTGTTCGTTTGCTCTGTCACAATGAATATCAACCACTTGCATAGCATTGCTGCTTCACAGCTCCATGGTTTGATCCTGAGCTTGCAGTACTTCTGTGGAGTTTCTCATGCTCTCCAAACGTCTGTGTGGTTTTCCTCCAAGTTCTCCAGTTCACCTCCCAGAAACATCCCAGTAGGGGTATTGTTTAATCTAAATTGCCTTTGCTGTGGTGCTTGAAAGTTTGTGAACCCTTTAGAATTTTCTATATATTGGCATATAAGTCATGAGGACTTGCATCCCATCCAGGGTGAATTCTTTCTTCACACCCAGTTTTCCCAGGATAGGCTCCAGATCCATCATGACCCTGACCAGAATACTGGCAGTGAGAGAGTGAATAATGTTCAAAATGTTTCTAGGCCCATAACATTGTTTAGAAATTTACAATATTGTCATATGCAGTGGACCTGGGTACTTTCTTTGCTTCAGGATGTAAGAATCATTGACACTGGGCCCTTTTCACAATTCTGCATTTAGATTCCGGAAGTACTCAAAAGCAGGGTGAACAGCACGGAAGTAAAACCCAGCGAGTGATGTGTATCAGTGTGTAAAACCTCTGAGTAATATGCAAAAAAATGAATATGTGAAAAAAAAAAAAAAAAAGAGTGCATTGTATATTTTAACCATATAATTAATAAATATGTACATAGATCATGACTCAGATCCGCCTCCTTTAATAAGCTACGTATTCCATATCACATTGAAAACTACACTCAGAGATAGGGAAAAAAATACAGTACACTTTGTTGTTTTGTGCTAGTAGGCTAATCCCGAACAGAGGATTAGCATACTAAAAGTTTTATTTTTACTTCATCAGTCCACAGCACTTGTTTCCAATACTTGTTTTGGGTTTTTTTTTGCATTTTCTTTTCCTTCTGATGACTCTTCCATGCAGATCAAGTTTGTGCAAGAAATGCTGCACAGTTGAGTAGTGTGTGCACTACTCTTTTACCACCACCCTTTATGCCTTTGTTGGTGGCATTATTTATATATGTATTTCAACAAATAACATGATGAAATAGCTTTTTGTGTTTTGAGTGACACGGCAGAGTTGCACGTTCACGATCTTTTGACGAAATAAGCAATTTTATTATTTCTTTTTTTTTTTTTTTTTTAGAAATCCTGGAAAATCAATAAGGATTGTTATAATAATCCGATGTGAAGCTAAAGTTTTGATGAATCTGTGACACTATAAACTGAAAAAAAGAAATTCCTGTGTCATGAATAAACATTGAGAGATAATAACGAGTGTAAGGTGGACATTTTGAACAAATTCAAACCTTCATTGCTTGCTGATGCTTTATCACAAAATTAAGCTTTGAAGATGACTTGAAAGTGCAAGTTCTTGTCTTTCTAATGATATACATCATATTTCTGAGCAATAAACATTTTCTGAAGTGCAGGGGGGGGATTTTTTTTTTTTTTTTTTTTTTTTTTTTACAAAAATAGCACCAGAAATCTCTAAACACACCAAATTTCCCCCCTGGGCTCTTTCTCCTGATGGCCTCCTGAAAGCATCTCCAGAGGAAACCCTTCTGTTCATAATAATTAAGAGATTTCTCGAGTGCCAGCAAGTCTTCGTCAAGCTTTTATGCTTCATACCTCCTGTAGGCTAATCCCATCTCCCGGCGGCTTCCCGACACAATTCAGTCCTTCACTCATTCACGTTTCAAATGCGTCTGTGTGCCGTAATCTTTATTACCCTGAACAAATGATGTGGAGGTGTTCATGCAACACGTCATAATCCTCCAATTGCATCTGAAGAGCGATTTAAATTAGTAACAGGAAGTGCTTTATATTCATGTTAAAGGCTGAAAACGATTATCACGTCTTGTATCTCGACGGGTCTGAAAGGCTTCGGCTCGTAAACTCTGTGAGGCGGAAGAGAAGAGTCTCTTGCACTCTCTCTGTATATATATTGCTGTAATTTATCTCCTCTCCAATAGTAATTCCACCGAAGGAGGAGGAACTTACATCAAAAAGTGCTGCAAGGGCTTCTGCATCGACATCCTCAAGAAGATCGCCAGGAATGTCAAGTTCACCTACGACCTTTACCTGGTGACCAACGGGAAGCACGGGAAGAAGATCAACAACGTGTGGAACGGCATGGTGGGAGAGGTGAGGGACTTCATCCAAAAATGGAGCATAAAAATATTTTGATTATGTTTGCACTCAAGTTAAAACTGAACTCCAAATGGAATAAAACATTTTTTTTATTCAATGAGCCATATAAATCGGAGCTAACTGAAGAGTGAAATTAACATTTTAGAGAAAATATTTTGATGAAAAATAAATTAAAAGTCAAATTAGGATTCACTGCCTCATGCATATTCATTATTATTTTTTAAATTTGAAAAATACAAAAATGTAGAAGTCTAACCCAACACAAGCGTATCACTTAATCAGAAATAATCACCTTTCCCGATTTTTTAAAAGTTAAAAATAAAAATTTGTAATCAAACTCCCCACTAAAAAATAACAGAGAGAAAAAAAATTTAAAAAGTGAATGCTCCTACAAACAAACAAACAAATTGATTGTTTGCACTGATTTAAAAATGTGTTAAAAGTAAGTAAAAATACAGAATTTCAATTTTAAATATAATTTTGAATACTTAAAAATGAATCATAAAATATTTTCACTTCACTTTATCTAAAGCAATATTTTGTTTAAATTAAAATGATTTTACCTTGATTAGACTAAAAAGTCACTGTTAATGACACTGAAAAGTTAACCCTTTACTTCCCCTAATCTAGCAGTGTGTCTTAGGGGGGGAAAAAGACATAAAATTATTAACAGTATTTTATCTCCTAATTACTAAGAGAGCAATACATGCTAATAAGAGTAGCAGAAACTCTTTTTGGCATGACTCGTTGCCATGTGTAAAGGATAAAGAATTACTTTATCCATGCTAGCAATGAAAGAAAGCTAATTTGAGGCAGTTAGCATAACACTAATGCGTGCATGCTAACTAGCACACAGCAGTTTTTCTTCACTGCAGTGTGTGTAGAAGTTTAAAAGTGTACTAGTGATAAATAATATATAAAAACACAGGCAGAGTAAAGATCTGATCAAATAAGTCGTGTTAGAAAAATGCGATGAGTCGACAGCAGCTTTGAAATGAGAAACTGTTTATCTCTTCCTCTTGGAAGTAATTTAAAGACAGACGGAGCCCGATAGTGAGCGGTTGCGAAAGCGGCGACGTGATTTACTGTTTTATTGAGAGACCAAAGTGATCAGATCCCGACTGCAGCTGGGCGCAAAATGAAGCTAAATGAGATATAAGACTGGCTCAGTGTGTGTGTGTGTGTGTGTGTGTGTGTGTGTGTGTAAAGTTTGGAGCCTTCAGTTGTCTTTGTTTTCCGCTGCAGGTGGTGTATAAGAAAGCCGTCATGGCCGTGGGCTCGCTGACGATCAATGAGGAGCGCTCGGAGGTCATCGATTTCTCTGTTCCCTTTGTGGAGACCGGGATTAGCGTGATGGTGTCCCGCAGCAATGGCACCGTCTCTCCCTCTGCCTTTCTGGGTCAATTTTAACACTAACACCTTCAAAAAGTCTCCCTCAACTATATATACAGTCATGTGAAAAAATAAGTACACCCTATGGAAATTGTTGGCTTTTTTGACGTATTTGGACGAGCAAACATTTGATCCTCTTTGAAACTGTGTCTATTGTTAAGGTTGATATACTTGAACAAAACCACAAGGAAAATTTGCTTTCAATCATTTATTCAACAGAAATATCAATAGATGTGATATTATTCTGTGGAAAAAGTAAGTTCACCCTTGGTCTCAGAAGGTAGTATTGCCCTCTTTTAGCAGAAATAACTTCTTGTAGGCATTTTGCATAATTGTCCACCAGGCTTGCTGGAATTTTTGACACTCTTCAATGCAATTTTCTTTCAGTTGTAAGATGTTTGAGGGTACTGCCAGTTTCAAATCCCCCCACAACATTTCAGTGGGATTCAAATCCGGGCTTTGACATAGCCATTCCATCCATCCATTTTCTATACCGCTTCATCCTTTTCATGGTCACGGGGAGCCTGGAGCCTATCCCAGGGAGCATCGGGCACAAGGCAGGACAGGGTGCCAGTCCATCGCAGGGCACAATCACTCACATTCATACACTACAGACACTTTGGACATGCCTGCGTGTCTTTGGACTGGGAGAGGAAACCGGAGTACCCGGAGGACAGCACGGGGAAAACATGCAAACTCCGCACACACGGGGCCACGGTGGGAATCGAACCCCCAACCCTGGAGCTGTGAGGCGAACGTGCTAACCACTAAACCACCGTGGTGGATTTGCTAGTGTGCTTAGGATCATTATCCAGTTGAAACGTCCACTTTCAGTTCAACTTTTGGACAGACACAGTGGCCTCACATTATCTCCAGGCACTCTTTGATATGATGCAGAATTCATAGTTGAATCAATGAATACAAGCTGTCCAGTCCCTGAGGCAGCAAAGCAATCCCAAACCATAACATTTCCACCAGTTGGTATGAGGTGCTTCTCCTTAAGAGCTTCCTGTGTCTCAATCAGCTCCCTAGTTCAGTAGTTAGGGCACTGATCATGGAGTAGGTTATTTTATGGGCTCTTTCAATTGTGAAATCCTTCCAGTGCACTGGAACGTTTGCTCCCTAAAAAATCCCACAATGCACCGCAAAAACCAGGGAGCATCGATGCTCACTATGTTCCCTTACTGGAAGTGACATCATGTTTTTTGAAGCCTCTCAGCTCGAAAAAAAAATGGGGGGTTAAACTCTCAGCCACCTTCTGGCTACAAATGTAAATAGCCTGTTATTATTGTTGTAGCTCTCAAATGAATACTTACATTAGCGATTTTTAACTTTATTTGACTTTCTATACACGGTTTGTTTTAGTCTAACGATTTTTAAGTGTTTAATGATTTTAAAACAATCACTGGCTTGCCAATGATCCTGCTTGACATATTATGACAGAAATATGTGTGATTAAGCTAACAAATTTATATGACATATAAAACTTAAATATTTTTACATTTTTTACTTTTTGATGACGTTTTACAATGCAAGTACATAGTCATGTCAGCGGAAATTCAGTTCTCAGTGTCCCAATGTGTAGTGAGTCAGCGTCCTTACCAATGCCCCAACTCATGTACACAATATACTGATTCGATACCTACTGAACTAGAGAACTGGTTGAGACATACTTTGGTCTGCGCCAAACTTGTCTGCTGTTACTGTGGTCAAACAACTCCATCTTTGATTCATCTGTCCAGAGCACATTATTCCAAAAGGCCAGGCCTATATGCTCATTGGCAAACTGTAGTCTTGCAAAGGCTGTTTCCTGGCTCGCCTCACATGCAGGTCAAATTTGTGCAATCTCTTTCTGATTGTAGAAGCATGCATTTTGACACCAAAAGATTTACTAGCAGATCCTGTGATCAAATTTTGGGGCTCTTGGGGACTTCTCTTATCAGACGATCTGCTCTTGGGCTGAATTTGCTGGGACGGCCAGTCCTGGACAAATTGGCAGTTGTTTGAAATCTGCGCCACTTGTAGATGATTTTCCTTACAGTAGAATGATGTATTTCAAATAATTTTAAGATCTTTTTAAATCCCTTGCAAGACTCATAGGCATCCACAACCTTTTTCTGAAGGCCTTACAGAGCTCTTTAGATCTTGGCATGAAGACACCAGACACCTCAATAACAAAGGGAACACCAGACATTAGATATGAGAGGGGTATAAATAAGACAGGTTCCACCTGCACTCCCTGAGCAGGTACTAATCACTGGCACCAAATCTTCAACACCTTATTTGAATTTTATGAATTTGAAGGTGTGATAAATGTAGGGGGGTAGTTAGTTTTTCTATGTGACTGATCTTTTTCTTGTTAATTTAAATTGTGAAAATTACTACAAAATGTCGATTTTATGTGTCATTTGATAGAGTGTATCAACAGACATTTGATAGAGCATTTCAAAGATGATCAAATGTTTGCTTGTCCAAACATGTAACCAAAAAAAAAAAAAAAAACACCCTATTAAATAATTTTTAGTTTGGCAGAAAAATACAGAATCCAAATTTTTAGGAATTAATAGTATTATTATAATTTGTATAATTTTTAATCCTGTTAAATCCTAAAAATTGGGATTCTGTATTTTTCTGCCAAACTAAAAAAACATTTAATAATTTTTTTATTTAAACCAATGAAGTTTAAATGATTGTTAGATTGTTTTTTTATGTTTTGTTTTTGGAGGATCATTTGCTCTTGCTTTTGCATTTAAAAAAAAAAAATTTGGTTCCAATTGATTTACTTATTTATTTATTTTTTAAATTGACTTAAAAAGAAAAACTTTCCAAGGAGAAAAATATATATTCAGGAATAATAATGAACATCATTTCTGATTAAATGATATACAGGGTATATAGGTTGAGTTGGACTACTGACATACATATTAATTTACATATATGTATTTTTTAATAGAAAATAAGTTTAAATGAGAAACATAATTAAAATTTTACTTAAAATTTTTTCCAAAGAAAATATACTTGGGGGAAAAAAAGGAAATTTTTGTGAACTTTAGTACCTTTTTGTGTATATAAAACTAACTGAGATATTCTCAGTACTGATTCAGGGGCGGCGCTACGTATGAGCTCTGCTTGTGTCATCACGGCATCACACCTGATATGCAAATTGACTGTGGATCACGATATGGTACATGGAAACATTTAGCCACAAAACCTTCTAACTGGCTAGCTAACTTAGCAAATGTTAATAATGAACAAAGTTGCGGTTGTCATGGTATCATTGAATATATTTTGAAAGAATATATATTTGATTGCTGAAGTAAAGAAAATGAGGATGTAAATCACAGTTTCAATACTAAAATCTCAGTGTGTTGACTTGTCACAAATGCTAGCTGGTTTACTAGCAGCTAACTAGACAGCTTCCTAAGCTAGCTAAAGTTAGTGATATAAGGGATGGACCGAGGATATGAGGAGTGGTTCCATATTAACATATTTGCATATTCATCAATATGCATATGTGCTGATAAGGGCAATGTACACAAACCATTTAAGTTATATAATAGACATAAAAATGAAACAATAAACTATTATTTAATTATGTAATTAATGTTAGTGATATGAGGAGGATTTGACTGTGCAAATATAAAATAGTTACTTTGCATTTTTATGTATATTCATAGATCTGGGTATTTTAATGAGGAGGAACATGTAGAAATGATAAATGAAAATTATTTTTATTAGTAGACAAAGAAAAAGAAAAAACAATTTTATTCAAACATTTCTGCTTGTACATATATTATTTTGAATAGTTTCAAGATTTCTGACTTTTTTTAATAAGAAGAAATTATTTACTGAAGGATGTTAAATAAGTTTTAGCTGGAATATTATAGACATTTTCCATTCTTTTTTCTGGCTTGTCCTCACATATTGCTCTAGAGAGAGTAGATGGAAAATGGAAGTCGATGATTATAAATAAATGCTGTTTCTTCATCTCCCTCAGAGCCCTTCAGTGCATCCGTGTGGGTGATGATGTTCGTCATGCTACTCCTGGTCACCGCCATGGCTGTGTTCATGTTCGAGTACATCAGCCCTCTGGGTTTTAACAGGAACCTGGCCCAGGGCAAAGGTAAGCTAATGACCACTTCTTGTGGCTGATCTTTACTCTCTTTAAGTCCCAAAGGTCACAGAAACCTGCTCAATTATACACTCCTTCATGTTACTCGAGTAAAGGAAAGCCTCTGGCCAAACACCTAATATTAGTATCTACCACAAGTGACCAAGTAAGAGATAACGCTCGCTGATGTGTGATGTGATATCCAGAAAATAACAGTTGAGGCAGAAAACAGTCACATTGCGAACAAGCCTCCGATAGCAGGGAGTTATTACGCATACTTACCAAGATAAACATACCTGTCAGCCAATCAGAAACACACATTTTAATGGTTGTCCTATAAAGGTACAGAAAAATCTGTTTTCTAATCGAGGACGAGGAAATTGTAAGTAAAAACTAGTAATCTGCTGTTTAATACATGATACTCTGAGTTTGTAGACTCCGTCTCTATACTGTACATTCACTTTTCTGGCAGAAAGCTTCAGAATCTCCACCAGCATCATTAAACCAGTCAATACAGGAAATGAAATTCAAGAGTATTCTTGTGGGTGTTACAAAGGTACAGAACTCATTCCTGAGAGTGATATATACCCTCGGGTATGAGGTTAAATCTACACTCTTAGAAATAAAAGTGCCATTTTCCATAACAAAGATTGTTCCACTCATTTTTTTTTAAATTTAGAAAGATCCATCAATCAAAAAGGAAACCAAAAACTGGTTCTTGTATGACATCAAAGTTTCTCCTACTTTTATTTCGAACAGAGTATCACCTAACAAGAAGCACCCACTTTTGAGGGAAGTTTGGATGCACAACCCTACAACACAGGGTTTCCTTTTCTAGAAATGGTTCCAAGTAGAGCTCTTTTAGCCTAAAAAAGCCGACCTCAGGTCCTGTAGTTTAATACAAAGTGCGTATTATATATCACAGTCCGTGTTTTTGATGTATTTTCCGCCAAGGTTAGTTATTTATCGAATTTGATTCCTTTACAGATAATAAATTTCAGTTGAATTTGTCCTCTACCCATCCGCCTACACTTACACTGTTGATGATGAGCCAAGAAAACTCAAACCCTTAACACCCTCCCTCCCTCCCTCATTCATTCACCTTCTGTCCGATCCAAAAAAATTGTTTTTACCTGAAATTAAACCAAGAACTGGGGCTACAACACACTTTTGATTAAATTAGACATTCAAAATGGCTTTGGCTTTCAGTTCAGAGCATAATAAATATGTTCAAATAAATATGAATTATAATTTGTACCACAGTGCTGTTGAGTTCTGGATTCTGATTGGTCAGATTAATGTTGCATAACAGCAGCTTTAAACGTTAGTCACTCATTCTAATATGTTATCGTTTCTATAGTAGCAAAACAAGATTCAGTAATTCAGTAATGTCTAATTGCTGAAATGATGACTTTTGTGTAAGGAGATATTTATTTAATATTTATTGAAGGAGTCTCCAGTGTCAGTTACTGTAAATAAAATAAAAATTTAAATGTAAAAAACTTTATGTAACTTTATGATTTGAGACAGTTTTCACAACAGGAAACTAAGTGCTAAAAACAAGTCCAGAAACATACTTGTTTCACGAAGATTAAATGTATCTATAAAAGGATAAAAAGTTTTTGAAAATTGTTAGATTTGGCAAACTGTGGTATAAGAGGAATAAAGCACTCTGAGATGTACTTCTGTAGTTGCAACTCATTCATGCTTCATTACACCACGTCTGAACTGATTATTTTCCTGTAACAGCATGACAGGGTGTATTATTCCTTACTCATTTATAACAACACTCAGCAGTGTTTTATTTATTTATTTTTTCCACAGCAAATAACCCTGAGCATATACAGCAATTAAAATCATCCCCGAGGTTAAATTACATCCATAAGCTCTGCCTGCGTTTCATCCATGTGGAACCGAATGCTAACTCAGCATTTTTACTACATATTACCCCCGGCACCCGGGTGACATTATTACAGAGCAACTTCCTGTGACCGAGCAAACAGATAAAAACATCACTTTGATTTAGAAGTGTACCTTACAGAATTGTAATTACCGAAACTTGAGTTGATCTTGGGCGTGTCGTTCTTTCAGACCCACACGGACCCTCGTTCACCATGGGTAAGGCGGTGTGGCTGCTCTGGGGTCTGGTCTTCAACAACTCCGTCCCTGTGCAGAACCCCAAAGGCACCACTAGCAAGTTCATCGTGTCCGTGTGGGCCTTCTTCGCCGTCATCTTCCTCGCCAGCTACACTGCCAACCTGGCCGCCTTCATGATCCAGGAGGAGTTTGTGGACCAGGTGACAGGACTGAGTGACAACAAGGTGAGTCTTCTTTCCTGGAAGGAGTTTTCAGTTTCAGATCATCCTGCCTGAGTTGACTGAATTACTCAAGTAACAGTAAATAAGTCGTCTAGTAAGTCTAGAAATTATTTGAGTAACGGCTTTACTAATTACTTTTTTTTTTTTTTAAACGTCTACAAATCTGAATATGTTCTATATCTGAGCAGTTTGCTAGGCTCGTTAGCAATAGGCAGTCACTACTGAACATGGAAGTGACATCTTAAATTTAGCTTTCATGGTTTAAAGCATTAAAAGATCTGGCTAGCTAATATAGCTGCCTCGGATAGTTTATGCCTTTCCTGTATGTGTTTACTCCACAGGTTTCAGCTAGCATAATATAATTTGCAGATCAAGCGTCTTCGCTGTCTCAGACGTTGCTGCAAAAAAATTTGGCGCCCATCATTTTCAGCAGGCGCTATTTAGATTTAAAATTGTCTTTTAATTGGCTTACAGTCTTCCTGAGTTAAATGCATTATTATTGTTTTTCTTTATCAAAGTGATTAGAAATAAATGTTACAAAGTTGAATATTTAATATTTTTACATAAAAGTCCTATGCTTTAATTATTCTCGTTACAGTGTATCATTACAATGAGCCAAAGTGCTCAAGTACTACAAGGAGACATATAAGGTACATGTAGTTCATTCCTTCCCACTCCTGCTAAGAACTACTAAGCGTGGTGTTGATTCATTTCCTATAACAGCAGCTCTGAGAGTAGTGTGCTGTACACAGAGCAATTGTTCACGGAGCAGATGAAGCCTGGAAATAAACACAACTACGACTTTATTTCATACTCCAAAATAAATATCTATTTTCTCTACCTTCGTGTGTGTATAAGAAGAGCATTAATAAAGGAATAAAAGAAAACGAAGCTATTTTTAAAGAAGCCACTACTCATACTGTAATTCAACTTACACCGCAGCACTGTTGAATTCTAGATTCTGATTGGTCAGGCGGTGTTAATTAATTTTCCATAACAGATTTCCTATACTATTTTTTAGAGATGTACCGATACTAAATTTCTCAGCCAATACCGATAGCCGATTATTCAGAGTGATATCTGCCGATACCGATAGTTCTGCCTTTTATGCCTTCTTATAAATTAATAATAATTAATTCCACAATTCTGAAAGAAATGCAAATAAAAACTTTATTCTCTCCATTTCAACAAGTTGTTTCACTAAATTCTGAAGGGTAAAGTGAGATTTCTTAACTTATTGAATTTTATTAATTCATATTAACATTGACTGAAACCTCCTGTTAATCTCACATTCACTCACCACAAACAAATGCATTTCTACTTCATCACTGACATCAAACTGGTAATATATAATATCAACTTTTTTTATATATTAACATTAACAGGATATGAACTATACTACTTTACAAATATATTTTTCTGTGCAATATATACTTTTTTGTCAACTCAGCTTCATTTAAATCTTTCAACCGTGTACTGGCGCTTTAATTCAGCTTGAGCAGCACAGGAAAAAAAATTATTTAGACTCGACGCCAAAACTCCTGCTTCACTGCTGCAGCATCTGGTGTAAAATTTTAGCAGTGCAGAGCTTACAGAGCTTACAAACTGCAGTTTTGTCATCATTCCACACAGGAGACATCATATTTACACACAGCACCAAATCGATGTGTTTTCCCGCCCTCTTTTGATTGACAGGATATAATCGGCCCTGATCATCGGATGTTTTTAAACTATCTGCCGATATCCCAAAGCTTGAAAGATTGCCTTTATCGGCCGATACATCGGTGCATCTCTACTTTTTAAAAAAATACATTTTCTGCTATATACTGTAGTAATGCGTTCGTTCTGATCCATTATTGTTTCTATAGCAGCAACTAATTAACACAGACTCCTAAACGCATAAACAGACTAAAAAGTCGTCGATACAGTGAAGTTTTCTGTAATTAACCTTTAAGGAAGGCGTCTCCAGAATCTAATAGTTAGACGTAAAAGTTTTCCAACATCTTCAGTACTGTGAACTAATCTTATTTGATTATCTGAACTAAACTTATTTCTTCACTTTATAACCGAACACCAAATGCAGAAAGGACATTGCTATTACAGGCGCAATCACAGTGTTCTGACATTTTCTCCTATTTAACCAAGTTAACTTGATGTTAATCAAGTTTCTAATAATGATTAACTGAAAAATATGGCTAATATGAAATTATAATAAGTCTCCCTCGAGATCATTAAACAGCCCCGGGCTGAAAGAAACAGTGTAGAATTAAAAGTAATGGTGAATTTTAGTCTGAGATTCGACTTAAATGGTGTCTGTTGAACCAGAACATGATGCTAATTGTGTGCAATATTATACACATTAGCGGGGAACGAAAAGAAAAAAAAAATCTGAGTCATGAGTAACATTTTCCTCGGCATGAGAGGAAATTGCACTATATATTATAATAATAATCATTATAAAAATAATAAATATTTTATAGATTGAACTTAATGTAATAGGCATTGTTACAGATTAGATTATACTGGTTAAGATCTTTGTCTTTCATCTTTTTTTGCTATGTTGCAAAATCACACTAGCAGTTATAAATGGTTGTTCGGAAATACGACTAATTAAAGACGTAGCATTTTTCTCGCGTCATTGCTTTTCATCTCTGTGCTTTTTATCCCTTTACAGATTTTGCTGAAGCAGCAAAAAAATGTTTAAAAAATTTTTTAAATTCACTATGGTGCAGAGATTTGTTTAAAGAGCTAAACTTAAATGCTGGAAATATTTTCATTTCGCACGACTTTGCGGACACCCCATCTCTACCACGATCATCTGCTTTGTTTATGATTGTTTAAAGTGCATCACATTGTTAATCAAATTGCATTTCAATTTAAAAGCGCAACATTGATTTTTCGTTGGTCTGCTAAAAATCCATATTCAAAACTTTCACTTGTTCCAACATTTACAGTTATCATCAGGAATAATGAAATGCATGTTATATGAGGAAGAAAACACTTTTCCTGGAGCTGTAATGGCAGGATAATCAACGATGAAGTAGTGGTGTGATGAAGCGGTGTCACTGTTATTACTCCAAAGTTGATCATTTTCTGATAACAGAACATCCTGAAGTGTTTTATTGTATCACACCTCTTGTATCACAGAAATTTACCAACAGTTACATTTTTTTATTCATTAAAGAACGACACCATTTGTAGCATTTTATTCCTTACTTACAGGATGCGTATTATCTTTTACGCAAGTAGACTTCTTATACGTTACAAATTGAGATGCTTTAATCTATAATACAGCTAGTGAGCTGTCAGGATCGCCTTCATTGTTATTCCGTTCACACAAACCGCTAACAGACTCTTAACAAGAGTGGAGCACCCGATCTCATCCCCACACACACACACACACACACACAAACACACACACAGAGCTATGAAGATGTGTATTTATCGACGTAACTAAATCACAGTAATTATACGTCGAGTCCAGGCCTATGGCGATTATACAATTAACCAGTGGTGTGTGAAATTGGGCTAAAAACACTAGTTCTGGAGAGCGAAGGTTCTCCTGCATGTAGTGGAGCAGATGTTTCAAATGGATATGACCAGAGTAGTGTAGTTTTGTTCGAGATGGACATGAAGGCTCAGTTGATCAGGTCTGGGAGGCTGGGACACGCCGCGTGTTCATTCAGCGCTGATTACGCAAAAGTAACAATAATATTGGTATGCATATAAATGCTATAGCTTTTAAGCATGTCCTGTAAAAGAAGTAACTAGCTACTAGAATAGACGCTTCCCTACTTTCACTCAAGTAGTTATTATTCACTACAAATGTGATCACCTCTGAATGTAGGACGGACCCAGAATTTAGGACGGACACTAATACCAAGTCCAAATGGGCTCCAAATGTGGAGTTGGAGTTATGTAAATATCTCTCCGGAGAATTTTTGGCCTGTCTGAATCAGTCATGTCAGTAATATTTTTTCTTATAGACAGAGTTTTTACACGTCTGAAAAGATCTATATTTTACCTTCAAGAAAAAGGACCTGGAGGACCTTTCTTCAGCATAAAGACACTCCAGGAAGCGCTTGTTCTTTTTGATCATCTCCCTTTAAAACCAAACTGAAACCGAGTCTGAGTACATAATGCAGTAGTAGAACAATTTAGACTACGTTTAAAAGGCATTAGAGAAGTGTTAGAGAAGTGACAGCTCTAGTGGTTTTACATGAGTTCTTAGATTGGCTTCCAGACATACAGTTATGGTCATGTGACCCACAACCCCAATTCTGAAAAAGTTGGGACAGTATGGAAAATGCAAAAAAAACAAAAAGAGTCATTTGAAAATTCAATTCACCCTGTACTATATTGAAAACACATTATTAACACATTATTTGATGTTTTACTTTGTATATTTGAATATTTGAAAATATACACTCATTTCAAATCTGATGACTGCAACACACTTTTTTTTCTTTTAATAACACTTATTAATTGTTTGGGCGCTGAAGACACCAGTTGGTTAAGTTTAGCAAATAGAATTCACCCCCAATCATCCATTATGCATTTCTTCAGCTGAGCAACTGTATGGGGCCTTCATTGCATTATTTTATGCTTCATAATGCGCCACACATTCTCAATTGGAGACAGGTCAGGACTGCAGGCAGGCCATGCTAGCACCTGCAGTCTCTGCTTATCCAGGCAGAATGTGGTTTGGCGTTGTCCTGCTCTGCATGGCAGTATATGTTGCTCCATTATGTGTACATATCTTTCAGCATTAATACTGCCCTCACAGATGTGCAAGTTACCCATGCCATGGTCACTGACACACCCCCATACCATGACAGAAGCTGGCTTTTGGACCTGACGCTGATAACAGGTGGTGGTCCTTTTCCTCTTTTGCCCGGAGAACACGACGGCTGTTTTGTCCAAAAACTATTTGAAATGTTACTTGTCTGACCACAAAACACGATTCCACTGTGCTACTGTCCATCTCAGACGAGACCGAGCCCAGAGAAGTCTGTGTCGCTTCTGGTCAGTGTTGATGTACGGCTTCTGCTTTGTATAGTAAAGCTTTAACTTGCATCTGTGGATGCAGCAGCGAATGGTGCGAATGGTGTTGACAGACAAAGGTTTACCAAAGTATTCCCGAGCCCATGTTAGGATATCCATTACAGACTCATGACGGTTTTTAAGACAGTGACATCTGAGGGATCGGAGATCACACGCATTCAGAAGTGGTTTTCTGCCTTGCCCTTTATGCACCGAGATTTGACCGGATTCCTTGAATCTTTTAATTATATTGTGCACTGTAGAAGGTGAAATGCCCAAAATCCTACCGATTTCTCTTTGGGGAATGTTGTTCTCAAAGTGTTGGATTATTCACTGAAGCATCTGTTGGCAGATTGGCGAGCCTCGACCCATCCTTGCTCTTGAAGGACTAGGCCTTTTTTGGAGGCTCCTTATACACTATGATTAGACGATTGCCTCACCTGTTTCACATCACCTTTTTATTTCAACTTGTCACATCACTATTAGTCCCACTATTAGTCACTATTTCTGGAACGTGTTGCATGCATCAATTTCAAAATAAACATTTATATTCAAAAAACTATGCAGTTGATTAGATAAAACATCAAATACCTTGTCTTTATACGTTTTTGTTTAAATACAAGTCAAAGTACATTTACAAATCACTCCTCTTTATTTTTATTAGCATTTTCCATACTGTCCCAACTTTTTCGGAATTGGGGTTGTACTACTTGTGCACTCCAACTAGTTATTCTATGAAAGCTCAAAGCAGTCAGGTTGAATTAAAGATATGAGGTGTAGGTGGTACAAATGAACCTTTGGTGTGATGTCTTCAAGATTGTCACGCCAAAAGTTAGTGTGTACATCGTGAAGAAAGAGATCGCGCGTCCTGTGCGAATCGATCATAATTATTACAGACATCCTCCAGCAGCATACTGTTGGGAAAACTAATCCCGTCCCAACAGATCTTCAGAGTCTTGGGAATCCTGTTTATCACGCAGCTTTGCCCTGGTGTCTGTTAATGCGGAAAACAAATAAATATCACTGCATGACGATGGAGATTTACTGACAGCTGTATGGAAATTAATTAAATAATTAGTTGTCCTTTGTAATATTTTTACTTTACACATAAGTCCACATTAAACTATATAAAATGAAAACACTGTTGTAGTAAATGTCATAGCTTAAACAAGAGGACGCTAATCATCTTTTCATTTACAATCTTATCATAAATAGTCATACTCAGTGTGTGTGTGTGTGTGTGTGTGCGTGTGTGCGCCAGAGTGTTTCTTCTTCCAGACACTGTAATGGATTTTTTAATGCCTGATTTGTATCATTTTACAAAGCTCATCAGTAGGTTTTTTCCTGTTGGCAGTTCCAGAGCCCGTACTCCTATTCTCCACCTTTCCGATTCGGGACAGTCCCTAACGGCAGCACGGAGCGGAACATCCGTAAGAATTATCCGGACATGCACCAGTACATGGTCAAGTACCATCAGACAGGAGTGACGGATGCACTGGTTAGCCTGAAGACCGGGTGAGGAGAGCATCTCAGTTTTTTATACACACAGACAAACACACACACCCACACACACACACACACACACACACACACATACACATACACTTCAAAACAGGAAGTGACTGCTTAATGAGACATGATGTATCAAACAGCTTTCTCGATTAAAAAAAAAAACCTGGGAATTAAGGGTTCCTTCATAAGGGTGGAAATGAGGACACAGAAGTGGAGATTAAGATGAATTAAATAGGAATTAGAGTTCTTACAACTTGGTTAAGTTTAGGATTCGGTTTCCCATCATGTAATAGTGTCCATTAAAGTAGGAAGAGTTTATTTGGAGGTTGTAGGGTTGAGACTCATGATTGGCCCAATTAGCAAAATACCACACACGCACACACACACACACACACACACACACACCCCAAAAAACCCACATGTAGCTTATTTTCCATTAAAATGTCTGTTATTTTTGCTTGTCTTCTTCCCAAGGGGCTGTTACGTCACTATTTGTCAAGAAACCTCCCCATGATTTGAAGAATATTCAGACTCATGTACTACGCTTACACCTCACTTTAAGTGTTGTTTATTTAAGAAATTCCTTCCCAGAGATGAGCAATGTCCCTGCGGTCTGAAAACTAAAGTGCGCTTTTTTCGTATTAAATCCACACAACGAGCACGTAACCCATCTCTGAGTACGCTCCTTAATACAACACACTAACAGCTATGAACTGTACACTATGCATTCACACTAGCTTGGTGTATGTATCATATATCGTCCTTCCACAGATTCATGCAGGGCAGCAACATCATAACAGACTTATCGAAGTAAACATTGGACACAGGTCTGAACCTTGGAGTTGTATTTGACATTCCCGAAATGTCAGAATGTCCATGTAATGAAGGGGTTTATACAAAGCGAGACAGGAGAGAACAACGCTCTAGCATCCGCTCCAAATGTCACACATTAGGGAGACTTGGCGACGTGGTACGCGCTCACTTCAGTGTGTGTGGGCCTGTTAGCAGTTCTGTCTCGTATCCGGATTTGAGGCGTTCGGCTCAATCAGATTGTGACAGCGGGATTAGTTTGATTCCTTCAGAGGCTGGTCAGTGCTCCAAGGCTCTCACAGTAGCCCTTTTCAAGTGCTACTCTACCTCATCAAGAGGTCAAACACTCCTTCTTCTCTCCTCTGGAACGCGTTGTCCAGATGAACAAGCACACACACATTCATGTCTTTCTACAAATGCTTGGAGAAAGTATTTGTGCTGTGAAAAAGAGCTCCATACATCTCCCCTCATGAGCGCAAGCCCATTAGTGTCTTCAACGCATTTTTAGTGTGTTTGAAAGGAACCCTGGTGTGTTCTCCGTCACGGTGCGGTTCTTTAAGAAGGTGAGAACACAGCAGTCACACTCGGGTCTGAGAGCCTCTGAGCACATTGGTCTCGGTCCACTTCCAAGTGATTCGACTCTTCTACTGAAGTGAATCAAACATGTGTGTTTTGGGTTGCGACATTATTTTGTATTATTTAAAAAAAAGACACTAACACAAAATGTTTTAAGTTGACTAGTTATTTACCAAATCGTTTATTTGGTGCCGTGTTCTCCGTGCTTGGGTGATTTTTATGATTTCTAAGGACAGTTGGTAAAGGGTTTGTTTATCTTTTCTCCTTTATCATATTTCTGATGAAAGTTTTACGAGGGTGTTTTCAGCCCTAAATGTTCCTCAGATAGCATTTTTGTTGCTCTTTGGAGACATAAATAAATAGATAGATAGATAAATAAATAAATAAATTCCTAATTAGTACAATATATTTTCTGTTCATCTTAAAGACGGAAGCATTTTCAGCATGTTAGAGAATTCGATGATTGTTAAACCTCTTAGCTGTTTGTATTGTCTGTGAATAATTAAATAATGACTTGTCAGAAACACATCCCTGCAGTGTAAAGAGCTTCATTTTTTCAGGTGAAGACATCTAGACATAAATCTTAGAATGCCACCAGCAAAAAATAGATGCACCCTTTTGTCATAATAGTATTATATTCCCTATCTTTTTTATTTAACATACAGTCAGACCTATAAGTATTTAGACAGTGACATAATTTTCGTAACGTTGCCTCTGTGCACCACCACAATGGATTGGAAATGAAGCAATTGTCACTGTCCAAATACTTATTGACCTGTTTGTATGTATACAGTAGAAATTATTTTATTCTTATTTAATATATGCAATATAGCTGGATGGGGAAGTACATACTTATAAGTGCTATTACTTATAAGTGCTATAAGTGCTATTACTGTAGAATTACTATCATTTGTAAAATGAATCACAATAAAAAAAGTAGCATTGTAGTGAAATATTCTTCCCATGTATTAGCTGTGTATGCATAAACATGATTGAAATGCTCAGAGCCTGAGCCCGGAACTTTCCTTGTGACCACTCATTGGTTGCAGGAAAGAAAACTGGTACTGTAGGTGTTTTACATCATCCCTGTTCGGTTTTAACGTTGGCATCCGTTTGTTTCTCTCAGCAAACTGGATGCGTTTATTTACGACGCGGCCGTACTGAACTACATGGCCGGTCGGGACGAAGGCTGCAAGCTCGTGACCATTGGAAGTGGCTACATCTTTGCTACTACAGGTTACGGCAT
The DNA here is from genome assembly GCA_024331685.1 of Stegophilus panzeri. Taxonomy (NCBI): domain Eukaryota; kingdom Metazoa; phylum Chordata; class Actinopteri; order Siluriformes; family Trichomycteridae; genus Stegophilus; species Stegophilus panzeri. Next base: position 19,050,285 of record JANDJT010000102.1, read on the forward strand.
TGCGTTACAGAAAGGCTCCCCCTGGAAACGCCAAGTGGACCTGGCCATTTTGGCCATCATTGGTGATGGTGAGTTCATTTTCTCTAAATCCTACATGCTTGAATAAATGGCATAAACCCCCATAACCTAAACCTACTTACAGTATATAAAGGCTTATTGTAACAGACATGGGCTGTCATGAAGACTGTTTTCATAAAAGTCAAAAATATCCATTATGCTGTCATGACATTGTCTTAAGTATTCATAAGCAGGAAAATCATGTTAATTGAGGGCCATGATGATAACTGATAACTGGTCAATGTGCCAAGTGTAGGAGCTTCTACTACAGAGTTCTTTATTAAGTGCCCAGTTTTCCATTGAACCTTATTTGGCAAGTTATAATACCATTATGTGACTCTGACATACCAAAGGTTCTAACGTGCGTCAAGCTTGTGTCAAGAAAATCCTTGGGTGTTACATCAAACTTGATATAAAACTTGACGAAAGTTTCCTTAGTGACACTTATTGGAATGTCTTTTTAATTTTTTGTGTAGTCCTATGAAATTATATAGATAGATAGATAGATAGATAGATAGATAGATAGATAGATAGACAGACAGACAGACAGACAGACACCACTGGCCATGGGCTTCTCAAGCACAGGATTTCAAGTACATAAATATGTTTTTGATGTTATTATGGATTTTTTATTACTGCATGGAAGTAAACAGAATGCCTATTTGAATGGTTATATATTCTAATGTATTCTCTTTACTCTTATCTGTGTCAACAAGCAACTGAGTCACAGTGGCTTTAGCTCATATTATTAATGTAATTCCTTTGAACTATTTTTATTTCAAAGCCATAGCACTAGCGCATAGTTTTATAAATTCTGCAAAATTATTATTTTTTAAACGTTATATAGCTAATTATCTAATGAACAAAAGAAGGTGACTGAAGATCAGTGCTGTCATTCAGGTTCTTTTGCACAAATGTTTCTGGAAAGTTCTCATATTTTTTATCATATGACGTAGCTCTTCTTTAAATCAGCATTTTATATCAAGCTCTTTAAAATGAAATGCATTCAAGAGGGAATCGGCAATCAACTTTGCTGCATCTCCATACACCACCTGCCTAACATAAGCCCTGTTAAATGATGGAATAATCATTTTGGCAGACTTGTATGGAGCCAGCATATGGCTGATGCCAGAGTGTGTATTTTACTTATTCTCTGCACTGGAATGTTTCACGACAGGATGATGTTCCTCCAATGTAGCGATAGAGGTGCTTGCTGAAGTGTGTAGGAGATAGCAGCGGCTGGATGACTGATAGCCTTCTATGTGTGTGTGTGTGTGTGTGTGTGTGTCCAGGTGAAATGGAGGAACTGGAGGCCCAGTGGCTGACCGGGATCTGCCACAATGAAAAGAATGAGGTCATGAGCAGTCAGCTAGATGTAGACAACATGGCCGGGGTATTTTACATGCTGGCTACGGCTATGGGTCTCAGCCTAATCACCTTTGTGTGGGAGCATCTGTTCTACTGGAGGCTTCGCTACTGCTTCACAGGAGTGTGTTCAGGAAAGCCAGGCCTGCTCTTCAGCATCAGCAGGGTAAATGCTAAAGGCTGAACCTTCCTGTCCTTTGCGCTATTAGCAAAGTATATCACACTTAGCAGTTGTACAGTTTGTTCATGAATATTCCGTAATACTTTTTTTTATTATTATTTGCATCACAATGCTCAGATCACTCTAGGTTGGTTGCCAGAAGGTTTTCCTATACTGAGTGCACTGCTGGTTGCCTTGGTTTTCCTGATAATGCCTTGTGTCTATATAAATTGCTTATAAATTATCTACATAAATTATATTAGTGCAAAAAGACAAAATGAGTGGAAAACAATGTTTGTGGTGAAAACACTGTCACTGTTAGTGGTGGTAGAGGAATCAATTTTCCAAAACTCTAAATTAGTTTTCCACTTCGATGTTTGTAGCTAAAATGGGGCAATCAATATGGCTGCATATGACAGTAGGTAAACAAGCTGAAGCTTAAGGATGCACAACGCACCATTCATCAGACCCAACTCAGACACTCCTTTCTTCCCTGATGTGGTCTCATTTTGAATGAAAAATTAACCTAATACAAACTTGTTCCTGCTTGATATTCAGTTTAATGTTTGGAATTATTCATCATTCCTAGCTGGAGAATAGCTGGCCCTTTCAGTAAGTGCCATAGTCAGCTCTATGTTTTAGTAGAACTTCTTGGTGTAGATTGGTATTGGGTGGAGGTCTTGTCTTACTGACATTGTTGAGGTAATGAAATGCAAAAATTTGAGAAAAGACATGCAAGACACATTTACACATTTGTCGGCTAAAGAGGTGTGTAAAAGTGAGAAAACCTGTCGTGCAGTAGTAATGTGATAAAGAGGGAAATTAACAACTTATAAGGTGAACGTGACATTAATATTCTCAGGATTTTCTCTTTACGTCTGTGATGCATCTCCTTAATATGTTTAAGAGGCATTTGGATGACTTATTGTGTTTCTTAAAATCTAGAGAGCAGCATTTGTTCATTTTTTGTCTTGTACATTGTGTTGATGTTCCCTCTTACTTTTCTTAGGGTATTTGGAGTTGCATTCATGGAGTCCATATTGATATGAAGAAAAAGTCCCCAGACTTGGATTTCAGTCCTCAGGCCAACATGCTGAAGCTTATCAAGTCAGCCAAGCAGATGACGAACATGACCAACTTAAGTGGTTCAAGGGTAAATTCACCCAAACGCAGCGGCGAGTTCGTGCACTCAGCCGGGCCCATGATCATGGATCTGATGTCGGAGAAAGGAAACTTTGTCTACACTGACAGCCGAAGCTATGCCCAAAAAGACGTCTATGCTGACTCTAGTGACATCCAGAGCTACCTGGCTAACCGGCACAAAGACCACCTGAACAACTACATCTTCCAGGGCCAACACCCACTTACACTAAACGAGTCCAACCCCAACACCGTAGAGGTGGCTATGAGTGCAGATGCAGCTCAGACTGCTGCAAAACCCAGGGCTCTTTGGAAAAAGTCTGTGGATACATTACGACAAAGCCAGACACCTGACATGCTGGTTCCAGACCCCCGTCTCTCCATGAAGAGTCAGCGCTACCTGCCAGAGGAGGCAGCCCACTCCGACATCTCTGACTGCTCAAGCAGAGCCGCCTCTTACAAGGATCCCGAGAACAACAAGCACCTGAAACCAAAGGACAGCTTAAAAAAAAGATCGATGACGTCAAAATACCCTAGGGATTGCAGCGAAGTGGAGCTGTCCTACTTAAAAAATAAGCAGGGCGGAACAGGACGAGAAAAAATCTACACCATAGACTCTGACCGGGAGCTGAGTCTGCATTCGGAACCCGTACATTTTAGAGAAAACAGAGGCCTTGCGGCTGATGATTTGGATTTCCCTGAAATGTACTCTGACCATAATGACAACTACAGGAAGTGTGACCAGCCCATCATCCATTTGAACAGCAGTCCCCTCCATCACACTGATGTGGACCTCCTGCCAGACAACGTGTTCAACAAGCATTACAGCTTAAAGGACAAGAACCTCAGTCCGCATGAAGGCAACGACCGCTACAAACAAACCCACTGCCGGAGTTGCCTGTCAAAGGTACCCAACTATGCGACAGGACCCTATGGCCCCATGCGCTCACCTTACAACCGGTGTGAGGCCTGCGTCCACATGTGTAATCTGTATGACATTAGTGAAGATCAGATGTTGCAGGAGGCCATGATCAATCCCAGCATACAGCAAGACGACTTGTTCAGCCATTACTGGCCCCAGACGGATGGGCCTCACGTGCAGAAGAGGAACAAGCTACGGCTTAGTCGTCAGCACTCCGTTGACAACATCATGCTGGAGAAACCAAAAGAGGTTGACCTCAACAGGCCGGCACGCAGTGTCAGCCTCAAAGAGAAGGACCGCTTCCTGGAGGACGGCTCGTACGCAAACCTGTTCAGCAAGTCGGACAAACTGTTTGGCAGCAGGTCCATGCTCTTCAACCACAACTTGGAGGAGAGCAAACGCAGCAAGTCGCTTTACCCTGATCATACAACGGACAACCCATTCATGCAGGCAATACAGGATGACACACGCCTAGTCCATGGCAGGAGCTCGTCTGACATTTACAAACAATTTGCTCCTATCAAAACGAGGAACGAAAACAATCTGAGGTCCTCTGTGAAGTCCACTGCTTCATACTGTTCCAGGGATGGTCGAATACCCAATGACTTGTATATTTCAGAGCATGCGATGCCTTATGTAGCCAACAAGACGAGTGCATACTCAGCTCCTCGGGTCCTCAGTTCTTCTCAGTTCAGCAATAGACGAGTGTATAAGAAAATACCTAGCCTTGAATCAGACGTTTAATGCTCTGTCGTTGTATAATTAAAAATAATTATTCACTTAGGGCACCATAGTCGGCCAAATGATAAAAGGAAAAACTGCTAAGTACTCGAGTACTATATTTTGCAGCTATCACTTTTTTTTCATATATTAGTAGTCATCCTCCTGAATAGCGCTTGCCAAAGGTTTTCAGCATTTGTTATTTACCCTGTAGGAAAGCAAATATTTCCTGGGTAAGCAATGAAAGCCCGGTTAGTCAGGTTTTATGCTGGGGAAACTGGGTCCAGGGCTGGCTGACCCTACAGTCACCTCAGAGGTGTGTTTATTATTGAAAAGGCAATTACTGAGACAGATGGACCACTTTGAAGTGGGCCAGATTGTAGCCTAGCCATGGCGCTTTTGGAGTTGTTTACTGAATAAACCTTAGGCAAGCAAGGAGTGTTTCAACAAAAGGAAGCATAACATTGCGTTGCTTTTATTATCTATTACTATAGAGTTGGGATTTTTGGCATTCTAATCCCTATTTAGACCTTTAGAATTTTAGCTTATGTGGTAGCACAATAATCATTAGTTACCCTCATGTCCCTGCTTTTTAAACTTCTCAATTACTGGCAGGAAGATTCTTTTGCACGTATTTACTTATTTATTTACGTATTTATTTATTTTATTAGAAATACAACTCATTTACATTTACACGAAACAATGTTTATGACAGATTAAAGCTGGTTGTGCCGGCGCAATGAAAGCTTGACCTGTACCAAGTAAGTCTGTTTGGCCGATTAATGTCTGAGAATGTTTTATTGATCCCCCATCCGAAACTCCAAAACAGGGTACTGACAATTTTTTTGGTTGTCTGTTGACTTTACAGTTGAACTTAACTTGTAATCCATTACATTGAGTCTTGAGTGCACTGTGAAATCAGAGCATTACTGAATGACTGTTGTTTACTTTTTGCCGGGTGGCTGCAATGCCTACAGTATGGTTGCTGCGTTCTTGCCATTAGGTCAGTTCCAAACAGCTTAGTTAAGTTCAAATATAAATGTTGGGTTTCACCAAGTTACCTGTTCATCAGTTATTAGATCAAAATGCCTAATACCTTGGCAATGTTAAGGGTTCTGTAAGGGTTCTTAGCTTCCTAAAAGGGTTCTGCTTGTAATGGAAAATCCTAAATTCTAGGGTTCAATATGAATAAAGATTCCTCAAGAGGAACAAACTGAAGCACCATTTAGGATTCTAGATAAGTACCCTTTAGGGTTCTGAACAACAAAAAATTGGTAGCTTGGTGTACTTTTGCTCTCTCAAGAATGACCAACTCAATGGCCAAAGGTAATGAAAGTGCTTTATTGTAGGATTCTACATTAGATTGCAGGATTCCCTCAAAATAACAAACTGTACCCTTTAGGTCCTTGTTTTACTCTTATTTCCTAAGCGTATATGGTATTCTGCTTCAATAACTAATAAATTGGGAACTTGCATAATTTCACTCTCTCAACAGATTCATAGCTGAACTCTTGGGAAAAGGATCCCCCTAAGGTTTGTTGTGTAGGTAAGGGTTCTTAGCTTTATAAACAGGCTCTACTTGGAACTCTGTTAAGGAAAACTGACTATTGTAGGATTCTACTTTATATTGAAGGATTTCTCCCTGAAGGACAAGCCGTCACTCAAGTACCCTTCTGTACTTAGGTATCCTAATTGAATAAACTGGCAAGTTGGTGTACTTTTTCCTCTCAGAAGGATCACCAACTCAATGGCCAAAACCTCTGAAAATTGTCTTCTGTAGACATGATGCAGAGCTGTAGTCTATGGGGAAAAAGGATTCCTCAACGGTAGGTAAGAGTTTTAACTTTCCAAGGGGGTTTACTTAGAACCCTCTTAGAAAGGGAAACCCTCTTTTTTAGAATCCAACATAAAACCTTTAAGGATTCTCCAAGAAAGTCAAACTGAAGCACCATTTATGGTTCTAGATTTTAAAAATTTTCCATAAAAGTATAAGGAATTCTGATTGAACTACAAATAAATAGGAAACATGGTGCAGTTTTGCTCTCTCAAAGATGGCCAGTAACTCTTTCACAGAGGACTACCAAGCCAAATTCTCTTAAAATCTTGTTCTACAGAGCTGCACTTATGGAAAAGAAGGGATCCTCAAGGGTTCCATGGATAAGTAAGGATTCTCAGCTTTCTAAAGGGGTTCAACTGGAAACCCTCTCTGAAAGGAAAACCCTTAATTCTAGGGTCCAAGTGTATTTAGAACCTTTAAGGATTTCCCCTCGAGTGGCAAACTAAAGTACCCCTCTAGAGTTCTAGATTTATGTATTCTGGTTGAATAACTAATAAACTGGAAACTTGGTGTACTTTCACTCTCTTAAAGATGGCCAACACAATGGCCAAAACCTCTTAAAATCTTCTGCTGCAAACCTGATACAGAGCTGCACTCTTAGGAAAAAAGCTTTCCTCAAGGGTTCTTTGAATAGGTAAGGGTTCTTAGCTTTCTAAAGGAGTTCACTCTTGTGAACTCACAAGAGAAAACACTTTATGGTAGAACCATATAGAAGGTTCTACATAGAACCTGTAGAAAATGGAAGAAAATGATAGATATTTAAAGAACCCCTCAGGATTATATGGTTTCTAAGAGTGCTTATGGTGAATTTTGTACTGAATTAGACCTTATATCCAAATCCAACACCTTAGGATCATTCTTTGTTGTGGATGGTCATCGATTTTAGTTCAATCAAGAACAGTTTGCTGATTTCTCTTCTCTAACTGATGTACAAAAGCCTCATTAATGCTTCCTCCTGACTAGGATTCTGAAGACCAGAATCACTCAAGGCTTTCCGAGGTTCATTTCAGGCAACTCTCTGAAGCTCTTAAGGAATAAAACATAATGTGGTATTTATTACTGGAAAGTAATAAATGATTTAGTAGTGTGATGTTCCAGATTCGAAACAAGTTATTATTATCACTCCAAAATTGTTTATTTTAAAATAGCAACACATCCCAAAGTGTTTTATAACTCTTATACCATAGCAATTTGCCAATGATTAAAATTTTTATGTATTAAAGAATGGCACGCTGTACTTTTTTATCCGTTTATAGTTACTTTTAATGTTGTGGAACAGCTGCAAAAGTTCTCACTTATGATATAGCAGCTATAAACAGTCGTTCCCTTACCAGCCTCTTCTTTATTCTCTCTTCAAGTTGATAAAGCAAGAAACAAGCTGCACAAGTCCCTGTGAATAAGCTGTTACTAAAGAAATGATAATGATGATGAGCTACCGTTGTAAAACTAATATCTTCTGACCAATCAAAATCATGAATTTAACATCATTGTGGTATAAGGAAGCATAAATGAGACATTACTCTAGTTATTTGAAATCAGGAAATCACAGACTGGATTGAAATTCATGACCACTGGGTTGGCCTTCACTTCAAAGCTCAAAAGCACACATATGTGTTGTGTTCAGCAAGTCATTCTTTATTCTTTCATCGTCATTTGGTTATTTACTCGTCGAAGGTCTTTCAGTGGAGTCACTTTAATAAGAAACACAATTAGACACGAGCGAGCCAAGAGGCGTTTCTGCTCACCCAGCCATGTTCGAATCGAGAATGCTGCTCACGACTCCAGGTCTTATATTTAAAAAAATAAAAATAATAATAATGCAAGCTTTTTCTTTGGTTTTAATGTATTCAGAGGATGATGTTATATTACAAGACTAGCATTTAAGGACAGATGTTTAACGCTGCACTGGGCCAGTTTTCATATCACCATCTCCCAAAGGAATTCTTGCTCTTTCCTGTGAGATTAATCCAGCGTTTGGAGAACCTCTGAGATTTACAACCTTTAGTATGTATCATGAACATGTTTATCTGATTAAGTGCTGCTTGACGAAGCTAATGTGTAAGTAATATGCACATGTAAAATATCAAGGTCTTGTAACCATATATGACATTTAATTTGAGGTTCATTTTAATGTCACACTCTTAATAACTCTTAATAATAATCCCGCTCCTTAAGTTGAGCAGTAATGTATTTTGATTATCTGAAAAATATTAGAGGCATGCAACCCAACTGTAATGCTTTATATGCTTTTGTTATGATCTTACGGTCCACTTATTTGTAACAGGGTGAAAATATTACCTGCTGTACAGAAACAGCACGATCATTTTCACGACGATGCTGCTGTCGCTGTTGGAGGAAGGGGGAAAAAATCCAGGTGTTTTGTTATTCTGCGAACCACAGCTGTGTTTTTCTCCCATGTCGCTGCTGTAAGGTGAATAACCTCGCTTTATTCCTCAGCATCACCAGCTATTTCACTCCACACTCCAGCTGTAAAGACTGGGGGAAAAATCCTTTTCCGAGGTGACTGTACTCCCTCCCCCAAAGATACAACCCCCTTTATTTTTTCATCTTTTAATTGTTTTCTTTTTTTAAATGTATTGTTTGCTGTAACAATAGAGCTTTTAAAAACAAATCCCTCAAGGACAGAAGGAACTATTTTAAATATAAGACACATGTAAAATCATTTGTAAATTCATATTCAAATACATCATTATGGAAAATAAGGGGTTTTATTGTGTGATTTATTTTCAGACCTGCTGCTGATGCTAAATGCTATAGTAGCATTTATTTGTTTGTTTGTTCTTTCTATTTTCTATCATTTTTTCTACCTTCTTCCTTTCTTTCTTTCTGAGAGTAAGTGTTTGTTTGTTTATTTATTTATAAATACTTTTATTTTTTTAATGTATTATTTTTCTACCATCTCTTTCTTTCTGAGAAAATGTTTATTTATTTGTTTGTTTGTAAATTAATTTATTTATGTATTTTTGCATTTATTCTTTTTCTACTATCTTTTTCTTTATTTATTTTTCTTTATGTTTTTTATTTCTTTCTGAGAGTAAATGTTTATTTATTTATTCATTTATTTGTTTGTTTGTTTATAAATTAATTTATTTATTTTTAAATGTATTCTCTTTCTTTCTTTCTTTCTTTCTTTCTTTCTTTCTTTCTTTCTTTCTTTCTTTCTTTCAGTGTCTGCAAACATACACATGAATCAAATGGGGATTGTAGCCATGTACATTTTTTTGAGAATTTAAAAAAAAAAGAGGAATTTATTAATTTATGATTTATTTCTCCTCAGTTGCCTTGCAGGTGATTTTGGATGATGCATGTCTCATAGATAAAGCATTACATAAAGAGTGTGAAGTCTGAGACTCTTCCACAAACTACTCAAAACCAAAATTTTTTCTTTTCTTCTTCTTTTTTTCCAGTTAGTGTGTGTGTACTTGAGGATGATTTCTGGTACATGTTTTCGGTTGGTCATATCTGATATGCGGGAACGTGCAGGTCAGGGATCATTTGCAACTGCAGGCAAAAGGGGATGATTTGATTGTGATTTCAGGTTTAGGACGAATTGCCATCCATAGTTTATAAAGAATCTTAAGTACAGCATTTTTTGATTTACGTTTCATAGTGCAGATGCGAATTTAAAGTAGCTCAGATGATTAGTTCAATAAGGAAGTGCTAAAGAACTAGATTAGGCAAAGTAGTTGAGTCGATAAGAGACAAAATTAGTACTTTCTCAATTTTAAATTGAATGCAAATTAAGGAGTAATTGTGTTGTCTGTCGGTGAGTGTTTATTCTCAGAATTATTTTCCTGCAAAGATTCAGGTTTAGGATGTTTATTTCCTCTGTGGTCATGTTTGTGTTTGAGAGTCGTCTTTTCAGCATCTTATTGCCCACTAATAGAGCCATTTTCCCTCCAAACAAATCCATAAAATCCTCTTTGAATCGTATAAACAGATAAAAACGATGAGTCTCCGTTTGAAGCTGATGGAGTCGATCCATCAAGGTGAGTTTTATGTCCCGGAAAAAAACATCAAGATTATATGACAGTAATAATTTCAAAAAATAAAAATAAAAAAAGGAAAACATGTCACTCTCCAGCCTTTGTATTGAATAAAATAGTGTAACACTTAAAGTTTGCATAAGGATCGTGTGCATAGGGCTTCATGACACTCACATACACCCTTTATGGGATTTGATATAAACATACACTACCATTTATAAAGTCTTATTCCAATAGGGGTTTGTCAATTCTGAAGACAAGTTGGTATAACACCTGAGCTGGTGACATAAGGTTGTTATGACACTTGTTGTTGTTGTTGTTGTTGTTACACTTGTAACATAATAGTGATGACATTACAGTATTACAGTGGCACAGAATTGGCATAAGTGTTCATAAAGATACATAACTCTGGTCATTACAGTACCATGTTATTGGCATAAATATTCATAAAGATGCATAACTCACACTGTCATGGAACAGGCGTAAATATTCATAAAGATACATAACTCATCATTGCAGTGCCATGTAATTGTCAAAAGTATTCATAAAAGTACATAACTCTTGTCATTACAGTGTGTCATTACAGTAGCTGAGGCCTGTTGGCATAAGCCTTTATAAATGTTTATGTAGGTTTATGTCAGTTATCTTGAAGGGCTTATGTAGGTGATATGTAACCAATTAAAATAAGCCTTTATAAATGTTTATGTAGGTTTATGTCAGTTATCTTGAAGGGCTTATGTAGGTGATATGTAACCAATTAAAATAAGCCTTTATAAATTATAAAGTTTTTATCAATTGTCTTGAATGACATATATAAGTGTTATGTAGCCCTATGTAGCTGACACCTGTTAGAATAAAACTTATAAATGTTTATGTAGGTTTATGGCGGATGTCGTGAAGGGTTTATGTAGGTGTTTTGAAGCCCCATGAACACTATCCTCAAAGTAAAGCTTTTTTAAGCTTACTTTTTGAAATAAAATGTCAAAATCAGACTTTGCTTTAAAATCCAGAACAATCTGATCTGTTCACGGCGAGCTAATTTCAGAGACAAGACTATGAGGTGTTCAGAGTAAAGACAGGAACAGAATCCTTCATGCGCTACTGCGTTCACTTACCCGTAATTAAGCCTTACATTCTAGTGATACAATACAGATGGAAATGTAATTTAAATGTAAATGAAGACGCCTGATGATCAGCAGAAGGTTATCGTCTCGGATTTCGCTTTCAGCTCGAGTTCCCCTCGTTGTGCGTTGAAGTATCCGTCGAGTTTTGTGTTCATTTCATGTGAGACGGTGGATGATTTTTGAGTGGGATTTTGAGCAAAAGTGTGTTAGGAAACGTTGCAAGCAATGATTTAGTTTTAATGATTTGTGTTGCATGACTTTGTGCACAATGGACGAGTAAAAAGTACATAAGTGAGATTGCATTCGGGTTAGAGAGAGAGAGACAGAGAGAGAGAGAGAGTTCTGCTTCCTGCTTCCTTGTTAAAATTCATTTTTAATTTTACATACACTTAAATAATTGGATTTGTCTCTGTGTTTTTGTTTTTTTGTACTTTTTAAAAAATAATTAACCGTTATCACATTGTGCACACACTTAAAAAAATGTCTTATGACAGACTTTCAGCTTTCGGGCAAACTGCATGAGAAAGTACTAATTCGGTGGGCTGGTTGAAACATATCCTGCTTTCGCTGAACTACATTGCTTCCTATCGTTTGTAATATAAAAAGTAGTCTAGACAGCTGTATTGTTTTATGTTCGATGATTCATTTTGTATGTGTAAGATCCTGTTAAGGGGGCGTGTCTTCAGATGTTATGTGTAAATACGTTGCTGATGGCGGAAAAATGAAGCGGGGTTCTACAAGATGTAAAAAAAAAAATATATATGTACATAAGTTTCATTTTCTAATAAAGGCGCTTTCTGCCACTTTATACGAACACTCACTGTGTGACTGGATGATTTTGAAAGCCAGATGCAGAGCAACACAACCCGGCTGTGGGGGGTGGGGGCAGATGTGGCGGAGACTAGGGGCAGACGTTGATTGATGGTTGATGATTGACAGCTCTGGTGAGTTTAACAGCTCTGATGATTGAGCTGTTGAGCTGGTGAAGTCGTAAAAGCAGTAATAAGGGCAGAGAAACAGGGTGTGTGAGTGGGCGCATGGGTGGGTGCATGATGTAGAGTATCTCTAAACCACAAATGAGGGTGAGATTATTAAATATGACCAGTAATTCAGATTTGGGTTTAATCTATGCTTGTGTTTTTGTCTTAATGAATATGCAGTTCTGGGGACAGAGTCAATGCAAGTCAATTAATTTAATATCTGTAGCTGGAAAGTCACATTTATAAAACAAATAAAGTATTGAAAATAATTCAGTTGGTGAAATATTTGTTTTGTATGTAAAATAATACAACTGTAGGTAAAGAACAGAAATTATTTAATCATCATCATCATCATCATTGTCATCATTATTGTTATTTCCAAATTTATTTTTGGATCAATCAATTTTTTATCTTATGTTCTCAAAATGTCATCTCATTACCTCAAAATAATTACTTTCCTTTAATGTTTGGTAATAAACCAAATATAAACAAGTAGTATGTAGTTTACTAATGATAGGTGATTAATTAATTAAATGTATAAAGTTTCAATTATATTGTATATAATGTTTTCCTTTTTAAGTATAAGGTTTAAAACTTTATAGTAAAGGTTTCATTTAATTAATTAATGCTTAAAATAAAATAAAATAAAAAAACAATTGAAAACGTTCATCTTTGGGAATCCCTGGCATCTGGATTCTTTTATTTTGTTCAAGTTGTTTAATTAATGTATTTGCTAATTCTTCTTTATAAATAAAGGGAGAAGCAACATTAGAAGCAATTACTGAACTACTTAACCTTTTTAAAAAATGAATTCCTCACTCTACTTTAATGTGAAGTCGTTTATGTGATTATTTTTTTGTTAGTCACTTTGCAAATATTCAGAGATGACAAAAAAGTTTAACTTTGTCATGTTTATACACATGTAAGTTATTATTAATTATGATTTCGGTTTTATCTTAAATTTGTTTTCCTCGCATTTAGGAAATTATCCCCTCAGATCATGATGGGCGGATCATCTCTGCTTTTCTTTTTCATTTCTTTTTTTAGGCAGCATCAAAGCAATCGTTTATTCTCCTAATGTTCCTGTTTGTGGATCTTTGAGACAGCGTTGGCAATTTAAGGGAAATCAGTAGTGATTTAATGCTCTCTGTCTGCATCACTCAAGGTTATTTTCCACTAAAGAAGTTGCTCAGTTTGTTAGAAAAATAGTGGCAGTATAATGGTGATTTTCAGTAAATCACTCTCGATCTGGACGTTTATTTCCCTGAATTACTCTACAGTTAATTCATGGCTACTTCAGCTGCACAGTTAGACACTACAGATCTGCAGATATGAATTCTCATCATCATCATCTCAAAATATCATCAACAATGGAAAAAAATCACTATTTTGAAAACGTTTCACATTATCCTGTGTTGTTGACATGTGATTGCGTGAGTGAGCTGTGCACTTTGAGATGTTGTGGCCTGAAATGACTCATGACATCATGTAAATGATGTGGTGTCACATGCAACCAAAATGTGAAAAATTATTCAATTATTCATGATTCATGATTCAGTGACTGCATTTGCAGAAGCTTGTTTTCACCATTTAAAGACGTATTTTATTGAAGAGTCTTGACATTAAGTTATAAGCAGCTCATAAGTATTAATAAGCATTTTATTAGTACTTTATTCACAGAGCATTTCTCACAGCACAGTGAAAAATGAAACAGAGTGCACAAGGAGAAAATAAAAGATGATGTGAAATGAGTAGCACAAAAATACACAAGGAAATTTAAAAAAATAAATAAATAAATGATAAAAAGAAAAAAGATCAACTGTAATCTAATAGGATGCAATAGAAGATAAAGACAAAACAATACAAAAATAATAGTAACTATAAAAATGTTCATAGAATAAAATGAAATAGAAATAAAATAAAAATAAAATAATATACAGAAATAAGAATAAAATAATTCTGACAAATTAAGGTAATTATATAATTTTTATTCATTATATATAGTGTCCTCCACTTATATTGGCACCCTTGCTAAATATGAGCAAAGAAGGCTGTGAAAAATTGTCTTTATTTAACCTTTTGATCTTTTGTTAAAAAAAATTCACAACAATACTCTGCTCTCATAGCTATCAAACAATTGCAAACAATTTGGCCCCCTTTTAGTCAATACTTTGTGCTGCCTCCCTTTGCCAAGATAACAGCTCTGAGTCTTCTCCTCTAATGCCTGATGAGGTTGGAGAATACATGACAAGGGATCTGAGACCATTCCTCCACACAGAATCTCTCCAGATCCTTCAAATTTCGAGGTCCACGCTGGTGGACTCTCCTCTTCAGTTCA
>JANDJT010000102.1:19097902-19117394 GCA_024331685.1 Stegophilus panzeri
CACTACTTTACATTGTAGCAAAGTGTCATTTCTTCAGTGTTGTCACATGAAAAGATATAATCAAATATTTACAGAAACGTGAGGGGTGTACTCACTTTTGTGAGATACTGTATATATACACAAACACACACATATTTTATATATATATATATATATATATATATATATGTGTGTGTGTGTGTGTGTGTGTGTGTGTGTGTGTGAAAATAATTAATTAATTACTTAAATGATATATAATGAATAAAATTTTATGAAATTTTTAATTAAAATAATTAATTGAAGCATAAGAATCCTCCACTATTTTTATCAGGCCGGTAAAAAGAAATTCAAGGTGTGAACAGGAAGTTCCATAATATTATCACAACCCAGGGCTCACAGTTAACGAATAAATAAATCTCACTAATATCACCGTATTGCGTTATTTAGCTCGTCTTACGTAATGTATATGATGACAGCATGTGGGCCGATCTGGCAAAGCACTACATGGTTCACTGCATTTCTGTTTTCAACAAAAAGGTGGGTGACTTTGTCACAACCTCTTCTCTTCTTCCCCCTAAGATAATGGTGACAACGTTAATTATCTCTGAATTACACAGAAACACACATTGGGAGAAGACGGTAGCTGACGTGTTCTCCTCTGCAAATGTTATTAATTATCTGAAAGAATAGGACAAGCAAATGTCTCAGAGTGAGGATGAAAAAGGTGCTTTTGATTTTTTTGTGAAATGATTCATCAGAAAAAGGGTCAAGGTTTTTATTTTATCAGTTTACACATAATTGACTGTACTGAATAAAA
The DNA here is from genome assembly GCA_024331685.1 of Stegophilus panzeri. Classification (NCBI taxonomy): domain Eukaryota; kingdom Metazoa; phylum Chordata; class Actinopteri; order Siluriformes; family Trichomycteridae; genus Stegophilus; species Stegophilus panzeri. Next base: position 19,098,699 of record JANDJT010000102.1, read on the forward strand.
TCACATGTTAAGGACATCTACATTCAAATAAATGCCTTGGACACTGTGACTCTAACTAGATGAGACCATCTACCAAATTTCGGTGACCAGATAAAGAGGGAATTAGTCAGACAAGCAAGCGAGAGACCAAGTGTAACAACTTGATGTTACCACCACCATGCTCTCAGGGTGATCAGAAGTGTTGGGTTTCCACCAAACATAGCGCTTTGTGTCAAGACCAGAAAGTTAAATTCTCAGAGAACCTTTTTCTATATGTTTTCTGAGTCACTTGCCTTTTCTCAAACTTCATGCAGACTTGATTTGATGCGGCTCATCGCTCTTCCATAAAAAAGCACAGCTTTGTGGAGTGTCCAGGTGTCTGTGGAATCTGTCCTGTGAAATCCCAGATCCTCTCCTGGAATGAAGTGGTGCAGAAAGGCAGGTTCATAAGTACAGTATATAATAACACAATAATGCTAATTAACTAATAAACTAATTCAATACGTTTTAATTAGACCAAAAAATTTTAATAGGCTCTACCTATTATCCAAGTGAAATAAATTATACAGTGATGCAAAACGGGAAAAAATTAACTGCTGAATACTCTTTCACATCAGGAATGTTCTTTCACGTTTCCCCGCTGCAGCCATAATGTGATCGGAGAATGGATGCGGATCGTGACGTGACCCGATTTATATAAATACCCGGGGGTTTTAAAAGTGATTGAATCACTGTAGGGCATGGAGGAGACGATGGTCGAGAGATATAACTTCATCCAGCTGTCACTGTCTCTCAGCCGGAAAATCAATCTCTGTGAAATACGTGGAGGAATACAGATAGTGACGTTTTATTTTTCATCTTTTTGCCTTTTTAGGGGGACAAAAAACAGGTCCAGGTCTTTAGAAAAGGGGAGATTTTCAGTGCAAAGAGGAGACGAACTATTGAATGTTGAGGAGGTTTTGCTCCTGAGCCTGGAGATTTTTGTTTTTATGTACTTCGAAGAAGCTTTTATCCGAAGCACAGTCCGTGTGGATTCCTGACAATCCTGGGTTTGAACTTCTGGTCATTCTGAGCCACTAGGAATAAATAAATAAATAAATAAAAATAAGAGTGCATTACTATCTTGAAATAACAAGTCAAATTATGGCATAATATCTTGAAATGACAAGGTTTTAAGACGAATAAAATACAAAGCACTGGTTCAGTGTTTCTCAAATTTTTCAACAAGATTAAATAATTTAAAAAAAAAATTTAATACAGAAGGTGTGCTTTATACTGCTTTTATCCTAATTGGTTAAAAGCTAAAAGTCTATGTAATTTAGTTTAGGTTTTTAGTTTTTTTTCCATTAATGTATGTATACCATATCTCCATTTTCACACACACACACACACACAAAACAAATTCAAGTGAAAATGCAACTTATAATGATTTTTCCAGTTTCAAAATTATTCAACCCTTTCATGGCAAGCATCTTTAGTACTTAGTAGAGCACCCTATTGCTGTTATGACCTGCTGCAAATGAGATCCATAGCTTCTGGCAACGTTCCTGAAGAACCTTAGCCCGATCCTCATGAGTAATGGCCTCCAGTTCAGTAATATTCTTGGGTTTGCCAACCGCCTTCTTCAAATCCCACCAGAGATTTTCTATGGGGTTCAAGTCAGGTGACTGTGATGGCCCTGTAGAATCTTCCAGGATTTCTTCTGCAACCAAGCCTTGGTGGAATTTGAGGTATGCTTGGAATCATTGTCCTGTTGGTCCAATGACGCCCAAGCTTCAGCTTCCTCACAGATGGAATGATGTTTTCTCCTAGTATTTCCTGATACTACTTTCCTTCCATACGCTGTAGGTTTCCAGTGCCAGAGGATGCAAAGCAGCCCCAGAGCATCACCAAGCCACCGCCATGCTTGACTGTGGACAGAGTGTTCTTTCTTCATTCTTCTTCCTCCAGACATACTGTTGATCCATCGTGCCTAGCTTCCTTTTCCTTCCTTTTTCTGCCCCTTCCAGGTATTTCATCAATTTTCTGCCCCTAACCATCACCTGTTTTGCATATTTGTGCTGTTGTGAAGGATTCTATTCATGGGGTTGAATAATTTTGAAACTGGAGAAACCATTATAAGTTGCATTTTCAGGGTTTTTTTTTATGTTGTTGTTGGAAATGGGACTGATATGTGTACACACCTTTCACGCACACACATTTCCTTGGAATTGAATGGTAAATAATTTCAAGGGTTTAATAATTAGTAAAAGGTTCATTCCATGAAGGACTGATGAGTCCTAGTACAATTCCCTGTAAATGATCACGAGGCTCATGTATGAACAGAAGCCAATACCTTACTGGGAAAATTTCTAACATCTTGAACATCTATCCTGTGAAACACTGAGCATTTTAAAAAACATATTGGTGGATTAATGCAAAAACATTAAGGAAAGCATCAAATTTGAGGAGGAGAAGAAGAAGAAGATAAACAGGAAGAGTAGAGAGAAAGTTTAGTTCTCTGTAGTGCAGCAGTTAATTTTACATATAAGGACTAAATGTCAGAGGTAAATGTCTCTATTATTTATTCTGAGCTTTTGAAAAATGTTAATTGCCTTAAAAGTGACAAGTTTCTGTGTTTAAGCGGTTACTATGGCAATGATAATATATTAGAACTAGTGCATTAATATAATAATAAACCTGTGGTTTGCAGCTGCACTACTGTCAATTAATAAACATCTTCTGACCAATCAGAGTAGAGATTTCAGCAGAAGATCATTAATGACATTGCAAGCTGGATTATGTTTGGTTTGATCTGAAACTACGTTTGTTCATGGATTAGGCATCATTCAGGTTTTCGTGTTTTATTTTGGGTAAATCTGATCCAGGATCCAAACAAATCTGTAAAAGGGGTTATTACATTGATGCAGACATTATGCTCTTTCCCATCATGCAGAGTGCATGTTGTGCCTGCTGTGCCACTTTTCCCAGCTGAATTTGCTTTCATTTATCCGCTGCAGTACTCGCGGCACTTGAGCAAATTGAATTATCTGTGTAAGAAGCTAAGACGGCTTTAATTTGTTTTGTTTTTTTTGTTTGTTTGTTTTTTTACATAGGGAAGGACGGAGGAACTCACGCGATAACAAATGGACATTTTCTCGTTGCTCTCAAGTTGAATCAAGCTTAGGAGAACCCACATGTGTCGCCTGATAACTCAGGCTTTAATGACTCCGTCTCGATTCCCTGGAGAAATGCGGCTCATCAAACAAATACGAGGCTCGAGTTGTGCTAATAACGTAATTTAGAGATAAGAGCCAATAAGTGATGAGCGATGGAGAAGATGCATCTGGAGTTACTCGAGCAGAAGCTTTGTCTCTTCTTTCCATCTCTCTCAGTGTCATTCTGAATCGCCAAGGGTAACACAGATGACACTGCTCAACAGCAACACGTCCCTGCTGCCATATATATATATATGTGTATGCGTTTCAGCCTCTGCTTTGGATTCCTCTCGTGCCCTGGCGTGTCAGTGAGCTGCATCTGGAACATCTGCCTCATGTTAGCAGACAGTCCTGCCCCAGGCTCTGAAGAAACAAACATCTCTGTGTTTGACGCTGAAGAAAGGTTTCGATTTACTCTGTTTTTTTTCCATTGATATATAAAACCTAAAATAATATGCATGTAGAGACATTATTCCAGGCAGGCAAAACCAAACAAATACTCAAAATCAGGAAGTAAAACTAGACATACACATACTAAATAAGAAACAAAGCCTCTGTCAACATCTACAACACAATCAGGGAACATCCAATGATAGGATGGGGGAAGAGACAAAACTCACATCCAAGCAAATGCACAAGATTAATGATTATCTTCTTATTATCTTCGTAACAATTTGCTCTCAGAAAAAAAAAATTATTCAAGGGTTCGTACAGGAATGTTGGAAAGACTTTGCAAGGGGTAATTAACCATGTGTTTATACATGCTGCTAAAACCGGAAGTTAACAGGAAGTTGTCAGTGTAGAAGAAGAGTCCTTAATATTCAGGGAAGGGGGCCCTCCATAGTGACAAACCATAGTGCATTTTTTTTTTTTTTAGCCCAGAATTATCCAATGAAATTTTAAAGAACTCTTAAAGAACGACAAGAGCTAAATGTTAAACTCCTGACAGTTTCTAGGTGTTAAGAAGAAAATAACTATCAATTATTTGGAGTTTGTACCACAAACTTATCAGGTTAATTTAGAAAAAAAAAAAAGTGTTCTCCAAGCATTCTTTAGGGATTTCTTTGGATAATGAAGGGTTTGTAAGCTTCCAAAAAAAAACCCACAAAAAATGGGGTTCTACTTGAAACCTTTTCTGATGTTACTCAAGCAAAAGAACTTTTAAAACATCCTCATTAAGAGCCTTAATAGTTCTAAATATTTTAAGACTCTACCATTTGAGTGAAATCTACAGCATGAAGGCATTTTCTGGAACGAAAGCAGATGGCGTGAGAACAGGAAATTCAGTTCTATTTCATTTATAGAAGAAAAAAAAATTGTCATGGATTATTATATAATGTACAGCTTTCTTAAATTAAAAGTGTGCTTAAATAAAAATAAAAACACACATGGAAACGAGACGCAACAAGTAACCCAGTCGGTTTCACAGTGCTCCCACTGCCAAGCGCCTGACAGCCGGGGAACGCTGCTTCTCTGCAGATTTATTTCACATCTGTTCAGCTGATGCTGCAGTGCAGAATAACGTCAGTGAGAGAGGAGGGGGAGGAAGGAGAAGAAGAAGTAGCAAGGTTTAGAAGCAAGTGTTTTTGCGTGCAGTGAGGAAGCTCAGGTGGAAACCTCTCAGGTGTGTAATTCTGGCTTGATGCGGTATTGATGGGACACACAGGCTGAGGAAAATGAGGGTGAGAGGTTACAGCAGCAGATATTTCACTCCAATAATGGCACAGAAGACTTGTTGATGGGATTCAGATTGCCGTCAGGCACGAGCGCATTTTGCGACTGTTTAGGAAGGAAAAAAAAGTTGCGAAATGAAGTGTGTGCATGAGCAAGATGCCACGATTAGGCACGATTATTCAGTTTTTAAAAATTAAACTCTTTTTATTTTTCAACATTAAATCTAAGAAAACCCATTTCAGGTAACAATCTCATTTTCAAAAGTCTCATTTCAGGAGTTTTTAATCATAGAATTAACAAATCCATTCTAATGCCACAAGGATTTTAATGATGTACTAACAATTTACTTTAAATTGATTATTATTATTAATATTTTATTAATCATTTTGGGTAATGTGTTTGAACTTTGAAAGCGACATCATCATTCAATATCTCAATATATCATCATAAATACACTATAGGAAATAAAGAAAAAGGATGCAAGAATGTATTTTTCTTCTTCCCGTGATCTTCAGGAAATTCAGAAGATGCAACTTCCTGCTAAACATGGAAACTATTCCACATATATTTCCCACGTTTTCCTATTCAGCTCGCTGGAAAGTCCCGGTGCATCTGGAGGACGTGATCAAGAAGCGGCTCATTAATACATTTGTAAATATTGAACAAAATGCACACACATAAAAGGCTTAATATTCTAATTAGGCTGAGATTGAGATTATTGATAGTATGGTAATGAGTATGCTGATTAATGTTGACGAGTGCACGATAAATACCTCCACGCTTCACTAAACATGCATTAATGTAAGGCGATCCGATTTCACCCTTCAGTCTACTCCGAGATGTTTTAATGTAATTGTATAAAATGTGTGTTATATCTGAGGAGTGTGTTTGTGTGGGTGGCTGATTAAATCACATCAGGCATCTCTCTCTATCTCTGTCTCTATCTCTATCTCCTACCTCACAGCATAGGAGGATGAATCATCACAGACACAAGGAGGTCCATTAATTGGAGTAAAGTCAAGTTTGTGGACTAAACCAGATCCCCTGGTGAATGTGTAAAATTCTGTACTCAGGTAGTGAAAAACATTTTAAAAATCTAGACATTTTTAATTAGACCTGGAACATTCTGCAAATAGTTTCTACCAATTGCTGTAGAGATGTGTAAGGACACATTTATTTAACATTTATGGAAGGAGTCCCCAGTTCCAGCGCTTAACATTCAGACATAAGCTGTAACTTTTCCCGTATCTTCAGGACAGAGGAGTTTACGTTTCTTTTTTTTTTGCTCTTTCTCACACCTTCACCTTTTCTACAACTTCTCCATATTCATATTCGTCAGGACCTGTGCTTGTTTACATTCCCCTTGTGGAAAGCATCATCACCTCGACGTCTCCTTCGTGTTTTCAGTTTATTTTTAGGTCCAATGAGAGCTTCTGAACTTCACACGCCGTCCTTCTCTAACTCTCCTTGCTCTTGTCAAATGCGTTTAGTTTAATGTTTGTTCGTCGTTAATTTATTCGCATCCTGAGCACTAAACGGAGCATACTGATCACGGAGGAAAAGAACAAGGGAAAGAAGACTACTCTGACCTTCGCAACAGATGCCAGAGAAACTCAACACTGCAGAACCTCGCCTTTACTTTCTATCCCTCTTATGCGCACGCACACACGCGCACACACACATATTCCTTATCTACAAAAAAAAGCCTGTGTGTGTATACGTGTGTGTGTGTGGCTTTCATGGTGACAGCGTCGACTTTGCCCTTTACCCAGCTGCTCTGAAGCCTGTTACAGCGCTGCTGTGTTTCTAAAGAGTCAGTGAATCCATACACACAATAAACGGTGCTGTCCTTTTCACACGCACTGAAATAACAGTGGGAGTGACGCTGCTAAAATCCTAAAATACTTTTAGTTCACTTTAGTGATGGGAAGTTCATATCATTTTTCTGACTCGGATCTTTGAATCTCGTTCAGCAAAATGAACGACTCTTTTTTTCCCTGAGTCATTTCGTTCATTTCAGCAAAATATAATTAAAATGTTACATATTAAATTGCCCAACACATCTAGTACTTACGCAAACGTTGATCACATTTGTAATATAAAATAAACTATAGTTTAATGCAGTCAAGGCCAAATGATTAGAAACAGAAATGATTCATGCAGTCTGTCAGTTCACCTCACCTCCTGATCCGAGTCGTTCTTTCGTCACGTCACATTTGTCACATCTGTTCTCCGGAAACAGAAATGATTAGTTCACCTCTCGAGACTTCTGGTTCGAGTCGTTTGTTAATCACGTGACCGCTCCATTATCCTAACTCCTTCCCTAATGTTAGCTGGGCTGGACAATACAAAAAAATGCTTATCTTCATAATCAAACAGGTACTAATCAATGAAGAATCTGTATCCATCATCAAGTTTAGAACGTGACGTAAGTGAAACTTTGTTTGCAAGTCGCTGTACATCATCTAGACATATTTCTGGCAGATTTAGAAGGGACCGGGTAAACCCCATAGCGTTCCACTATGCTGGCGGAAGTAACCATACACTGCTTTGAGTCAGCTGCGTGACGTCATGTGAAAAGAGTTTATTCTCCTTCTCTACCTCTCAATACGCAGCTCTTAACATTGTCCTTCAGGCATTTATATAGTGTTTTATGACCTACTATCGCCACCTACTGGTCTGGCATCATCAAGAGCGTTTTAAAATTGTAACATTTGTTTGTTTGTTTGTGGATGTCTTTTCATTTTTAAAAAACGCTCCAAGCTCTATCGTGTGGACAGGATTTAAAAAATACTTTTAGAAAAAAATATCTGTATACATGTGAACTTACAATTCTTCGTCTATCATCAACCGAAAATAGCCAAATTTGTAACAATTTGTCAGGACTTAATTTGGACTTTAAAAAAAAGATTACAATTAATCTGAAGGTTTGGGACAGGAATGGTTAGTGTTAGACATCATCCTTATTCTTTGGCAAATTTCTATGAAAAGTTCATACGGTCAGATTCAAAATGGCTGCTGTTGCAATCGGATCTCATTACAAATCTATAGACTTTAATCCGTTAATTCTGACACTCAATAATTTCATAAATATACATTTAAAAGTGCGAAAGAAATCAAAATTGAAAATCAAAACATATAATCATAAAAAATAATAATTTCAATAAAAGCTGTGACATTGCCATAAAAGTTGTGGGAAGTGGTAGCTCAGCAGTTAAGATGTTGGACTTCTGATCGGAAGTTTGTGAGTGTAAATCCCAGTACTGCCAAGCTGCCACTATTGGGCCCTTGAGCAAGGCCCTTAACCCTCAACAGCTCAGTTATATAAATGAGATAATAGTAAGTCGCTCTCAATAAGGGCATCTGCCAAATGCTGTAGTGTAATGTAAAATCTTACTACTCTAAAACCATTAGGTTTTACTAGGACCACTAGGTCCCTCATTATTGTTACAATCCTGAAGTTGATTATTTTCTAAAAACAGAACGTCCTGAAGTGTTTTGGATTAAAGGATTAAAATGTATTATTTATTAAAGAAAAACAGATCGTTCTTACATCATTTGAGTTACATATAAGGTTAATGAAACAAGTTAGTTCCTGTTTTCACTTAGCAGCTATAAACAGTCGCATAAACTCCTCAGTCCTGAAGCTGTTGGAAAATGTAAAGTTATATTGTAAGTGTTTATTTTGCGAATAAATGAATAAACAGTATGACGTGTCATCACAAACACTTCAGGATGTGCTGTTACAGGAAAATAATCTACTTCAGGGTCTGTATGACATCACAGCATTGTGTTTTCTTTCTGGTGTGACGTCGTACATTACTGTGAAGTCAAACAAAACTTTGGGCCATCTGCTTCTCGCTTGGGATTGTTGAGTGAATCATACTTGCTTAGCTACATGACAAGGGCCTCGTGATGGATGCTGAGTGCTCCCGGTCATCCTCATGATGAGAGCATGTTGACTTTGCATTGCTGTCAAGTGCCCTTAGTGAGCGCAGTGAGACGTAAATTAGCACGTCTAACTTGAGGTCTGGAGCGCAATATGACTGAGGTCAGACACAAACTCTGATGCTGGTTAATTACACGAATGTGATTACAGCAGCTGGGTTAGCAAACGCACGCCCAAATCCCTGACAGAAAAAATTGAGAGGCACTTCAGGTTTAATTGTACACGTTAATAATTTTTTATCTTTTTTTTTCCCCTCATGGACAGTGAGTGATTACAGTGTTAGGTGAAAGCTCTTTACAGTGCTCTATTCCACAAGGATTAAAGAAAAAACCTGCACTGATCTGCATTTAAATCTGATCATGTTTGTTTGCTAGTGTAAGCAAAAGCAGCTAGCTAGCTCCAAGCTCTAAGCGCAAGCCATTTTTCAAGATTGAAATGCATCACAGTAGTTTCATTGAGTGATAAATCTTCCCTTTCATGGATCACGCCGGGCTCGCTGCCATCTGCTCTTTAAGTTCCGAGATGAAGAGGAGCAAAGCGCTTCTTTTAGCTCGAAATCCATCATACTCTCAACGTGGCAGTGTTTTCCCTCTTACTTCCTCTCCTTAAAATACACGCATAAATAATCAGAGGAAATGGCAGCAAAATAATTGTAAGAACAGTAAGAAATCTAATTTGGTATGTAATTTATGTGTCATGCTGTTATAGGACATTATTTAAAAGTCAAAGAAAAGTCCTCAGTGTCAGAAAACATATTTACAGTTTTCCATTAACAGGTCAAGTCAAGTGACTTTTATTGTCATTTCAACCATATACAGCTGGTACAGTACACAATGAAACGAAACAACATTCTTCCAGGACCATGATGCTACACAAAACAACACATTAACTACATGTGATGCAGAATTAAAAAAGACCTACACATTCTACATAAAGTGTACATGCAAACAACACAAGACAGTACAATAACTAACAAAACAGGACAATAGGCACAGTAAGTGACAGTGTAGCGCCGACCAATACACAGTTCTAGTGTGGATGTGTCCAATATAACAGATAGTGCAAAAGAATATAAACATACTATGACATAGTATTCAGCAGATTAACTTACACCATATGTGGACATAGCAGTTATTGCGGTAGCAGCCAGGTAAAGTGTATAGTGCTGACAAGAAATTGAAGATAATATTTTTATAAGTACATTAGCAGCAAAAATACAGGCTGTCAGTACAGAAATGTGCAAAAATTGCAAGGGGAGTGTGATGGTGTTCAGTTCAGTGTGTGTGTGTGTGTGTGCATGCATGTCATTCCGGGATGTTTGTTGCAGCGAGTTAAATGGTCCGTTTTTCGTTGCATTTTTTTTGTGTTCACACCCAGGTGTTAAACGCCGCCACGCTTAATGAGAGTGTAAATTTACTCCCTGACAGTAGATGGCGCTTACTAAAAAGCAGAAATACCCTGGTACACAAGGTGGCGCTGCACAACTTTCCATTTCTGACACCCGCTTATCACTGAGAAGAAGAGAGACAGTTATTTACATATTTTAAGCTGTTCACACACTTTTTGTGAACTGGTTAAAGCACATATGCACTTTTGTGAAATGTAAGGTATTTGGTGATTTGGCCACTGCAACAAATACTTCTATAAAGCTAACTCCTTAATGTTCTCATTTTAAACACCATACTCTTTTTAAATAAGTAATGATTTGAATGATATCAAAGTCACAGCAATAGCATCATTCACATACTTATGGGAAAACCCAGATTCTTTCATTTGTTTATCTATTTTTCTGGAGGGGGGGTGTACTACTATTGTTGTGCCCAAAAATGTTAATGTTCCTGCAAACTGATGAAGTGTTGACTATGAATAGTGTTTTTTGTGGTCAAGACAGTTTTGTACTTGAGCGCCATCAAGTCGTACTTTTATGTAACCTCAGCGGCTCCGGGCACATGAACAAAAGCACAAATCTCATTGGTCGGCAAGTTTTTAATGTGCCGCATAAAAAAAACTAACCACTCGATGTTAAAAAAATGTGACACTTTGATGCCATGCTTTTCACGCCTGGGTGTGAACACTTCCATTAACAGCCATTGATTTAGACGTGGGGCATTAAATGGACCATTTAACACGCTAAAAAAAGTCCCAGTTTGAACAGGCCTTGATGCCATAGGGGAAGAAGCTGTTCCACAGTCTGGCTGTGAGGGCCCAAATGCTTCGGTACCTTTTTCCAGACGGCAGAAGGGTGAAGAGTTTGTGTGAGGGGTGTATGGGGTCGTCCACAATGCTGGTGGCTTTACAGATGCAGCGTGTGGTGTAAATGTCTATGATGGAAGCAAAAGAGATCCAGATGATCTGTCCCACCACAGTCTTGTCATTGTCGAACTTGATGATGTGATTGGAGCCGTGCCCTGGGGGCCCCTGTGCTCAGTGTGGTGGTGCTGGAAATGCTGTTCCCAATCCAGACTGACTGAAGTCCAGGATCCAGTTGAAGATGGAGGTGTTCTGACCCAGTAGGTTCAGCTTTCCAATCAGGTGCTGAGGAATGATTGTGTTGAATGCTGCACTGAAGTCTATGAACAGCATTCAAATGTAGGTGTCCTTTTTGTCCAGGTGGATGTGGGTCAGATTTAGGGTGGTGGCAATGGCATCATCTGTTGAGTGGTTGGGACAATACGCACCTTGCAGCGGGTCCAGTGAGGAGGACAGCAAGGTCTTGATGTGCCTCATGACAAGCCTCTCGAAGCACTTCATGATGATGGGTGTGAGTGCAATGGGACGGTAGGCAGGACACTGAAGACTTTTTTGGCACAGGGACAATGGTGTTGGCCTTGCAGAAAGTTGGAATGATGACGCTGCCTAGGGAGATGTTGAAGATGTCAGTGAGAACATCTGCCAGCTGGTCTGCACATCCTCTGAGCACTCTGCCAGGAATGTTGTCTGGTCCAGCAGCCTTCTGTGGGTTGACTCTGAGTAGTTTTCCCTCACATCAGCTGTGGTTAGACACAGCACCTGGTCGTTGGTAGGAGGCGTGGTCTTCCTCGCCGTCCCTTCATTTTGCTCCTCAAACCGAGTGTAGAAGTTGTTCAGTGCATCTGGAGGGAGGCATCACTGTCACAGGCGGGTGATGTTGTCCCGTACTTGCTGATTGCCTGAACGCCTTGCCACATGCGCCGTGTGTCGCCGCTGTCTGTGAAGTGACTGTGGATTTTCGGGGTCGTGTGCACGCTTTGCCTCTAGTGTGCTCAAAACAGTCCTGAAGAGCAGAGACGGCTCCTGCTGGCCAGGTTTTCATCTGCTTCAAAACCGGTTTGGAGCATTTAACAAGCGGTCTGTATGCTGGGATTAGCATAACAGAGATGTGGTCTGAGTAGCTGAGGTGGGGTGATGGCGGGGCTCCGCCCGGTACGCACCAGGGATGTTTGTGTAAACAAGATCCAGCGTGTTCTTCTCTCTCATTGCAAAGTCCAGGTGTTGATGGAATTTAGGGAGCACTGAGATTCGCATGGTTAAAATCTCCGGCGATGATAAACAGTCCATCAGGGTGTGTGTTCTGCAGTTCACTAATAGCCCCATACAGTTCACAGAGTGCTTCCTTAGCATTAGTGCTGGGGGGAAAGTATACTCTGATTATAAGAACAGTGGTGAATTCCTGTGGTAAATAAAATGCATCTAACAGTCACAAACTCCACCAGCAGTAACTGGAGACTAGCACAGAGTTCTTGCACCATTCAGTGTTGATGAAAACACATAAGCCACTACTGCAAGCCTTACCACACACTAGAGACTCCTTCCATAAATGTTAAATAAACATCTCCTCATGGAAAACTTACAAGTCCCTGTCAGTGAGCTGTTGCTATAGAAACAATAAAGTATCAGAACAAGCGCATTATTCAGTTATCAACCTGTGATTTGGAGATGTGAAAATTAATCAGCATGTTCTGACCTATCAGCTCTGCAGTATTTCCCCTCACTAACGATCTCTCCGTGTAGAAAAGACTGACTACTTTCCTCTCCTTTTCCTAAAATGCTGTGCAGGCAATTTAAAGACTGACTCATCGCATCCCGGTCCTAAAAATAAACCCCTGCAGCTCAGAGGAGCAATTATTTTACGTCGGTTCCCCTGAAAGGCCGACCCTCAACTCCACACCAATGCCGTAGCCCACGTCTCGGATGATTCCCGGAACGGAGGAGCACATTTTACTCCTAACAAGCCCTCTGGGAGGGAAACAAGAGTAAGCATTGATTAAGGGAATGCTGTTGCCGCCGCCGTGGGTCGTTATATTGTGTTCAATAAAATATACAGGGAATCGGATCTGGCAGCCGTACCCATCCTAACTGGCTGGATGCTGAATCAGCAGACTCTAGTGGCTCTCTGAGACTTTGTCTCTGTCAGCAGGAGCTCGTCCACACCACTGTGCTGCGAGAGAAAAAAAGGACATGTGTGAATATGTTCTCTTGTGCAAGATTGCTGTCACAGATTACACGTTACATATCTCCAATTACCTATTAGTCATCATAAAAGTATATTTATACCACTTCAGTGCTGAGTTCTTCATTCTGATTGGTCAGAACGAAGTCATGAGAATATAATGATATGTCTAATTATTGTCTAATTGGAACGTCGTACACTGTAATGGAATGTCATCCACTGTAAAGGAATGTCGTGTGCTGTAATGGAACAGAATGTGATATAAGCAGCTCACCTTTTTCAGTTTTGGCTCTTTTTTTTACTTTATGTTTATTAGCACAAGTGTAGGGAGTGTTCCAGGTCTTCAGAGGCGCTGTGTTGTGTTCTGACAGACAGCGCAGGGAGCTAACTGGCATTGCTGTGATTAGCTGCGAGCGGTGAGTGCCATCTGACAGGCGATGCTAATGGAGCATGAAGAAAGGGTTTGAGCGAGATGACAGGACTCGGGTCTCCGTCTCACATCATAGCAGTCCTGAGACCGAGGCCAGCTTTACTGGCATAACTCCGTAATTCTGCATTTAGAGCCGCAATTAGCAAACCCGTAGACTGACAGCATCATCAATGAGTAAGCCAGCGGCAAGATGGCAAAGATTAAAGACCTCACACTGGTGAGATTAAAAGAGAAAGAAGGTCTGATCTGGTTCAACATTTCTGTCAGCGCTCTCAGATAAGGCTTTACATCATGCTGACAATGAAGCTGCAACAAACAGAAGTTGTGATTGTAACTGCACAAGGTCAGAGATCTGGGCACTTCACCTTCCATCAAAACCAGCAGTGAAAAAGAGAAAGTCAAAATCCTCAAGATAAGCAGTGTATCTGATTACAATGCTGTCTCATCCATTCAAAAAAGGAGGTATTATTGTTAATGAGTTAATGAATTAATTAATCATGGCAAGCCTCAAGCCTGCAAATCTTGTATGTCCATACACAATTCTGGTCTTGTTTGTGTTCTTCTCTACACACGTGTACACACATATTATAAAATAAGACACAACAGCTATTATTATTAACTATTTTTACATCACGTAAGCTGTTTCTTGCCTGAACAAATCAATATCTTATTATGTTGTTAGAACAATCAAGCTACACATCAATTTTGGCAAATGAACGAATCTGAACAAATTTTTTAGCTCAAATGACTCAACTGAGTAGAGTTACAGAAACATCCTGAATTCCATCAGAAATGATGTCTAGCTCTCCAAATCAGGATCCATTGTGCTTCCTGACCTTCTCGTGCCCTCCCTTAAAAAATAGCCATGTTGCTAGGCTGGTTAAGAGCTTCGCAGCGCTAAGTGCACCTACAACGGCTTAAATAATATATGTTTCAGATGCAGATTTGCGTGATTATAATATAATGTAACGAGATGGCTTTGTAGAGGTAATTCATGCAAAATCAGATTGCATGTCTATTTGGAAGTCAAACATCCAAATTACTTATAAATAGGCAATCTCAAGAGAGCAAATGTCCTGTGCTGACAGCCTCATGAATACGACAAAATGAAAATGGAGGCAACAATTCATGACCTTTATGATCCTGAAAAAATAGAAAAGAAAAAAAAAACATGGCGATGTTTGCAAGTTGGCCACATTTCATCCTCTTAAGCCGTGTAAAATGCAATTTCAGAAGGTGAGATGAGGGAATGTTTGTGCATTCAGGCATTCAGGGTCACAAGAGGTACTGTACCTTAAAATGCAGAGATTCTTCTGCACTAATCCATGTTCTTCAGGTTCTTTCTTCAGAAAACATTTTCAAAGCATTCGTACACATGCCACATGCTACTATTTAATAGTTGGTTCTAACCTTCTGGTCAGAACAAAAGACAGAGGGATCAGGAGAACAGAGATGGAGTTCCAGGTCATACAAATATAACTAATAAACACACCTATTTATTTTTATATCACTAGAAATAGAAATACTGTTACAACCGATCTCTCGATCCTACATTTAAACCATCGTTTAGCCAATTCCCTCCAAATTATAGGTTCTTTGGTGCTCTGGATCTCAAGCATGTTTAAAATTTTCAGGTAAAAAACAAATCAAGACATTTTTAGGCCCATTTAAATATATACACCAAATAATAAGGACAATACCTGTTGAGTGATATTACCTGTTGTAGAGTCTGTATTCAGTCTAGGGTTAATTATTATCATTATTATTATTATTCAGTCTAGTCCCACGAGACAGGAATAAACCCTGAATGGAACACACATGCACAAATGTTCACAATTAGGGGCAATTTAGTGTACATAATAAATCTACATTAATGTTTTTTGGGAGGTGAGTGAAAACTGGAGAACCTGGAAGAACCCCACACAGACGTGGAGAGCATTGCTAAACTCTGTATAGTTAGTAACACAAGCTCAGGATCGAACCCTGGAGCTGTGAGACAGCAGCGCTACCTTCAATTAAACTCAATTTGATTGCGAAGGTAAAATCCAGGGTTAAATGGGGACCTACAGATCGCACCGCACCGCTATCATGAGGGAATGAGAAAGGATCAGCGCTGATATCTGATTCATCATCTTGTGATCAGAGCTCGATATAACACTGGCAGAAAATCAAAATAACTTGTTAGGATTCCTCACAGCGTGAGATTGCAACGCAGTGATACTGGACTGGAGGTAAATGAACGAGAGAGACAGAGAGAGATAAAGAGAGAAATTGAGCTGATGGAGGGGGGCATGTCCACCCTGATGTATGACAGTTTCAGAGAGCGAGTCCAACACTTTCAAATCGATACATATCGAGCATCTCGAGAAACGTCCGAGGAATCCCGTCACTAAAATGGAGCTGTGTCTTCATGTCTAAATGTTGTAGGTTATCTGAATATAAAACTTGAAGAAAAAAAACACAAGTAGGATGGATGGATAACACACAAATGCTTGTGCATTTACTCATTCAACTCTGCCTGATTTTATGCTAGCAAATCACAGCAATGCTTAAACAGAGATAACTCATTAAATTACTCTACATTATCTATCTGTTAAGCAATTGATTGGATTAATTTTTGACATAACCTTTTTTTCGGCATAACATAAAAAAAATGCATTTCGTTTTGCATTTGTCCTTAGATAACAAAGTAAGCTAGCAATGTCTACTCATGTGCTTAGCTGATCAGGACAGCTAGCTAGCTCTCTAAGTTACTAAGCGAACATAGATACAAAACAAATCGGTTAAGAAATGTTATACGTTATACCAACTCACACATTAGCAAGTCAAAAATTAGCCTAGCTAACTGGCTAGCAAAATAACTTTTCTTAATGTAAGCTAGAAGATGTCTTGGACATAAACATTGTGAGTCCTGTAAATTACACCATGAACAAAAATGATGCAAGAATATTTCCATCTATATATGTATATATTTTTTTATTTATGTGTCGCTTTCAAACAATATAACAGCAAAATGGCATCTTCGGTCACCAGACCAAATGGGCCATGGACGTCGTCCATAGTGAGCGATTCATTCAGTACAAAGTGGTTGAGTATGGAGAAAAGAAAACTTGTTTACTCATTTAATTATGTCTAAGGGCAGCTCTTGAATTACATTTATTCCATTAAACATTATCAATAAAACGTTACATCTGTACAATACATCCTTTCTGAGATGAAACAAATTTCTCAGAGGGAAGAATAAGTGGTTAGTAATGTGGCATACGAGGAAAGGTAACCGGAAATCCTTTTTTCTGTATGATGTAAGTATGTTGGAAAAGTTCATTTCCATCATGTGTTCCATCATGTCTTGTTTCCTGTTAAACAACTGGAGTTTTAAATATTTTAAAGGTTTATTGACAAAATCTGTCGAGCTACACATGATACTCTGGAGATGCCAGTGATCCTGAAACTTTCTGCTCTCCGTACCTGCCTGATCCATCCTGATGCCCGACTTCTGGTTGGGGTTCTCATCAACTGGAGGCTACATTCTGCTACTGAGGACGGCCCCAAGCAGTGCAGCCTGGGGATTGCTGAGATTGTTGAGGATGGTGCCGCTTGAAGTACCATGGAAATGGTTTTGGACCTCAATTCCAGATGGACATTCTCGCTGACTACGGTTGCTGCTATGGCCTTAGGACTGCTATTACCACATACAATTTTAGTTTTGCACTCAGGTCTCCTTTAGTGAACAGTGGATCAGTGAATCAGTTCAACAAACAGACTTCATATAAAAACTGTAATGAACTTTCTTTTAGTTTCACACTATCTGTTATTACCCAGATGAGGACGGGTTCCCTTCTGAGTCTGGTTCCTCTCAAGGTTTCTTCCTCATATCATCTTAGGGAGTTTTTCCTTGCCACCGTCACCACCGGCTTGCTCAATAGGGATAAATTCACACACTTAAAATCTGTATCCTGTGTTTATATGTTTCTGTAAATCTGCTTTGCGACAATGCCCATTGTAAAAAGCGCTATACAAATAAAATTGAATTGAATTGAAAGTTCAATGACTGCCTTTCGACTTCTATTATTACAGATGAGGTTGTAAAAATGTTGGAGTATTCCTTTAATCCGTTTAGAGCTGTCATGTCAATAGTGGAGAAGGACTAGAGACTACGATTCCCATCAGCCACTGCACGTAGTCACATGTCTTGATTCACCTGTTTCACATTTTGGCTCATTAACACTGGTGTATATATAATCACGTTCTGCACGTGGTTGTCTTGTGTTGTTTGGTCTGTCTGTCTGTATCACGTTATGCTCGCACTTGTTTCATGGAAGTCTTGGTTTGTTTTGTACTTTGTTTTTGTATTAAATGTTTCCCTTCAGTTCTGCATTTGCATCCGTCTCTACCTACAATCGTGATAACAGCAAATGAGCTTGAAAGCAACTCCTTATTCACAGCTAATTAGTAACAGCAGGAAATTTCTACCTCCGGTTTATCTTATATAGAAATTAGTTTTAAAAAAAACACTAGCAAGAGGAGTACATTTTTCTCTCCTGCTGAAAAAAACACAGCTAATTAATTTGTCTTAATTACAAAAAAGCCACCATCTGCAACAAACCTGCAGGCAAGAGGAGCAGCTGCTAAACACAAAATGAAAATGCATGAATACATAACCAAATAATGAAATAAATCTAATTTCTGAGTGCTGAAAGGCAATGTAGAGTTTGTTTGGGTTTATTTTAAGCTCTCTCTGCAGCAGAATGTTTGGCACGTTTAAGACACAATTCATATCCTCTATTTGCACACTTCTAAACTCAAACAGCTTTGACCTGTCCAGACATGGACTCCACAAGACCTCTGGAGGTGTGCTGTGGTATCTGGCACCAAGATGTTTGCAGCAGATACTTTAAGTCCTGTAAGTTGCGAGTTGGGGCCTCCATGGATCGGATTTGTTTGTCCATTGATTGAGATAAGGGGAATTTGGAGGTCAAGTCAACACCTTGAACTCTTTGTTCCTCAAACCATTCCTGAACAGTTTTTGCAGTGTGGC
>JANDJT010000102.1:19125287-19143235 GCA_024331685.1 Stegophilus panzeri
GAGAGTATGTGTGAGGAGTGTGTGAGGAGTGTGTGAGGAGAGTATGTGTGAGGAGTGTGTGAGGAGAGTATGTGTGAACGGAGCATGAGGAGAGTGTGAGGAATGAGTGCAGAGTCTGTGAGGAGAGTGTGAGGGGTGTGTGTGAGGAGTGTGTTAGGAGAATGTGAGGAGAGTGTGAGGAGAGTGAGGACTGTGTGAGGAGAGTGTTTGAAGAGTGTGTCGATTGTGTGAAGAGAGTGTGATGAGTGTGTTAGAGGAGTGTGTTAGGAGTTTGTGAGGAGTGTCTGAGGAGAGTGTGGGGAAAGTGTGAGGATTGTGTGAGGAGGGTGTGACAAGTGTATTAGAAGAGTGTGAGGAGAGTGTGAGGAGAGTGTGAGGAGTCTTAGGACTGCATGTGTATGTGTGCATGCTTGTGTGTATGTGTGTGTGGGTATACCTTTGTATGTGTGTACACTATATACTGTCTGTAAACACACATGCACATACACGCAGACATGTATATGCATGCACAATGTCACACACACATACAGTACATATACTGCACATTTGTTGTATTGTGTGTGTGTGTGTGTATAAGAGATACTCAGCTCTGTGTTAGAGAGGGTGGAACTCTTACACCTGCTGCAGTAACCCACTGCAGTGCTGTGATCTTCAGCAAGCGGTGAGATTGGTGTGCAGTGCTGCCCTCTGGAGCACAAAACCAACACTGCTAACATGAACACACACACACACACACACACACACACAGACACACATACACACACACACACACACAACAGCTTTCAGCATCATTAAAAAAAAAACATTACAGTTGCGTTATAAACAACACGAGAAGATAAATAAAGAAAATATCGATGGAGTCGGAGGTTTACAGGGGTCACTATTTTTCTATTATGGTAGCCTTAAGGGTAAAAAATCAAAACTCGTAGCGTAGGAGTTGGACAAATTTCTCCGTCCTTATACCTTTGCTAGTTCCTCGACAAAACATTGACTGACTCTGACTCAGTGGAACAACAATGTCAGAATATTTGTGGAAAATTCATGGAGATTTTTGGAAACCCCTGCCTTAGACTTAGTCTATAAATATCACTCACTGCATGAGATATTCGTTTTCTATATTTATATTAATTATTAATAGAAGAATTTCAGAGTGGTCTCTGGAATCAAATCAGTAAGCAAAAACAGCTATATCTCAGGTCTCTCCACTTAACCCCGTTAACTCCCTCATCATCTAAACATCTTCTCTTGCTCCATTACCCAGCTGGATTGCAGCGGAGCGCTGCGATGATCTGCAACATCCATCAAATCGCCTCACGCCAAATCCTAGCACCAAGTGAGGAGCTGGCACACTAGCTGAATCCCCCGCTGCCCTTCTCTTCCCCATTCCTGCGCTTACACTCAGCCAGGCTCATGGAAATTCACTCTGCCACGTGAAAATGTCCTACTGCTTTTCAATAATGTTAAAAGAAAATGCCCTGGATCTTTATAAGAGCTAATGAATAGTCAGTGTTACATCACAGCGCTGTTAACTTCTTGATTCTATTTGGTCAGAAGGTGATTAAGCTTCTAATACATTTCTATAGTAACAGTTTGTACAGCGGACACTCCACATAAACTGATTTTTTTTATAAACTGTGATCTGTGAGGAGATGTTTACTTAACGTTTATGGAAGGAGTCTCCAGTGTCAGAGGTGGAACTGTAACGTCTCTTCATCTCCAGGATAGACAAGAAATCACATTGTGATTTCTCAGTAACATTTTTTGTTGTATTTAGAGAATGTTCCGAAACTTCAACTAGAAATGTAACTAGAAATGGATAAACAGTAAAATGTATCATTCACAAAGGTAAAGACAAACTGAAAGCCTTTAAAGAGCTAAACAGTGATAAATGAAGAAGAAGAGAGAAAGATCTAAGAGAGAGAGAGAAGTGGAGAAAATAATATAAGAAGAGCAAGAGAAAAAAAATGAGAGAGAGATGAGGGTGAGAGAGGAAGATTAGACAGAGAGAGAGGGGTGATGAAAGGAGAGATAAAGGATACGAGTGGGAGAGAGACCTGTAATAGAAATGAAAAACAGAAAGAGAGAGCGTGAGAAATTTTGAATGAAGAAGAAAGAACAGCGAGTGATAGAAAGAGAAAAGAGAGGCTAGGAAAGAAGAGTTAAGTGCAGGAAGAGGTGAGTGACCTGTAACAGGAATGAGAGAGAGAGAGAGAGAGAGAGAGAGAGAGAGAGAGAGAGAGAGAGAGAGAGAGGCTTGTAAAGACTTGTAAAAGTGAAAGAGAAAAAGAGAGGTGGGAGGAGGTGGAAAGACAGTGAGAGATCTATAATGAGAGAATGAAAGAGAGAGAAACAGGGAAAGGGTGAGACACATAATGAACTGAAAGAGGAAGAAATGAAAGAGAGAGAGAAATGTAATGAAAATGAAGTGCAGAAAGGCGTTGGGAGACCTATTAAGAGAGAGAGAAGGAGAGGAGAAAACGGGATAGAAAGAGAGAATATTAAACAAGAGATAAAGGCAGAAAAGGGATGAGTAACCTGTGCGTGAGAGAGAGAGAGAGAGAGAGAGAGAGAGAGAGAGGACAAGAGAGCTTTAAAAGGGCATGAAAGAGAGAGATAGACAGACAGAAAGTGAGAGAGACAGAGAAAGAGAGCAGGAGAAGCTGCAGGAGGACTGAAATAGTGGATAGTGGAGAGCTGAATTTAGCTCCTCTCTTGCTCTCTCTGCCTTGTTTTAGAGCGATTACTCAAATCCTCCACACTCTGACACAATGAGATCATCTGAGCTGACAACGAAGAATACATTCAACGTTCTAGCGTTCTAGGCCAGCAGCTCGGGGAGAACACACTCCGGATCATGGGGAAGACGAGTGCAGCCGCCCGCACTACATTCCTCTATCTCCTCTCTCTCTCGCTCTCTCTTTTTCGCTCTCTCTCTCTTTCTCTCGCTCTGTGTGTCATGACGTACTTCTTTAAGGCTGGGTTCCACTTCATTTTGTATGTGTGTGTGAGAGTGTGTATGAGGGTAAAGACTGAGGAAGAGTGGATGAAGACTCCCAGGTGACGAGGCAGAGGTCTTAGTGATGATGGAGTGTGTTACAAGGAGAAAGTGTGACTCACCGCTTAATACTGACATTTTTATAATCACATGCTTCTGTACTTCACTTCCACTAGCCACAAAATTGAAAATGGAATCAGTGCTTGGCCCCCTATGTCGCCATATGTAGCCTGAAACGTTTCTGGTGTTTTGCTGAGACAGAAATAATTGAAAAGCTGTAAAAGCTCATGAAGAAAAAAAGCACTGAAATGCAGTGATGCAGGTGTTCCAGATTCAGGCAACTTTACAAAGATAGAAGCAAAAGAGAGTAATGGTGCAGGTGATGTGGACGATTCGGCTCTTAGAAGAGCAGTTCATTAACATTTTCCAAAACCAGAAAGGGGTGGCTAGTGTAATGGTGCATTCAAGTCATGTCTGAAAGATCGTGTTTACGAGTTGAAACGAACATGAACACCACCACAAAGTCGTAGTTACGAATGGGGAAACTCTGGATTTTCTTGGGTTGGGGGCGTGTCAGTAAGAAAACATGGCGGAATCAATGGATGCAGCGTCTGCAGTTGACGATAAATTCAGAAGCTGATTTCAGATATTATGTGTCAGGCTTTTTTATTTACAATAAATCAAGCTAATTTCCTGAACAAAATATGATAGCATTGTACAACTATGATATAAAGTGTAACAATAATTCATAAAATGATTTAAAACATTTAAAAAAAAAGCTAAATACACCTGATGTGCATTCTTTGAACTTAATTTTCTAGAAGTAGAGATTAAAATTTTAAAATTAAAATTTGTAGTTAATTAAGAGAAGGTACACCACCATCTTGTGCGGACCAAAGTGACTTGAACGCACCTACGACTTCCCAACTCGTAAATATAAACTTCCCAGGAGGCCAGAAAAAAGGCTAAAAGTTACTTGTGTCTTGTTTATTTTATTCCCATTGCTGTGTACAAGTATTCTTTAAATTCCAATAGACCTTATAGTTGAATAAACATACAAATGAACAATTATATTGAGCCTATAACTCACTCCTGGTGTGTCAAATGTTTTTTTTGTTGTTTTTTAATGACATATGCTAAAAAAAAAAATATTATTTTTAAAGACACTCGATTCAAAGAAAACACAAAATACGTCATGCTAAATGTATCTGTATGTAAATTTTATCCTGCAGACTGGATTAGCTAGCCCTGGCGCATTAGCTGATTAGCATGAGTGTATTAGCTAGCTAAACCCACATATTCAATGCTGTTTTTACCTGAAAACTATGCTAAGCTAAATCTTGTGAGCCAAGAGAAAACAAAGAGGCAGGACTGTGGTGTTTTGGCTAAACAAAATGGAGGACATGATCATTATTAAGCAGCACTCACTCACACTAGACATTTGCCTCACTATTTTCTTACGGCTGCTAAAATGCTGTTGTGTTTGTTCTGCTCAGACACCTTCAAACACACTTTTGGAGAAGACGCAAGAGACTTTTTGGTGTTTTTTCTGTTTTTCTACACAAGGGATTCTGTTCCTGCTAGGATTTTCTTGTTAGCAATGTTAGCACTTCTGTATCTTTCATTCAGTGTTCCTAATATATGCTAAAACCAAAAAATCTACAAAAAGAGATCTTGTTAAATCCTCACAAATGTTTGTAAGAACGAGATATTAGCCATATTAGCAATGTTATTCGCAATGCCAGTCAGATTGCTGAATAATATATGGCTTAAGAGATTTCCTCACCTCCATCTTAAGGCCTAAAGACCTGTAATGAATCACAGTAATCGAATACAACAGGAACAGAAATATGATTTGTGCGAGCAGCTTCTTAATCGCATATCAATGTGACGTTTATGCCGTTGGATTAAAGCGGCGTATGTCTCGCTCCGTCACAGCTATAGAAGAAAAGCATGCAGCGTTTCCCGCCTCACTGACTAAGTAGGGCACTCTGTTAACTTCGTTCTCTCCACAGCTCTGGTGTTTATGCACACACGATGCAACGAGGCGCTCTATTTTAGGAACGTCCTCCATGACGCTAAGCATATGCCTTCATGTTAAATCCTGCCGAGCCAAAAAGGTCATGAAAAAGAAGTTGCTGTCTTTCAGTGTAAATTTTAAATTCTGTCTGAGCTTCGAACATGTCCTCAGGCAACAGGAACTCTAAAATAAAGAGGGCAAAGAGCAAAAACAACCAACAAAAAATGATGACAGAGAGAATTGTGTAAATGTAAAAATGTTCATGGATTAATGTCACAGTGTCAAATGTCTACTGCTACATCTACACTGGTGTATCTATAACATGGTCAAGAATGATGCAGATTTTAGTGAGATCAAAACCAGGACAAACGAGAAACCAGGACAAAAACAAGCCTCAGAGATACACGACTTGGAGATACACGATTTTTAAGAAGAGAGAAAGTGAAAGTACACGAAGAGACGGCGCCCTCACCCCGCCTCACACTTCCCACACCAAGCACTTGGGAGAGTTTGCCAAATGACACACAGACACACAAAATTCAAATGGCAAGATCTCTCATTTATTCAAAGAAAGGTAGAGTATATCATGCATGACACACAACAGAGACAATGGGTTAACTGTTGATTGGCTAGGCATAATAGCATTTAACAGGAAGCATATCAAAGTAAGAAAGGAACAACTCCATATATGGTATTCGGGATGTCATGGAATGCGGGCAGATATTGTTCGGGAAGGTATGTAAATGCGCATGAATGGTATACGGGGAGACAAAGGAATGCGCAAATGGCGAGGGGCTTTATCTGTACCTGGTTTGGAAGAGTTAACAGAGGAACAAAGAGGAAAAGGTGTTAACAGAAGGAAACAAAGAAAGAAGCGTGTTCACAGTAAACTTATCAGTGTGAGAAGCTGTTACAAATTTCAGAGCTAATTTCTGGGCCAGAAAAATGTGAGCAGAAAAAGTAAGGTCCAGAAGGTCCAGAGTATCACAGGTTACCAAATTAAAATGGAGTTTTTTAAGGTCTCTTTGAAACTATATGATTATTACAGATCTATAAGCTTTTTTAACATTACAAATAGCAACTGTAAGGGATTATTGTTTATTTATTTATATATTTGTTTATTTGTTTATTTATTTATTTTTACTATTTCTACTACTACTACTACTGCTACTACCACTACTAATACTAACAATAATAATAGGAATTATTTTTATTTTTATTTTTATTTTTATTATTATTATTATTATTATTATTATTATGTTTGCTATTTATTTATTTACTTGGGAAAATATTACAAATTGCAACTTTTGTATCAAGTGTTTTATTATTATTATTATTATTATTGCTACTACTGCTAATAATAATAATAATAATAATAATAATAATAATAATTCATCTGTTCATTATTTTTTAATACATTTATTTATTTTTAAAATTATAAATTGCAACTTTTGTGTGTTATTAGTGTTATTTTACTAATATTATTAGTATAAATACATTCATTCAATAATTGTTTGTTTGTTTGTTAGATTTTATATATTACAAATAGCAATTTTAAGCCTTTATTATTATTATGATTTAAATATTAAGTTCATTCATTCATTCATACCAAAGCCTCACAAATGAAAATAAAAAAAGCATTCAGACTGAGCTGCCCCTCTCGGCTAATCCTGTCATCAACACACCCCACATCAGTAATGTTCTCCTGTCTCGGGTGAAATCATTAACGTTATCGTGTAGGTCAGTGACTCCAATTCATTTATCACCGTAAGAGATGCTGATGTGCCTCATCCTGCCGGGTCCCATGTTCCCGTGAGATCCTGTAGCGGTGAATCATCAGCGTGAGTGTGTCACGCGGGAGCATCACATTGTTCCTGACACTTTGACGTGCCTCTAATTTGGGCTCACACTGTGAGAGCTACAGCTGTGTTGGCGTCAGAGCCGTGGAGCATAAAATTTCCTGACAAACCTAGGCACATTGTCAGGTTCAGAAAGTGTGAAAAAGGTAGCAGTGGCTTTCTTTAGGAAAAAAGAGAGAGACATCAACCCACAACGTGAGACGTCCCTTGTAGGTCAAAGTCTCATGTGATGTAAAGGGAATCAGATTGTCTCTGAGATGGCGACCTTTTTATTTATGTTGCTGTTCTTTCAGATCAGATGATTGAATGATTTGAACAAAAAAAAAAGATGACGGTCTGAAATGGTCTTTTATTCTGATTTTTGATGGGTAAAAGGGCATCTCCTGCTTGAATAGATGTAGATGGTGGGATGGTGCCAGTGTGGGTGCAGTTGGAAGGTCAGCCGCATACATATTCATCTAAACGATACACCGTCCCAAAAGTCACCACTCGCCCAGAGCTGCCATCCACCACAACCGCTTCATGTTTGGTAAATGAAATTCTGAATTTGTCTGAATCGAGTGCCAGAGGGCTTTCTCCTGAGACATGGGGTAGAAAAGGCAGAAAACATGATTCATGGTGGAAAATATAAATAATTTGATGATCAAATAAGAGCCAACTCAAATACTTCTTACTCTGTGATCACAAAAGGCTCATAGACAGCATATTTTTTTGCATTAACAAAAACACCCCCCCCCCACCCCACCCATGCACCCTAATGTGCCCTCTAATGTCTCTAATGTGCCCTTACATTAGAGAAAACATGATGAAATACCCTTCAAATGGAAAAACATAACAAAATGCTCTCTAGAGTGTCTCTATATGCAGAAAAACATGATAAAATGCACTCTAGGGTGGCCTTTCAGTGGAGGATGTGTGATGCAGTGCCTAATAGGCTCTGTTCCATGTGAGAGAATGAGGTAAATTGCCCTGTAAGTACCTCTACATGCAAGAAAATATGATGAACTGCCTTCTAGGGTGCCCTTACAGTGGAAAATATGTGATACATTTCCCTATAGGCTCCCTTACATGTAAGAATGTGATGACATACCCTCAAGGGTCCCCATATATGCAAGAAGACATGATGCAATGCCCTGTAGATTGCACCTACTGTATATGTGAGAAAACATGATGAAGTGCCCTCTAGGGTGGCCTTCCAGTGAAGAATGCATGATGCAGTGCCCTCTAGGCTCCCCTATGTGCAAGCAAATGTGAAGAAGTGCTCTCTGGGGTGCCCGTCCAGTGCAGAATATGCGTTGCAGTGCCCTATAGGGTATCCTTACATGCGAGAAAACATTATGAAGTGCCATAATGGGTGCCCTTCCAGTGGAGAATATGTGATGCAGTGCTCTCTACAGTAGGGTTTCCATACAGGAAACATGATAAAACATGGGAGAAAACAAGATGCAGTGCACTGCAGGCTCCATTGCATGCAAGAAAATGTGATGAAGTGCCCTCCAGGGTTTACGTATGTGCAAGGAAACATGAGGCAGTGCCACATAGGGTGCTGCTACATGTAAGAAAACATGATGAAGTGCCATCTAGGATGTCCTTGCTGTGGATAAAATGAGATGCAGTGCCTATAGGGTTCCCCTATATGGTGAAAAACATGATGAAGTTCCTTTCCAGTGGAGAAAATGAGACACAGTGCCCTATAGACTCTGTTGCATACAAGAAAATGTCATGAAGTGCCCTCAAGGGTGCCCTTCTAGTGGAAAAATTGTGATACAATGCCCTATAGAGTTCCCCTACATGCTGAAACTCATGAAGTGCCCTCTAGCGTGCCTTTCCAGTGGAGAAAATGAGACGCAGTACCCTATAGGCTCCCTACATGCAAGAAAATGAGATGAAGTGCCCTCTAGGGTGCCTTTCCAGTGGAGAAAATGTGACGCAGTGCCCTATAAGCTCCCTACATGCAAGAAAATGAGATGAAGTGCCTGCTAGGGTGCCTTTCCAGTGGAGAAAATGAGACGCAGTGCCCTATAGGCTCCCTACATGCAAGAAAATGAGATAGTGTGCCCTCTAGGTGCTCCTACATGTGAGAAAATGTGCCCTCTATAGTTCCTGCCCTCCAGAAATGCATGTAGGAGGTGCTCTTTTGATTTTTTTTGCCCATGCCCCTCAGGCAGCCCGTTATACAACATATATTCACCAAGCCCTAGGTGCATTTAACTTGTCGTGAATAAAAAATATACAACAAATCCTCTCTGTACACTCAGGTTTTGTTCACGGTCGAGTGAGCATTCCTGGAACTGCATGCATCCTGATAACTGCCATTTTTATCAACCCTGCCTTTACCCCTCAGGCTGGATAGAGTGAGATCTGCTCCGCTTTGCCAAGCACATCTTCAGGAAGCAGAGGCTCACTATCAGACTCCAGCGCCACTGAAATCCCGAGATTAGCGAAAGCTCCATCTCTGTCCATGGTCAGATGTTCGGAAATGTCTGCTTTTTCATGGATTAACTAAAGCCCAGGGTCAGTGCACTGCCTCGCCTCTGCCTCACTTCTGCATGATCACAGAGACGAGAGGTCAAGCTCTTGCTGTGATGTTATGGGATTAGGTAGGAGAACCACAGGGGCTGAGCTCGGGCAGGTGTGAACATGTTAGCAGGGCGTCGACAGATAAATACACACTTACCCTGCTCTGGAGACTGCATAATCGTCTCAAAAGAGGACCTGTGTATGAAAGAGGTTGAGGTGCTACATTTTAATACCAATTCTGGATTCTGATTGGTCGAAAGGTGTTGATTCATATTCTGTAATGGCAGCTCTGACAGTAGTCAGATTTTTTTTTTAAATGTTTATTTAACATTTAAGGAAGGAGTCTCCAGTGTCAGAGATAAACCAGTTTCAGGACAGAGGAGTGTTTTGGTGTCGTTTTGAAGGACTTAAATCTGAAGGTCTGAACGACCACCAAACTTAAATTAAGGACATAAACAGATAATGACAAACTTTTCAATCACAATTCTATGATATTAATTTCAAGAATTCTGTATAATAAAACACATCATGCTAAATCATTCTGTTCTCACACTTCCTGCCACCCTCACCTCTTAAATCACAATTTAACAAGGTTACAAACCAGGTCTATGAGGCGCTAGATGTCTAAAAATAAAAGGTCCAACAGGTTCCAGAGGGGGAAAAAAACCTAAAGGCATTGAAATGTTTTCTAAAAACGTCAAGTAGCCCGCCCTGATTGTGGCCCGTGCCAATGCTTTCTGGCATTTGGGTGATATTTACAGAGGTCACGCATAATCAGCCGAAAATGAGCGAGTCTCTCTGTCTACCACTATCAAAGAACGGTATGCTTTATTCCAGCCAGAGCGAGCGGTCAGCGGCTTCCCATCTCAGCCTTTGTAGCTTTTTAATGGTGTTTCAGTGATGAGGGAACTGGACAAATGCGACTGCTGTCCCAAGAAATTTGTATTTTAAAGAGTTTGACCTAGTGGCATGAGCACAGCAGGTGGCATAAATCAATTTGGTATTGATTTCAACTGGCGTTTTCTCACACCTGAGTGAAAGTCGAACACCGTTTATGTGAAAATATTTTCTAGAAAAACCGTCACGGAATCGAAACCATAGCTTGAAGTTTATTGGACATATAAACTTCATAGAAATGGTTTTGTTTGTGAACCAAGTTAACCTGAGAAACATCAAGTTTCTTCATCAATCGTTTCATCATCCATCGCTAGCGTCAAGTTCGCTGTTGACTAGCAAACAAACGCACTCATCATTCTCACTACAAGTGTTAACAATAAAGCAATACAGCTAGCTAACATTAGCAAAAGGATTCTAACAGTGGTACAACATTTTAACCCTCTCATCTCTTAAAAGAATTTGATCCTGGAATTGAAATGACATAAATGTTAAAGATACAGTGTGTCAGTTAGCTACATATTTAGCTACTCATTATCAAGGCTAACGTCAATAGTACACTGATAGCTGTGAATGAAGTCTTCATTTTGACAGAGTACTTAATAGCTGGACTTTTGGACTTCACAAGCTTTGTTTCTGTGGTAAACAATCAGCTGTAAGGTTTACCGGAAATCATTTGACCCTGTGTCTGGGTACTTCCGGCTTTTGTAATAAAGGAAAATACTTTTCCTTAGAAAACAATTACCTGCATGAACAAGAGATGATTTTATTGCTTAGCATATCAAACATAGCTTCACCTATAGCATCAAAACTTTGTAGGAATGAACCATTTAAATATCCCAGTAATGCATATTTCAATTAACAAGCTAGGAATAAATCCATTCAAATTATATCCAGCCCATCTACACCGTTTGGTTCAATCAAAATCTATAAACTAAAAGCAATGGGAGAGTATTATTATATATATATAGTTTATTATATATATAAAGTCCTGCTTCTAGTAGAGAAATAAGGAGATTTAGAAGCGAGAGGAGCGTATCTATTGGCACAGAATATCTAAGATTAGAGCTCGTTTATTTCCCCAGAGATCTCATAAGAAGTGTATGCCCTCATCAAGGTAACACTGATGCCCCCCCCCCCCCCCCCCCAACTGCTCCAGTCAGCTGTGATATAGCAAGTTAAGAGCAGGCCAGAGAGGGACAGGGGCTCTGACAGAGAGGCAAATACAGGTTGTCCACTGGGGTATCCAGAATTAGCTACCAAACACAGGGAGACAAAAAGGAGCTGGAAAATAAACAGGCCGAGCTGGCACACCATCAGACAGTAAAGTCTTAAAGCTTAGAGCGATGCAAACACCGGCTGCTCGGAGGCTTTGTCAGCCCGCGATACAGCATGTTTATCCAGTGACAAAGTGAGGATGGGAGCCGAATTCAGTCTGGCTTTCTTCAGCCGAATACATTTTTTTTTCTCAGAAACAGTAAACCCTCAGCCTGTCTTTGTGGTCCTTTTAGTATTAGGAGAACTGCTATATCAGAGAAATTTCAAGAAAGTCTGGGAAAGGAAGTTTAAGTAAGCAAGGCTATGAAAAAACTGGGAATAGAAGTTCTAAGAAAGGAAGTCGAAGATGAGGAGTCTGGAAAGGAAATCTAAAGAAAGAAGTCTATGCAGGAAAGTCTCAGAACAGAATTTAAAGAAAGAAAATCTAAGAAAGGAAGTCTGGGAAAGGAATTTTAAGAAAGGATGTCTAAGAAAGAAAGCCTGGGAAAGGAATTTTAAGAAAGGATGTCTAAGAAAGAAAGCCTGGGAAAGGAAGTCTAAGAAGGGGAGTCTGGAAAGGAATTTTAAGAAAGTAATTTTAATACAGGAATTCTGGGAAAGAAAGTCTAAGAAAGGAAGTCTGGGAAATGAATTTTAAGAAAAGAATTTTAAGAAAGGAATTTTAAGAACGGAATTCTAGGAAAGCAATTTTAAGAAAGAAAGTCTAAGAAAAGGAGTTATAAAAAGGAAGTCTGAGAAAAGAAGTTATAAAAAGGAAGTCTGGGAAAGCAATTTTAAGAAAGAAAGTCTAAGAAAAGGAGTTATAAAAAGGAAGTCTGAGAAAAGAAGTTATAAAAAGGAAGTCTGGGAAAGGAATTTTAAGAAAGGAATTCTGGGAAAGCAATTTTAAGAAAGGAAGTCTAAGAAAAGAAATCTTTAAAAAGAAGCCCAAGAAAGGAAGTCTGGGAAAGGAAGTCAAAGAAAGCAAGTCTGGGAGGCTTGGAAAGCAAGGAAAGTTTAAAAAGGTAAGGCCAAAGAAGGAATTCTAAGAAAGGTCTGGAAATGGAAGTATATGAAAATAACTGTAGGGAAAGATAAGTCTTAAGAATGAAGTCTAAGAAAGGAAATGTAAAAAAAAAAAAAAAGGAAGACTAAGGAGGTAAGCCTGGCTAAGAAAATTAAGTTTGAGAACAGCATTAGCATTGCAACATAATGAACATTTAGCCAGCTCAAGTAAACATGTGATTATCAGGCATCGTATTTGAGACGATCAGTATGCGTTCGTGCTTATTCCCCAAATCCTAATCTGCTCTGAGTATGGCCTGGTGCTGATACTGGCATTTAAAGATTCAAATTGAACTGATATGGTGAAATCCGTTTATGTGATGGTGTGGGTTTGTGTAATCACAGCTCTCAGCTGAGAGATTACGCTTGTCATTAAACCAAAGTGTTCCGAGGTAGTGCCGTAGAAAATGAAGGAAGACATTTTTTAACATTTTTGAAAAACAAGAGCATGTAATGCATGGTTTATTATGTTTTTAATTATTTCAGTATGTAGGCTGGGAAATATTAATTAGTCAGTATGGTAACATTTTAATCTAAGTTTTGGTAATAAACTATTTATAAGCCAGTATTGCATTATTTAATGTAAGTAATTAATTATAAATTAAGTAATTATAAATCTTTGTTAATTAGCAAACATTCAAAAATACATTTATTAAGCAGTTTCAAATGAAATAACAGAGGGTTAGGGTTAGGACTGGGGTTGAGGTCTGCTGGTCTAAGAATTAATATACAACCCCAATTCAAAAAAACTTGGGACGCTGACTAAATAAAAACAATACAATGATTTGCAAATCTCATACACGCATGTGTTATTCACAATAGAACATAGAAGCATATCAAATGTTTAAACTGAGTAAATGTACCATTTTATTAAATTATTTTGTGTTTTTTTTTTATTATTTTTAAATTATTTTGCTAATTTTGAATTTGATGGCCACAACACGTCTCAAAAAAGTTGGGACAGAGGCACCAAAAGGTTGGAAAAGTAAGTGTTACTAAAAAGAAACAGCTGGAGGTTAATTGACAACAGGTCTGTAACATGATTGGGTGTAAAAAAAAAAAAAAAAAGAGTTTATTAGAGAGAATTTTATTTTTTTATTATTATTATTTTATTATTCAAAAGTAAAGATGGGCAGAGGTTCACCAATCTGCAAAAAACTGCGTCTACAATTTTTTGGAACAATTTCAGAATAATGTTCCTCAACATAAAATTGCGAAGACTATGAATATCTCTTCATCTACAGTACATAACATCATCAAAAGATTCAGAGAACCTGGAGAAATCTCTGTGCGCAAGGGACAAGAGTGAAAATCAATATTGCATGCCCGTGATCTCCGGGCCCTCAGGCGGCACTGCATTAAAAGGCATGATTCTGTAAAGGAAATCACTGCATGGGCTCAGAAACACCTCCAGAACTCATTGCCTGTGAACACAGTTCGTCGTGCCATCCACAGATGCTGATTAAAGCTCTATCATGCAAAGAAGAAGCCATATGTGAACATGATCCAGAAATGCCGCCGTCTTCTCTGGGCCAAAGCTCAGTTAAAATGGACTGAGGCAAAGTGGAAAACTGTTCTGTAGTCAGATGAATCGAAATTTGACATTCTTTTTGGAAACCATGGACGCCGCGTCCTCTAAACTAAAGAGGACTAAAGAGGAGGAGGACCATCCGGCATTTTATCAGCGCTCAGTTCAGAAGCCTGCATCTCTGATGGTATGGGGGTGCATTAGTGCCTGTGGAATGAGCAGCTTGCACATCTGGAAAGGCACCATCAGTGCTGAAAGGTATATACGGGTTTTAGAGCAACATATACTTCCATCCAGATTCCATCCCATCTTTACTTCTGAAAGACTCTGCCTCTCTAAGATACTCTTTTTACACCCAATCACGTTACTGACCTGTTGCCAATTAACCTCCAGCTGTTCCTTTTTAATAAGATTTATTTTTTAAGCCTTTTGTTGCCCCATCCCAACTTTTTTGAGACATACTGCAGCCATCAAATTCAAAATGACCTTTTTTTCTTAAAATGGTACATTTCCTAGTTTACACATTTGATATGCTTTCTATGTTCTATTGTGAATGACATATGGGTTTATGAGATTTGCAAATCATTGCATTCTGTTTTTATTTACATTTTACACAGCGTCCCAACTTTTTTGGAATTGGGGTTGTAATTTATATAACAATAAATTTAGATAAAATTAGTTATCACAGCTCTGAAGCGTCTATTGCACAAGAGTTGTGGATGAAACCCTAGACCCTACACACTATTTTGTGTAGTTTGTCAAGACCTGCTATAAATTAAATTAAATATGAATGAAGTCCTTGAGAACTGGACTGAGATCACTGACTCGTCCCATCTGCCTTCTCGACGTCCTCTTAATATTCTACCACACCGCTGTCCATTCACTATTATGGACAATTTACAGACATGACATCGAGCTCTGTGGCTCGTCACCTGCTCCAGATGGGCACTGAACATCCGTGCCAGGATTTTAACAGTCCAGCTCACGGCTCTGCACACGTCCTGATAAAACAGCAATGATCCCATCTGCCATGGAAAAGATCTAACACAGGTCAGTAACCGTCCATCAGCGGCTGTTTAGAGCTCTGAAACTGTAGGGTTTTCTGAAAACTTAATGCTGTCATACTGTCCTTGTCATGTAACACAGAAGATCAGACAGACACCTGGTCGACAGTTCTCTCTACTCCACAAGCAAGAACCTTGTTAATGTGTGACAGGACAATGATTCTCGTTCTGGGATCATATTACAGAATTACACAAGATTGTGAAATCCTCTCTTATCTGTTTAGTCGCCATGACAATCTCATTTAGGATGGTAGCTATTACAGGATTACATTTCCCAAGCTCATGATCTTAACTCCTGATAGAAAAAGAGGCTTACTGAATGAAGAAGCCTAACTTGCCAAATTCCATTTAAAAAAAAGTCACCCAACTTTACTATGACACCAGTTCTCCCTGAATAAAATTCCATTTCTATTGCAGAGTTTGCCAAAAGCCTTGCACAGTTAAGATCGTCTTAGAGAGAGAGTGTTCGATGTGATGCTTGCGCTACCATTTAAACATTGATGTTCGTGCTGAGATGCTTTTGGGAAACTCCGCCCAGTATAATTGCTCAACAGGTAAGATAGTGTACTATTATTAGCACATTGCCCTAGAAGCCCCACCCAGTTTCTCTCAGTTTCAGATTAGTAATCTTTCATCTCCATGTTCCTGGCTGAAAAGTGCACTGACGTAGCACTCTCAGTTTCTATCGCAGTAAATGGAGAACATTTTTGTGAAATGCATTGTGAAATAAAATCTAGCAAAGTGTTCAAATAAAAACGTTAGAAATGTATTTTAATGTATTTTTAAAAACAAAGATAAAAATTTTGGCCTAAAAAAAATTAAATGCCTATAACAAGGGTCTAATCTATCACTTTACAAATAGCATTAATGATCATTGGAAAGTGATTAAGTTTGATGCTTTTATTTATTTTATTTTATTTTATTTTATTTTATTTTATTTTATTTTATTTTATTTATTTATTTACTTACTTACTTACTTATTTTTGCTCTCTTGCACCAGCTCAGACGCATTCAAACACTCAGCATCATCAACAATGTAAATGTCGACCATGTGGACATAAACGACACAAACGACTTTTAAAAGTATTACTTTATACCAAAAAAATTTACTGTTAGGGTTTTGTTTTTTACAGTTTACTGCAGAAACACCTAAAAATCTACCATCCAGTTGAGTTTTTAAAATTGCCACTGCCAACAAGCAGTTCCCGACTGCACAGGAGGTAATATTATTATGCTCATATTCTACCATACTCTCCTTACACCTGAAATGGTAGAAATGCTAGTTTTCCTGTTTATCGTTCCTGGATGTTTAAATCGTTTATCTCAATTTTTTTTATTCTAAAAATTGCAGGGAATCGGGAAACATCAATATTGCAGGAAGTTTTTTTTTTTTTTTTTTAATATTAGCTAGAGATATTGTTTTGTTAGCAGTCCTCAACCTGATGCTAGTTTTCCAGCACTCATAACTGCCGCACAATCTGCGTCACTAATACTAACTAATACTGCGTCACTAATACTAACACTCATGATTACTGCAGGAAAGGAAACTGGGAATTTCTTGTTCTTCTTCCAGAAACTTGGTTGGAAACATGATGAGGTAAAACACTAAAATAGGTCAATTTGATTTGACCTTAAGTGCACACTAAAAGATCCATTTTAACCAACAAAAGAGTAAAACTAAAAATACTAAAAACTAAAAAGACCCAAAAAATTATCATGATTGCGAGAATAAGTGTTGAGAACATGGTTAATGATTTAAATATCATCAAAGGATTGTTTTCAGGTCTTAAAGCAAAAGTATCAAAATTAATTGAAAGACAATTTTTTTTTTTTTTTTTTTTTGCTGAGTTGTAAGTATTTTATGATGCAACATGCACGTTTTCCCACTCAAATAACACAAAAAGCCAGAGTCAAGCTGTCTCAGAGGCTTTTAATGGTTCTTCTCAAGGGCTCTAACTCAATAATAGGTCATTTACATTACAGTTGTAGGTTTAACTTAAAGGTTAAGCACACATACGCTCAGTTTGCCCGGAGGCTGGAATAGAGAAGAGCAGAAAAAGGAAAGAGGAGAGCATGTGATTTAATAACGTGTCTGTTTAATTCCATTTTAACATCGACGAGGCAATAAAGTGAGCAGAAACGACCGGATTTGTTTTGTTTCCGGTTTTACAAAGCAAACACTGAGTGCACTGGATTCACACAGTTGTAATGTTAACATTTCTGTATATGTGGTTTATTAATTATTATACCACAGCACTGTTGAATTCTCAATTCTGATTGGCTGATGGACGTTCTGAGGTGTGAAATTATTTGTCAGTAAACACACAGCTAAAGTAGTTCCAGTCGGGTCTTGACTGCATTACAGTTCCATATCACTTCGCTAAGTTAACTGAAATAATGGAAAAGTTAGCCTAGTGTCCACCACAGCATACAGATCTAACAACAAACAAAATGATAGAAAACTACGATTTTTCAGAAATATGTAAGGAATAATTGATGATGGGCTGTTGAATTATTAGAAAAATAACGTGTACCCGAGGTGGTAATGCGGCCATGAGGTGAAGCGGAGGCTTGAGCCATTGATATGAAGTTACTGAAGAGAGAGAGAGCAAGAAAAAAGAAAGAGAAAGCACGAGAGAGCACGTGTGATAAGAACAAGTATCAATATCAATGGCTTAAGCCAACTACATATCAGTGGCTCAAGCCAACTACATATCAGTGGCTCAGGCCAACTACATATCAGTGG
>JANDJT010000102.1:19155923-19178525 GCA_024331685.1 Stegophilus panzeri
TGCAGTAATCAGGCCTGGTTGCGTCTAGTCCAGCTGAACCCCATTATGAATACAGTTTCATAGATTTGGGGAATTAGTAACTATGGGGGCAAATACATTTTCACACAGGCCCTGTTGGTATTGGATAACTCTTTCACTTCAATAAATAACATTATAATTTAAAACTGTATTTTGTGTTTACTCAGGTTGCCTTTGTTTTATCTTAGATTTTGTCTTGATTTCTGAAACAGAGATGACAGGATTAGAAATAGTCTTAATACTGTATTCTTGCAGTTAATTAGTTGTTAATTAGTTAATTAGTTAAACTAGGCTGTTTTTTTGGTGCATTATGATTAATAATATAGTCAGAATATACTATTCAATACTATGATTGACCTTGAACTTGGACAACACTACATATAAAGTCCAGATCAAATTCAGACATTTAATTTAACTCGAAGCAGAAGGAGGTGTTTATCCTCCTCCATGTTGCGTATATAAACATTCACAAAGACACACTGGAGGAAAAGCATGTCAGCGAGAAGTGACAGCAAGCGTCTGATACAAACAGATGGCTCTGGACAGTTCGAGGGCTGTGTCCACTTTTATTTAGGAGCAAGGTGACTTAGCTGTCACACGGACGCAAAGTAAACATCAGCTGTTGAGTCACTGACCTGAAAATACATCAGGACTTCCTATTCTATATTGGGTAATAAATAAGTTATTATAAGCTGTATATAATATCCTGTATTAACCGAGACCACTGCTTTAGGCGTTTAAGGTCAGAGCGACCTAAAATACTCAGATCTCCTTTTCAGGGCTGGTAAAAATAGCGCTATGAGAAACCACTCGATATGATGCCGTGACCTATTTAAGAAGCAGGCTGGAGGAGACTGCAGCAGCTACACACTTTTAGTTGTTGTTTTTAAACTACTTTAATTTTTCTTTTGCAGGTAAGCATTTTTTGTTGCCCTCACTTTCTAATGCGCCTGCATTTGTTTAATAACACCGTTAAGCTGAATTCCTGATTCTGATTGGTCAGAAGGTGTTGATTCGTGTCTATAACAGCGGGTGTGACAGTAGCGCAGCTGCAAATCACAGGTATATATTAATGCTCTCGTTCTAAATGTAATATGTTATCATTTCTATAGTAACAGCTCATCGACGGGGAGTTGTATGGCAGATGTTGCACATCGTTGCAAAAATCTGTTTCTGCAAAAAAGTCGTTTATTTAGCATTAATGGAAGGAGTCTCCATTGTCAGAAATAAAGCTGTAACTTTAAGTTTCCAACATTTTGGTAACAGTTCGAGGAACAATTTTCCTGAGCCTTCAGGACAGAGGCTGATGAGGGAATGTTTATAGCTGCTATAACGTAAGTAAGAACAGGAAGTAACTTGTTTCGTGGACGTTCCATGGCATTAATTGTAGCTATAAACATATAAAAAGTATGAGCTGCCATTGTTTAATAAATAAAAAATTGTAATCATTTGCAAATTGGTTGGGGACTTGCTATACTGAATAATTTAGCAAAAAACATAGGGGTTTTTTTTTTGTTTTTTTGCAGAAAGACACAAAAGTGACACATTCTGGCCCCCTGTAATGGGACGTACCATTTCCTACCTTATTTTGAAAAACAACTGAAAAGTAAACAGAACTTTTAGTTAGTTACTTTTAGTGAATTAGCAATTTTTTGTAGATTTAGATGGAAGATTTAGATGAAGTACACACTTGCCAGCACTGTTTTACACTATATCAGAATCACAGTAATTATCAACGCTCACGTCTTTGTCACACTCGAAATTAGGAGCCTGAGAATTGAGGTATTAGCAAATATTCCCAAAGAAACACACAAAACTGCATCAACACTTCGTATTTATATTCTGAAAGCATGCTTCCTAAAACCTAAAAGGCTTTCTCATACTGCAGACAGAAAAGCTTATCTGAAATCACTGCTGCGGAACTCCTGATGGAGACATTCACTAGTTTTCCATCCGTTTTCACTCTGAAAAGAGCCACATCAGCCCAATCTGGTGTTCAGAAACGGGAACTGCACTCCAGCGTCAGGCTTCCAGAAAACCTTTCCTTAAAAGTTTCCTTAAATAGTGTTACATCCCTGGACTTTCTCTCTCACTCTTTCTCTCTCTCTCACTCCCTCTCTCTTTCTCCCTCTCTCTTGCTGTCTCTCTCTCGCTCTCTCTCTCTCCTTTCTCTCCTGGAAGTGAACCAACACAAAACGCTCCATCTGGCTGTGATTTCTTTGGGAACTATATTCATTAACGGAGCAAAAATAAACAAAATATTTGGCCTTGTTGTGTTTGAAATGTCAGTTAGCTACAAAATATTCGTTTCTTATTTATAGAACTGTTGTGTAAAACTAATCACACTTGCAATCATGCTGCTGTACTGAAGATAAGAATAGCTGTGATTACCCATGATTACCTGCGGAATCACAGCCGTGCTGGTATTACTACAGCAAGACTCTTGCTCCTGTGATATTGCTTAATTATTTCATGGCAAACAGTAATAACGGCAATCCATTGTAATCCATACACTACAATGCAATCCATTGTACTCGGAACCCAGAATAAAACCGACCTCCCACATGGAAAAATGCGATGGAACTTGGAATTTCCAGTCAAGAACTCGGAAACATCCACCTAGCCGGAGTTCTTCGACATGAACACACCTGACATCACAACAGTATTTTCCCTTTGCATCATTTTATACTTGATAAAACTTGATTTTATGATTTGTAGTTTTCGTGTTGTGAAAATGTGTACCTTTAGATTTGTAACATAATTCTGTTAATTTCAGCCCAATCTAACTAACATGATCAGACTACTGTGACAGACTTTTATGAGCAGAGATGAACAAGATCTGTCTTATACACATGCCATTTCTCATCTACAGCTAATCGCGGTGGCTCTTTATATGTTCATCAAGTGATGGCTAGCCATACAAACATGATCCTGCTCTAGGTGGTGGTTTGGCGGTTAAGGCTCTGGGTTACTGATCGGAAGGTCACGGGTTTAAACCCCAGCACTGCCAGGCTTTGGGTTACTGATCGGAAGGTCAGGGGTTCAAGCCCCAGCACTTCCAGGCTCTGGGTTACTGATTGAAAGTTCAGGGGTTCAAGCCCTAGCACTGGGTTACTGATCGGAAGGTCACGGGTTCAAGCCCCAACACTGCCAAGCTGCCACTGTTAGGCAAACCATCTCTGCTCCAGGGGTGCTGCATCATGGCTGACCCTGCGCTCTGACCCCAGCTTCCTGACATGCTGGGGTAAGCAAAGAAAATAATTTCACTGTGCAGTAATGTATATGTGATAAATAAAGACTTATTATCATGATCATTAAAACACGTTTTGCACTGGAACATGTTTAGATCAGAACTCGGGAAGATCGACTTGGAACTGCCCGACTTCTGAGTACAATTTTATGTATGCAGGTCAATATTAAAGTTTAATATGACAAATAAAATATTTACAGATTTCGTACTGTTTTTACTGTTGAAGACTTTTGCATGATTTATGAACAATAACAATAGTGAACACTAATGTATTGAAAATGTATTGAACAGAAAATCACTATTATATACTGTATACACGCTAGTGTTACTGAAGTATTCAAATGAGATGCAGAGAGAAAGAGAGAGAGAGAGAGAGAGAGAGAGAGAGAGGTCATGCAGCTGAAGAGGAAATCAGACTGTCCAGACTGTTTTCCTTATGAATAATAAACCATGCTAGACACGAAATGATTTCCCACATCTCCTGATTTAGCATCTCTGGTCTGGTGTAGATTATTCTCATCATCATAAACACACACACACACACACACACACACACACACACACACACAAACACACGTGTTCATAAATGGCAAGAAGATTACTATAGTCTTGTGTTTCTAATAAATCATGACGAGTCTCATGTTTAGAGCACATGCAAAAAAATATCCTTTATTTAATATAGTTTGTGAATTCTCCAATCTGATTGGTCAGAAGGTTTTGATTATAGCTGCTACAGCATAAGTGAAAAAAATACAATTTAACTATAAACAGATATACAGTGTTTAGAAAAGTCAAATATTTAGTTCTTTAATATTTTTTTTAAAAAATGTAATTGCTGTTAAATAAGAGGAATAACACACTTGGGGGCATGCTGTTATAGGAAAATAATCAACTCTGGCGTGGTAACCATAACCTTGTTTATTTAGTAACTTATTTAGTCACTATTATGACACTTGCAGCTTGATGCAAATCACTTCACATCAAAAATATTCACATCATCATGAGTAATACAGATTAAGTTGAAATAAAATCAGACAGGATTCATAAATAATATTGCAACCTTAGATGATTAAAATGTTATCCGCAGAATTTGGGTTCTCTCAACAGTTTTCTTACAACATTAATTATTGCGTGTTTTGAGTCTAATCCAGTGTAGCCATAGGATCAGAAATCTCATCCCACTGCTATTTCACGCCAGTTTGATTTAATTCTGTGCGGCCTAAAATAAAATTGTGACGAGAGACGTTGCATTATTAATGTAATCCTGTACATCAGCGCACTACAGCGTTTTTCTTTTTCAGAGAGGACAGAGGGGCTTTTCCACACAACGTTTGTCAGCATTCAGGAGCCGCCAAATGGCTGGGAAATTAATTCCAGAAAAGAATCTTGTATCTGCTATAACACACTAATGTGCCTATTGATTGCATTATGCATATTTCATAGGAGGTTCTTGGAAACTGCTAATATGAAACATAGGGAAAGCTAATAGTAATAATTATCCATGTGGTATCATGCAGTTGTCCCATACTGAAATAAATTTAAAAATATTTATTAATCTTTACAAGAATTTGGGACGCTGTTTGCTAAATTCAGTCTACTGCACTGGCTTGCTATTAATTAAGCTTAGCCAAGATTTTGTGATTTTTGTTTTTGTGATTGCAGAAATTAATGCAAAAAATGTAGCAAACTCCATTTTTTTCAAAATTCAACTCCAAATTCAAAATCCAAGACGTGTCATGTGACGTCATCACAATGCACATTTAGCCAATGCCTTCTTTGATTCACGTGTATCGAACATAAGTACAGCTAAAGGTCTCATTTACTAGCAAACATCACTGTGAAAGGCCGTGCAAAACAATTTAGTGTGATTGCAATTTCCCCAATTCAAGTTTTCCACAAAAAAGCACAAAAAAACTCCACAAGTTGCATTGAAAAAAGTCGCAGCAAAATCAAGCATTTTTGGCCACAACAAAACTCCACAAAATCCTGTACGGACTGATTAGCAACAACGTGCTGTCTGTGGAGTAGATAGGGAAACATATAGCTAGCTGTCTAATTAATAGTGCTACAAATAGCAGTAGCAGTTTTCAGTCATTATTAATGCAAAATTCAGCATACTATACTTTAATGTGTCTTAATAATTGTTTTTTCTTCTTGATTAGCTTATTTTATACATTAATTATTTATTACTCTTCGTTAACTAAATGTACTAAGCAAAATTAATGTTGAGTGTAGAATATGTTATAAACACTACTTACGGTTTATAAATGCATTTCAAATATTGCTATAAACTGTAAACTGCATTTACAAAAAATCATTAGAGAGAATGAGTCCGAAAGTTATGTCGACATTTATGTCAGGAAAGTTCCTCGTTTTCAGAGTCGGGTTATGCACTTGCTTAATTTTCTTGCTTAATAATCAGAACTCTGACTACATAAATTACCTTTGTGTATTTGTGTCATGACAAAATGGGACATAACAAATGTGCCTTTTAAAAATTGAATAAACTGTTTATAATTATTATCGTTGTTGCTGTTGCTGAGCTCATGTACCAGTACATCGGGTCAGGTGACAGTCCTGCAATAAACCCCGCCCATATGGACTATAACGTTCTATGTGCATTATTACAAAAGTAAATTACGGCACACTTATCACAAGATGCTGCATATGTGCTGTTTTTTTTTTTATTTTTATATGGCCCAAACGTCCCAGTTCCACTTCAGCAACTTTTAGGTTATTCTTAAATATGAAATTGTTCAACAACTGAGTCATCGGAGGTCTCAGAAAAGTATCCCACCAGACAGATTTTCCATCCCCCAGGTCAGTTTGAGCCTTTCCTCCGAATCTTTATTTATATAATTACATCAATGTGCAGATCTGCAGTTTTGGGTAGAAAGTTAGGACTTTTTAAATTGCAGCCTTAGCAAGGGGGCCATTACAATCGTGTCAGGAGGAAAGGAATTTCATCTCATTTGTAGAAGCAAAAAAAAAAAAAAACAAATCGCTGCTCTTGCAACATTTTTTACAGGAGTTTTAGCATGTCCTTTAGTATGACCTTCTCTTAATAAAGAAATGTAATAATAGCAATTTAGAATATTTCATGTATTATTATGTTAATATGTCTGTGCTTGGAGAATTGATGAAGTGGGAATAATATCTTTTAAAGAAACAAGAATAAGCCACGCGCAAGTGCATAAAATGCTGCGTTTGCATTTGCACAGATGAGCTACTGGTTTGTGAAAGTAATTACGTGGTAAATGTATTCGAGATTAATAACATAACCTGTGCCCTCGGGGAGCACACAATTAGTTCGGTGTGAAAGACAATAAAAAGTCATGTCTCATTTTAAATACAAGCGCAAACACTCATATTGGCTTTATAGGCTTATAAAGATGAGTTATAATCAAACATGAAACAGGAAATGTAAGCGTTTGAACGAGACGTGATATATAATGTATTTTAGTTTGCAAAGCCTGCCTCCACACACACACACACACACACACACACACACACACACAAACACACATAGGGAGGTGGAAGCGATCGAGTGTGTTCATGTGCATGATGTAGGTCAAGAGGTGAGACCGGAACGCTTCACTTCATTCCACACATCTGATGTGTGCAGTGTTTATGGTTTGTACATGTTTGTACAGCAAGTCGACTATAAAAATAGTTTTTCTAAAATAGTCATGAGGTGTCAGGTCATGTCACGTCAGCGGAAGTAGATGGGTCGTTCCATGTGAAATCTCTGTGGGGTGGTGAGGTCAGTGTTTGATGAGTGTGAGTGGATGGGTCATTTCATGTCAAGATGGGTCACTCCGTGTTAAATCAATGATGGAGGGAAATTAACGGGTCATTCCATTTTATATCCATGTAGGCAGATGGGTTGATCCATGTCAAATCATCATGAATGGTTGAGAATATGAATGGTTCGTTCCACAGTGGATCAGTCTGTGTAGATGGACTCCATGCTGTATTAGTGGATGTACAGCATATTAAATTGGATCGACAGGACAGAGCAGTCAGGGTAGATGGGACACTTAACATCCAAGCA
Source organism: Stegophilus panzeri (assembly GCA_024331685.1). Lineage (NCBI taxonomy): Eukaryota > Metazoa > Chordata > Actinopteri > Siluriformes > Trichomycteridae > Stegophilus > Stegophilus panzeri. The sequence goes on from JANDJT010000102.1 coordinate 19,163,246, forward strand.
CTCTTGATAGATTGGGCTGATCTCCCTGGGTAGATAGAACACACCATTTCCAATCATTCTGGGAATTTCATATATAGATGGGGTATTTCATGTCTGATCAACATGGGTAGATGGGACACGCCATATCCAAACCCTCTGGGTAGATTGGACAGTTCTTTCTGGGTAGATGTGACACACACTAGTTAAGAGGACATGGCTACTCTGGGTAGATGAGACACGGCATTTCCAGTCATTCTGAGTAGATAGAACACTACATGTCCATACAGTCTTAGTAGATTAGACAGATCTCTCTGAAACATGCTGTATACAATCACTCTAGGTAGATTGGACAGATCTCCCTGGGTAAATGGGACATGTCAAGTCCAAACCCGCTGGGTAGAGTGAACAGTTCTCTTTGGGTAGATGGGACTCACCATGTCCAATCACTTCCAGATCTCTCTGAGACATGCTGTATCCAAGCACTTTGGGTAGATTGGACAGATGTCTATGGGTAGATGCAACACCCCATGTGGGCAGTGGTGGCTTGGCGGTTAAGGCTCTGGGTTACTGATCGGAAGGTCAGGGCTTCAAACCCCAGCGCTGCCAAGTTGCCACTGTTGGGCCCTTGAGCAAACCCCTTAACCCTCTCTGCTCCAGGGGTGCTGTATCATGGCTGACCCTGTGCTCTGACCCCAACTTTTGGGGTATGCAAAGAAAAATGAATTTCACTGTGCTGTAATGTATATGTGACAAATAAAGACTCATTATGTCCAAACACTCTGGATAGATGGGACACACCATTTGTAATCATTCTGGGTGGATGGGAGATGAAATGTCCAATCACACCTTGTCCAAACTCTCTGGTTAGATTGGACAGATCTTGGGAAGATGACACACACTATGTTTAATATTTCTTAGCAGATGGGACATGCCATGTCTGATCACTCTGGATATATGGGACAGCCCATGTCCAACTCTCTGGGTAGCTTGGACACAACATCCCTCTGAGTAGATTACACAGTTCTCTCTGGGTTCTCTCCCCCAAGTTTTTATGCTAAATTTGCAAATGTAATAGTTCAGGAATTTTAGTACAAATACGGTTTTAAATTCCTCAGCTGAATGTATGTGGATAAATTCAGCTATTTTTATTGTCACAGCTGCGGAAATCCTTCAATCTTAAATTGGAGAATTAGCAATGTCTCATGATAGATAGATCAGTAATTCCAGCAGTTGTAAGATTATTTAATATCAGTAGAATTTTTAGCATAGGTCGGTAAATATGAATGATTTGAATGGTTTATTCATTATTCCCAGTAAACACACAGCACTTTCTGCTAATCGTGGGGTGTATTAGTTCACACAGTTAATGTTGCAAGCGCTTATGAAAGGACAGGAAGTTCACCGTGGGTGCTGAGCAGAACTGCCAGAGTCAATTGCGACTGAATTTTACAATGAACTATTACAGCAATGGAAATTACAACTTTGTTATGTAATGTTTTTAATAATGTCCTCTGTTGCTGCTTGAAACTAAAGAAGTGGGCTTCATTGTAAAAAAAAAAAAAAAAAAAAATTATAATAAAATAAAATAAAAAAGTGTCAGGTGTCTGGTGTAATAGCCGACGCACAAACTTACAACCCTCAATTAACGGGCCACACAATAACAGCCTCCGAGTGTCCACATGCAGCGATGCTGTTTCACAGCAAGTAATTAACACACACTCACAACTAATTGATAACGGGGTCTACGTGCCATTTGGTTACCCACGGTTCTAATTCTGGCTCTTCCAAATAAAAGAAAGAGAGAAAGAGACAGAGAAATGGCACCATTCTGAGTACTTAAATGCTGCGACATTATGAGTGTTCTTATTCTATTATTTACTAAAAATTAACACTGTTAGGATGGCACTTAGAAATAACATGCTAACACAAGAATGCTATGTTAAACCAACCTCATCTTTATACACAGTCTGTATCTGATTAGCACAGATTTTGGGAGGAGAATAGCTCAGAAAACACTATTAGCTCAGTTGATGGCACTAATAGCTCAGTTGATGGCACACTATTTTCGCTTTCCGTGCTTAAAGATAAATAAATATTGGACCAAAAATCCATCATTTCATTCTTATATGTTTAAATAATTGCCATGAAAAGCAACGACAAATGTGTGTCATCATGTGCGTATGCTACTAATCTCATTCTTTATAATGTTAGCAAGCTAGCTAAAGATTTTAAATGAGGTGCTTTAGCTAGCTACATTAGTTAGCTAGAGATGGAGTAGAGTTGTAGTGAGGAAGAGATTTCGTAAAAGCGTTTCTGTATAGCTGTATGTAAAGTATGATTTTGGTCTACACTGTGTCTGAATTCCTCACAGTCGATGATTGATAATGGCTAAGCATCAAGAACAGAATACTGGAACATTAGAGATGTTATTTTCACTCACTTAGCATTGTCTTTAGACATTTCTCACCTAGCTAGCGTTTGTTGCTAGAGACTAACTTCTGTTTTATGTTTTATACTGTATGTTTTTAATCTTCTCCTCTTGATATTTTCACAGTTTGCGGTCTGCTTTGCTTTGATTGGTATTAATCGTGAAATACGTCCATATCATTTTAGCATAACAACATACACTTGGGCTAGGTCACATAGCATCACATGATATCGAGCATTTATTATGAGTACGAGTAAATGAGCACTGTATTGGAAATATGTAATTGGAAAACCTGATGCCAGGATGAGTATCGCTGAATTCATAGTGACAGGTAATGGTACAGTTTAGTGCCTTTTTTCTGTACACTTTTCTCCCAACCAGCTAGAAAGGCTTCTGAACACAGACACCACCAGATTTCCAATTTGTGCAGCTGTCTAAAATATTACAGAGCATATTAGAGGTGTGTACACAGTCCTACTCGAGCCAAAGCGAGTGAGTCTTGTGGCCGATTTCACAGCATTTAAATTCATGACTGGGACGTCACGAGTGTGACCGAATGTCGTTCCAGCTGATGTCAGATCGCTCATCTCCAGTTCAGGTTCATAATCAGACGCCGTCGGTTTGAGTTAAGATCATTTTTCGAACACCGTGGAAAGAAGCAGCGAGGAAACATGAACGCTGCTGGAGTGTCACACTCCCGACAAAATGGACACGGTGGTTATTAAACCCGAGCGAGTTCACTACACAAAGAATGGAGCTGAAGGGCAAATTTGTAATCGTTGCAATGAAAATGGTGAGAAATGTGCAACTGTTGGGGAAAAAATGATGATTAGTGCGTCCCTAATGGCTTCAAAATGACTCAATTAAAATGAAATGAATCGACTCTGAGCCAATTCTCTAGTCGGTGTAGAATAAACTACAAAGAAAAGTGGCTTGAAATGTGCAAGGTTTGGAATGGGATTAATTTGGAATAAACGACTAGAGAATGCTCGATTTTTACTTTATGGGGAGATTTTGCTGGGGGGTTTTTCCTCACCCAACCAATCATAGGCCGTATTCATCACTCCATTTCCTAGAGCAGGAAATCAGTCATACAGTAACTGCTCTAAAAGTCTGAGCAATTTGTGTATTCTTACACATATGGTTAAACAGGTGAAAACTCTCTCTCTCTCTCTCTCTCTCTCTCTCTCTCACACACACACACACACAGACACACACACACACACAGAATTATTATTATTATTATTATTATTATTATTATTATTATTATTAAGGGGCCAAGCACCAAAAGTGTGTAGGCACCCTATTCGTATTCTACCTTTTCTTATTATTATTATTCTGCCTCTTCTTTTTCTGGTTAGGGTGTCTATGGCAGCCTGTAGAACCGTCTGGTAAAAAGTTATGAAATTTGGCACATTGATTGGAGAGGGTCTAAGTAACATTTTGATCAAATTTGGGTCAAGTGCTGCCAACATTCTAGTGCCACCATCAGGTCAAATTTGGGCCTAATTTGGAAGTACATTTATGGTCATAACCTTTGAACCGTGTGGCCAAAATTTAAAAGCCATTTTGTCCAATCATCACCAAATTTGACAGACATCATCTATAGAGTAAGCCTCACAAAAGTTATCAAAATAATTTTGAATACTCCAAACGGTTTGTCCGTAATGGGCCAATGAATCCGACAGTGAAGCCGCCAAACAGGCGGCTTGTGAGGCCATATCTCAGCAACGACTTTGCGCACTGACACAAATCTTGGTAGACATCTTCAGGTTCATAACGTGAGGCTTTGCAACAAAATTTATGACAGTGCAACCTACTGATCAAAAGTTACAATAAGATGCTAAAAATGCTTACATCTATGCCATTTTTGCTACTCCTCCTCCAAATTCCTCCTCTGCTTTCCTGTGATTGTTTATGCAACAATTGTAGCGCATCTGTGAATGTGCGGCTCACCAAATCTGGGTGCTTGGTCCCCCAAAATGCTGCTTGCAGCTTTTATTATTATTATTCTTATTCTTCTTCTTATTATTATTATTATAGTGACTACTTTCAGCTAAAGAATCACAGAAAAAAAAGTAAATAAAGCACAAAAATTCATCCAAAATACAAGCAAGACTTCATCCTCTAACAAAGGTAATATAATTTGGTGCAAACTGTTTTAAAATAACAGCAAAAACAGTGTTCTCCGTAATTGCGAGGGCCAAATGAAAGTCTTTTTGAAGATTCTGGAGCAGGAAAAGTAAAATGTAAAACCAGCATGAAGCACCTCATTAGAAACTCTTTTTCTTCCTGGAAGATGAAAGAGCTTCAGCAGGGATTCTCTCCTCCGTGTTGTTTTGTTTACCATCAGGAAGGTCATGTGATTTTTGCTTCCAGAGTAATTTGCTCTGTGATAAATAAGGTACTGTCATGTTAAATAATAAAAAATAAAAACTGAGCATTTACATTGTTACAGGAAACATTAAAGCAAAAAATCTGATGTGTCCTTTTGCACACTAGGTGTCGTGCTGCGGTAGAAAAATAATTAACGATGGAGTGCTTAGGTACCACCCAGAAGATCCTACAAAAGAACATCCTGCACAGCAATTAGCTGACGATTCCATTTTTTTAAATTAAAGAACATTTTTACTTTTCATCCATTTATAGTTACATTTAATGTTGCAGAATGTCTGCTATATAAGTTCTCACACAAAACAGTCGCTCCCTCACGAACCTGTCTTTATTATGTCCAAAAAACACAGCTTGTCAATTTTTTGTGTTTTTTTTTAGACTAGAGGGTTTTGCGTCACCAAAAAAAACACCTCTGGATTTCTTTCCCCTCATAGCAAGTAGCATGTTGATGAAAAGGCACTTTTTCAGGTGCGCAGCTGGCTTTAACAGCAGCTCGATAAGTTAACACAGTTATCGATCACCATAGGTTTTTTTTCTGTGATATGCACAGTTCAGCATTTTGAGGATTTTTCTGGCTGCCTGTCGACATAAAAGGACATAAAACTGCAGCTGAACCAGGTGTATAGTAAAGGTATACAATAAAAGCCAGGATACATAAACAGTGCACAATGATAAAAGAACTATACAAGTACACACACACACACGCTGTCCCAAACCATGCTTCATTATTCTCAAAAAAAATTCTAAACTTCATTTCTGAGTCATAGTGTCCCCTCACTGGCCAGTTTTTAACCTCATTATCACCCAGTTGCTATTTTTGTGGTCATTAGTAAAGGTCCTGGTGCTGATGTAATTTAAACGGAACCAATCAAAACCCTAAACTGCACTGCCCATCCCCTATTAGTCAAAATGGTACACTCTGAAAAGATTTAGAACCCTTAATGTAGATGAAGAACCCTACAGCAGAAAGTTTCCCAATCCATTCAGGTTCCAAGTAGATCCCTTTATTATGAGGCTGAATTATGAACAAACCCTTAACAAGCCTTTACTACTAGAGAGACACCAAGTAGATGCTTGATAATGCTAATGATAATTTTTTGGTTGACGCTGTATTTTTATTTTTCATTCAACATCGTTGTTGTTATTGCTAGTGCAGTTACAATGGAGCTTAATAGAAGAACAAGAAAATGAACAATGTTAAACATAAAGATTCAGTAGTGTTAGTTCCTAAAAGCAAGAGCTTAGCTGGTCACTTATTTTCATTTTCCAGCAAATCACATTCAATGTCATATTAATGAGTAATCTGGCACGGAAGTAGTGGAGACATTGGAGCAAGCACTGGACTCAAAGTCCCAGGAAGCAATGCAGCTGTGATGAGATGCAGAAAAGGCTCAGCTCAGACAGTTAGCTAGATAGTGATCTAGCTAGTTAGCGATCTACGAGATGACACATAGACATATAAATAGATGCCGCACTGGCTGCTTTGGTCCGTTGCTGCGATACATCAGCGTGTCTGCCATATTGAACCAGGCAAGACTGCCATACAAACAAATACAAGTAAACACGGGAGCTGCAGTTTTTCTGAATAAAAACCAATGTTTACATTTCTCAACCGATTTCAATGGTTTATGATCTACATGGAGTACAAAAATGTTCTGTCTCCAGTTACTTAGAATCTCGATACTTAGACTTGGAAAATTATTCATATTCATAAGGAATTGTGAAAACTCACGTTTGTGAAGCATAGATTTGGCTTATTTTTCTTGGTTAATAATTGTAGAGACATCTCTAGTGAGATATATATATATCTGGTAAAGCATTTATGTGATAATAATAATAATAATAATAATAATAATAATAATAATAAATGACAAGTTATCAAATCATTATAGCCTATCAATACACCTACTGTTTGGAGATGAGTGGGGAAACTGAAGACAGGTGGTTTAGCTCCATCTCTAATCCTGACAGTCTGACCTGACCTGTCAAAGTCCTCCGGCTTGAAGTGCTCAATGCATAACACTCACTTGTGGAAAAACCTTCCTTTATTACAGCTACTTCCTACTGCCTCCTCAACTGTCTCTCTTTGGGAAACCTTCCGTGTGAGAAAAGTTAACCAGCCAACTAACTACAGTAAGATTCACAATATGTCAGTCGCTCAGGCGAAACAAGGAGCTTGTCATAAAAGTCAGTTTGGAGTATAACCGGCAATATAGATGACAATCTCAATTATGAGCAATTTAGTTTAGAATATAAACTATAATATAAGCTGAGACTTATACTGAGACTTATTACTGTTGCCCAGACCAAAATGGCGGTGACGTTGACGTATGATCCAGCGGCTATGTATTTGTCTATGACATGACAAGCATGATGAAAACTTTGGAAGCTGATCTGTTTGAGCAGAGTGAGAGAGATGGACAGGCTAACGCACTAAAGCGCTGCTGCATCGCAATGAATTCCCAGGTAGAGCTACGGCATTGTGGGTAATGTAAGAAAGTAGTACAAAATAGTGCAATATGTCCATGAAAGAAGTTTAAGCTAAAAAAAAATCAGAATTTTATCATAGTATAAAAAAATGGGGGAAATATGTCCTTTAAGTGATGAGTGAAAGCAACAAAAAATTTATCTTAATTGTGATTACATTGTTCAAGCCTTTTTAAAGGGGAAGGTGTTTACCTGATATAGCTAATCGAGAGAGTTTGTTTACGTAAAAGCAGCTGATTGAGCAGATTGTTCAGGTTCAATTAGTGCTTTATTATAAATAGCAGGACAAGAAGAAGAAAAAAAAGCAGATTCTCTTCCCAAACATGCTTTTCATCAACTGCAGCATGAATAGAGGAGACCATCAAGACAATACGCAGTAATTACGACTTCATCCAGGAAATACAGGACGATTACTGTTAATGCTGCTGCTGCTCTGAATGTCTCATTAACATGCATTTAGAAGCAAGGGAAATGGTGTTCTGCATTCACAAATAATTCCTACCTGTTTCCCTGGGCATTGTTTTAACTCATCTCACTGTGAACATGGAAGAAAAAAGAAGAGAAGCTTTGGTATGGAGTTATCTCTGCCATTTATAGCTGATTTCAAACATTCAGGATGCAACCACATGTTAATCAATCACACCAGCTGAAAATAATTGTTTGAGTCTTCAAGCACGCCATGTTTTGTTTTGTTTTTGGCGTCTTTTAATTATTAATGTCTGCTCCATTTCTTCTAGAGGCAGAAAAGGAAAGTCATGTGCAGGACAAGGACAAGACAAGACAACAACAAACTTCGTTTTTTGTTTTGTTTTATTTATTTTTTGTCTTAGTAACTTCAGGAGAGGAAATATAGAGAGTCTTTTGAGGGAACGACTGTTTATAGATACTATAATGTAAGTGAGAACTTGTTTCACAACATTAACAGGTAAAAAGAATGATGTGTCATTTTTTAATAAATTGTACTTGGCAAATTGCAGTGTTGGAAGAGGGGAAAAAAGCACTTCAGAACACACTGTTATAGGAAAATAATCAACTTCGCGGTGGTAACAGTAACTCCGCTTCATCACACCATCCCAGAGATGGGACTAGTTTTTCAGGAATGTATGAATACGGTGAAACCGTCAAGAAAGTGTGAAGTAACTGGAACTACTTTATACTGCATCGCTCCAGTGCTGGAAAGAAAGTTGGATAAGATAAAGAAGTCCATAAGATAAAACTTTCACACTTTCAACTTTCACACTCTCACATCCGTCTCATCCTCACAGCTTTACTTTTACGGTTTATTGGCTATAGTGTAATTTGTGTGTTGAAATTGTACCAGGAGTCCAACATCTGCCCTTATACTTCCATTCTAACTGGGTTTGGATAACAACATGTTTAAGAACACGTATTCTGTTCTTTTCTCAGAAAACAAGTCTTATCCATTGTAATCACACACACACACACACACACACACACACACACACACACACACTTCAGATACAGTGGATAGAGATGACATTTTGGAGTTTCCCTTTAATGAGGAATCTGGACTTCAAGAGACTAAAAAGAAGGAAAAAGTTGGACTTGTGTTTCTGTGGAGGAAGTGCAGTCATAAAGAGCTGGCCTCAACCCTCACTTTAAAAACTGCAGACAAAGCAGAATACACTCTGCCAGAATGCAGGATGAATTTTAAATCACACACACACACACACACATGTCAGTCGACTTACGCAGCACGGCGCAGGATTCATCAAAAACACTCCGCCAATTATTCCTCAAACACCAAGAAACACCTGCTGTGTGAAGTGAGCGTACAGTTATGCGTTTATTGTTCTGCAGTGAGAAGACAGCGTGGCCTCATTTTACAAAATGTAGTAAATAATAATAATCATAGTTGGAAGTTTGTCCAATTCAACTTCTGTTTGAATTATCCAAAACAGTGATACATCTGGTGGGGGGTTTCAGAAGGCCAAGTATTAAACAATTAGAGAAAAACATTGTATCTAGCGGCCATGATACACATGTGTGTGTTCTTCTAGACTCGTTCTTCATAAAGTTAGCAAGTTGATTTTAAATAAAGCGGATTAGCTAGCTAGTTAGTTAGCTTGGATTAAGTACAGATACAGAGTATTTTTTCATCTAAATGAAATAATATAACAAAAACATCATTCTCTGATTGTGGATTTTCTTTGATTTAAGAACGCTTGTTCTATTTTATTTTGTGTTAATATAATTTGAGATGCTCAATTTATTCTATTGTATTTTATTTCTTTTAAGATGGACAACATAATGAATTGTTTTATTTAGCATCTGAAGGAGCAGTGTATAAAAATCCTGACACTCTTATTACTGCAGTCTGATTTCATTGCATTTTCAGTAGAGAGAGAGAGAGAGAGAGAGAGAGAGAGAGAGAGAGATGTTAACAATTTCACAAGCATCTGCACCAAACAGATCTGAAAGTCAGTAATTCTGCATCTCTCTCTCTCTCTCTCTCTCTCTCTCTCTTTCTCCTATTTGACTTGATGACTTCGTCTGGTTTGTCTTTAGAAGAGGCAGATCGGAATCGATACCATGATTGGCAGATCTGCTCCGGACTAAAAGAGCTATCGGAGCGGCACGGAGACGCCAGATTGCCCCCAGACGTCCTCTCTTTTAAAACCTTCATACCCACATAATGATGAAGCAATGTGTGCTAATGAAATGGCTCGAGTCACCTGCGAGACCAAATTACTGGGACACTGAACTTTCATGCAATTAGCCTTAACCACCTTCTTTAAATCTTTCACAGAGTTTTATTGGCTACAAACAGAGCAAATGCAGAATAAATAAGGAATAACACACTCAGAGTCATGCTGTTGCAGGAAACTAAACAACAACAATGTTAATGCTACCTTCCTGAGAAGTTTAACCTATAACAGCAACTCTTCTTATACTAGAGTACAATTTGACAATGATTATGATTTTTTTTTTATTCAGAAATGATAATTTTATCCATTTATAGTTATATTTACTGTTACTGTGATGGTATAAGGTGGAATAAAATACTTGGGGACATGCTGTTATAGCAAAGTTACCAACTTCAGTGTGGTGGCAGTAATGGCGCTTCATCTCACCACCCTATTGATGATTATTTTCCCATTACAGCACGGCACAGAGTGTTTATTCCTTACTTAGGAAAAAGGTTTCCTTTTATCCAGTCATATAAAAGTGTTACGAAGGAAAATAAAGCACGGATGGAAGTTGCAGAAACCGGAGCTACAATTAGCAGCTAGTACATAGCCAAGCACGTAGTGTAAATCGATTTTCAATCAATTTTCACACTGATTACTATTTAATTTGTGTTTATGTAGCTAGCTTTAGAAGCTATATATACTGTAGCTACTAATGTTTCTCATTGAAATTAAAAACAAACACTGCACAGGCCACGCCCACAAGCGACAGAATTTAGGCTTATATCCAGATGTGCAGGTTTATTAGCTATATTGATCTAGCAGGAGCTGCCATACTAACTCTTCATAACATTTGTGTTTGTAGATTTTCGCTTTCTTATCTTAACTTTGCTGCAGTTAAAGTTTCGACCATGGCTGTTTTCATGATCAACGTTTTCACACCTGATTAAATTCATCAGCTCATTTATTACTCAGGAAAAATAAGTGACTCAGATGCACAGAGGGAGAGTAAAGATGCGTATGTTTGTCAGGGCTCATTTCTCCGTCCTCCTGTGTGGTGTAGCGATGTACGACGTGCGTTGGCAGGGGAAATGTCCCGGCCAGATGGCGCTCTATTCTGTCTCTGGCTTACACACTCTCTTCCCAAAGGCCTTGTCAAACACTGTGACACTGTGCTCCTTGTCTTTGTTTGGGTACCTGTCATCCTGCTCACCTTTGCCATGTTGTTGGCTTAGCTAGCTGTGCTAAGACAACATGTATGTGACTGACATAAAAAGTGCTACACCAGGACTGAACTGGACTAGAAAATAGCAGTGAGGATCAGTTAGCATGTCCTGATTTATATCGTGCTAACTGTTCTCAAATAGTTTTCAACATTGTGGCAGGACACACTGTATTTCTGTAATAGAATCTGTTTAAAACTAGCATGGTCTCTTATGAGTAATGGTAAATTGTCTAATAGTTGTTGGTTTTTTTATTCTTTATTAGCAATACTAGTATTTAAGCAAGGTGTTTGCATGTATGTGTATGTGTAAATGGAGGAAGGTTAACAGGAGTTGGTTAGCCAGTTAGCATGTCCTGACATGGGTAATGCTAGCACTTCTCTAATAGTTTTCTACATAAGGGAATGACCCTTTAATATAGATTAATAAAACTTAATGAGGGGGAGACGGTTTCACTCTGTCAACAAACTGCAAATTTATAGAAAAACTGGTGTTATTTAGTACATATCTGTTTTTGTCTGCTATCATTGTTAGTGATGTGCAGAATTTACACAAATTACACATATTTTACACATATTGGCAATTAAAATAAGGAAAAACAAATACGTTGTAGATTTTATCCACTTATCCAATAGCTGCGATTAATGTGGTGGACCATCATGTCAAAATGGACTCAAATGGACTAAAGAAAAAGCATGACTGGTTTCGAGTTCACTAACAACAACCGGCACTTTCACACAAATTATACATACCAACATAAATCGGGTTTTATATCCGACAAATCGACGACTTGTCCATTGGCTTCATCAGTTCCACTTTTCATTTATGATTCACACTTCACAACGAAAACCAATTATTCAAAAGCGTATCCAGGGAAAGAGGTCATTCTGAAAGTGGGTTATGTGACTAACCCACTGTGGCCTGTTCTGAAGAAGAAGAAAAGCGATTAGTCATGACAGAGACAGAGAGAGAGAGAGAATGAGGGCCAGGGTTCGTCAAAGCACTTCAGCTCATGATTTCAAGTGCCATTGTTGTCATTGTTGGTCCTTTGGTGAATCCAGTACCTCGTTTTCCTTTTCTCTTAATCATCCTTAAAACAATGATTTAACACTAATTGATTTTATTTTGTGAAAAAAATCCAAGCAATTGCACTTCTGTCCTTGAGGCTGCTTCACAGAAAGAGCCACACCACATTCATTTAAGCAATTGGATAAATATCTCATTCAAACCAGTATATGGTTTTCTGTCTGAAGATCTTTAACAAGTGATACCTGAATTCTACTTCAACTCCTGCCAGATGAACTCTAGCCAGTAGCAACTTGAGTCATTTCCAAGGCCTTTTTTTTTTTTTTTTTTTATAAATATTTGATATATATTTGGCAGCAGGCCAATCTGTAATGCTTCCCAGTTCCTCCTGGGACACAGCTGTCAGACTGAACGTTTTGACCCCTTTGATATACAGTAACGTTTTCAGTTCTGCCTTTAATAAGCAAGGAATAAAACACTTCAAGATGTGCTGTTGTAGGAAAATAATCAACGATGGAGTGACATGATGAAGCGAGATCACTGTTACCACCCAAAGTTGATTGTTTTCCTATAGCATAGCTCCAAGCTCTGAAGAGATTTATTCCTCTTATACCACAGCAATGTGATGTGATGTGGAACATCCACAAAACAAGTTAGTTCCTGTTCTCGCATTACGTTATAGCAGCAATAAATAGTCATTCCCTCACCAAACAAATTTTTTGAAAAGCTGTTCATTGTTAGGCTTAAATTATTAAATTATGTGGAGCAATCGTCCATGTGATTGAGCTGTTACTATAGAAACCATAACGTATTAGAACGAGTGCAATAATGCAAACCTGTGATTTGACGCTATGCTGTTATAGAAAATTAATCAACACCTTCCAATCAGACCAATCAGAATCCAGAATTCCTTCTCCCTGGACCACTTTTTTAAACTCTACATTGAAGTCATTATAAAACTGTAAACCAATTCCAGAGCTTGTCATCCCAACCACAAAGATCTCGTCACGAATACTTCCAGTGGCAGGGCAGTGGTGGCTTGGTGGTTACTGATCGGAAGTTCGGGGGTTCAAGCCCCAGCACTGCCAAGCTGCCACTGTTGGGCTCTTGAGCAAGGCCCTTAACCCTCTCTGCTCCAGGGATGCTGTATCATGGCTGACCCTGTGTTATGACCCCAGCTTCCTAACAAGCTGGGGTATGTGAAGAAAAGAATTTCACTGTGCTTTAATGTATATGTGACCAATAAAGACTTCATTTGTTCATTTGTATCATTTGTTCACTATTTCCACCAAATTTGACCGCTTTGCGTCTAGCGCCTTGTTTGAGGTCTTCAAATCACCCCCGGAGCCACCACTTCTCTGCTTCATTTGCAGAGTTGCTCTTTTCTAAGATGCTTTGTGATTAGCAAGTGAGATTAGGAAACAAATTCAAGAGACTCCATAAATAACAAACGACAGTATGTACTGTGATATCACAGTACAGTCTGACCTCGCAAAAACACTCACTCACTCTCTCACACACACACACACACACACATATATATATATATATACACATATATATCCATGTGTACACTGATTAGCAGCGTTGTATGGAAGAGCAGCGCTGCCACCTACAGAAAGATCTAGAACCATCTCGTTCCCTCTGGGCCTTATTAAAAACCTCATGTTTTATTTCCGTCTCTGAAAGCAGACTAGATCCTGTATAGCACCCTGCTTCATTAAGCTTCTGCTGATTTTTTTAAAAATAATAAGAAGAAATTGACATAAAAGGCAGGAAACTGTTGACAGAGAGGAGATGGGTCATTTTCACCGGGCCTGGGTGGGCAATATGTCTGGATTAGAAATCAGAGAGAGGAAACCTGTCAGGAGAGCACTCATCATCATCATCATCACCTGCTCTAGACAGCCTTGAATAGAGTTTACTCCACACTATAATTAACGGTGCACAGGCTTAAAGACGAGCCATCGATTTGAGTTTGTGGTTGTGTTGACGAATCCGTTTCACGTGATGAATCAGGACATGATTACGAGAGCACCGCTACTGTATATTTTAAATTGCTAATTTTTATTTCTCTGTGTGAATCACAGTAAACAAAGGCTACAAGCCGTGTGCAAAATGTAAAAATAAAAAGCAGTGCAGTGAGTCCCTGATGGAGCGGCATGTACACAGCGTTCTCCCTCATCTCCACAGTACACTGAGAAATTTGGCAGCTTGTTAGCACAAATATTTCCATCACAGAAATTAGGAACAAATTAAGCAAATGGTGTGTAAAATAATTTGATTCAATTTCCTTTCATATTCAAGGATTTCTCAAAATTTACAACTGAGTTGTGTATTAATTTTGGAGAACTAATAAATACATCAGTTACATGTGAAATCTTTCACATTTAAAGTCACTTGACAATCAATTAAAAAAGTTTTAATGTTAAAAATATTTTGTTTGAGAAATAAGAGAATGTATGTTTTATGTTTTAAGTTTGGTCTTATTATGCTGTATACTGTGTATCAGAGAAGCGAAATGAATAAAAGATTTTTTTCACACTTTTCACAAAATATGGCAGTATGTAAAATTTGCCAACATTTTATCTCAAAGCTGATTTTTTTTTTTTTTTTTTTTTTTTGCTAAATGAAAAAAAAAACTGCTTGACAATGAACTTTTATATTAATTTAGTTAACTGTCAGGATTTCTAGAAGCTAACCTGAGGGGGTTTCTAGATGCTCACCTGAGGGGATTTCTAGAAGTTAACCTGACAGAATTTCTAGAAGCTAACTTGACAGGATTATTAGAAGCTAACCTGAGGGTATTTCTAGATGCTAACCTGACAGAATTTCTAGGAGCTAACCTGAGGGGGTTTCTAGAAGCTAATCTGAGGGGGTTAAGTTAAACTGACAGGATTTCTAGAAGCTAACCTGAGGGGGTTTCTAGAAGCTAACCTGAGAGGATTTCTAGAAGCTAACCTGAGGGGGTTTCTAGATGCTAACCTGAGGGGATTTCTAGAAGCTAATCTGAGGGGATTTCTAGAAGCTAACCTGACCGGATTTCTAGGAGCTAACCTGAGGGGATTTCTAGAAGCTACCCTGAGGGGATT
>JANDJT010000102.1:19189339-19214470 GCA_024331685.1 Stegophilus panzeri
ATTAATTTGCACAGATAGGGGGTATAATTACTTACGGATTTCAGCTGGTTCCTTGCCTTACCTTGCCTTGGAGAACTACTTTTTCTTAGCGTGTTCAATACTTTTTTCCTGTGTCATTCCACTTTATTACACACTAATTTATTTAATGTTGTGAATTCTTTATATTTCTGGATTTCTTGAGTTAATACTGATGTTTTGTGGAAATTTCATGTAAATAGCCTCATTGGAAATATATTTACTGAAAAAAATGTTGATGTGTTCAATACTTATTTCCCCCAATGTATTTATATTTCTGTCTATTCTTTGACCTATCTGTCTGTCAATTTGTATGTCTATCTGTCGATTATTCTATCTATCTATAATGATAATAAGATAATAACATTACAGCACAGTGAAATTCTGTTCTTCACATACCCCAGCATGTTAGGAAGTTGGGGTCAGCACCCATGATACAGTGCCCCTGGAGCAGAGAGGGTTAAGGGCCTTGCTTAAGGGCACAACAGTGGCAGGGCTGGGGCTTGAACCCTTGACCTTCCAATCAGTAACCCAGAGCTTTAACTGTTTAGCCACCACTCACTCATGTGCGCTCTCTCTCTCTATCTATCTATCTATCTATCTATCTGCCTGCCTACCTGCCTGTCTCTATATCAACTTGTCAGTCTGTCCGTCTATCTACCTATCTGTCTGTCTGTCCATCTATCTATCTAAATATATATCTATCTATCTATTTACATGTCTGTCTGTCTATCTATCTATTTACATGTCTGCCTGTCTGTCTGTCTATCTATCTATTTACATGTCTGTTTGTTTGTCAGTCTTCCTCTGTCTTCCTATCTGTCTGTTTCTCAGTTTGTCTATCAGATATTTATCTGTCTGTTCATCTATTTATCTGTCTGTCTGTATATTAATCTGTCTGTTTATCTGTTCATTGGTTTGTCATCAGTCTGTTTGTCTTTCTGTTCATCAATCTGTCTGTCTATCATTTATCTGTCTGTCTGTTATTATTCTATCTATCTATCTATCTATCTATCTATAGAGACAATTAGTCTTTATTGGTCACATATACATTACAGCACAGTGAAATTATTTTCTTTATGTTAGGAAGTTGGGGCTAGAGCCCACAATACAGTGCCACTAGAGCAGAGAGGGTTAAGGGCCTTGCGCAAGGGCCCAACAGTGGCAGTGCTTGGGCTTGAACCTTCTGATTGGTAACCCAGAGCCTTAACTGCTAAGCCACCACTGCCCCTTCTATCTATCTATCTATCTGTCTGTCTATTTACATGTTTGTTTGTCTGTTCATCAGTCTTCCTCTCTGTCTGTCTATGTATCTATATATTTACATGTCTGTCTATCTATCTATCTATCTGTCTATCTGTCTGTCTA
Source organism: Stegophilus panzeri (assembly GCA_024331685.1). Classification (NCBI taxonomy): domain Eukaryota; kingdom Metazoa; phylum Chordata; class Actinopteri; order Siluriformes; family Trichomycteridae; genus Stegophilus; species Stegophilus panzeri. The sequence goes on from JANDJT010000102.1 coordinate 19,190,723, forward strand.
TTTACATGTTTGTTTGTCTGTTCATCAGTCTTCCTCTCTGTCTGTCTATGTATCTATATATTTACATGTCTGTCTATCTATCTATCTGTCTGTCTATCTATTTACGTTTGTTTGTCTGTTCATCAGTCTTCCTCTATGTCTTCCTCGCTGTCTGTCTATCTATATATCTATTTACATGTCTGTCTATCTATCTACCAAATTTCATGCCTGTTTGTCAGTCTTCCTCTCTGTCTGTCTGTCTGTTTATATATCTATTTACATGTCTGTCTCTCTGTCTGTTTGTCAGTTTGTTTATCAGATATTTATCTATCTGTCTGTTCATCTATTAATCTGTCTGTTTGTCTGTTCATTGGCTTGTCTGCCTATTAATCAGTCTGTTGGTCTTTCTGTTCATCAATCTGTCTGTCTATCATTTATCTGTCTGCTCATCCATTTGTCTGTGTATATATTTATCTGTCTGTCTGTTCTTTGACCTATCTGTCTGTCAAATTGTATGTCTGTCTGTTTATTATTTTATCTATCTATCTATCTATATATCTATCTATCTACATGTCTATTTGTCTGTTCGTCAGTCTTCCCGTCTTCCTCTCTATCTATCTATCTATCTATCTATCTATCTATCTATCTATCTGTTTGTCTGTTCGTCAGTCCTCCTCTCTATCTATCTATTTACATGTCTGCCTGTCTGTCTGACTATCTATCTATCTATTTACATGTATGTCTGTCTGACTGTATATCTATCTATCTATCTATCTATCTATCTATCTATCTGCATGTCTATTTGTCTGTTCATCAGTCTTCCCCTGTCTTCCTCTCTATCTATCTATCTATCTATCTATCTATCTATCTATCTATCTATCTACATGTCTGCCTGTCTATCTATCTATCTATCTATCTATCTATCTATCTATTTACATGTCTGTCTCTCTGTCTGTTTGTCAGTTTGTCTATCAGATATTTATCTATCTGTCTGTTCATCTATCTATCTATCTATCTATCTATCTATCTATCTATGAAAGTCCAAGACCTGTTTATTTCTCACTTATAATTACATTCTATTAAAAATAATTAGTCTATTTTGTTATTTAGGAGAAATGTGCCTTGGTTTATGATGTTACTGTGCTATAGTTCTAGTCTCAAAGCTACAGGTTTTTATCAGAGTTTCATTATAACACTGTAATGGTTAAGATTATTATTTCCTTAGCTATGTCAACTATAACAATAAAACGCCATAACATTTATCCCGAATACATTTTTATTATATATTGCAGGTGATATGAATTCATATTAATCAGCTTTATTAAGTTGTTTCTTTAATTATCGGGTTGTTTTGAATGTGTAATGTGTGTGAGTGAATAAAATACATTGCAGTTACAGCAGGCTTTATTGCCCACTTTGCAGAAACAGGTGCATGATGCAACTTTTTTTAAACAAAATAATTCTCAAAGGGACATCCAAGAACAATATCTAAAAGTATATATACATTTGAAAAATGTCCAGACTATACAGTATATTTTAATAAAGAAAATATAACTGTCTTTTTACGCTCTCTAAAATATAACTGGGATTTAACTGTAACGCTATTGCACAGTTCGGGAGCGAATCCGAAATGGCGCTGTGTTCCCTATACAAGTGATTTAGCTAGGGCGTGAAATAACGGCTTCCCCGCGCTATCCTAGTGCACTACTTGGTCAATAAGAAAGGCGTTTGTAGTCGAGCCCGCGCGAGTGTTTAGATCCCCGTGCGGATGTGACATTTCAGAGAGGAGCGCGACCGCCATTTTGAGTTTTAGCTCTTGCTGCACATCAGGAACCAAACGGGAGCGGTGAGAGAGAGAGAGACAGCGTGAGAGAGCGAGAGAGAGAGAGCGTGAGAGAGAGAGAGTCGGTCGGTCTGGCCGTGACCGGGCAAAATAATAGATATTCATACACATATTATATATAGTTTTATTGAGAAAACGTTTGAAGTGCAGCTTGTAGTGAAACCGATGTGTTAGGTTTGTGTTCGCTTTCTGTGCACTAACGTCCGAGAGAGCAGCGCGAGCGTCTTTTGTCGGTTTAAACTTCTAAATGAGTGCGGATTTAAATTAACAATCCGGTTTGAATGGATTGCATTTTTCGCCGCTCCCCCCTAGAAGAGGGACAATCGGAGGAGCATACGGACTGGAAATATTGCGAGGGAAGTTAAACATTTTTCTCAGAAATCGCATGACTCGCTAATTAGTATTTTGTTTTTGGTGTATTAATCAACATTTATGCTAGTTTACATTAACTAGCATCAACTAGCTATAAACAGGGTATTTGTTTTCTCTTAGAAACGGTTGATTTCCCCCCCTCCCGTTCATAATTTGGGCCTCCGTTGTTGTTATTGTTATTGTTTTGGAGCCCGGTTAAAGAGTTTAAGCTCACCAACTGTCGCTGCTTACTCAACCTCCCATCAAAAGGCGCCGAGATTGGGCGAATAGCGAGCAAATACGTCCGCGTTTCTCTGCCCGCGCCCCCGCCGGCCTCCCTCCCTCATTCCCCGGCGCCGACCTCAGGAAAGGCCGAGGTCGCGTCAGCGCAGGCCCGGCCCGACTCGCGCAGTCCCGATACGCACCCGCATCCTCCGGCTCCCAGGAGCCCTTACGCTACGGAACCCAACCCGGACAAGGGCGAGGGAAACCAAGACGACGACGGCACCGACCGTGAGATCACAAACATGAACCATCACCACCATCAGACGCAGCAGCAGCAACAGAAAGCCGGCGAGCAGCAGCTCAGCGAGCCCGAGGATATGGAGATGGAAGGTAGAAACACTCTAAATACTAAAACTATTCCCACCAAGCTTTTATAATAAATATAACCATTTTTATAAATACTTTTATGTAGCACAATTTCTTTGGTCACGTGTGTGTACATAAAAACAATCCAGTGTATTGTAAACATTGGTGTTACTACAGCGCTAGTTAGCTAAACTGTTAGCCCTCGCGCTAGCTAGTGTGTTTTGACCTGATTAGCGCGCTAGCTGGATTTTTCCTAGCGAACCTAGCCTACATCAGAGTTGGACTGGGGGGAACATTATTAGCGTATTAAGGCACTATTCATATTTACTAAAACAGTTGAATAGTTAAAATGTATCTATATACATGTTAATCATTTGACAGGCTAGTTTGATGTATTAGTTAGCATAGCAGCGCATTTAACATTAACGTGAGACATCAGTAGGGGATGTATAAATAAATGTAGACAATTTTATATTGTATAATAATGCTAAAGCGAAAACTTGTATAACATATGTAGCTGTCTTTCTTGGATTTATTTTTCCATTCAATTTAAATCATGTATAAAGCTAACGCTAGCTTTGGGCTACATCAACAAACGTGGTGCTAAGCAAAGTTAGCGAGAATGAACGCAGTTCCAGGACTACAAACAAGTATTTATGACACTTATTTAATCTCCAAGATAAATTAATTTATTTAACTCAAACACTAACACGTGTCTGATTTTTAAAAGTGTTAATTGCGGTACAGTTTGTTTTATGTTATTAGCGGGCCGCCCGCAAGGAAATCCGAGTTTTTCTTCAAGCAAAGATAGACGAATGAATGAAAGATGAAATAAATGAAAATAAAACAATAATCAACTGCGAATGGAATAACCTGTTTAGCTGCATTTTATTTTCTTATTTACTGTCTTAATTCATTAATTAATTATAAATATAGAGCTTGTGTAAGAGGTGGGGGGGAAGATGAGAAACCTGGCCGGCTAGCATGTTGTGCAGGTTTACAGGTTTGAGTTGTGAATTAAATCATAAAATGTTTAAACAATCTATAAATAACAGAATATATAAATAACAAGTAATTAACTAAATTTGTGTTTATGACCAGCTGTGGACATGTAACGCTAGCGGTGCTTTGCTTTTTTCAGTTTTATTTATTTTTGGTAAACCAATCAAACTCGTTTTAAAAAAAAAAAAAAAAAAAATACTTTTAGATTTCATTCACTTTGGTGTTTTTTTGTATTTTGTTTGTATATATGTCTACTTCGTAATCGTTCATGGGGTTTTTTCCTCACTTAGCCGCATAACAAGCTGACTAGCAAAGCAAGGGGGAGTGTATCTGGCGTTTTTATTCCAAGATGGCGGACTGTACGTTCTCCCCACCCGTTCTCGGACAAATCCCGCCCCTGTCGTTTAGGATTGGCTACTTATTATCCCGATTTGTGCTACGATTGGCTGACGCGGTACATACAGCTGCAAGAAGATGAAAAAAAGCCAATCATCGAGCATGAGGCGGGGTTTGTCGAATACGGATGGGGGAAAAATAACTGTTTTTTTTTTTTTTTGTTTTTTTCCTCTCTCCTCTCACCGATCAATTAAGCAACGCGAGGCCCGCGTCTGCTCCGGTACGTCCGTTTGTTTATATTTTTTGAGTCAGCTGGAAGCCGACGCAGTAACAAGTAACACATTCTCGGTATTAGTTTGAATATTTTTTCGCGTGTATTATGATAAAGCGACAATTAGTAGTTGTGAGAATGTGTGCGAGGTGGAAAAAATAACAGCAGTGATGTTAGCTTGATCTCGCGCGAGTCATGGCGGAGGTGGAGAGAGGGAGGGAGGGAGGGAAGGAAGGAGGTGTAACGAGCGGATCAGCTCCGAAACGCATCACCGATAAGATAATGTCACGCCGGTGTCTGTTTATAGACCGTTTATAATCTGTTTATAAACAGATTAAGCGGAGTGATGTGTGTTGGTGTTAGCTGGCGAGGCTAACGCTAATAATGAGGCTGCGGCAAGGCCATGGCGCGCGCGTCACTCACTCGCTGACACAGCTTCTGCGCGTGCTGTTGTAGCGCCATTTTTAACGCCTATAGCATTTATTTTAATTCACGTTTCTAATTATTTTTTCATATTTTCTCCTCTTTCAGTATCACCATCATGGGTGTATAGGGATAGATACCGGTCTTTGGCATGCTCCATGCAGGGGGGCGTTTCTAACGCCCGTGTATACAGGTTTAAATGGCTTCTTCCATCATGTCATCTCTGGATGTTATTTTATCATTTAAAATCTGTTGAAACTAGGCACTAACAGATCTGTTGATTGTGTGTTTGGTTGTTTAGGGATGTTGACCATGTGTGATGTTTGTTTACACAACAGAGCTGTTGGATCCTGATTGGTCAGGAGGTGTTGATTGGTTTTCTATAACAGCAGCTCTGACAGTAGTGCAGCTGCAAATCACAATGCATTACCGTTTCTATAGTAACAGCTGAGGATGTTTGTATAATGTTTATGGAAGGAGTCTCAAGTGTCAGACGTAAAGCTGTGAGTTTTCCAACGTAAATGCAGACAAGTTTGGAGTTGTTGAAGTGTTGCTGTGGTGTAAGAGGAATAAAACATTTCAGGACATAGTGTCATAAGAAAAGGATTGACTTCATATTTTTGCAGTGTAAATTTGTGAGAGGAGATGGAGATGAGGTTATAAATTGCTGGCTCCTTACTGTTTCAGTCTGTTCATCTTTGTGCATTTCCTCATCATAAGATCATGTCATGAGCTGGGAAAACTCCAGTTAGTGTATTATTGTTGTTGTTGTTGGTTTTTTTTTGTTTTTTTTTTTGGGGGGTGGGGGGGTGAAGCTGAATTTCACCAGCACAAGCACAGTGAGCTTACAAGCGCTGTTTGCTATAAATATTATCACAGTCCTCTGTGTGTTAACTGCGCTGAGCTTTTTTCATTACACCCTTGACGTTTTTTTTCCTCTTCTGACTCTCCCTCAGCTGGGGACACGGATGATCCCCCAAGAATTCCTCAAAATCCAGTCATCAACGGGAATGTGGCAATGGCAGACGGACACAACAACACAGAAGAAGATATGGAGGATGGTGAGCGTGAACTTTAAAAGCTCTTGTATTTCTCTTCTCTTCTCTTCTCTTCTCTTCGTGGCTAAAATTTACAAGTGAATTTGAACAACCTGGAGGTTTATCAGCACTACCGAGTCAATTTAAAATCAGTGTTGGCACCCAACTAATATAGTTTGTTACATGCTTTTTAAAAATAGCAAGAGGGTGACTGTAAAGGAGGACGACACTGTGGCCCACTTTTACGTCTGCTTACGTTGATCACGTTTTTATCAAATTGTTTATGAAAACAGATTTCCAGAGTTACGCATCTTAACCAGAGAACAGAGCGAAGAATAGCTTCCAGGTTGACGCTGTTCATGCTGAAATGTTCTGCACTAATGAGTTTTCATATCTGAATTTGTGAATATTTGATTTCTATACTTGAAAAAGGAAAAACAATTAAAATGTTATTTTCTTTTTTTTTAAATAATTTTAGGGGGAGCATTTATATCGCACACCGAGGAAAATCTGAAAAAAAAAAAAAAAACCTGTTTCCTAGGTTCCCATTTTCATTTTAAAAGTAAGAGGATGGTGTGACAAATGCTCACCTCTGTCTGTCTGTCGTATCTGTAGCGGTGACGCCGCTAAACTGATGCGCAACTTTCGTTAGGGGTCGATGCAAAAATATGACCACGTGCATCATGGAAATGTGCGATATCCACATTCTATTATGTATCTATAATTCAGTTACCCTTTTTTGTACAGTCCTCAGAGTAAAAATATATAAAGCACACAATGGTCACGCAAGATGAGAATCATATGCACGTGAAGTCCGATAGCTCCACGTTATGTGTTATGTCGGCATTTTAACCGACTTGGAGCTCCATTTCTGCTATGGAGCTCATTATGTTTCAGTCGTGTTTGGCTCAGACACTGAGATTTTGTTTATTTATTTAGAAGATATGATGAACCTGTAGTACAGTTTGTGTACAATAATAAACCTCTATTTTTAGGAAATATTAATTTATTTACTTTTATACTGTCAAATACACGTTATTTATTTGCATTGTTTGTGACTCAAAAATCAAAAAGGAATCTTTTCAGAAGTTGGCTGCTTTGGCGTATTGCTGCCAGTGTGAACATGTAGTGGAGTGTACAAATCCTAAATTTATAAGCAAGCCTTGGTGGACTTTGGCCATGCTTTAATCTGGAAACACTCAATCCGAATAAAGTAACGAGCAAAATCAGTAAGTCCTCGCAAAAGATAGTAATACCACGAATGATTTACATACCCTGAAATGCTTCACCTGGGGGAATGAATAAATAAATGAATAAATTGAAAGCGATAGCCAGTGTAATGTAACCTATGGTCGTGTTTACAGCTGAAACAAAATGTCAGCTAGTCGTAGGCCAGCATTTAGGCTGTGAGCTGCAGTGTTGTGGTCTCAAATTGCTTGTACAATAAATTGTGTAACGTGGATCATTTTAGTGTCAGTCTGTGGGATTTTGGAAGCACATACTGTACAGCATCCAGAAGTGTGCATAACATCCACCAAACGAAAAATTTTCTTGTTTGAAAAGCCCTATTCGCATCGGATTAGTTTATCAGGGAATGGCTGTAAGCTTTTTTTTTTTTTTTTCTTCTTTCTTCCTCTTTTTTTCCCCCCATGTCTCCTCGGTGATTGGTGGGGGGGCAGTTTGTGTTTTCTACGAACCCAGATGTTTGCGTCACGCGGTTATATGATTACACCTCGTTTACAGCTCGGAGGTCTAAGACGCGCTGGAGTAGAGACGAGATGCTGGCTTTTATTTCAGTTTGGAGCGAATCAAAGTTCTAGCAACAGTTACAATTTAAAAAAAAAAAAAAAAAAAAAAAAAAAAAGTCACAAAGTATCCAAGAAGCATCCATTTTTCTTTTCACGTCTCAGGAAGTGTTCAATGTTTGTGGGAGGTGCACTGATACACACGCTATGAAATTAAGTACGACAAGTAGCAGCAGTGTCACTTTTTTTCAGACACATCTGCATAGAAGATGAGGAGGAAACTACAAACATGGTCAATCCGGATGGCAATAAAGTCACAGAGGAGTGTCTGTAAAATAGGAAATGCACCCCATGTAAACTTAATCCTGTCCAGGCTACACAGGGTGTTCAGAAAGTCAGGAGTCAATGGGAATACGTTGAGCAAAATCCCCAAAAATATGATGCAGAGGCTGAGAAAACACATAGTGTGTGTATATTGTAAATAATTAAGTAGTATGTAATATTGCACTCAGTGGTTCCTAACCACATAGTTTATAAAGATACATGGTTTTTCTTTGTTGTTAAATCTGTTGAATGACAGTGAATTAAGACACTCGTCCCGGGCGCCTAGGCTACCTTATTGTCAACACCTGCAAAAACAGGTGTGTTTAATGCGCTTTCTTTGTATTGAAGATATGAGATTAATTAGCTAATTAAAGGAATACACTCTCCTCAGGCAGCTTTGTGGAGGTTTTCAGAGTCTTGTTTTTTTGAAACAATATTTCATACTGTTATCGCTAAACATGAATAACACACTTTTTTTTTTTTTTTTTTTTTTTTTTTTTTTTTTAAATAAAATTTTTTTTATTGACTTTGAAGATGAAACAAAGTGTTTGTGATGTTCTGTAACACTTTCCTGAACTCCATAGATACAAGCTGGCGTTCCGAGGCCACCTTCCGCTTTGTGGTGGAGCGCTTCAGCCGGCTCAGCGAGTCGGTGCTCAGCCCGTCGTGTTTCGTAAGGAACCTACCATGGAAGATCATGGTGATGCCTCGCTTCTATCCTGATCGGCCTCACCAGAAGAGCGTCGGCTTCTTCCTGCAGTGTAATGCTGAGTCCGACTCCACGTAAGTCACCGCGGGCTCAGGTTTATCATTTATAGCTTACACAAAGGTGCGGTTTGTTTTTGTTGGGTTTTTTTTGTTTGTTTGTCCCCCCCCCCATGTAGCCAGGGGCTTGTTTTTGCTGACACACTTCTCTTTAGCATTTTGGGTGTACTCATGGTGTGTAAATGCTGCTGACGGTTAAGCATTCCTGCTCGTCTCGACATTTAAAATGCGTTAGCATTATCGAGAGCTGGATGAAATCACAGTGCAGGAGCTGAATATTCAACAAATTCCTTGAACTGTGATTATAGACAATACATCACTTTCTTGATATGAAGAGGCATCATATAAATGTGCAGTCGTGATGAGCAGTATCCAACGGAAATCTGTCTGCCTTGCACAATAAACGGTTCTCATTTGAATAAAGGTGCCAAGGGGCTACTGGAAGACTTAAGTTTATAATTATTTTCTCACAAATTTACCACAAATATAGTTTTGGTGTTTTAGCATTTGTGTTAAGTACTTGGAATGGAGGATCTTTACCGTATACTATAGTATATCAGCCTGATGAAGCGGAGTTACTGTGACTACCTTAATGTTGATTATTTTGCTATGACACCATGTCCTGCAGTGTTTTATTCCTCTTATACCACAGCAATTTGCTGGAAATTTTCTCCGCTTTTCATAAATGTTCAATATTTGGGACAAGATGCTATGTTGTAGCTGGACCTGCGAACCCCCCCGTTTCCCTTCTTCTCTCTTTGTCTATCTCTCTCTCATTTATTTATTTATGTAAATCCTCTTACCCTCTCTTTTCCACAAATCTGACACTTCAGAGATATTTCCATGCTGAAGCCATCGAGCTACTCAGAATTACTCATCTTAACTTCATTGTCCATTTTTTTCTTAGATCATGGTCATGTCACGCTCAAGCCATGCTGAAAATCATCAACTATAAGGACGACGAGAAGTCGTTCAGCCGGCGCATCAGCCACCTGTTCTTCCACAAAGAAAACGACTGGGGTTTCTCCAACTTCATGTCATGGAGTGTAAGTAATTATTTTTATTTTTTAAAACTTTTATGAACTAGTTTCCCCCCCCCCCACTTCTCCTTGAAAACAATTAGCTTCTTGAGCCTTCACACTCACCGAGGTGTGCGTTTGTGCTTTTTAGGACGTTACCGACCCAGAGAGAGGCTTTGTGGAAGATGATAAGGTCACGTTCGAGGTTTCTGTCCAGGCTGACGCTCCTCATGGTGTCGCGTACGTGAACTGTCATAGAAGTTTAATGTTGTGTTTATTTACCATTAAATTATAATAATGATGTAAATTCTGTGTATAGATGGGATTCAAAGAAGCATACTGGATACGTAGGATTAAAGAACCAAGGAGCCACGTGCTACATGAACAGTCTGCTGCAAACACTCTTCTTCACCAACCAGCTCCGGCGGGTGAGAAACAAATCATCCTTTATGTCAAACTGCGAATGAGTGTGTTTGAAATAAAATCGCTGTGAGGCACGACTCAGGGGGGCCAGGCACTTTGTGGCTCAACTACTTAGCAAAAGAGGAAGTCTAGAAACTAATGAGACCATCAGTGCTTGTTACCAAAGGCAAACTTTTGATGATGATAGTCTTGCTTCCTGTTTTTGGTAGCCATACTAAGTTGCAAATGGACTCTAAGCTTATTTATTATCGTTCAAGAAATGCCCTCTCTTCCTGTTTGACGATTTTGTTTGCATGCTATGGATGAATCAACATGTATATCAAAAATCCAAGAAACGTGTTTTGTTCGAGTCGGTTTCACAATGCTGTGATCTAAATTTGGTGTTGATTGGACAAAATTTGTAGGAAAAGAAGCGAAGAAAACGTTTTGAAAAAATTCAAAATGGTGGAAAATCCAATATGGCAGAAATTAACACCGTGTTGTCTGAAGACTCATAGGAAAGTGGAATCATAGTTGACCTGCAGTGCGCTCCATAATTATTGGCAAGCTTGGTATAAAGTTCTACGTAAAAGATTTGTGATTATTTAGTGTAATCCTACAGATGAGAGAACTTTTAGTTGACCTAGATTTATTTTAAGTATGAAAAAAAAAATGTGTGCAAAATTATTGGCATCTAGTGCTGCGTGCATAAATAATTTTTTCTCCTCTTGAAAGTAGAGAGCTCTTTTTCTTAGGTCAAGTTTCGTTCAGCGGAAACATTTAGGAATAGAGTTCTTATCCTATGCCGTCTGTAATTCTTTCATATGAGGTTCTAATGGTATGTGTAAAATGGTCCTCTGTGTTTGGTGTTTATCTTAACATTTTTGGGGTTTGTTTTCTCGTAGGCGGTCTACATGATGCCCACCGAGGGTGACGACTCCTCCAAAAGCGTTCCCCTGGCGCTACAGAGGGTCTTCTACGAACTCCAGCACAGCGATAAGCCTGTTGGCACAAAAAAACTGACCAAGTCTTTTGGGTACGAGGACCTTTTGTTTTCTCATTATGCATAAAAATGAAAAGAACAGTAGTAGTAGTAATAATTTATTATAATATTAGGAATAATAGTATTAAGCTTTATAGCGCCTTAAAATGAAAAGTGCTTTACAGTATGAAGTACCAAGTTAGGTAGACGAAAATAAGAGTAAAATGGGTAAATAATAAACAAATAATAGTAGTTATGAACAATATATAATGTGTTAAAATGGAATAAAATTACAAGTACAGTAATATATGTAATGTGGCAGTAATTAAGGTGTATAATAAAAAGCAAGTGAAAGTGGGGAGTTTTTTCTGTCTTTTTTTTTAAATCAGTGATGGCCGGAGCCTGATGCATATTGGAAAAAAATAAGTGATATTATGAAGTGGTTTTAGGCATTATATTGTGGGAAATTGAATTGATTGGTATAAATAAAATTATAGTGAGCATCCATGATGTTCTTCCTTATACACTTGATGTCTGTCTTATAAAACATAATTTATATTGTATACTTGTATCCAATGCACGTCTGTGTTTGTGTAGTTACACTGTGTGTGTGTGTGTGTGTGTGTTGGTCAGGTGGGAGACGTTGGACAGTTTCATGCAGCACGATGTCCAGGAGCTGTGCCGAGTGGTGAGTTTCAGAGCCGTGAGGTTTTTAAACACCACATAGAAATATTCTCACTCCTAATGTCTAAGTGCAAACTGAAGCTAAGGCGTATCTCCATTCCAGCTTCTGGACAACGTCGAGAACAAGATGAAGGGGACATGCGTGGAAGGCACCATCCCGAAGCTCTTCAGAGGAAAAATGGTGGTAAGCTGGCTCACTTTTTCCCTTTTTCTGTGTTCTCTGTATTATTTATTTATTTATTTATTTATTTATTTATTTATTTATTTTATCTTATCTTTCTTTTTTTTCGTTGAGGTGAATTGATAACCGTGTGTGTTTTGTAGTCCTACATCCAGTGTAAGCATGTGGATTATAGATCTGAGCGAATAGAGGATTACTACGATATTCAGCTCAGCATAAAAGGAAAGAAAAACAGTGAGTACCCCCTTCCTCCCCAACTTTACGATGATATTTAGTGCGAGTGCATTTTACACCGCAATGTTCAGGTATTTTAATATACTATGATGTATTTTATTTTGTTGTGAACACATGGCTACTATTTCCAAATGTGAAAGGTGATAAACAACCACAGCTGTTCTGACATGTCTTTTTTTTTTTTTTTTTTTTTTTTTTTTTTTTAAATCTCTGCAGTCTTTGAGTCATTTAAAGATTATGTGGCAGTGGAGCAGCTCGACGGGGATAACAAGTACGATGCAGGGGAGCATGGCCTACAGGTGCACATTTCGCTCTAAGGCTCTCCAATGAACCACCCACACACACTCGCATGCTTGCAGCTCATTATGATCGTGACTCGTGCTACTGTTTTACAGGAAGCTGAGAAGGGGGTGAAATTCCTCACTTTTCCTCCCATCCTGCACTTACAGCTCATGAGGTTCATGTACGATCCCCAGACCGACCAAAATATTAAGATCAATGACCGGTAAGAACTGTTATGTTGACAATAGAGCAGGCTGCATCCCAGAAATCTTCGATTTGTACAGTAGTGTACTGTACGCACCTAAAACTCCAGAGATAATAGTGTGGATACAATTAAATATAAAAGACAACACTTACAATGCACTACGTAGCTTCATAATCGTTGTTCTACTCTGAGGTGAGCATATATAGTGAATAGGAGGCCATTTGCCTTACTATGCGTTAGAAATGTGAAAGCAACTTCCGTTAACACTGTTGCTCATAAATATGCAAGCTAAATCCTTAAAGTAATTAAAATTGTAATGTAATTTTCAAACAGTAGCTGGATTCTCATTTGACCAATCATCAGCACTCCTGAGCCGGTCAATTACCTTTCTTACGTTTGCGGTCTTTGATTACTATGAGTGTGGACCCAAACCTATATGTTAAAGCGTTATCATTCGGGCACATGGCGAGTGCTGGAGGTCTTTTCTGTGTTAGATGAATCAAATCCTCCAGTTTATTGTTAGTAAGTATAAGTGCGTGTTGTGCAAAGAGCGAGGTTCGCTCTCAAAATAACCTCAGGATTGACTCTTCTAAGCAGCAGTCATTAACTCAGTAGTTTGTAGCTGCTATAAGCTTAGTTTTCTCTGCTGATATGAGTCCAGGTGTGTGTGGTGATTATGAGTAACGTTGCGTCCTCAGGTTCGAGTTTCCCGATCAGTTACCACTGGACGAGTTCCTGCAGAAGCCGGATGTAAAGGACCCGGCCAACTACATCCTGCACGCCGTTTTGGTGCACAGCGGAGACAACCACGGCGGCCATTACGTCGTCTATCTCAACCCCAAAGGAGACGGCAAAGTGAGTGTCACGGAACCAATAGTGAGGACCCATTTCCTTATTTTGGGGGGGGGGGTTTATTATAGATGAACATATTAGAGCCCAAGACAGGCGTCGCTCTAGAAACACTGCCCAGGTAGTTGATTATTTTACATTAACAGCACATCCTAAGGAGCTTTATTCCTCTTATACAACAGCAGTTATATTCTGTATACACATTCTAGGTAACGTATTGGAACAAGAACATTAATGTAAACACCTCCTGAAAAAACAGCATCTAGAGTTCTACAGCGCTGTGGTATAATGGCCTTTGACCAATACGTAAGAGGTAGAACCCATTGGATATTTTAATTCACTATTTTTAATATTCGTAATATAATTGTTTTTTTTTAATTGAAGGCGTAAAACAAAGTCTTACCGTTAGAGATCATAAATACACTGCAACTTTGCATCTCTGTACAGACTGACAGCTGTCTAATGTCTCTAATATGTAAACATCTACAGTTCTGATCTGTGTATATTGTTGTCATGTTTGCTGCATGTTACATAATCAGCACCTTGCCTTGTTTGTATTATACCCTGGGATTAGTTTTTGGTTTAATGGTCAAACCTAATGCAATTTCAGAGTTTTTTAGGAAAAATAGATTTTAACGTGTTAGAGTTCCTTAGACATTTCTTGCCATGAAAATAGCTGTAGAAGCTGGCATAGTGTTAAAGTAACAAACAAACATTTTGGTCTAGTGTAACTATTTAAGCATGTGGGGCTATTTTTATTTAGTGTTAATCAGCCACAATTGAAACGCAAAATATTGTTTTCCCCTCTATGGCTCTTATGCAAATAGTTAAAAGTGGTGCAAAAAGAATGTATTCAAAAGAGCTTCAGACAAACACAGCTGTTGTGTCTGAAGTGCTGGAAAGCGATGCAGAAATCCGTAAAACAATTTTACTTAATAAAAAGTTTTAAGATGTTATAAATAATTGCAGATTTTCAGATAATTGTGTTGTGATGCAATGTCTATATTCTGTTGTCTGATGTATACAACATCGGCCAGGTCTACATACTCTTCAGTGCAAGGGTCAATAAATCATACGCTTATTAACCATCACCTCGATATTGATTATTTTCCTGTAACAGCACACCCCAAAGTGGTTTGTTCCTCTTACATTTTTTGGCAGTTTGCCAACAGTGACTTTTATATGTAAACACTTTTATAGTTGCTCTTAATGTTGTGGAAAGTTGGTATATATTTAGCCCACAGAGTTTTTAACTTCCTTTACGAGCTAAAAAGCTGCTTGGAAGCCATATCTTAAATGCAAGGACATGTAAAGGATTTGCGACCTGGCATGAATGTAATATTATGTTCGTTGTCTTTTCAATTAGCAGTAACAGTCTGTGTATTAGGGCCCCCCCTTGCTATTCTGGAGAGCTGCCTAGAGTAAAAGTGACCGATATGATGACAAATAGATCATGATACTTGGACATTTTATGTATGTATCATGATATCTATAAAACATTTCTAGTCAGAGTTTTTTTGTTAGAAAATGAATGATATTGACGTTCTATCTTCACATCGCCCAGCCCTAGTCCACTATTATGTCCTCAAAATGGCAGCTGTTTTAAAGTGTGACCTTACACAAGACGAGACACAACAACACTACAGGTAGCGTTCCCATGAAAGCGTTGTCGTTATTGTTGTTTTCTCACAGCTTTGTGATTTTCTCTCGCTCCTCATCCAAGTGTAATTTAACATTTGCATAAAAACGTGGTCTGTCTGCGTATATTAAGAACACATGCCAGCGGAATTAAGTTGTTTCCCTTTCCACCAGTGGTGCAAGTTTGACGATGACGTCGTTTCCCGATGCACTAAAGAAGAGGCCATCGAGCACAACTACGGCGGCCACGACGACGATCTCTCCGTGCGCCACTGCACCAACGCCTACATGCTGGTCTACATCCGAGAGTCTAAGCTCAGTAAGTGGGTTTCATTTCTTCCGTTTCTTTTAAACTGACTGAAACCAGCTGCTCCGTGATGGTCCGCTGGTTACGGAGCGCAAAATAGAGACAGGAGAGCACATGAGCGCCAAACTCTCTGTTACGTAACCTGCCGAACCAAGTGTTCTGTGTCGCTCTGATGAGAACGTTCTCTTTCAGCTTTTACTGGCTGTGCCAGGTTTTGTGCAGGTTTTGATGTAGGCAGAATTGATTTTAATTGTTAACGTTAAATTCAGTGTTGGGCGCACGGTGGCTTAGTGGTTAGCACGTTCGCCTCACACCTCCAGGGTCCGGGGTTCAAGTCCTGCTGGGGCCGTGTGTGTGCGGAGTTTGCATGTTCTCCCTGTGCTGCAGGGGTTTCCTCCGGGTACTCCGGTTTCTTCCGCCAGTCCAACATGCAGGGTAGGCTGAAGTATCTGTAGTGTATGAATGGGTGTGTGAGTGTGTATGTGATTGTACCCTGCGATGGACTGGCACCCTGTTCAGGGTGTACCCCGCCTTGTGCCTGATGCTCCCTGGGATAGGCTCCATGTTCCCCGTGAAAACTCCTGAAAGCGGTAGAAGTTGGATGGAAGTATATAACTGATGCGCTGGATTACTGCAGCTTAGATGATGAGAGTGAAGGCCAAATCCCACTTCACTATCAACAGGTAGTTGAACAGCGTTGTGGGTAATGTGGGAAACTGGTAACCAAAGTAAAAATAGACCCACAAAAATATCTTGGGTATAGCAGACAGAGGGTAGAGATCAGTGTGGTGCAGTTCACCTAGCAGACAGCAGAGGGCTTTGGCTTTTGGCTTTGGCCATTACACACTACTCATTTAATTAGATAATCATAACAGTACACGGGGATAAACTGTGTGTGTAGGCGAGGTGCTGCAGCCGGTCACAGACATAGACATCCCTCAGCAGCTGGTGGAGAGACTGCAGGAGGAGAAACGGGTGGAGGCACAGAAACGGAAGGAGCGCCAGGAAGCTCATCTCTACATGCAAGTGCAGGTGAGAACATGTTTCAGGTTTTTTTGGTCTGATTTCAGAAAGTTTATCAAAGATGTTCTGAGCTTATGATGGATCTGCCAGTTTTTTTTTGTTTTGTTTTTGTGTGTTTGTAGATGGTGACAGAGGACCAGTTCTGCGGGCACCAGGGCAACGACATGTACGACGAGGAGAAAGTGAAGTACACCGTGTTCAAGGTGCTGAAGAGCTCCACCCTGGCCGAGTTTGTGCAGAACCTCTCTCAGACCATGGTGATTCCACAGCACACGCCTCACCAGGCTTCCCCGTTCAGTTCACCTGCTGGCGCTTTGACTGTCCTTACAGCGGTACATGCTGTGGCCTTTAGAGCTTCTGCGGTTGCTCAGTACGAAGACTTTATTGACCCTGTAAGGAAATTCTGCCTTGTTAAAGCAACCTGGGACACCAAACTTAGTTTTCCAACCAAGGCTTTAGGACAGAGGACAGGAGAGCTGCGTTAAAATGGCTAATTTTAGTAAACATAATTATAGGTGTTAGGCTTTATTTTGATGGGGTTGTCTGCTGTTAAATTCATCAAAAGGTTTTATTAAATCAATAGGTGAAATTGTTTTAAGTGACGATGTAAATTGAAACTGATGCTGAAATCACACTCATTAACCGTAGTCGTTGCAGATTAGCCAGCCATATGCAAGGAAAGAGGACATGAGGGTGTTTCTCATCTGCATATCATGCATATTCATAAGGGTAAAGATGTACTGATGTTTCTAGGCCCCTTCAGTGTAGTTAAATCAGGCTCCTTCTGGCCAGATCAGATCAGAATCTCCTGCCTCCGTGCTCGGTCTACTCAAACTTGTGGTGTTGAATGTCTTATCGATTGTGTGCAGGGTTTCCCACAGGACCAGATGCGGCTGTGGCCCATGCAGGCCAGGAGCAATGGCACCAAGCGGCCGGCCATGTTGGACTACGAGGCAGACTGCAACAAGTCTGTAAGTGATTGATTAGCAAAAGCCCTGGAAATAGTTTGGCTCTTCACGTATCCTTCTGCTGCCTGTAGAATTGCGTATCAGGTCTGTGCGTGTGTGTGCTTAAGAGAGACTTTGCTGTGGTTCACTCACTAGATGATTGACTTGAGCGACAACGAGAACCCCTGGACAATATTTCTGGAAACTGTAGATCCAGAAATGGCCGCCAGTGGTGCGACATTACCCAAGTTCGACAAAGACCGTAAGTGTGACACCCCACACACACACACTGAATTTTCTCTGAAAACATTTCATCACCTCAATTTACCTCTAGTCTTCTGGTTTAATGTTCTTTTTCTTCCTTTAATTTTCAGATGATGTCATGTTGTTCTTGAAGATGTATGACCCAAAAACCAGAAGCTTAAATTATTGTGGACATATCTACACACCTATATCCTGTAAAATACGTAAGTAATGTAACTTCTGTAGGTTGGAGGTTAGGTTACAACACTCCTGTCTCTTTAAATTATCTAATTAAAGATATAAATCTCAGTTGCAGTGTTAAAGGTGGAAAGCTGACAGTCTCTCTCTCTCTCTCTCTCTCTCTCTCTCTCTCTCTCTCTCTTTCTCTTGTGATCAGGAGACTTGCTGCCCGTCATGTGTGAAAGAGCAGGGTTTCAGCAGGGAACTAGTCTTCTCCTCTATGAGGTATGATTTTAAAAAAAAAAAAATTTTCATTTTGCATATTGTGTTACTCAATCCTGTATTGTTTTTGCTAATTTGTTAAGCTGTGATTTATCCCTGTAATCCACAGGAAGTTAAACCGAATTTAACGGAGCGGATACAGGACTTCGACGTCTCCCTGGATAAAGCTCTGGATGAGCTCATGGACGGAGACATAATTGTGTTCCAGAAGTACGCGTTCTCTCCTCAGTCAGCTTTGAGTTTCTGTTCAGTTTCTCGGGGGGGGAAGCGGGTAAATGACTCTTCCTGTCATCTGTTTAACAGGGACGACCCAGAAAACGACGCCAGCGAGCTTCCTACAGCAAAAGACTACTTCAGAGACCTGTACCACCGCGTGGATGTCATTTTCTGCGACAAAACCATCCACAATGACCCGGGCTTCGTTGTTACACTATCCAACAGAATGAACTACTTCCAGGTTGGTTTTGTGGAAATAAGTGACCTTGACCATGAGAGAGGCAGAATATAAATAGAACTCTATAGAGGGAGTAGAGGGGTGGGTGGGTGCGTCGTTGGGGGGGTGTGCGCGCTTCACAGATGATACACAATGCGCATGTAGTATTTGAGCACCAAACAAATTATTATTTAAAATAATATTCTGCGAGCAGTTCGTTATAAAAATATATATATATATATTAGCCTCCTTCATTGAGAGGGACTGGTACAGAGGCCGCACCTTATCTGTGATTGCCATTAACAGAGACGTGTGTAGAGGCCACGCCTTCTTTTCTAAGACTGACTTCGTCAGAGGCCATTTGCTAATTCAGTTAAGGCCGCGTTGCTGATCACGCGTTGGGTAGACACGCTGATAGTGCGAGCGTGAGTAAGATCTGTAATATCTAATTAAAACACTATGATCAAAAGTAAACAGAAGTAAAATAATATTCCTAAAGCGAGTAGCAGAAACCACAAGGTGCAGTGAAAGTGAGTTTTTATTATTAATTTAGGACTGTAGTTTAATTCAGTGCTTTTTGTGCATCCATAAACATAATGCATAAATACTATAAAATAAATTTTATATATATAGTATTTATGCATTGTTTATGGATGCACAAAAAAGCACCCAATTAAAATACAGTCCTAAATTAATAATATATATTCTGGTGTGTTTTGTATTGAGTAACTTTCTGTTTTGTATTTTTAACACTATTTGTGGATTTTATTTTAAATAAACAAAAAAATGGTACTGAAAGCTTGCCCCGCCCCGTCCGATTAATCGAAAAAAATAACGGGCCAACTAATCAATTATGAAAATAATCGTTAGTTGCAGCCCTAATTTTAACCCAATAACTCTCTTTAATTCTGACCCGCAGCAGCTGATTTAACATTTTAAAGCTGTGATCTGCTCCTCATGTTACAGCTCAAGTTAAGAGTGAAAAGTCCACTTCTCTGGTTTGCTTCCGTGAATCTGGACATGCAGAAGATTTGTCATTCCTGAGCAGTCTGCCTCCCTTGTTCACTTCCACGTATGTTTTTAATGTTATTTGTAGGTGGCAAAGACTGTTGCGCAGAGGTTAAACACTGACCCCATGCTCCTACAGTTCTTCAAGTCACAAGGGTAAGTTTGCTCACGTCTCACCCTCCTGTCCCTCATTTCCTCATGTTCACTTTGTCATAAATAGTGATGGGGATTTAACGGTTAATATTTAGAATAACTAGTTTTAACCTTATTTGTCCTCTTTGTACTGGGCAGGTACAGGGACGGCCCGGGAAATCCACTCAGGCACAACTACGAGGGAACTCTCAGAGACCTGCTGCAGTTCTTCAAACCACGGCAGCCTAAGAAGCTGTACTACCAACAGGTGAGCTCATCAGAGTCGCATAGCGTCGTCTTTTAGGTTTTTTATCAAGAAATGACATACAAATTGTCTTTATTTGAAAGTGAGTTCTGAATGGAAAGGGAAACTGGGAACACAGAATAAAATGGTTTATATAAACACACGAGACTTGTTTAAAAGGAAATTCGGATCAGTAATATAACTAGCGCTGTGGTATCACGGTCATGTCTTCAGTGTACTAGTTTGTGATAAATATCATACAGAAGAGGACCTGTGAGTTAAAATAGTGATTCATAGGCTGCATAAGTACCAACATACCAGTTATAAATATAGCTTTATTTTTTGAAGTCTGAGCTTTTTATGGTGTCTTGAATATAAATGAGTGCGTAAAGTAGAGTAGAATGATAATCATTAGCAGCTCGGTGCCATGCTCGACAGTGCTCCTGTATAGCATGACATGTTGGACACAGCAATAGGAGCTCTCTGTACAGGAACCTGAGCCCCACTGTGCAGGTTCAGCTCCGGTCCTCTGATTAATTCACGTCTCCTCTTGCAGCTCAAGATGAAGATCACAGACTTTGAAAACCGGAGGAGTTTCAAGTCCATATGGCTCAACAGTCAGTTTCGGGAGGAGGTAAAGAAAGTTCCTCGAGGAGCATCCCGCATTCAGTTCCTATTAATTAATTTATCTATCTATCTATCTATTTATTTATTTAAGTCATAAAGCTGTGTTTCTGTTTTTGCTTCTGTCCTCCAGGAGATCACACTATACCCAGACAAGCATGGCTGCGTTCGAGACCTTCTCGAGGAATGTAAAAAGGCCGTGGAGCTCTCAGACAAAGGCTCCGAGAAGCTCAGGTATAAACCACTGCTGGTGTTTAGCGTTCATGCTTTCGTTTATCCTGTCCTTGAGTCTGTAGAAAGCTCTTACAGAAGCGTTTTAATTAAAAGCCGATGCCGGTTGCTTTCCTAATACGTGTCTCATGTTGAAGCGCGCCGTTAAATCCGATTCACTCCTTCGCTCCGCCTGTCATTGCTTTCATCAGTCTTATATTGAACCTCCTTTTGAGCTCCTTGTCTTTTTGCCCTCTTTTTCTTCCCATAGGCTGTTAGAAATCGTAAGCTACAAAATTATTGGGGTTCACCAAGAGGACGAACTGCTAGAATGTTTATCTCCCGCAGCCAGCCGGACGTTCAGAATAGAGGTGAGATCTTATTTGTGCCTCACCTCAGGGCCTCTCCTTGCTTCTTTCTGTAAATCCAGATTCACCCAGTTTTCGATCGATGTGTGCTTGCGGAGGTTGTGAAAGTGCGTATTTGGAATCTCGTTTGTGTCCGTTAGGAAATCCCTCTGGACCAGGTCGACCTGGATAAGGAGAACGAGATGCTGATTCCAGTTGCACATTTCCACAAGGAGGTCTTCGGGACTTTTGGAATTCCGTTCTTGCTAAAGATTCGTCAGGTGAGTTTTGTGTGAATGTGTGGGTTCATGTTTGACGATATAGGAGCCATATTGACTTGATGAATAGCCAGCTAACAGAGTAAACTAATCAAAGCAGCACAAACGTTAATATTCATGCCACGCCCACTCTGCCTCATTTATCAACCAGGATATAAATAAATTTGATTATAACAATGTTAGCAGGAGCATTGCAACCGAATCGCGTGTCGTTATCAGTGAGTATTAACACTAACCCGCTGCTGTGCTGTGTCCAGGCCGAGCCCTTCAGAGAGGTGATGAAGAGGATCCAGGGCATGCTGGATATCCAGGAGAAAGAGTTTGAAAAGGTAAATCATAATGTCTGCTGGTTTAGACGTAGCTGCTGTGCGATGTGGACCAGGGAGAAATGTTTTGCTATGCCTTTTGTAGTGTAGATTATAAAACTTAAAACATACTAAAGCTTCAGGTGAATCTTTAAAATATTCAAGTATATATATATATTTACTTATTTTGGGGGGGGGGACACCAGACAAAAAATGGCACAGCTATTGAAGGCTGTGTGTGTTTTGCTTTTTTTTTTTCTTCTTCTTCTTTTGTCTAATTGATTTTTTTATGGAGCATGTGTGTGCACATTGTTCCAGATTTCCAACATGCTTCAGCCCTATTTAGCCAGGGTTAGCTTACCTGCAGCGCTCCTATAATTTAACAATAGTTCGTAGTAGCTTGTTAATGTGCACTTCATTTTTATAATGATTGATAATGATTTTAATTATTTTTTTGCATTTCAGTTTAAATTTGCGATCGTGATGATGGGCCGGCACCAGTACATCAACGAGGACGACTACGAAGTGAACCTGAAGGACTTCGAGCCACAGCCGGGTATGTCATTAAGCTAGACGTTAAGTACTGCGTCCCGTGTCCTTAAATGACAAAGGACCTACAGCTCACTGGTGTCACTTACAGTTGGCTTTAAAGAACGGCTTTAATCTCTCAACCTTGTGGTCAGTTTAGAAGCAAGCTACGGCTACCACATTCAGCCTAGTACTCATTTTCACATAGTGTAACACTGTTGGATTCCGATTGGTCAGAAGGTGTTAATTTATTTTCTGTAACAGTGGCTCTGACAGTAGCGCAGTTGCAAATCACTCGTCGTACCAAGTTATCATTTCTATAGTAACAGCTAATTTTTTGTGCAAGTGGAATAATTCAGTAGGGAGGGGAGGTGCTTGAACAGGAAATGATGATTGAACTTTGGTGTGATAACCGTTACGGTTAATTACTGTTTAAACAAACCACAAAAAAAGAGACTCCATTTGCTGAAAGTCCAGGAATTTATTTATTCATTCATTTATTGGGCACTGGATCTCGCACATGAAGGTGTAATGTTTGCTCTTTGTTTTTGTTTTTTTGCCCCCTCTGCAGGAAACATGTCCCACCCGAGACCCTGGTTAGGGCTCGACCACTTCAACAAAGCGCCGAAGCGAGGGCGCTACACGTACCTGGAGAAGGCTATCAAGATCCACAACTGACGTGCTCTCTCCACCCTAACCGCCCCTTATTAAAGACTCTAACCAGAAGTTGTGTGTGTGCACCACTTTTTACCACCTGCCCTGCAGTTACACAGGCCCTGCCTATGAAGTCTTCAGCAAACCAGAGTTCCTGCTCATCATGTTCTCCCCCCCCCTCCCCTCCTTTAGCTCTTTGATTTGACTTCTGTCACCTGCCTGATTTTTTTTTGTCTGGGAGAATGAATTGAATTTTAACAAATGGGGGAACAGTATGAACTTTGTAGACAGGTGTAATTTTTGTTTTCTTTCCGTTTTTGGTTTTGTTTTCCTTTTAATTTTTGGTTTTAAAGAATTGTTACGGCAAGAAAGCTGCTGCGTGCGTAGCGAGGGAGGGAAGAGGACCGAGAAAAGTTTGGCCATTTACAAAAAAAAAAAAACGGATGACGAACAGATGGATGTCGGATATTTAACCAACTTTTAACCAAAAAGGACACCACTGATGGCTAAAGCTTGCTGGAACTCTGAAGCAGTTCCGTGTTTTCTCGTTCCTTAGCGCAAAACTAGGTTTTTTTTGTTTGTTTTTGTTTGTTTCTTTTTCTTCTATGTTTACACAATCCTCACTTAGCTCAGTTAAGAATTCAGTCGTATCTTTCATGGAAAAAGTTGTATGATAAAAATAAAGATCCACAGCATCGTTTTAAAAGCAAACAACAAACGAAATGAATCGTCTGTACTTCATTTTGCACGTTGGCACTTAATATCAAAGGTTTTACATTTCTCCTGATTGGTAAAATGTAATCTTTGACCGTGTTTTGGCCTTGAGGCCCCCTGTCTCTCCTCCCCCCCTCCCCCCCCCC
>JANDJT010000102.1:19224588-19235058 GCA_024331685.1 Stegophilus panzeri
CAGACTGCACAAAGTTCATGTAGCACACTGCATAAAGTGTGAGCATTATTTTTATTCAATATTTCATATATGGTTCCTATATTTCCTATATATTGTACTTATACAGGGAGTATGAATCTATTTTGATTTTATTATTTTGTTTTTATGTTAATTTTAATGTACAATTAGTACTATTTAGTTCTGACATACTTAATAGCATTCATAACAAACATTTCTAGGTGACATTTTTAAAAGTCTGACTCCTTTTTTTTTTTTTTACTTTATTTTACCATTATTCTGTGCAATTCAGACCTTAAAGCTTAAAGAATGTGAAAATGTAAATAATGATGTGGTATAAACTCCAACAGGCGTGCCCTACCATCATTGTTGTACTTGTTCTTTTGATTAAAGGTCACTTTGGCACTGTTACGTCATTATTTCTTCTAACTACAGAAAATAAAGCTCTTTTTTTCTTTGAATTTCATAACAACCCAAAACCAGACTCGAGGCCTGAAACTGGACTAAAAGCGACAACATCAGGATCTTGATGAGTAGCTTGATAAAGTTCATGTTTTGTTTCAGAAATATTAAACATATTCTGTTGTCGTTTAAGAATCAGAAAGGATTTTGACATTTAACAGCTCACAATAATATTCTAGTAAAATGTTTATCATGTGATCATCCCTAAGCATCTATTTAAAAGGATGTTAAGGAGACGTTTACACAGTTCACGAGCTACTGGATGTTAATTCTGCAGCCACAAAAAGGCTCAAAAATATGATTTAAGACCTTAAATCAATTTTCTAAAAATCAAAATCAAAAGATATTTTTCATGACCTAAAATCACTTTCAATATTTTATCATTTTAACCCTAAACCATGATGATGAGCCAAAGCACACTTTAAAGCCAGGTATACGTCTCTACTCACCCTGCTGCTGCTGATGTCTTCGGTGCGACTGAATCCAGTTGAGGAAGAATTGTTTCGCTTTTCACAGCCACTCCACTCCACCCTCCTCGATGAGGGTGCGCTTTCATACGCATTCACCTCCTCCATGAATATGCATAAGCCTGAGTCAGGTAGTCAAGGCCTTTTCTCTACCTCTGTCTCTCTGAATAACCTGTTTTTGTGATAACAATGTGCCCTTACAGGTGCAGACAGGCAAGTATTTTTTTTTTTCTTTAAAGCCTAAAACACAATTATACACGCAGTTATAAGATAATTTCCATGTAATTGATTCAGTTAAACTCAATTCTAAGTACTAATGTAAAGAGCTAATGTAAAGAGCAACTGATTTAAAATAAACAAATTGAATATATATGTAAACAGCTGAGTTTACCATCAGGGCAAAATGGAGGAATATAATTTATAACAATTCACAAGTATGTTTTCTGACTTGTATAACTGTCCTTGCTGTATCCATGCTGCATCTTGTGCGATGTCTACTGCACCTCCCTGCCATTCTGTGTCTGTAATTATGATGATGGTCAGTAAGTAAGGAATAAAACACTTTGTAACGTGCTGAAATTAAGAAATTAATCAACAACCGGGTGTTATGATGAAATGGAGTTACAGTTACCATGGCAATTTTTCCTATAACAGTACATCTCCAAGTGATTTATTCCTCTTATACCACAGCAACTTATTCAACAATTACAATTTTTATTTATTAAAGAATAACACGTCATACTTTTTATCGTTTTATAGTTACGTTTAATGTTGTAGAACGTCCGCAAAATAAATTCGTTTCTGTTCTCAGAAGCTATAAACCATCGTTCTTTCACCAGCCTTTTTTTTTCTTTCTTTTGACGTTAATATGACCAAAAAAAGACATTTGTCATGTTACTGACAAACCACAAAAAAGGTAAAAGCACTGACACTGAAGACTCCTTCCCTAAATGTTACATAAACATCTCCATACAGAAAACTTCACCAATATCACCTATTGCACAACTAATAGCAACGATAACATATTAGAATGAGCTCATTAATATAAACCTGCACTATTGTCAGAGCTGCTGTTCTAGAAAAGTAATCAACACCTTCTGACCAATCAAGATACAAGCTACATTATCAGATTTTCACACAAATCCTAAAAGTAGACAAAAATAATATACTTGGTCATTTATTTATTGTTGAAAATGATGCAATATAACATATCTATGTGTGGCAAAAGTATGTGAACCTTTGCTTTCAGTATCTAGTGTGACCCCCTTGTGCAGCAACTACAACTAAACATTTCCAGTAACTGTTGCTCAGTCCTGCACATCAGCTTGGAGGAGTTTTAGCCCATTCCTCAGTACAGACCAGCTTCAACTCTGTGATTGTTGGTGAGTTTCCTCACATAAACTGCTTGCTTCAGGTCCTTCCACAACATTTCTATTGGATTAAGGTCAGGACTTTGACTTTATCTTCTTTAACCATTCTTTGGTAGAACAACTTGTGTGCTTAGGGTTGTTGCCTTGCTGACCCACTTTCTCTTGAGATTCAGTTCATGGACAGATATCTTGACATTTTCCTTTACAATTCACTGGTATAATTCAGAATTCATTGTTCCATCAATTATGACAAGTCGTCCTGGCCCAGACGCAGCAAAACAGGCCTAAAGCATGACACTACCACCACCATGTTTCACAGATGGGATAAGGTTCTTATGCTGGAATGCAGTGTTTTCCTTTCTCCAAACATAATGCTTCTCATTTAAACCAAAAAGTTCTATTTTGGTCTCAACTGTACACATAACATTTCTCCAATAACCTTCTGGCTTGTCCACGTGATCTTTAGCAAACTGCAGACAACCAGCAATGTTCTTTTTGGAGAGTAGTGGTTACTCCTTGCAGCCCTGCCATGCACACCATTGTTGTTCAGTGTTCTCCTGCTGGTGGACTCATGAACATTAACATTAGCCAATGTGAGAGAGACCTTTAATTGCTTAGAAGTTGCCCTGGGTTCCTTTGTGACGTCATAGACTATTACACGTCTTGCTCTTGGAGTGATCTTTGTTGGTTGATCACTCCTGAGGAGGATAACAAAGGTCTTAAATTTCCTCCATTTGTACACAGTCTGTCTGACTGTGGATTGGTGAAGTCCAAACTCTTTAGAGATGGTTTTGTAACCTTTTACAGCCTGATGAGCATCAACAACTCTTTTTCTGATGTCCTCAGAAATCTCCTTTGTTCATGCCATGATACACTTCCACAAACATGTGTTGTGAAGATCAGACTCTGATAGATCCCTGTTCTTTAAATAAAACAGGGTGCTCACTCACACCTGATTATCATCCCATTGATTGAGAACACCTGACTCTAATTTCACCTTCAAATTAACTGCTAATCCTAGAGGTTCACATACTTTTGCCACTCACAGATATGTAATATTGGATAATTTCCCCCAATAAGTAAATGACCAACTATAATATTTTTGTCTCATTTGTTTAATTGGGTTCTCCTTGTCTACTTTTAGGACTTGTGTGAAAATCTGTTGATGTTTTAGGTCATATTTATGCAGAAATATAGAAAATTCTAAATGGTTCACAAACTTTCAAGCACCACTGTAAATACTTCCATTGTCCCCCAACATAAAGTTGATCTCCTCCTAAATTGGGTAGTGTCAGTCTGCCATTTTCCAATAATTAGATCTCCAATTGTTATTCTATTGTACAACCTCAAATTTGTCACCTATCACACACCCAGACTAACACACCCAGGAGTGGGCTGAATTACCTTCCTAATTGATGATACTGTGGAATCAGGGTTATGGCCTGGCTATTATGCCTTAAAGGTGACTGTTATATGACGTTAGCATGACCCATGTGCTGTTTCTTTTTTTTTAAATATATAATGTACATATCTTATTTACAATTATCAGCGTTGCTCAGTGGTCAATATCATATTATTATATTATAGTGTGGTTGAAAGTGTGGATTAATCGTCTTTAACAGCAGCACTGACAGAAGTTCTAGCTGCCCCAACAATCACAGGATTAAATTAATGCGCTCGTTCTAACACGTTATCGTTTCTATAGTAACAACTCATTCACAGGTGGACACTAATAACAAACTGATTTTCAAAACCATTGTTTTCATTTAACAAATAAAAATGTGTAAATGTTGATACGGTGATGTTTTCTGTTAGGAGATGTTTATTTATTAACATTTATGGAAGGAGTCTCCAGTGTCAGTGCTTTGTAACTGTCTATGCTATGAGTTTATGCTTTCTTGGTAAAATGACAACATTCATTTTAATGATAAATGAATAAAAAGTGTCATGTCATTCATTAACAAATAAAAATTGTATTCAGCTAATTGATGTGGTTTAAGAGGAATAAAACACGTCATGTCGTGCCGTTGTATGAAAATAATCAACCAATCAAATAATATTATTATTGTAATATTAGTCTCTCTTAATGCTAACTCTAGCTAATGTTAGCTAATTCTTCATATCAGTGTAACGTTAGCTTGGTTGGAAATGTTAACTAGAATTTTCAGTTGTAGCTAGGTTGCTGTAGGTGTTTTAAAAAGCTAAATATCCGACATCAAGTATTAGCTTGTGGTTTGTATGAGAATGAGCTGTACCTTATACTCAATGCTCTATTTAAAAAAGTTCAAGCAATAGCCGGGTTACAGGTTTGACTACATTTAATTGGTTGTTGTTGTTTTTTTGGCATAGCTAGCAAGGTCTCTTTTTCTCCAAATGTCATTGCCTTACTTTGGAAATGTCCTTAAAGCTGTTTTACAAGGAGAAGAATGCAAGGCTAGTGAAAACCTGACTGGAATCCAAACTCTCACTATGCAGAAAAATTAAATAAACAAAACCCACATTAAAGTGTTAGTAAGCTGTCTAGGTGTCTAGCTTGCTAAAGTAATCTGAACATTTTCTACTGGATAAAATCTGTAGTTGTTGTTTTTGTTTTTTACTTCAGTGACTGTCAACAGATTCTAGAGTGTTTAAAATTTGCTTCGCTAATTCCATTAGCGCTAAGCAAAATCATATAACATCAACCCAAAAGAATGGGGAAAAAAGTGACTTAGCAGCTGTAGGAGATTTTTTTTTCTTTTTATGTATGGCCACGTCATGATGTGCTTGCATCTCCCCTTTAAATCTTGATAATGCTGAGTAATGCTACTTACCTATCTTGCGGTTTCACAAAAGCTAGCTTGATATTTAGGGTTACGTAAGCTCTTTTTTGCCACACCTTATGTGAGGCCATGTCACCCCCTGGTATCTTGGATCTTAAATCTTGCTAATGCTTTGTAATGCTAGTTAGCTAGCTAGCTGTTCCTTTGTTTCACAGATGCTAGCAAGATATTAAGGGTTATGTAAGCCCCCCCCCAAGTTTCCCAGGTTGGAACTTTCTGATGGTTGTCGTTTGCTAATGTCTTGCACTCAACCTGATTTGATCTCCATGACTGTTTAAAAAAGCATTTCATGCATTTTACATACCTGTATTACCCTCATCCTCTGTAAAGAACCTGCACCAACCACATCCTTCACAAAAAAGCCACAGATTACGGTGTGATCTTTCACCTGCTTTGATGCTCATGCTCGCGATCTGGCTGCATTACTGATTGATTAATTAGCCTCATTCAGGGGTTTGAAATGTGTGTGAGGGGTGTAACAGGGAGCTACTGGAGACGTGGTGGGAGAACTTCACACACCTTTCTGCCTCCAGCGTTGGCTTAGTTCAAGTCAGAAATGACCGGGTGTGGGACAGAACGTCAGAAATTACCGGGTGTGTACAAGAGAGTGATAGCTCAGTCACACACACATGTACACACACTCATGCGAGAGCTGACACTCCTTTTTTGCTGTCACAGTCAATCCTGCCTTACGGCATTCCCCAGGTCGCGACCAAACCTCTCTCTCTGTTTCACATTCCAAAAATGTCTGCTCATCAGGCATGAGAGGATCTGTGCATCACGACAAGTGTATAACTTTTTAATCTTCCTAACTTATTACAAGCCCTGAGGGAACCCTTATGGAAAGAACACACACACATCTGACATGTGACTATGTTTTCCCAATGTAATTATATTATTACATTATTACATTTTCCCAATGTAATAATAAACTGTGGGGGAAAAAGTGTAAACATCTGTGTGAATTTGAGTAAACATCATGTGAAAAATATGTGATCGTGACAAATGTGGGGAAAAAATATCACGTTAATAAAAAAAAAAAAACCATGACACATGCACTACATGTGAAAAATGAACTTAAAAATAGATAAAAACAAAGAAAAATGTGTAAAAAAAAAAAAAAAATTGCACAAATGAAAAAACTAAAATAATTGAATCAGTTGAAAATAAATCTTTAAAAAAATGCTTGCATGAGTCATGTAAAATAAATGAAATACCACTGAAAAAATAAATGCTTTGTGAACAAAATCACATGCACTGTATCTGAAAAATTAACATGAAAATAAACGTTTAAAAATCCCACATGGAAATAAATGAAAAATGTGAAACAAAATCATGAAAAAAACACGAACTACACGTGAAAATAAATGAAAAATGTGATAAAATCACACTTAAATATTAATGAAAAAAGTGAAAAATGAATATAAGAAAATAAATGAATCATGCAAAAATCATGAGAAAAAACCACGTGGAAAATAAAAACACGTGCACTGTATGTGAAAAATGGACCTGTGAAAAATCTGAAAAAAAAATCATATTCAATTAAACCCTTAAATCTGCTCTCTTTATATCTTTTTCTCCTTTGTGTGAATAATGTATTTTATAGGAAAGCCGTCGTGGCCTAGCCCCATCATCGGAGCGTAACTTCTTGTGTTTTTTCAGGTCTGATCTGTCACACAGTCATCCAAAAATGTGTGTAACACCATTCTGACTGCTGGAGATCCTGCACGCAAAAAGCCAGGCTTCATGTAAATAAATCCCCTGATAGTCACATGTTTCATTACAGTAATAAGTTCTATTTATGCCCTTGGAGTGAGAACTGAAGAACAAAACTATGTATCACATCAGTCACAGACTCAAATACTGGATTATGTAAATCATTTTTTTATCACATGATTGTTATAATTCATAAATTATTCATAAATGTACTAATTTCCTCATTTCTAACATTATTGTAAACCAGTGCACCGTATTTTAA
Organism: Stegophilus panzeri; assembly: GCA_024331685.1. Taxonomy (NCBI): domain Eukaryota; kingdom Metazoa; phylum Chordata; class Actinopteri; order Siluriformes; family Trichomycteridae; genus Stegophilus; species Stegophilus panzeri. The sequence goes on from JANDJT010000102.1 coordinate 19,231,682, forward strand.
TCTCCTTATATAAACTACAATTACAGATGGCATCCTGAAGTTCCTACTGGTGCCATTGTAAAGGCCTACAAGTTACAAGAATAGCAGGAGTAGGAGCTTTGTCAGCCTCAAGATGGCAGGAGTAGGAACTTAATCAATTATAATTATTAATTTATTCATTTTGGCAGCCTTAGCATTGCAGGTGGAGGAGCTTGTGGCCTACAAGTAGGTGCATTTGAGCTACATTATAGCTGAAGCAAGAACATGTAGACTTCAGGATGGCAGGCATAGGTGCTTGTGGGTTTCAGGATGGCAGTAGTATGAACTTTTCTCAGCCTCAGGATGGCAGGAGAAGGAACTTGTGGCCTGCCAGTAGGTGTGTTTGGGCTTCATGATAGAAGAAGTAGGTGCTTGTGGGCCTCAGGATGTCAGATTAAACACTTTAGGGCTTCAGTGTAGCAGGCCCACAAGTAGGTGCTTGTGGGCCTCCTGATAGCAGAAGTAGAAACTTGTAGAATTTAGGATGGCAGAAGTAGGAACTTGTGGCCTACAAGAAGGTGCTTTTGGGCTTCCTGATAGCAGAAGTTTGAACTTGTAGACTTTAGGAAAGCAGGAGTATCAACTATATCAGTCTCAGTGTGGCAGGAGTAGAAACTTGTGGCCTACAAGTAGGTGCTTTTTGGCTTCATGATACCAGAAGTCTTGCACGTCCTGAAGTGTTTTATTCCTCGTAGCACTTGATTTTATTTATTAAAGAACAGACATGTCACACTTTATATCCATTTATAGTTACATTTAATGTTGTGGAATGTCCACGAAACAAGTTAGTTCTTGTTCTTATATGTTATACCAGCTATAAAGAGTTGTTCCTTCACCAGCCTCTTTTTCTCCTCACTTGAAGTTAATAAAAAAAAAAAATTTAAAACAACTTTTCATGTTACAGAGAAATGTTATAAATATTATATAATCATCTCCCTTTTGGTTAGAAAACTTCACCATATCAATGATTTTTGAGCTGTTACTATAGAAATGATAATGTGATAATATGATAATATTAGAAGGAATACATTACTACTGTCAGACCTGCTGTTATGGAAAATTAATCAACACCTTATGACCAAGCAGAAAAAGCTGCTCTATGTGCTATATATGGGCTACACTGTAGTCTGTTATAAAGTGCATTTCGGCATTCTTATCATTTTTGTCATTTTTTTTTTTGCATTTATCTACCTTTTAAAATGCTGCCTGGCATTTCAGTGTATGTGTAAATATTTGGGTGTGGTTTTGGGTGTGTTGTTGTCTTGCTAAATCTGTTCTTGCAGAGAGTGATTCAGTCTGCAGTATCGCCAAAGAACACAGTTGGCCTCAATGTGGGACATCATCATCATCATCAAATGCATTCATGTCGACTTTTTGCACAAGTCACTGAAAATGACAAACTAAGAAATGTAGCTCATGATCCTTTAGATAAGCTAGAATAAGGACAGGCTTGTGTCGGAGGCTGAGGAGGTCAGACAAGCAGGTTTCTGCTGTAAATTAAACACACATTTTTCTGTCAGACACACACATTCATTTTTTCCATGACAGAAGAGTCATGAGAGATTACATCTTGTTCATAACAATCATCCATCAGCTATAAATCACGGCAATGGGCGTGTCTTCTGAATGAACACATGATCGTCACGCCAAATGTTCCATGCTTTCTACGTACACCTCATATTTGTAATACAAATTTATTGCCTTGACATTAATTTTAAACAGTTGTTGTAAGGGGCGTGGTCACATTTGTGCTTTAGAGGTCACATGACCATAACATGTTCTGGCCAGGCCAGTAGACCATCTTTTACCGGATAGTAATTTCCTGTCTACCATCCCAATTTCACTCAACTGAGCAATACATGTTTCAGATTTTCTAAATGCCTTACTGCAGTGGTCACCAACCCTGTTTCCGGAGATCTACCTTCCTGAAGACTTTAGTTCCAACCATAATCATACACACCTGACTATCTAGTCATTGCCTTAAGAAGTTCTTGATCAACTAATACAGGTGTGTTAGATCTTGGTTGGAGATGAATTCTTATATAGATTAAAGCTCTTTTTAGCTAAGCTACTGTGAAGTTTGTTTAGATTCACCAGGGGTATGGCATATCTCGAAATGCTGGCTCCTTTCAATTCAATTCAATTCAAGTTTATTTCTATAGCACTTTTAACAATGGACATTATCTCAAAGCAGCTTTACAGAAACATAAACACAGGATACAGTTTTGTTAATGTGTGAATTTATCCTTACTAAGCAAGCCAGTGGCGACAGTGGCAAGGAAAAACTCCCTAAGATGAAATGAGGAAGAAACCTTGATAGGAACCAGACTCAGAAGGGAACCCATCCTCATCTGGGTAACAACAGATAGTGTGAAAGTAAAAGAAAGTTCATTACGGTTTTAACATGAAGTCTGGTTGTTGAACTAGTCTACTGTTCACCAAAGGAGACCTGAGTGCAAAACTACATGTGGTAATTGCAGTCCAAGCGGTACCATCCTAAGCAATCTCCAGGCTGTAGCCTCCAGTTGATGAGGGCTCCATGCAGAGGTCCATCAGGACCATAAAATCATGTGTGGCTCGACAAAAGGAGAGAGGGAGAGGGAGGTAAAGAGAGGAAGAGATTATTAGGTATGCTTACATAAAATAATGGATAAGACTGTGTACTTTGCATAAAAGAAAGTCTATTCATGGTAAGCTTGAGTAAACTAATATGTTTTCAGCCTAGACTTATACACAGAGACTGTGTCTGAGTCCCGAACACTAATTGGAAGGCTGTTCCATAACTGTGGGGCTTTGTAAGAGAAAGCTCTTCCCCCTGAAGTAGCCTTCACTATTCGAGGTACCGACAACCTTTGCCAGCATTTCAAAGGAAAGGAAAAGAAATACGTCAACATACAGTATGAAATCAAATCACAGCTTTGAAGATTTAATTTGATGACACAGGGACTTTATTGTCAATGCTAGAAAAATATTTTTGTTGCAACTTTCCAAATGTCGCCAGTACTGTCCTGCAGGTCTTGCTTTCCCGCTGCACTCACACCTCTCTCTGTGTCTGCTCTGTTCAGTGAGTGTCTGAGAGCCGGAGATTTAACAATAGGGACTTTAAGCAGCAGCTGTGAGCGGAACGGCTACAGCGACCGGAAGTAAGCTGTTACACCGCCGTAGCCGAGAACGTAAAACTCACTAAGCAACTGTAAACAAGACGGCGCAATGCAGCATTCAGTCATTTACTGAAAATGTGTGTGTGTGTGTGTGTGTGTGTATATATATATATATATATATATACACACACACACATACACACACACACATACATACATTATATATATGTGTGTGTATGTATGTATGTATGTATGTGT
>JANDJT010000102.1:19235701-19251505 GCA_024331685.1 Stegophilus panzeri
GTGTGTGTGTGTGTGTGTGTGTAGACAGATTTAATATAGAATAGATAATCATTATAAATGGTCTACTCCAATATGGGGGGGGGTTTAGTTACAACAGGTTGAGAACCTCTGCCTTATAGACGACAGAAATATCGTCAATATGGCCGCCACAATTCGCTCGGTGTTACTAAACAAAACAAAACAAAAAAAAAAAAACTACATTTCCCATGAGTCATTCAATCGCGCCTCCGTGTTTCTTCTTCGTGGACTGTCTCGCGCTCCATCACGAGACCGAGTATGATTGTTAGTCATGGGCGACGAAGCGTTTCTGCTGGTTCTTCAGCCTTAGCTGGCTAATTTTAACACCTTTAAAAATAAGTTTTGTACTTTTTTTTTTTTTTAAACACCACTGACATGGCTAACAACATAGCGAAGAAGGTCTCGTGGTCTGGAGAAGGGACGCCGCTTTTGAACGGGGCTGAGGAGAGCAGATACAGCGGGCAGGTTAGCAAACAAAAACACAAACAACAGCTGACACTTAGCTTTGTGACAGTCAGAGAGATGACTAAATAAACATGATGTTAAAAACAATGTGGGGGTTTTGCATTGTGTAAGTGATTGATATCTGTAGCAGGGATGGAGGCAGGGATGATAGACTTCTGGAGTTAACCGAGTTGTCTAATTCGCTGGGTAGGAAGGTGACTTTACTTAGTACGCATTCATGGTTTTGCGCTTGTCAGTTTGTACTTGAAGCTATAAAATATCCTTAATGACACCAGTATTTTCATTTTCGCGAGGCTGCAGTCAGAACAGTAGGTGTTTTGCAATCCTGGAATGTCAAAATCCCTCTGCTTCCTAAATTAGTTTTGTTTTTTTGCAGAAGTGTCAGGTGAAGTTGGGTCATAATCAGAAAGCTAGAAGTCTCTGACATAATGCATCTTTTAAAAAATATATATTTTTTTGTATTGTTTTTATTTTATAGCCATCTGGAGGCAATATGTTTCACATAGGTAGGATGAGCACTGTGGATCTGGAGGAGGAGGCTATAACGGCAGAAGAGGTAAAACTCACAATCTTCACCTCTGAAATACAAAACATTACACACTCTGTGTCAAAGCTCTTTATTACTGTGTCAGAGTATGCTGGAAGGAGATATTAGTCAAAAATACGTCTTTCGTTCCCCCTTAATAAAAACCATGATCGACCTATGAATCTGGAATGATTAACATTGCGGTTACTGTAAATTCCTGTGTGTACACACTCCAGTTTCTATGGGTAGGACTAATCCTTATTCCTCTTTGTGGTTAGCAGATATGGAAATCAGAAGTGCTGTTTCAGAGCTTGTTGTATCAGTCTCTTAGAATCTAGAAAAAGGTATTCTCATCCTGTACTTGTCTCGCGTTCATCCAATTAAATGCTCTGTAGAAAGTACACGTCCCACCCCCAGGGGTGTGTCTTGCTCTATAGTAGCAGCTCATTAGTTTTTTGTGTATTTGGCCATGTGTCTTTCTGCAAACGTTCCCCTTTTCCAACCATCTGTTGTGTAGAATATATGTTTGGAGTGCTTTGATTCGGAAGGAGGTGGAGTTTGTGTGGTTTTGTGACTTTCCAGAGGCTGAATCGCTGTCAGAGCTTCTCCATCAGTAAGAGTCAGTAATGTATATTTTATCTACCACTCAGATGTGTCAGATGTCTCCTGGTGATGACCCTGACGCTCGACTTCAGCTCGAACACCTACTCCCTAACTCTAAAAACACTCTGTGTCTAAGATATCATCATGGTTAAAGTAGGCAGGAATGGAGTCATGAAGGAAAGGAAATACATCACCATATAAAATTAAATCATAGCTCTTAATTCGTTTCAAGGGGCCTTTAATAAGCTGCTCACCAAGATGTTTTTGAAATGGATTTTACTTCTAGGTCACAGTCCAGGCTGTAATCTGTGTTGAATAAACAGTCGGACGGTCATAAAGAGTCTTTGTCTAAATATTTCTCGCTGAAGAAACTAAAGCACTTTACTGACAGACTTCCACTCAGGAGGAAAATCTGATTCAGTGTTCTAGTTTTAGAAATGAGACAGACTGAGTCTTATTTCGTCTGATGTATTTTTTTTGTAGCTGGCGTGAGCTTCAGTATAATTAGTCAGCTTCAGAATTATTGGCATCCTGTTTGATGATAATATTCACCCTCATATGCAATGTCTTCTTTCTTAATTATAGTATTTTCTGAACAAAATTTAAAATTTTTTGGTGGTAATCATTAACACTTCAGGGAGGGTCTAAGATCATTTACAAGTCTCTCAAGCATTGTTAGAGTTCTGAAGGAAGCCAATAATTTTGCAACAAGTCTTTTACAGAACAGGATTGTGCTCCTTGAAAGAATAGTGCATTAAAATGAAACTATACAGTGTTCCCATATATGTGAACTCAAAATACCACTTATGCCCTGTGATGTCCGGAATTATTAGCACCCTTCTGGAAAATGAGCGAGAAGCAAGAAAACATGCACCTTGACGGGGGCCAATAATTTAGTTATAAATGTTTGGTATGGGGTGATGTGGGGAGGGGGCGTTTACTGGAAGAAATTGTGCTCCATGAAGGAATATTGCATTAAAATAAAAATCTACACTGCCCTCCTATAGTATGTTTTAGCTCAAATTATCTCTCACACCGTGTGAGCTCCAGAATTATTGGTACCCCTCATGAAAATAAGCAAAAAAGGAATAACTCGTACAACTGTGAAGGGTGCAAATACTTTTGAAACAAGCATTTTTACAGAACAAAATTACACCCTTTAAAGGAATATTGCATTTAAAATAAACCTATACAGCCATTCTATTTGTTTAAACCCTCACTCTTGTACAGTGTCAAGTCCATAATTAATGGCACCTTTCTTGAAAATGAGCTAAATAATTGGCAATAATTTTGCATCGTGTTTCACAGAACACAGTTGTACACTTTGAAAGTATATTACATAAAAATAACACTATACAATCTTCCCATTTGTTTAACCGCTAGATATCACTCATGCGTGCTCAATTCCAAAACTATTGGCACCCCTCATGAAAATGTGCAACATAAATAAAGCTATCCTTGCTTCTATGTTCTAATATTTTCTTTTTTTTCTACCAGCAGGACCCTGTGAGGCACCGACCGAGTGAAATTCCTCACAATGAGAATTTGCTTTCACTCAAATATGAGGTAATTCACTTAAAATGTCCCGATCTCTGAGGACACGAGGCTCTCAGTCCAGACCTGGTTTGGAATGCTTGTAAAATCGGGTGCTTTCGGTGCACGGTGACGTAAGTTAAGCTGGGAAAGATCTTTAGTTCATCTGGAGGGAAAAATGTGTGTAGATGGTTAATAGCATCAGAAATGTTTAACAATAATAATACATTTAGACCTGTAAATGTCACATCCAGTAAAGAATCAAACACTCAAAATAATCATTAAGGCATGATGTTTATTCGTATGACACATCATATTTTTTATCTGTTTACAGTTACATTTATTGTTCATGACACAAGTTAGTTCTTGTTATTAGGTACTTTATAGTAGCTGTAAACAGTCGTTCCCTCACTAGCCTCTCTTTTTTGTGATCTTCTAAAGTAAATAAGTCCAAACATATAAAATTGTTAAAGTTACAGCTTTATCTCTGACTGTTACAAAGCGCCCTCAGTCCAATCAGATTGCAGAACTGAACAGTGCTGTAGTATCAGTTTTATTAACATGTCCTTTGCTGTTTGTTTCAGAGTCTGGACTATGACAACAGCGAGAATCAGTTGTTTCTGGATGAGGAAAGGCGCATGAGTCACATGGTCAGTGACAAACCAGCGCAATACAGATGACCAATATTAGATTATTTAATCTTTTTTAATGTTTATTGTTTATTATGAATATGTTTATTATGAATAGAATTCTCATGATCTGTATGTGGTCAGAGCTTTAGATGTCTGGAGATCAGTCGCTGGTTCATTTGCGGGCTCATCGGCATCCTGACGGGACTCATCGCTTGCTTCATCGACGTCGTGGTGGAGAAACTGGCTGGACTGAAGTACGACGTGGTCAAGGAGAGTATCCTTATTCCTACAACATGCAAAGCAAAATAATCTAATACAATATAAATATAAACTTAATCAAGGAACAATGATCGAGTGGATCATTTAAATGCTAAAAACTTTGTGATTTAAAGTGGCAGTCTGTGAACTTTTCATAACATCATAAATTAGCGTTAATGAATTAGTAGCTAATGTGAGATGAACTCTGCTGGTGATGTGAAGTATGATCACATTTGTGAATGGCTGCAGTTATTTAAGCTGCAACCGAGAGGCAGTGCTCACTTGGACGTACTTTTTAAGGAAAGCATAAATTGGTAATTCAGAAGGTTTTTTTTTTTTTTGGGGGGGGGGGGTGTATGTCTTCAGAGTACTGATGTTTTCCTGTGAGTTGCTTGCAATTAGGGCTGCAACTAATGATTTTTTTCATAATCGATTAGTTGGCCGATTATTTTTTCGATTAATCGGATGGAGCGGTACAAGCTTTCAGTACCATTTTTTTTGTTTAATTAAAATAAAATCCACAAACTGAGTGTTACAAATATAAACTTCAGTCTAAAACTTTACACTGTTTGTCCAAAACAGAAAAGAACCCCATACACACACACACACACACACACACACACACCAGAATATATATTATTAATTTAGGACTGTAGTTTAATTCTGTGCTTTTTGTGCATCCATAAAAAATAATGAATAAATACTTATATACAATATAAACTAAAATAAATGACTAAAATTATATATATAATTTATTTTATAGTATTTATGCATTATTTTTTATGGATGTTTACTTTTGATCACAGTGTTTTAATTAGACATTACAGATCTTACTCGTGCTCCCACTCTGTATCAGCGCGTCTACACAGCGCGTGATCAGCAACGCGGCCTCGTTACTAACAGATCACTTCCGTTATGATAAACAACAGAATTTACACTGCAACCGCGCAAATACAGCATATAATGACAATAAACTGGGATTAAACCAAACTTTTTAAGCCACTCGCACCAGTTTCCCCTGCCCCTTACACACAGTGGAGCATTTTGGATATAAACATAAGTTTGTGCTCGTGCAGCAGTGTTTGATTTCCGCGGTGTTTAATATAAAATGCTCACCTGCCTTAGAGGACTTTCTTCCTCAGTCACATGATGATTTCTCCTCCGTCTTATGGTGACTGAGGTCATGTTGGGAATAAAAGGTAACGCTGACAGAAACAGTAAACTGAAGAAAGTCATTATCGGTGACTCTGGGTGTCCGCTAATGCTAGCGTGTGTATGACGTCATGCGCCATCCACTAGGAAGCGGCTTATACTTCCGGTTAGTAAAAAACACGCTAGTGATCTATCTGAGGTTATATTACCTTTCTAAAATCCACACACTAGACGGTAGAGTACATAGAGCATAGTGTACGTGTACAGTACTTCATTTGGTACACAACTTTAGTATTTACTCTCCGAAGTGTGTTTTTGGAAGAGAAGTAACGCAATGAGTAAACGCACCCCGTGCCGCGCGCAGACCAACTAATCGATAATAAGATTCGTTGACAACGATTTTCATAATCGATTATTATCGATTTTATCGATTAGTTGTTGCAGCTGTACTTGCAATAATAAATTTCTATCAGAGGGGTTTCTAAAAGTTTCATACTGCCACTCTAATGCTGTATTGTTTAACACAAACAAATAAAAAATAACCCTAGGCAAAAAATACTAGATGGTCAACTCTATCTGTCTGTCTATCCATTTATTAACTCCTTCATTCATTCTTGCTTTAGGTTCATACGCAATTGGTAGAACTGGTATAAATCTACATTTGTATGTTTATGTTTAATAGAGTAAGCCAAAAAAAAAATAATAATAATCATGGTTAATTGTTTAGCTGCGATTTTAAATCTTGAGTAAAATGTTTCTTCAGCAAATATGGCACCCTGGTGCTTTAATAAATATTTACTAGCCTCTGTGCAGTAATTTAGTGAACAAATGAACAAATAAATAAAATAGTCTGAGAGTCAGCTTTCTGAATCTGGATTCTGGGCGTCTCTGTTCAATGATTATGCATATTAATGATGTCATTAACTAAATAACCAGACATCGAGAAATTCACCGAAGATGGAGGTCTGTCCGTCTCTCTGATCCTGTGGGTGGTCCTCAACTCGGCCTTTGTCATGTTCGGAGCCATCATCGTCGCTTTCATCGAGGTCCGTGTTATTCTGTGGTTCAGCTAAATTTAGCGATTCGCGTTTCTCAGATTGGTTCACTGGAATGATTCAAATCTCAGTGATTGATTAATTTTTTTGTTGTTGTTTTATTCTCTGCTCTTTGTTGGCAAAAAAAAAAAGAGAGAGACCCAGTGTTTCTTATAAAATCCAGCCCGTATGGTGATAAGGTCAACATGATAAAATAATGGATGATATTAAATGCATGTAAATGAACAATCACAATACAATTTAACAAAATGTTGCAGAGTTTATATTGTTTTAAGTAATATAGCAGTAAGACAAGTATTATTTATTATTAATTGGTTGATGATAAACATACACAATATGTCTGTTTTTTATACCCAGCCAAACACTTGAAATTAGGAAAGTATTTTTATTTATTTGTTTGTTATTCTACCTTGACGAGCACCTTTCAAAATGAGCAAAGAAGTTAATTTATTTATTTTTGCACAGCAAAAAGTACCTTTTATTTATTTATTTATTTATTTATTTATTTATTGCAACCTGTATGTGTTCTATTTAACATTTACAAAGCGTTTTTGTACAGCACTTTGTTGAAACATGCTCAGAGACAGACGCTCTGAATGAATCTACTGTGAGAAGAGTTGAATTAATACTGGAGGTTCATCCTGCTGTCAGTGTGGTTCAGTTCAAAGATTTGTTTGTGCTCGTGATGCACAGAGTTACTCAATTCATTTGGGTTCAAAAGTTTATATACCCTCAGGACAAAATGAAGAAGAATGACATACTGTATACAAAGACATTTAGTGTGTTTGGTTTCATTGGAGTTTCTTTATTACCATGTAACAGAAAGAAAGGTCTTAATAATTTATCTCATGGTGGGAAAAAAAAGAAAGCAAAATGACCTCAGTTCAAACAGTTGCAATGATATTTCAATATTCTTAAATAACTTCTATGTCCACTGTTTACCTTTGTAACAGCTGATATCTTCTGAACAGCTTTTGTATCATTCAGAATCCGATGTTAGAATATTTTCTACTTTTTAATCCATTGTTTTTACTTGTAGATTACGTTTGTGTTTCACTGCGTGTGACGTGGTTTTGTGTGTTTTTAGCCCATCGCTGCAGGAAGCGGGATTCCACAGATCAAGTGTTACCTAAACGGAGTCAAGGTCCCGCGAGTCGTCCGGCTTAAGGTGATCGCTAACTGTAATCACAGTTACATCCAGAATTATTGGCACCCTTCATAAAAATGCAGTTATGTTTACTCATCTATGACATGCTGTATAGTTTAAAATGTATTGGCTTCCCCCCCCCCCCCCCCCCCCCCCATCTCTCACCATCTTCCTGACTGCCTGGGGGAGCAGTATAATCACTTGTATAATTTCTGGCAAATTTACAACTGCATAAACCAAAAAAAAATATTTTTTGATTATGATCCTAATTGTGCTAATTTAACTGCTTATATATTTTCAAATTCATTGCCTGACTTGTTCAGATCACACTCCTAAAAGATGCCAATACTTTTGCAGTAAGTATACAAGCAGGGTACTGTTCAAAAACCCAATTTGTTTCCTCCCATAATGATGGAAGGTGAAGGGATTTTACATCTTTGTAACATCATGTTTGGTCAAAGGAGTCAATACAAATTCCCCAAATACGGATAATAAAAAATAAAATCTAGGTGTTTTTAAGAACATTCTGTAAGGGTGTCAATATTTTTGCTAATATATTTTTTTAGGTTAAATATTAGAACAAAAAGTACAATTTATCATTTGTCAATGTTGTTCTTCAGAGGAGTCAATAATTTTAGCACGTACTTTTTAAGTGAAGATAATACTATAAAAACAAACATTCTTATAAGAATTGTTTTTAGTTTGAGGAAAGATGAGTAGTTTTTGTTTGCATGAAATTTATTATTATTATTATTATTATTATTATTATTTTTAATTATTATTATTTATTTATTTTTTTTTAAATCATCTTATATTTTATACAGTCCAACAACATTTTTTTTGGTGGCTTGCCTAAAGGATGCCAATATTTTTGCAGGAAGTATACAAAGAGAGCACTGTTCAAAAATGCAATTTGTTTCTGTAAATAAGATTATGCCTGAAAAGAGGAAGTGTAAAAGACCTACAGTTTCCGTCTCAGACATTGTATTACAGTGGTCTTGGAGTAATACAATATCTGACACAGGAATTATTTGGTCATGTCAACTGTGTGTGTGTGTGTGTGTGTGTGTGTTCATGTGTTTGCATGTTTTCTTGCAGACTCTGCTGGTGAAAGTATGTGGTGTGATCTGCTCAGTGGCTGGAGGTCTCGCTGTGGGGAAGGTAAGACAAAAAGCAGGTCACATTTCCTCTGCAAATGAAAGTATCACGTTGTGTTGGCATTTTTTGTCTATATTATATTAGATATAAATGAAAATTATTGTACAAATTGTCGTCATTTGCTTCTCATGATCTAATACGGTTTGTTTTCATCCTACGATGTTATCAAAATATTATCCCAAGCCACGACTGCTAGCTCGGTCTCATGATCCTGCTCATGAGTGGCACCGATCTGAACCATGCCCTTTCACTTTCTATAATAAAGACTGGGAAAATATTTGTGAATATTATGACAGTTGCATGGGAATGCCTGAAACTTAATTTGTTCCGGTCTTCTTTTTCCCACCAGGAAGGGCCAATGATTCACTCGGGAGCCGTCGTGGCAGCCGGGGTGTCCCAGGGCAGGAGCACGTCTCTCAAAAGAGACTTTAAGGTAAAAACGTAATGCGCGATCTCAAATTTTTGGGTTCATGTACAATATTCGGACGTCGGCCATGTTGCTTGTGATGTTATAATCGTCTGACTGTGTGCAGATCTTCGAGTATTTCCGCAGGGACACAGAAAAAAGGGATTTTGTCTCTGCCGGAGCTGCTGCTGGAGTTTCTGCTGCTTTCGGAGCTCCTGTCGGTGAGACGCCTTACACACTTCGGGCCTCATTTATACAAATAAATTTACTCATAAATTGTTTGCAGGAGCATTGACACAGGCAGTGTAGTATTTATCAAAATCGGGTTAGTTTGGAAAAACGTTTGCTTCTGAGTTTGTGTACGTTTACATAGGGACACTGTTAATGTGAACCTTGATTGGATTCAAATCGTATAATTCGTGAAGAGTTTCTGCGATTTTATAGTACGCTGTCTTGTTTAAATCGCTTGTTTATTGCAATCACTCACACAGATCTAATGCAAATTTTGTAAAACTCATATTTGTCGGTTGATATGAATGACTTGAAAGAAAGAAATCCATAATTTAAGACAAGCCATTTAATTAGGACAAAATTAATGGAACCCTATAAAAGGAGGAAGCGTTAGTGTGTGTCTATGGTAGCTGACACACTGCAGTGGCTGAGCTGCATTACTGGAAGATTTAGCACATTCTGCGCTTACAGTGAGCTCTTTCTTTGTTTAGTTGTCATTTTGTAATTTCTAGCCGTTTACCTTTTATGGAGCTAAATGGTCATCAGCTGTGCCATGAACTTTTGGTTATTTATTGCTGATTACAGCCATTTTTGAACCTACAAGAAAATCAGCCAAACTTGTAAATCCGGTGGGGTTTTTTTTTTAGTTCAGTTTGGCTGCCGAAAACATTTACACGACTTTAATCACAACTTTTTAACCTGATTGAGCAGGTTGATATTTACATTGTCCTAAAGGACCTCTATGATATATGACTAGAAGTTTTCCTCTCAGACAGATATGAGAGAAAGAGATCACAGTTTTTTTGGCGTCTGTAACAAAGCTAATTTAAAGACGACGTTATCGGTTTAAATCCGCATCACTCCATAGACTTACGCTGGCTTGCGTAATCTGGACCTTCCGATATGGCACATCACCAGCAGTAAATGCGATATCAACTGTTTCCTTATATCTCTGGTCCACATGTTTTGTCCTCCTCTTTCATATAGGTGGAGTCCTGTTCAGTTTAGAGGAAGGGGCATCTTTCTGGAATCAGATGCTCACCTGGAGGATTGTGAGTGATGTGCTGATCATTTATGATGAATAATGAGGATTGGAATTGTTTATAATCTCAATTAGTCTTCTATACTGTATTATCCACATAAACGTGCCGAATTTGTCAACATAGCATTTAAAACAGATTTAAATCCAATCAACACTCAAACCACTTCGAACGAATATTAGGCACCAGTTATACAAGGCAAATGTAAATCCATCCACACACTGGACCACAGATATCAGTGATGCAGCGGTCATCTTTAACATAGCTCATAGACCTTGACGAGAAGAACAACACCGGAAGTTAGTTAGTAGGTAGTCAGGCTTTATGATCTCATTTGCATTTTTACAGTAATCAGATTTCTAGCCACTTAACCAGTGACACATAGTTAATATATTCTCATGATCCAATCCAGATACAAGATGCAAACAATATCTAGGTATAAATGAGGTTTTAATATGCCGACCCTTGTGACCTGCACAGAAAGACATGTAAAAGTCATGTATTTAAAGTGTCAGATTTTCAGTATTGACAGAGTAGACCTCCAGCAGGGATCTCTTCAGATTCTTAATTTTCTTTTTTGAAACTAGTTCTTTGCATCGATGATCTCCACCTTTACCTTGAACTTCTTCATGAGTTTCTACAAAGGGAAACTGGGCGAGCTCTCCAACCCTGGTCTCATCAACTTTGGCGGGTTTACCTTGGAAGTAAGTTCTCAAATTACTTTAATTCTAACAGCTATTAACTCGAATATCCCTAACAATTCAAATAACTGACATAACTCTAACAATTCAAATACCTCATAGAATTAAAAACTCAAATGACCCTAACTCTACTCTAACAGCTTAAATAACTAATAACTCTAACCATTTAAATAACTGTAATAACTAACAGCTCAACCCTAACCTCTAACAACTGACAAAACTTGGATAACTAACAACTCAAAACTTTATTAAGTAACTAACAATTCATATACCACTAAAAACTCTAATAACCAACAACTCAAATAACTAATTTTAATAATCTAATAACTCTAACATAACTGTAATAACTTTAATATATAATAACTAATAATATAATAACTAATAACTCTAAAATTCAAATAACTCAAACAACGATTCAAATAACTCTTAACAACTAGTAACTAACAACTCAAATATGAAAAAAATCAATAACTAATCGCTCTAACTGAAACAAATCATAACTGACATCTTTAATATCTCTAAAAACTCAGTTCTCACAAATCAATTAACATAAACAACTTGATTCTAATAATGCAACCAACTCTAATAACTTGAACTCTAATAATGGTAATGCCTTTGTTTTGGTTTGTTTTTTGTTTGTTTTTTTACATTTGAAAGGTTAAGTCGTTACTTGCAGATCTGAGAGTGCACATCAGTTTCCCTGAAGCTTAAAGTTAGGTCATGTTTTTTAAAATGTATTTATTTATTTATTGTTTATTTTTAAGTGATATTATGGCCAAAAAAAAAAAAGAAATGTTTTTGTACACAATGTTTTTTTTCCCTTTACCCCAAATAGAGCTGATGTTTGGTTACTGTACCTAACAAGTGAGGGATGTTTATGATGCCCAGTTTAGGATTAAATTGTGAACTTTTTTAAACAGTGCTGGGGTGTACTTTTTTTTCTTTTCCTTTTTCTTTTTTGCAGAGTGTGCAGTATAGTATCTATGAGATTCCTCTGTTCATATTAATGGGAGCCATCGGTAAGCTAAAGCTATCCTAATGTTTATTTAATAGCACCATTATTAAAAACCTGTGAACACTGACAGATTTTTCCACTTTCTCCACCTTCTCTTGTCAGGTGGCATTCTGGGAGCGCTGTTCAATGTCCTCAATTACTGGCTGACTATTTTCCGAATCAGGTAAAGCCTCAGGTAAAGGCGTCGCAAGCTGGAGATGTCAAAATTCATTCAAATGTAGACTTACGAACCACAAACCGAATGGTGTTTTTCAGGTACGTGCACCGGCGGTGTCTGCAGGTGATGGAGGCCATGCTGGTGGCTGCCGTTTCGGCCACCGTGTCCTTCACCATGATTTATTTCTCCACCGACTGCCAGCCACTGAAGGACTCATCGGAGGAATATTCTCTACAGGTGGATATATTATTTCAGATTTAAAAAAAATAATAATAATATTCAAATGCTCTGTTAATGGTGGTGTGAGACTAGAAGCAATAGTTTAATTTTAGTGAAAATCCAGAGTTCACAGTTTAGAGAATGCCTTTGTTTTTAGCTCTTTTGTGCTGATGGACAATATAACGCAATGGCAACGGCGTTCTTCAACACACCTGAGAAGAGTGTGAGGAGTCTGTTTCATAGTCCACCAGGTGCGTGTGTATGTGTGTATGTGTGTATGTGTGTATGTGTGTGTGTGTGTGTGTGTGTGTGTGTGTGTGTGTGTGTATATGTGCGCGTGCACATGTATGCGTGTGTATGATTGCTCCTAGTGTAATGCAGTTAATGCAGCTTGTTACTGAGTAACCACAAAGCATCTTTCCTGAAATCCTCAAGTTACAGCTTTACCTCTGACACTGGAGACTCCTTCCGTAAATCTTAAATAAATGTTGCCATACAGAAAGCAGCACCCTGTGAATGAGCCGTTACCATAGAAACAGTAATGTTTGTCAATATAGAATGAGCGCTTTAATATAAGCCTGTGATTTGTAGCTGCACTATTGTCAGAGCTGCTGTTCTAGAAAATGAATCAACACTGTCTGACCAATCACTTTGTTACAGCCCACGGAAACCATTTTTATTCCTTTTAAACATTCTCACTGAAAGCAGTGATGCATGAAATATTAAAACGTTGTTCCTTTTTTTATGCATGCGATGTCTGTCCAGGTTTATTGATGTTAGGTGACATATGATTTATGTAATGGTGTAATAATTCTGCTTCTCTGTCACTATTTTTAATTTGTATTTTTCCTCCTCCTCCTCCTCACAGGCACTTATAACGTGCAGACTCTGGGACTCTTTACCCTGACCTATTTCTTCCTGGCGTGCTGGACGTACGGCCTGGCCGTGTCAGCGGGGGTCTTCATCCCCTCGCTTCTCATCGGGGCGGCATGGGGACGACTCTTCGGCATCCTGCTCCCCTTAGTGTTCCACAGTAAAAATACAGTGAGTTTAAGCACTACATAAAGAGCCACTTTATTTATAATCAGTTGTCCAAACAGAACCCACATCAAGGCATCTACAACTGACCTTTTTATGATGGAATATGAGATGAGTATGATTTTGTGTTGGAAATGTTCCTTTTATACAGAAAGTATATCATGCTTCACGTTCTGCAAGAAAAAAATTCAACATCTTGACTAATATTTGTTGTCAAATAGCCTTTGGAGGCATTAGATCAGCTTGGAGTGTTGCCATAAAATGATGCAAGTACAAAAATAAAAATAAGCTATATAGCTGAAAGCTATAATCAACTAGATAAAAGTGTTTTGAAGTGTACCAATGCACAGCAAATCTTATTGTTCAGAAGGTATTGATTAATTTTCCATAACAGCAGCTGTGAGAGTAGTGCAGCAGCAAATGTGCTCGTTCTGATCTGTTATCGTTTCTATAACAGCAGCTCATTCACAGGGACTTTTACAGAGGACACTTCACATAAACAGATTTTTAAAAAATGGATGTAATTGTTGATTTGGTGAAGTTTTTTATAAGGAGAAGTTTATTTAACGGAGTCTCCAGTGTTCGCGCCTTGGCGTAGGATGGAGGAGTTTCCACTTTGCGGTTTCTTTGTAACATGATAAGCTGTGGTTTGTCTTTTCTTTTGTCTTATTAACTTTGAGAGAGAATAAAAGAGGCCAGTAACAGAAGGACTATTTATAGCTGCTATAACATAAGTGAGAACAGGAACGAATTTGTTTCATGAATGTTCCACACATTAAATAACTATATATGGATCAAAAGTATGATGTTTTTTGGTTGATTATAAAAACCTGAATTTGTTTCTGTTCTGTGTTTTTTAATCACGTTATTTAAGCCTTCCTTTATTCTTTCTAAGTGGATCCTGTTTTGTGGGTAAGATCTATGACTGCACTGTAAGATCAGCTGAGCCTTGTTGTGTGACTGTAATCTGTTGTTTAAGATTTGGGCAGATCCAGGAAAGTATGCCCTAATGGGAGCTGCGGCCCAACTCGGTGAGTCAGAGATGTTTCAGTGACGTGTGACCTTCATGACAGCTTTTTTTGTTCTAAGCTTCCTTGTGTTGTCTTACTGCCTTACAGTATCACATGAACGTAAGAAATGAAAGCTTTTTTTCATGGGGTTTTGCAGGAGGCATCGTCAGAATGACCCTGAGCCTCACGGTCATCTTAGTGGAAGCTACCGGAAACGTGACCTACGGCCTGCCCATCATGCTGGTGTTGATGACTGCCAAGATCGTGGGGGATTATTTCATAGAAGTGCATATTGTTAATCATGTCCTTCGCACACATTTTGACTAAAATTTTGAATCCAATCTTTAGTTTATTCTAGTCCAAATGCGCGTATTTGCATATCGTTGTGGTTTTATCATTCACAGGGCCTTTATGACGTACACATTAAGCTGCAGAGTGTTCCATTCCTCCACTGGGAAGCCCCTGCTACTTCTCACTGGCTGACTGCCAGGTAGTATACATTTTTAGCCTCACTAAACCGGACTGTTTTGACGATCAGACCAAGAAAAACAAGCTTGCTTTTATATCTTCCTGTAATGCAACATTGCTTCAGGTCCTCTTGGTCATATATTTACTGATTAATTCACTTGCAGCTTTTAACGTCAGTATTCTGAACACGAGGACGAGATGCATTCCGAAGATGTTTTCTCTCTGCGCAAATGAGTTTTGAGTGAAATGCCATTTTAATGTTGCTTAGATATCTAATATAACCATAGTGTACTGTTTGTCCTGTGTAAAACCATGCTATTTCATATGTTTTAGTATTCCGAAACACTTCAGTATTCCGAGCACTTGAGTGTTCTGAACAATTGAGTATTCCCTACACATCAGCGTTCCGTGTTCCCTACACATCAGTGTTCAGTATTCCCTACACGTCAGTGTTCAGTGTTCCCTACACGTCAGTGTTCCGTGTTCCCTACGCGCGAGTATTCCCTACGCGCGAGTATTCCCTACGCGCGAGTATTCCCTACGCGCGAGTATTCCCTACGCGCGAGTATTCCCTACACATCAAATATGCCCTACATATCAGTGTTCATTGTTCCCTGCACATGAGTATTCCCTGCACATGAGTATTCCCTGCACATGAGTATTCCCTGCACATCAGTGTTCCCTACACGTGAGTATTCCGTACACATCAGTGTTCAGTGTTCCCTACACGTGAGTATTCCCTACACGTGAGTGTTCCCTACACATCAGTGTTCCCTACACATCAAATATGCCCTACATATCAGTGTTCATTGTTTCCTACACATGAGTATTCCCTACACATGAGTATTCCCTACACATGAGTATTCCCTACACATGAGTATTCCCTACACGTGAGTATTCCCTACACATCAGTATTCCCTACACATCAAATATGCCCTACATATCAGTGTTCATTGTTCCCTGCACATGAGT
>JANDJT010000102.1:19253427-19291330 GCA_024331685.1 Stegophilus panzeri
CCTTAATCACAATATTGTCTTATTCAGAATAAGGTCAATAATTAGATTATTGCTGTCCATGTAAATGTAGTCAGTGAAATGACCGTGTGTGTGTGTGTGTGTGTGTGTGTGTGTGTGTGTGTGTGTGTGTGTAGGTGTTTGTGGAGAGGGCGCACTCTCAATTGGGCCGGCGCAGACTGCGGCTAAAGGACTTCAGGGACGCGTATCCCCGTTTCCCCCCCATCCAGTCTATCCATGTCTCCCAGGATGAGCGAGAGTGCATGATGGACCTGACGGAGTTTATGAACCCCACCCCCTACACCGTACTTCAGGTCTGCTCTCTGATCCTGCTTTCACTATCATCAGTGTAGTTCTGTTTTAAATAAGCTCATGCTAACCATTTATTTATTTATTTGTTTATCTATCTATCTATCTATCTATGTCTGTCTAGGACACATCCCTCCCTCGTGTGTTTAAGTTATTCCGGGCGTTGGGGCTCAGGCACTTGGTGGTGATTGATGAAGCGAACAGGGTAAGGAACGAGTGCCCTAGTTTATAAAAATGTTGAAGTGCTATGTTGGAAATGCTGCTTTTGTTTTTGTTTTTCTCCAAATCTTCTCTTTGTATTATTTTGAGCAAGTTGCCACAAATTTCCTTTGGGATCTTCTACCATCATTTTGCAGTTTTCACCATACATAATCGCTATTTCAACTTTAATGTTTATTATAAATCATTATAATTAAGTAATTAGAATTATAAATAGTTATAAAAAAAAACAAAAAACTATGAAGTTTAAATAAAGCTTCAATTGACAAATATTATTCCTAACTAGTACTATAAACCTTATTTAAGTATGAAAAATATTGCAATTACGGCCAAATTAATAAAAGAATCAATTATAATTAAACATACCTTAATCACAGCATTAGATTTGCTGTTTTTGGCAACAATATTGAGGTTGGATAAGAACACACTTAGGTTTTGGATATGTGTAAATCATGTATATTCTTCCTTACTTATTCATTAACAACCTGCACAAACTGAACAAAAAAATAAAATTATGAACACATACACTAGTTGCTGAGAATGTCAGTTTTACACATGTTCAGTGGCATTCTTTTTATATATATTAATTTGTGCTCATTTTCACGATGGGTTCCAATTATTCTGGACCGCATTGTATCTACAAACTGTATACCAGATTACCACACAGTTAAACACTGGGTACATGTCACACTGTAAACCAAACATTATACTTTATCATTACAAATACATTTACATTACATTTATTCATTTAGCAGATGCTTTTATCCAAAGCGACTTACAAATGAGGAAATACAAGCAAAGTGATATATCAAGCAGAGAACAATACAAGTATTGTATTAGTGCTACGATACAAGATCTTTAATTGAGTTAGAACAAGCAAAGTGCCCAGAGTAGAGGTGTAAGAGCCAGCATAAGGTGGTTATTTATTTATTTATTTATTAGTTCTTTTTCTTTTCTTTTTTTATAGGGTTAGTTAGGTGTTCACGGAAGAGGTGGGTCTTTAGCTGTTTCTTGAAGATAGTGACAGATTCTGCTGTCCGGATTGAGGTTGGAAGTTCATTCCACCACTGAGAGACAGATAGTGTGAAGGTTCTGGAAAGGGACCTTGAGCCATGCTGAGTAGGCACTAATAAGCATCGGTCATTAATCGATCACAGATTGTGTGAGGGAACGTAAGCTTTCAGGAGAGTGTTGAGGTAGAGGGGTGCTGTTCCAGACAAGGTCTTGTGAGCATCAAGGCCTTGAATTTGATGCAGGCGGCTACAGGAATCCTGTGGAGGGAGATGAAGAGGGGTGTGACATGGGTCCTTTTGGGCCGGTTGAAGACGAGGCGTGCTGCTGCATTCTGAATTATCTAAAGGGGTTTGATGGAGCTGGCTGGGAGGCCCGTGAGTAGTGCGTTGCAGTAGTCCAGTTTTGAGATGACACGGGCCTGGACTAGTAGCTGTGTAGCCTGTTCAGTGAGGTAGGGTCTGATTTTCTTGATGTACAGAATGAACCTACAGGACCGTGCAGTTGTTGAAATGTGGTCTGTATAGGTCAAGCCGTCATCAAGAATTCCTGGCTGTCCTGGTTCGCTTGAGTGTAGTTGAGCCAAGCCGAATACTTACTTATGAAGTAAGTATTCATAGCCAGAAAATCTGCACATGGTATGACAGAAACTAGGACAAATTTATTTTTGCGTTCCTTTCTCAAACACCTCAGCGCATTAAATTTGACAAAGTATTTCAGCAGATTGAACTCAGCACAACCGAAAAATACTGTAACAGAACAGATAAACGTGAGAAAAGATAGGGACGTTTTGTAGACGTAAACCATCATGGAACCACCATCAAAAACAATTCACCGAAGGGGGAAGGACATGGGATGTGAAAGAGACACATTTGCTTCTGATAGTGCTTACCCTCACTTTGTGCTGACTGTGTACTGACTGTAAAAAGTTAACTCTAGGTTAACTTTGAACTTTCACAAAGTTTCGTGAGCCATTAGAAAACAAGAGGGTGGGGCTATGGTCTCTGGTCAGTAAAAGCACAGTGTAGAATGTGCTGCTTATCGTTTATGCTGTTTGCATGGAACTACTGACCTCCGCTTGGGTTTTTGTGTGTAACAGTGGTTTCTTTTTTCTCTGTGTTCTAGGATTGTAAAACTTGTTCAAAAAACTTTTATCACAGACTTTCACTGACTTATCCTTTATTAATTAATGAAGTGTGTACGTGATTTTGTAAAACTGTTACTACATTTTTCGAACATGACAAGCTGCAGGGTTTTTTCTTCAAGAGAGGAAAAAAAAGTGATGTACAAGTATGATGTTTTTTAATAAATAAAAAATTTAATTGTCAGTGAATTGAGAGGAATAAAACACTTTGCTGTTAAAGGACTGTGTGGAATGTGTAGTTTTCTTACCATGTGCTCTATATTTGTGTTAAAGGTCATGGGTCTGGTGACCAGGAAAGATCTGGCACGTTACCACCTGGGCAAGCACGGCCTGCTGGAGGAGATGGACCTGGCTCATCCGTGACCTTCACCTTCTCTCTGGTGGGAAAGCAGCTCCATCACGTCGACTGGGTCTCAACAGTCGCAGTACAAATACTCCAAATTCTGTTCCAGACTTGGAACGATCTCAGATGTGACCAGCAGTCACGATGTATTTCAGGATTTGGTGAAGGAAATCAGCACATTGTCACATCTCCTTGGAGTATCTTCATCTCTCGCATCATTACGTGCTCAAACTAAGGCTCAGGTGGAATTGTGAAATATATATGCTTGTCCGTTTACCAGAAAAGCACATATGTTTGGTTTACGTTTAGGCTTGTCTTTTATTTATTATGTTCTTTTCAAAATCTAGACATGATGGTAGTGTGCCGTTTAATGGATGTAGCCATGTTGTTTGTGTTTTATGTCTTTCCTTAATTTCAGTGTGCCTTCTAGGTTGCTCCGCGGCGTTAACACTGGATCTTCATTAAGGGTTCGGATTCAGGTAGTTCTCAAATGGCCTTAAGATTTATTAGATGTCAAATTGCTGCTTTTTGTTTTAAGAAGTTGTAGATTAAAATGCCAATCATTTTGAGCATGAATGTAGTCGATATCTACCGTATCCTAAATCCTTTCTGTTCATTAGAAAGCATCACACGATAAAAAAAAAAATCTTATTCATTCCGGCCCATAGTGTGCCAATCAAAATACACACCTTTTTTTTTTTTTTTTTTTTTTTAAATATATTTTAAATAAGGTACAAAGTTGATTAATAATTCCACTTGTTCTTAACAGTTATTTTGCACATATTGCAGCCTGGTTTTTAAATTTCACCATTGTGAACTTTTGCACTAAAATAAATAAATGAATGAATTTAATAAAAGCGAATTTGCCGCTTTGAGGTCTTTGATGTATCATGAAAATTTTATCTTGATATTGAACAGATATATTTCAAGCAGTGTTGAATTATAGACCTACCCTTTCAAATACTTATTATTATTATTATTATTATTATTATTATTATTATTAATAATAATAATAATAATAATATTTTCATCTGTTGACATAAATGTGACTAGCAAGTAGTGCATAATTATTTTCCATTTTGTACAACAAACCAAAGGACAATTAACACAGTTTTCATCATGTACAGCATATGTTTTAAACATAATAGCATTTCCTTGGTTTATCGACAAGTTTTTACAGTGTTGAAATATATTTGTGGACTAATAATTTGTTGCAAATAAAATGTTGCAAATCAGATGTGTAATTTCTTGCTGATCTTCGTTATTAGGTAGCATTAAATAATTACCGTTACACCTGGTGTGTCCTAGATTGTTGATTAGTTTTCTGTAACAGCAGCTCTGGCAGTAGTGCAGCTGCAAATCACAGGTTTATTTTAATGCACACATTTGATAGCAACAGCTCATTGGCAGATGCGTCACATAACTGGATTAAAGGTTTGAAAAGGTTATGCTTTTTATGAAGGAGTCTCCAGTGTCAGCGCTTTGTAACAGTCAGAGGTAAAGTTGTAACTTCCACATGTTCAGGACAGCATTTGGGCCTTAGTAACCAGGCTGGTGAAGAAAAGTAAGACTGAGAAGTATGTTGTGTGATTCTTTTAATAAATAAAAAAGCAGTAATCAAAGGCAAATTGCTGTGGTATAAGATAAATAAAGCACTTGGTCCTTGGTTATTTTCCTATAACAGAACAACAGTGTGTTTTATTTCTTACATAGTTACTTGAGATTATGGGTATAGACCTTCACCATCACACATGGTGGTAGCAGTGGAATGACTCACTTTCATGACCCACAGATACATTTATTTTTTAATTTTATAATACTGAGAAGATGACGAAGCTGAACTCGACCTCCTTTTACACCTACACACACGAGCAAAAAATGTGACACTATAAAGATATTTATAATGAGATTTTCTGTGGAGAAATGGATAACAATGCTAATAGCGCTTCCGCCTATGGCTAGTTGGCTAGCATAATCTATTTACATTTATTAACAAAGATTAGATTAGTTTTTGCGTGTGTTGTGAGTTGAAATATCTTTCTATGTCTACAGGTAACTCTACTGAGGATGTAAGTACTGTTAGTGATGTGAATCTAGAAGTACATTTTATGTAAATACACTTTACATAAAACATACATTTCGGTTTTGCCTCGTGTATAACTACGACACAGGAGCTATTATTTTTAAATAACGGTCAAAGAAAAGAGTAAGTTTTTCCAAAGAAATACAATTTTAAAGAGAAATATGCCTGAAAATTACAGCCTAATATTAATTTATAGCGCACTTTCTCAGATAAAAACATAATGGAGGCTGTCTGTCTTTTTTCTTTTCTTTTCTTTTCACGCAGAACCAGACGCGAGTGAAACAGAGTCTCCAGAAGGTTTTCTAAGATGGAGGATAAAAGGAAGCAGACGATGTTCCTGATGCAGTATTGAAGGCAAACGCTTGGTTTGGTGTATTTAAAAAACAAACAAACAAACAAACGTTTTCTGCTCTTTTTTTATATGTATTATTAGGAATTGTTTTTCAAGGCATCTTTGCTTTACATAATTTCTTCACGATCTTATTCGTTATAGTTCTGCATTATGAGTGTCACTACACAGTTAATTACTACAACATATCAGACAAAATGAACATTTTGAAACTTTAAACCTGTGTGAGGACGCTTGGTGCGATATTAAAGAGCACCTATTAGGCTTTTTAGATACTACCTTTCATGTAGTGTGTTGTATAGCTGTGTGTGAATGTAACAAGTCTGAAAATCAAAGTGCACCACAAATGGAGTCATTGACTCCCAAAAGAAAGAACCGATTCTGAACAGCTGAAACGAGTCCTCAGTAATAGAGTGGCGCACGGTGTCGTTTTGTGCAGGAACAAGGAAGTTAGCATCACACAGGTTCCATCGATAAAAACCATATAGGATTTTCCCATAGGCTTTTGGATTAGCGCAAAAAAAATTAAATAAATAAATAAATAAATAATAAAAAAAATAAGCTCAGTGATCAACAAAAGTTTACAATACTAACGTTTTGCCATCAAGATAATTTTCACAAATGAACACAACTTTTATGAAGTTTGAATTCTAAATACAATCGCCAGAAATAAAAAGCTAACCGTATGCTATAAACGAACTACACCACGGTCACTCGACTTCAACATCACCATCACCAAGCTTCCCACAACTTTTCCAAACTTGATTTAAAACATTTTCCATAATACAGATTTACTCTGTAGATGAATCTTCATCCACGTGTTTTGGGGGGATTGTGCACAGCCCATCTGAACCAGTTTATCTGCAAAGTTTTTTCCTGTTCGGCGTGATGACGTTTAATGTCCCCGACAACGTCTGTAGTCCCATTTAGCAACCTGTTAGCAATCGCCTTTTTCAATACACTTAAAAGCTTTTAAAAAATCATGAGTGGTGTATTTTATGTTGTAGAATAAAATGTGAAAATATTTTGAGCATGTGTTCACCACAGACCTTTTAACCAAAATCCCCCTGACTTCAGGATGATGGAACCGGAAGGGCTAAAATGCTAACTTGTTTCCGGGTTTTGGCATAGAAAATGATGTCATCCCTGCACCACTCTCCTCCAGACTTACTTCCTGTACAACCCTACGTAGGTTTGTAACAAAAACCCGCCTCTGGTCTTCATCGGCTGCTCGCGAACAACGTGTAGTTTGACCCGCCCTCAAACACTACAGTTGAGGTTGCGTCCTGAAAGATTTAGGTTCATGTTATGAAGACGTTGTTTTCTGCGCTGCAAAAGCAAAACCACTTTGCATGGACTCCCAAAGGATGAGGATGTAAAACGTTAGTGGTTAAAATAAATTTTTAAAACGATACCAAAGCAGTTCAACTTCAACCTTCGTTTGTGTTCCCGTCATTTCATATCTAGCTGAAGTCAACGCGGGATTTGTGAAACGATTATTCATTAACGATTTGGCCATACCCACTTTATTTGGACCATTTGCGCCTCTGGATCACATCCTGTAAGTATAATTAATTATTTATGTATATATTTTCTACCAAGTGTTCCAAATACGTAGTTTTGTGTTGTATACGTGTACAGCCACTGCACAGCTGTTAGTCTGTTAACTGTTAGCCTCTGCTAACTGGCTAACTCACGTTATTGTCAAACTACATATAAACTTACCACTGAGAAATGTCCTGTTCTCGTCGTGCTTGCGATGGTGGTTCGGGTCGATCTTCCGAAGTATCATTATCAGACTCAGGCTCAAACTGATAAAGTAAAACCAACATTATTACTGAGCTGAAATTCAGATATGGTAGTGAGCGGTTCCATTCCAACATGCGCTTTAAGCGGTAGACCAATCACAACAGACTGGGTCATCTGACCAATCAGAGCAGAGTAGGCTCTCTGAAGGGAGGAGTTTAAGTGAACAGATCATTGAGTGAGTCGTGAGTCATTGAGTGAGTCGTGAGAAAAAGAGGTGATGCTGTAGTGTAAGAGAAAATTAAAGTGATTTTTGACCTTGGATGAATGTGAGACCTCTAAAACAAAATTAGGCACGTTTATATAGCATAATAGATGCGCTTTGATCAGATTTGGTTGTACTGTATATAGACAATTTGAGATGTTTAATAATGTGACCACTAGATGGCAGCAGCACAGAAAGCACCTGCTCAGAAACCTGCTCTTAAACAGTAGATCACGGGTGTCCAAGCTTATATACAAAGGTCCGGTGTGGGTGCAGGTTTTCATTCCAATCAAGCAGGAGGCACACTTGATTCCACCTGTTTAATCAGTTGATCTTGGCTTTCAATAGATTCAGTTGTGGCTTCTGCTTAGTTGGAATGAAAATCTGCACCCACACCGAACCTTTCTGGATAATATTGGACACCCCTGTGCTAGCTAGCTAGCTAGCTAGATCTCTCACTCACTCACTCAGTCACTTTTCATAAGCTGTTTATCCTGGTCAGGGTCATGGAGAATCTGTAGTCTATCCCAGAAACACTGTGCACGTGGCGGGAATACACCCTGGATGGGATGCCAGTTCATGCATACACACATTCACACCTAGGGGAAATTTATCATAGTCATTCCACCTACTGGCATGTTTTTTACGAGGTCGGAGAGAACCTGAGAACACAGAGGAAAACCCATGTGAACACAGACAGGAACCTGAGCTCAGGTTCGAACCTGGGATCCTGGAGCTGTATGGCAGCATCGTTCCCTGCTGTCTCACTGCATAGTTAAATAAATGCATTGTATCTGATCATGGCTGAATCAGAGGTGTTTTCTGTGAAGCTCTGCACTACTGGATGTTTGATTCCATGAAACTGTGATAAATAATTTGTGGTGAAATTGTATCAGGAAAGTATGAGCACATCGCTATATAAAATGAATAAATATATAAACATATAAATAAATAAATAAGAAAGCAATATTATTATTATTATTATTAATTTGCCAGATTTCCATATTGTATTAGTAGGTGCTTTGATTTGAGGAGGTTGGAGTGGAATATGTACAATAAGTGAAAATGACAAAATGAAAATAAAATGTAGTTTAAAAAACCACCAAAAAAACCCCCAATCAATACATGAGCAAAAATACATCAAATAAAATAAACAAACACATGAGATTTGCAAAAAGACCGAAAATGAAAATCGAATAAAAACCATGAAATCTGCATGCAGGATCTGATTAAGATCAGAGCTAAATGAAAACCTGTCTTGCATTAATTGCAGTCTTAAATTCAAATCTGTCACACGGTCTTGCAACAGGAACAGAAGTTGTTCAGCAGTGTCGTTCCGCCCTTTTACAGAAAGCACTACTTCCTGCTGTGCACAGACCCATCGCTCTGCTATTCGAACTATTTGAGATCTGCAAGTCTTAACAGGACGAAGGTAAGAGATTTTTGGTCGAATTATATGCAAAGATGTATCAAAAACGTATGTATATAAAATACTTATTATATGCTGTGTGCATTAAATGTTGTGCAAATTTATTTAGGACTGAAGAGGGGAAGTTTTTATTTTTATTTATATGGTCATTCAAAGCCAGTGTATGACAGTGACTTCAAGGTTTGAGCATAGAGAATTATCCTCATAGTTTTTGCACAGATGCATGCTTCTACACATTTAATAATCATACCTTTTTTTGTTGTTGTTGTTGCGTTAATCTTTCATTTTTAATTTCTATCTTGAATTGTAAAGGATTTATAATAATTATTTTTGACGTATAATATGAATGTGACTTGATTATGATGCAGTAACAAAGTTCTACTACTGACTGTTAATATTATTGATAACATATCTGTATATTTCTACAGTGTTTAAAGTCTTAAAGTCTTTTTTAATCAGCAGGATGAAACTGTCTTTGCTGAATGCCAGATCAAACCACATCCGCTTTAAACTTTTGAAACTGCTAGACTGAGATCCTGTTTTGACAACCCACCATCATTTCCACTTAACGTTTAATGCAGAGGGATAAAAGTACACTTAAATAAAAACACTTCAGCCACTGAGTCTAAGTCAGTTTTTAGCTATTTGAAAAATCCTAAGCAGGAAAACACTCTATGTGGTGCTGTTATAGCAAAATCATCAGTGTTGAAGCAGATTATTGATTATTTGCCCGATTATTAACAGCACATCCTGAGGTGCTTTATTCCTCTTCCACCAAAGGCATATCAACATGTTATAGTTTTTGTCCATGTATAGTTACATTAAATGTTGTGAAATATCTGAAAAACAGTTTAGTTTCGGAAAACTTAAAAAGCTCCGACACTGAAGACTCCTTCCAGAAAATGTTAAATAAACATCTCCTTGGTGAAGAAACACTTCACCATATCATTTTTTAAAATATATGTTTATACAGAGTGTCCTTTTGGACTTGATTCTGTTTCATAATAGAAGAACAGATTTCATTACGATACTTTCTCTTCTTGAATTTGTGGCTTAAAACCAAACTCCAGGATTGCTCAAAGTCTTGCATAATGTATGTCTTGTATAATAGTTTTATTGTTCATAACCTCACTTTTACTATCATTAATAAAATGTTTAAGATGTCAAAATTTCCAACTAATATAATTAAAACTTGTAAATACAATTCAACTAATGCAGTTCTGTTGCATGGCATGAATTTGCATATATTTGCATATATTTTATGATGCAATATCACTTGCCTTTCACAGTGAGATATTCAGCTTTGCTTGCTTCTTTAATCCATTTAAAAAATGTCAACTGATCATAATTTGGTGTTAATTTTCATTAACAAAATCCAGTCTTTTATAGCAGGCTCCTTGACATTTTTGGTGGCGTCTCTGCTCACTGACCTTTTCACCGATTGTCGAAATTCGAATCTGTAGTGCTTCTGCTATCCTTCTTCATTTCATTGTACTACAAATGTCTACAGTTTAAATGCGTTCATGACGAATTACCAGCATTAATGTAACACCAGCTGGTTTGTTTATTCAAGCAGAGATGACACATTTGTGATTGCCTGAATCACATTTCAATATGTTGGCAACATTGTATTTTTGAGAGCTAAATGAAATGTAATATTCTGTCAGAAGCCATCCTGTGTGTGAGAGGCGTTTACGGCTTTATTACAGCCTCGTAATACAACGTTTTATGAAAGCTCATTTAACACCCGATGTGGTTTGAAGGGCTGGGAGAAGATATTGTCTTTTGCAGTGTTGTAGTCATGAGCTGGTCATGGTTCATTACATTAACAAGCCTCAACCTTAGCCTCAGCCTCAGCCTCAGCCTCAGCCTGCTGTTCATGTTGACCTCTGGACTTGCAGATAACTAATTCAACCCAAGTTCCTCTCTGAACACTCTGAAACTTCTCCTTTGAACATTTTTTCACAAAGCCTGACTGCCTCTAAACAGGAAGCAGTTGTGTACCAAACAGGTTACGGTTGCGCAGGATCTCTTAAAAACGGAAGGGGCATGGCTACATAAACCTCACCATCCCGGTCGAGTTACTTTGCACGTCTCACCCATCCGAGTCAAATACGCATGCATTATTGTATTGAAAAAGATATCAACAGTGTTATCAGCAAAGTGTACAGCAAGAATTGGTGTAGCTCTACAGTGTGACAATTTAATTTGCAGCACGAGTCATCTGACTTTTCACTGCACTGCTACAGGATGTGGTGTTAACATTGGTAGAAGCTCATGCACACCCCCAACCCCCCACCCACCCACACACACACACACACACACACATGACTGCATCCTTAATTGGCGTAAAATTTTTCAGGCTGTGTGATGGTAATGTTTTTCATCTCTACAGGCAAATACATGTCTGATGGTGTGTGAAAGAAATAAAAAGAAATACATCCGAAGAAATAAAAACAAAAACACTGATGCTCTGTTCAGCTCAAAATGACCAATTAAAATATATATATTTATTTTTTTTATTGCCAAAAATCCTGTTTGTATTTATTTTAGGAACAAGATGTTTAATTGGTACCAAATCAGGGGAGGAGATTTCATGAATGAATTCACTATATATTGAATTTGAGAGAGAGAGAGCAAGAGAGACTATAATTCTATGTCACCCGACATCCTTCTTTTCTGTAAATATAAACCACAACACAATAAATATGTGTCCCTGATTGCATCTGGTTCTTCAGAACCCATGTGGTTAAGGATACAATGTGTGAACGTGAACGTGGGCTCGTTAACGTGGCGGCCATTTTGGAGCATCACCTTAGCGCTGTTTTATATCACGTATCACTCTTCTGGGTGTGGCCTGTCCTGCTTTTTTTAGTTCTGATGAGAAACAGTAGTAGCTGTATATACAGTAGTATATATCTCCTATATAAACTCCTAAATCTAGTTAAGACAAATCAAATAACGCACTAATCATTGTGAAAATTTGTTATTTGATATACACACTCGGCTATGTACTAGCTTCATTCTGAGATTAGATTAGCAAAACAAGTATTGAGCTCTGCTACTTCTTTCCAAGCTTTATTTTGCTTCGTAACATCTCTAAACATATTTATCATATCATAAGACGATATTTTTTTTAAACAGTAAATGGGAACTAGTTGCAGGTAAGAACTAAAGTTGTGAGCAGGGAACTGAAGAAACCTCGGACCACATGCGCCATACGATGTGCCATGAATTTTCTGCTTGCCGTTATCGCTGCTCCGTCCCCTGCCGTTCGCGTTAAATTGTTAAAGTAGGTTTAAAATAAAAGGTTCCATCTATCAACCTTAACCGTTCTTTGGCTAGTTCCTCTTAGGAACCCTTAAAGGTAGACTCCTACAACAGAGGGTTCCAGAAATTGTTCCAAGGAAGCCAGAACCTTTAACCACACAAAGTAGGTTATTAAGGTCGTGTAAAAAGGAGGGGCGTTTCCATGGTTCCCCCCAGTAGCCGGTTCTGACAGGTTGATAATCCCGGAGTGACAGACGACACAGGGCGGGGCTTAAGAAGAAGAAGGAGAAGTCAGTTTTATATTCCACACAGTGCCTCAGGGAGGGAGAGAGAGATGGAGAGAGGAAAAGGAGAGCAGAGATGGCAAGAAAGAAAAAACAGGGAAAACACATAAAGGAGGAAAGGAATGACCAGAAGTGGACATGCAAAGCAATGAGAAATGAATAAAGAGAGAATGAAACGAGGCAATAGGAAGCAGAAATGGATGAATAGGCGGAAATATGATCAAATATGAGAGAGTGCAGACGGCATACAGAGACTCTGGAGAATAGAGATGTGCAGGCAGGGTGGAGCAGACCTGGGGCGAAAGAATGGCAGGGAGAGGGGGAGGGTGGGTGTGGGTGTGGGTGAGAGAGAGAGAGGGAGAGAAAGGGAGGGGGGGAGGGAGAGAAAAAGGATGAGATCATCGCAGTCTAATGAGTGATGTGGCGGAGGGTTTGCTGGTGAATCGATAGAGTCTGCAGACGGGAATAGCATTAGCACGTTTGCCGTTTGCTTTTCTTCTTGAACCAACCAAGCAGATCATTTGTGTAGCTGTTCATCTGTTCACTTTGTCTTCCTCCTCTTTTTCCTCTTTCTTTCTCACTCTCTCCTCCACACCCAAAGCAAGGAGTCTCTTACGCTCAGGTTCAGTGGCACTACCCAGGGATGCTTGCTTGATTTTTTTTTCTTCCACCTTTCTCGATCACTTTTTTCACTTTTCTTGCGATCGTTGCTCTCGTTTGTGGGGGAAACCTTGCAAGACATTCGTTGGCGAGATGTTGGGCTTGGACGTCTGCGAGTTTGGTGGACAGTTTCTCGAACTGCTCTGGTTAACGGTGTGCTACAGAGGTGAGCATCTGTTATTTCTTGGGCATGTCCAGAATGCTTTAATATCTTGTGTTTCTTTGTGTGATCTTTTGGTGAATGTGCGAATGCCCGATTTTGCCTCTTGCTGAGCAAATGAAAAGTGCACCTGATGACCCGTGGTCACACCTGTTTTCTTAGGAAACCTGGTGGTAAAAGTCTTGGCACGCTTCGATCGAGTGTGACGACTTCCTCTGTGTGTCGAGACCCTTCCCTTTTCCTCTCAAAAAGTGGTTAAGGCAAGCAAAAGTGTCCTGATCGATAGTTTATTGATCTAGCAGCAGCCGGTGACATCATCGTCATGCCTCTTGCTTGCTTGTAATCACATGTTAGATCAGATCTTTGCTCCACTGAGCTTCTTCTGCTTGCTCTAAAAGCTCAGACTCGTATCGTTAGATACATCTCCCTCGTCTCTCTCTATCTCTCCTCTTGGTCTCATTTTCATGCATGCAGTGTAAAACGACTGTGCGTGGGAGGTAATGATGCGCAAAAAATCACCGCCTGCATGCATTAGGGTGTAAGTAGCCGTGTATTTGATTGTCTATTAGACAGCTGGCGTGAGTGTGTATGTGGAAGAGCGCTGCAGGTGGCAGAAGGGCGATTCCCCCCCAACACACCTCCCCTGTTCTTGGTGACACAGCCGTTGATGAATGACCGAGCCTCCGAAGCCTGACACATGTTCAAGAGACTAAATCAATTAAATGGCATGTCGGAGGGCAAGGGCGCTTGAAAATATGGTGCGTCCTTCCTCCCAGAGGGGAAAGCGCTATAAGCGTACGAACTGACGTCGCCATTTGATTTGATGGACGCGCCTCAGCCTCGATTCAAATCCTAGAGTTGCTCTGAAATTTGTGCTCAGTGTTGCAGAATCCATTTTCCTTGAAAAGTTGAAGACATTCTACAAATATAGACTCGCAAAGAAGTGATATGGCTTTCCTGCCTGCTTGTTTTTTTTTTAAAGCCCAGTCTTCTCTTTTTGACTGACAGCTCCAGATTCAGTGAAACCCTCCAAAGCAGTCCAGAATGCTCTGTTCATTCATCAATAATGCAGCATATTAAACGTTTATCTGGTCTGATGGATTGCTGGAGCTGATGGGAATTGCATCCTGGACGGGAAATAGCAAGGGATCGTTCACCATACCGTAGCACTTGATATGATATCAGGATTATAGAGGAAATGCTTCCAGTCAGACCAGGCTTATTTGCTTTATCCGGCATCATAGTATTACCTTCTCATCTATTTGAAATGCACAGTGAACTGCAGACTTTTAGACTTTTATGAGATTTGATTCTGCAACAAATGCAGAAGAGCAAATACTGTATGTATCAGACTCTCTATTAGCAAACTCAGAACTTTGGGTCACTAATTGCTTTGGAAATATTCTGGTTCCTAGCAATAAATGAAACGTTGATTTAATGGGATCACAATGCAAAAAGCCTAATTCATGCTAAGTTATGAACACAGTTAGTGGACATGTTGCAGGTGTTGGGCAAATTTTTCAAATGATGTTTAAATAAGGTGCTCATTCTTGATATTCTCGATAGAGTTTGTGTCCCAAAGACGCTACAGTACATGTACGTGCAATTATGCATCAGGTATAAAAGCAGCTTTAAACAGGCTCCTTAAATACTGTTGCTATGGAAGGTGTAAATTTGCAGCAGATATCTAATAGAAAACTGACATTACAGCTGTCATATTAAGTAATAATGTTAAGAAAATAAAATAAACTGGTTTCTACAAATTTAATACCTGCCCTTCGGTCGTATTAGTTTACACATCATATCTGTTCTGGAAGTAATTTTTTTCCATGTTGTCAGTGCAGATGAAACTATTTCCATTGTCTATTATACACTTTTACTTAGAAATACACCAATTTGCATATTCTTTATGGGAAACACTCAAAATCGATAAGATGTGTTATTGAACGCAGGTGAAAGATGCAAATCCTCAATAGACTTTTTTTGTCTTTTTTTTTTTTGCAGGTGTTATTAAGTTTGCACATATTTTGAAACATAACCCTTTAGGAAACCAATGCGTGAGTGTGCTACCTTTCAAAGTTAGAACAAAAATAGTCAAATCGTAGCTGAGAAGCTATTTGCAAAACCTCATTTCCAATTATTTATCTGCTGATTTTACTTCATGCTTTTGATTGTGGTTGTTACGACACAGACTCAGAGTGGGATGCAAGTGCAGGTAAAGTGGCAGTTTATTAGGAACACAGGCAAATCCAAAATGAAAGGCAATAATCAGCGTGAGTAAACAGTCCAGAGCAGCAAACAATAAGGCAATAATCAGATACGTAGGCAAAGGCAAAGATCAAAACCAGGAAGCAGAAAACAATAACAATGGCTTGGTAATGAGCGAACACTAGGGAAACTGAGCAAATACTTCGCAATGAGTGAGTGAACTGAATGTCCTTATATACTGTGAAAGGTGATTGAGTCCAGGTGTGTGTAATCAGCAATCAGGTGAATGTGACCGTGACAGTGTATGTGTGCTGTGGGGAGCGGAGTCCGGGGCGGCTATGTTTGTAGGCCTTTTGTGTATGCTGGGAAACGGAGCCCGAGTTGCTGTTTAACCTAACAGTGGTCCTTTTGCCTGACACGCCCACATTTCATTTTCAACATTTCGACATTCTATTTACTGGTCGATCATTTGTAAAATAGAGGCATATTTCATCTTATCCATTACAAAAAACACACAGGGGTGCAAACTTTTGTACACTGCTTGTTCATCATTAATGCAAAACCTCTGCAACACTGCTATTGCAGAATGCTGCGTTATGCAAATGATTTCACTTGATGATTGCAATCTCTGAATGTTTTATTATTTGTCGTTGTCTTGCTCAGTCTCAGTAGCTTCCAGTTAAAGGATTCTTAAAACATTTTACATTAAGATTTGGTTATGAAACAGTAGTATATCATAATAATCTCAATCTCCAGATTTTTTATTTTATCACGTTTGATCAAAGACTCCTTTGAAGATCATGGTCCAAATATTCAAAGTGAGCTGATTTTAAATGCAGTGCAGATCCTCAAATGTATTTGCTTTGTTATTTAACTTGGCAGCCACTGCATAATTTATGTTGCTGTACTTCCTCATTAATAAAGATGATGCTTCGTTAATGATTGCAGTGTGTGTGTGTGTGTGTGTGTGTGTGTTTGTGTGTGTGTGTGTGTGTGTGTGTGGGAGCACGCCAGGCTTTGCTAGCGCCAGTTACATCTCTCTGGAAGACTTCAAACAGCTTGTACACTATCTAGCGGACGACAATACAGTCCAGCATTACTGTTACTACAAACATCAACATTTTCACTGCGCAGAAGTGACAATTTCTCTCCGTAAATTTGCACAGCCTGTCCTGCGCTTTGTAATTTGTGACAGTGCGCCTTGTTAGGAGCTCGTGAGGGGGGAAAAAATGGTTTCGACTTTCCTCCAAATTGTCCAATTCTCCCAATAGTCCACTCAAGAAGACATGAAGCGGTTCATCTCAAACAGCTCACATCTGCAGGGGATTTTATTTTATTTATATATGAGAAGCTGTTTCATTGCTTTGGTTTGGCTTTGGCTGAATGATGTGTTACGTTCCTGTGCTTAATCCACGTCCTTGTGGGTCTTTGAGAAGTGATCGATAGCAAATTTTATAACAGTTCTCCAAGCTCGGACGTCCATCACTTCCCTCATTAGGATGTTTCGGTAATGAGCACTGTAGGGTGCTTAGGATTATTCAATCGACAATTTTCTGGACTTTCAAACATCAAATCATGAAGAATTTCCTATGTATAGGTGTAATTTAACATCTTGATTTACACCGCAGCGCTGTTGAATTCTGGACTCTGATTGGTCAGAAAGGAAGATGTTGATGAATTTTCTATAGCATCAGCTCTGACAGTAGTGCGTCTTGTTCTAATATGCAACAGCTAAGGAGTCTCCAATGTCAGTGCTTTGTAACAGTCAGAGATAAAGCTGTAACTTTTTTCGACATCTTCAGGACAGAGGAGTTTGCGTTTTTTTTTAGGTTTCTTTGTAACACAACAAGCTGCATTTTTTTTTGTCTTGTTTAATTCAAGAGAAAGAAAACAGAGAGGCTGGTGAGGAAACAACTGTTTATAGTTTATCGCTGCTATGACATAAGCGATAAGAGGAACTAACTTGTTTCCTGGATGTTCCACAACATTAAATGTAACCATAAATGGATAAAATGTACAATGTGTCATTCTTTAATTAATTTAAAAGATATACAGATCGTCATGGTATAAGATGAGTAAACCACTTCAGGAGGTGCTGATATAGTAAAATTATCAACTTCAAGGTGGTAACGGTAACTCTGTTATAGTAATCACACCACCCTGTTGTTTTTGATATTAAAACATATTTTAATATATTAATATATATTTTTGATAATAACCAAACGACCTTCACTCCCGTTCCAAAAACCCAAAATGGCACTACATTCTTTGCGATTTAAACAGAACCCACAAGTTTTTCCTCTTTCACTTAAAGTATATTAACTTCTCTGGTTTCAGTTAAGATACTTTCCAACATTTGTATGATATTTTCGAGCTGACTTGACTCTGCAGCAGTGTGTGCACGCAGGAGTTTGTAAGCGCTATCAAACCCAGAGGAAGGAAGTTGAGGTTGAGAATGAGATTCGTGTCTGCCAGTATCGATTCAGGCAGATCATATTTTATAGCGTTGGCCTTCCATTACTACATTTGGCTTTCCATTACCGAGCTCGAATTTTCTCCCCTTCCCCACTCGGTCTTAATGTAGAGAGACTCTCTCATCTTAGGACACAAAGGAAGGACAAAGCTTTTATTATTATTGTTATTATTATTTTTATGAATTATTTTCAGTTGACAAAAAAAGAATCATTGAATATAGACAAATGTATCTTTATAATTAAGATATTATGTATTTCTAGACATTTTATATTTGTAACATTTTTGTGCTAATTACATGTGCTTAAAAATGACAAAAATGTCTAAACACAAGTTTAATAATAGTATTTATTTTAGTATTATCCCTTAATAAGAAATATCACATAAATTTACCTACAGTATATTCAAGATATTTTTATTTAATATCAAGAGTAAGTTCACCAGTGGGTGTGGTTTACCCCGTTACCATGGTGACTCAGGCACCGATGTCCTTTTTCACGGTGGTAAAATTTCTGTATTCTTCATCAAGACAAAAGAGTCAAAGCAAGACCAGGCTGTCGAAGACTCACTTGCTGTCTACTTCCTTTTTTTTTCTTCTTCCGTTTTTATAGTAAGACTTTACTTAAGGGCAGTGATCATAATGACACTTACACAAGCCCTTTAAGACTAAGTAAAGTCTTATTCCAAAGAATTTTGATGTTGAGTTATGTGTCATACACTTTGTTAATATAATGTAGTGTTATTACACTTTCTGAGCTGACTTATGCTATAACACGTTACGTTATAACACATAAGGGTTATGATGTGACATAGCTCACCATGTGAGGGTTAATTAGAAAATTCTACATATGTGGTACTTCCATATACAAATACTGTACTTTAGTGTCAGGGAAAATACATTATGAATCTTACATTATGAACTCATCATCGGTTAGCTCTTACAGCAAAGTCCTAGCATTGCCATAGGTTTTCATACGAATATTATAAATTGACAAATAAAATTTGTTAATTAAGAGCAAGAGAAAGATATCACATATACATAACCCTGTTATTTCAATGTCATTGGGTTGTCATGGGTGCACTAAGCAGGAAATATGTATATCTCATATCTCATGAGATATATGCACATCATATATGTTAGAACAATGCCATGATTGTTAGTGTTCACAGCTCTACTATGTCATGGTGTTATAAAGCAGGTTTTAATATAATTAATTCCACCACATGCTGAGTTCAGGAGTGTTACCCTCATGCCAGTGAACATTCCTTTGACATGTTACATCACTTCATAACAATTATATGACTTTAACATACTAGAAGTGCACTGAGCTGCAAAGTCAGTCATAATGAACATGCCATAACTTCATGTCAACAAGAATCACTTGAAATCGAAAAAGACAAAAACAGGCTGTATGACAGGTACGACTGCTTGAATACACCTTTATACAGTAAATGTTTATGTAGACTTGCATCGGTTGTTATGAATGGCTTATGAAGCATTATGAACACTTCTGAAGTAAATCAGTTTTTATGTTTTTGGTTATTTTCTCTTCATGTGGCAGGGACTACTTTTTAAAATGTATTTCCTTTGTCCTTGTTTTGAAAATTATAACATCATATTAATATAACTTTAACAATTTTTATCAAAATGTCATACATATCCTGAAGTCCATTTTTTCCAAAAATTACACACTGTTGTGCTCGTTAATCGACAGTGTTAGCCCCTTCTGACTTTTTAAAATTAAGAATTCAAAACAGATTTACTATGGTATGTAATTACGTACCTCCTGGTCCTTCAAATCAAATGGAAATCTGGAATGAGCGATGCGCTGAGTGTGCAGCTGTTATCTAGAATGTCATGCACTCGGATTTGTATTAATTGCTATGACAAATGAACGCTGTTCTGTGCCATTACACCGGAAGCAGTTTGCTGCGTCTTCATTCCTGTCTTCCTCTAGAGAGCAATGTAAACTGTCATAGCGTAACATGATTACCAGAACTCTTAGCCGTTACATCCAGCAGCTGAGGATTGTTCACAGTAATAGTTAGTTGTGTCTCACACTGCAGTATTAATAAAGCCACTCACTCATAATGAGTGAGTTTAGTGAAATTGAATTAGTTTAGAAAATTGGGCAGAAAAGTCCACCATATCAACAATTATACAGGTTTTTTTCTGTTAAATAACATGTTGGTTTCTTGCAGGCCTCATGGCGGATAAGGAGAGCACGGTTCCTGTGACTGAGGAGGAGGACGAGCGTGATCTGAACTACCAGCCTCCAGCTCAGAAGAGCCTGCAGGAGATCCAGGAGCTCGATAAGGATGACGAAAGCCTGAACAAGTACAAGCAGACTCTGCTGGGATCAGGACCTGTGGTGTTAGGTTAGTGTGAGAGCTACTGTAAAAGACTTATCTATCCATCCATCCATCCGTTCATTCATTCATACATCTATCTATCCATCCGTCTGTTCAACGATCCCTTCATCCATCCATCCATCCATCCCCCAATGCATCCATACATTCAACGCATCATTCCATACTCCAATTCATCCATCCATCCATCTATCCAACTATCCATCCAGCTATCATCCATCCATCCATCCACCCATCTATCCAACTATCTATTCAACTATCCACCCATTCATCCATCCAGCTATCTATCCAGCTATCCATACAACTATCCATCCAGTCACCTATCTATCCATCCATCCATCCATCAATGTGTCCATACATTCATCAACTTGTGCATCCATCCATCCAACCATCTATCCATCTGTTCATCCATCCGTCCTCCATACGTTCATACACTCTACATGCATGCATTCATTTATTCCCCCATTCATTTTATCCAATTTCCCTCCATTCATCTGTATATTAATAATTCCCTTCCACCAATTCATCCTAGCATCCATTCATCCATCCATCGGTCCATCCATCCATGCATCGATCCATGTCCACCCACTCATCCTTCCCTCCATCCTTCCATCCTCTCAGCCATCCACCA
Organism: Stegophilus panzeri; assembly: GCA_024331685.1. Classification (NCBI taxonomy): domain Eukaryota; kingdom Metazoa; phylum Chordata; class Actinopteri; order Siluriformes; family Trichomycteridae; genus Stegophilus; species Stegophilus panzeri. The sequence goes on from JANDJT010000102.1 coordinate 19,274,378, forward strand.
TCCATGCATCCACCATCCATCTATCTATGTATCTATCTATCTATCTATCTATCTATCTATCTATCTGTCTATCTATTTATTTATTTATCCAGCCATCCTGTCATCTCTGCTGTCATGCTTTCATTGATCGATCCATCCATTTCATCCAATTATATTCCATCTGTCTGCACATTGATTCATGTTATTTTTATTCATTCATCTATTACATCCTACAATCATCCACCCATCCCTCTATCCCTCCATCCATCCATCTTATATTTATTACACAATAAGCATTCTATTTCTATCTCTAGCTCAGACCACACTTAATCCTTTCCTGGTGCTTCTTTTTTTCACTCTCTCCTGCATTCTGTCTCTGATCACTCGTTCACCGCCTACATTTATGCAATAGATGTGATGTTCTTTACAGAGGAAGGCAGCCAGCATTCTCTGTTCTGACTGAATATCAGATGGTGTATGTTCTGTTTAAGAGGAGCAGCAGGAGTACCACTCTCCAGAGACTGTTTCCTAACATAGAGAGAGAGAGAGAGAGAGAGAGAGAGAGAGAGAGAGAGAGAAAGGATGAAGTTCTGCTTGCTAAAATGAATATTAATATTTTTCCCAATCTAAAAAATAAAGAGTGTGGGCAGAGGGAAATACTGTATTTCAATTTCTACAAGGAAAACTGAGAGCCTGCTTTTATTCCTAGCCTAAAGCCACAGTATAAATACTTTAACCGTATATTCTTGTAGGCACGAGACATCCATCTCACTTGATTAAGTCCCCATAATTTTTTCAGGCTGTCAATTGGTGCACAATGTGTTTTCTCAATTGCAGCTTGTGCATCAAGGGCATTTACGCAGCAACTCTACTGATTCATAAATGATTCACTCGTTTATTCTTGGCCAGGTTAATAATAGCGCTCATTCAGTGAAATGACCTGCGGCATACGGCGATGCTCGTTTCTGTTCGATGGTTCACTGTTTTGCGTGTTCGCTCTGGAAAAGCTCATTATAATGACCAATCACGCTAAAGATGATTGAAGTGTGGACTGAATCAATCCTTTCCTCTCATCATGATTGAGCATTTCAGTTCTACCCCAAGGATGCCCTTCATGTGATATTGTGAAAATGGTGTGTGGGATTTTTATTTGATTCTTTTAAAGCTCAAGTACAGAACTTTTGGGGGTAATTGGAACAGTCTTATGTCTGTTAGCGAAAACTGAGATGACAAATTGATGAAATTAAATGTGTTTGCATTCCAAAAGTGAGGGAGGAAAATCTTAAGTGTGTCTAAGTTCATGGCAGAAATTATAGTAGAGAAGCTCCTGTGATAAATCTGATGGGACAAGATCTAAGCATCTGTACATTTTTGGCAAGCCAGCCAGGAGTTCACATTCAAAATCAACTGGAAGACACAGCAACTATAAGGACTTCAGGAAGACTGGGGGAAAAAAAGTTCAAATTGACTCCAATAGACAACCAGATCACAGAATAATCTTGGTTTTAATCTTGTCTGTGGCCAGAGTGGGACTTAATTCAGTCTCAGAGTTATAAGAGGCAGACTGTCCCATACCAATTGAGGAACAGTAAACATCTGAACAATAAACCCAGTATTGGATACAGTTTAACAAACTTAACAAAAAATGGGATGGCAAAATTGATGAAAAAACAGCTTTCCCAAAGTGAAGGAGGAAAACCTTCATGGTGTCCGAAAGACATTTGTGAGAGTCTAACAGAGATATGCAGGAATAGTTTATTATCGTTCTTTTTATTTAAATCATTTTCCCTTTTCATTCATTTCAATGTAATACTGTTGTATGGAGAGGGGACTAAATCTGACAGGGAATATTTGCCATTTTTATCGATTTAAAAAAAAAATTCAAGCATCTTTGCACCTTTAGTGAACCAGCTAGGAGTAGACATTCAAAATGAATGGGAAGGCCAAGACATCAAAAGATGACAATTATAAGACATTCACAAAGATGTTAAAAATATCAGATCACTGAATAATCCTGCTTTTAATCTTGTCCATGGACAGAGTAGGACTTGTTTCATTCTTGGAGTTTGGTCTTTTTTTTTCTTTTCCATTTCTGGTTGTTTTAGCTAATGTCTGTTAGCTGTGTGTAATTTTGTTTTATTGTTAAGAGACCTTGGGTATGAAAAGCTTTATAGTATCCAACAAATAGTGCCTGAAGTTGTTGCATCAGTATATTAACACATGCAACATATGCAAGTATAAAACTTGCACCAAAGAGCTCAAACGCTCTTAGTTTGCTCTCAGTCATTTCCCTTACGAGTGACAATTCCCTGCAAATTCAACACATCTCTTTTTGAAGTCTATTAATTTATCACCCGATTTTCCTAGGAGTAATATATGGACTGTGACAGAGCAATAAATCATCATGGGTGGCCGATGCCATGTGCTTTTGCGTATGAGCACGTCTGTAGCTAGGTCTAAATATCGCTTACATCAATAATGCAGCATTAGTGTGAGCCTAGACATTCATTATGAGGGGTTTAAACCTCCTGGAGGTCATATTGGCTAAACCATACCACAGGTCCCTGTAGAAAACAAAATAGAAATAATCCAATAGCTGGAAAGTAAGCGTCGCAAAGTGCCCAATTAAGGTGACACACCAGCTCTGCAGGCTCAGGATGCTCTTTACAAGGAACGGGTCCAGATTTAAAGGTTTGACTTTTGCTAAGAGTGGAATGATGCTAAGATAAAAACAATAATGCACATTTATTAATTTTTTATTTACTTACTAAACAGAGCTTGAGTGAAGGGCAAGTATTAAATTTGTGGAAGCCCATTTTTGCCAGTTAAGCACACAGTTGTACTTTATTTCAACAGAAATTTATTGATCTATCTCATCTCATGGTCTTCAATGTTGACTACATCTCTTTCCAAATCACTGTGTGTATAAATCAGTTCCCATTTATTTCCCGTTCTGTGCTCCACACACAATTTGAGGCTTATCTCAGCTGCCAGGACATTGTGATGAATGTATGGAGGAGTTTAGGGAACTCCCATTGCAGCAAAAACACACCCGAGTGAGCTGCGTTACAGCTCTGTGTGCTCAGTTGTTTTATCACTATTCCTGCTCAATCTGAGCTGATTTGGTGATTTCTAAGAACATTAAAGGAATACTCTGGCCCTACCTTTTTCCTACCTGAACAATATCTACTGTATCTGCAGTGTGTGTGGTGTGTGTGTGTGTGTGTGTGTGTGTGTGTGATTATTATAGACCAGAATCTCAGCATGTTTCTCTGCACGGAAAAAAACAGAAAACTCCAAATGTACTTATTATGGAAGTCTAAGGGGAGTTGTTGAATTTTGATGGTAAACGTTATATGAATTATGCGACTACTCAAAACTACAGCTGTTAAACCGGAAACAATAAAAGGTGTGAGGCTGAGACAGACTTATGGAAATTTGTCCTTATTGACTTTTATACAACGTTCCAGCATTGGAGCGATATAGTAAAAAACTACACATAAATTCGTTCTTTCCATAGGATAACTTTATAAAGAGTAATAATTTCACTCATATACACATACATTTGATTAAAGCATTCAGGAAACTGCTCTGAGCAAATGTTTTAACAGAATTCAACAGCTGCCTTTAGACTTCCATTGTTAGTGATGTTTGGAGTAAACAGGTTTAATTTTTTTTTTTTGCACATACTACATATGCTGTGGATAGAGAGAAGGTTAAAAATTGCTGGAGTGTTCCTTTAATATGACTCGTTAATGTTGATGATCAGAGGATGAAGAGTGATTCACTATCTGACATGGTCTTTTCTTTCCAACGCAGACCCCAGTGTTCCTAATGTTCAGGTGACGAGGCTGACGCTGATGTGTGATCAAGCTCCTGGACCCATCACTATGGATTTAACAGGTAAGAAAGACTTGATTATGTAATGAACTCTGTGTTTTTTTCTAATACAAGTCAAAAGTCTTGTTCTTACTGACTGAACGTGACAAGGGATATATATAAAGCTTTGTATTTTAATTATAACTATCCATGTGTTACTCTTTGAATATAAAAATATGGCAAATTGTCAGAACTATTTGAAAAATGGATATTTATGATAAATAAATGAAATCACAATCCTGGAATTATACAGTTCTATTAGATTTTTTTGGCTAAAATAAGTGGAATTTATTTAAATGAATTCAAATATGTATTTAAAGGAATTATGTTGGCACTAAATATATCTGAGAATATTTACACTAAAATATCATCACTGGCATATAATACACATACAGTATGGAGTTGTGTTTATCTTAATTATAAAAAATAAATAATTGAATCAATTATTCCAAGATCGTATTATATATAATTTTTTTTTACAATTTTGTTTATTGCTATATAATATTGCTAACAATTTTAAATAATTCTTTTTTTGAATCAGCTGAATAAAATCTTGTCTTAGTATTTGATAACTGTACTGGTGGTGAACCAATAATAATAATTTTTATTTCAAAATATCTATATGATGGTTTCATTCCATTACCCACCCTGATTTGCATCAGCGCACACACACACATACCAGAAGTCTTGTTGTGGCTCAGGGCCTTACCTGAGTCCATTTGCTCAGCCAGCACTATTGACAGAACCCAGCAGCTCGATGGGGAATTTTAATGAGAACTCTGGAGGGATGAGGTCATTCCTCAGGAGACCAATCCCAAACCTGTAAGTCACGTGTGGGCGGAGTCATGCACCACAAATCAATCACACACCCCTGTGGGCTGTTTTGTACCTGAGGTATAGCAGGGGGCAGATGAAGGACTGCTGACGCCCTTCAGATTTAGTTTTTGGCCCCCTCAAGGGAGTCCTTGGCAGGTGAAAGGTCACCTGGTTGCTAGGCAGTCATGTTCAGGAAAGACAAGCACTATACCATCTATACCAGCAGAAAAAATTACGGCGGGATTTGAGATTTCAGCTGTGAGTGAAAACAAGAAGTGAAGCTATGCCTGGCGCAACGCTCATGCCGGAAACACAGTAACACTCATCTGACTTCCTCTTCAGCTTAACTGTCACTGCTACACAAGAACTGAAGGTCATAAAATGTACCTTCTGCATACAGGCATGAGAAAAACAACAACACAGTTTGTATTTTATTACGTGTCACTTTGCCCAAGGATGAATCTGTTTACACACGGATGGGCGATATGACAATATAATATTTACAGTATATCATGATAAATTATGTTCAGTACTTTCAGTACTCATAGTAACAAGTAGCTGATTGGGTGTAAACAATATATTTTTGTATCAAATGTTTTTAATGGCATTAAACAAAAATTGCACAGATTGTGACACAATGACATATACTGTGTTAAGGAAATCTACAATATTTATACCATTAATTCATTTTTAAGTTACAATGTTTGGTGAAATTTCTCATCACATTGGATATAGCAGAAAACTTGACTCTAAAGACATTTAAATGAATTACCCATCGTTAGATGTATACGTGTCAAATGAATAATGCTAACACAATGTATAACCTCTTTCCATTGAGTCATGGGCATGTCAGAAAAGTGCACTGTAATATAATTTATGACAGTATAGATTATATAGGTTGGTGTTGCTTTTTAAAAGCAAATGCCAGAGGGCAGAGTGAAAAATAAGCAGTATTGTGAAGTGAGCACTGATACACGCTCGGCTGCTTGTCACACACTAAACCCTCCGTGTGGGATTTCCATCTCTAGAAGACGGACTACATTAGTAAGCCGTGATCCGACGCAGTCAGACACACTGAGAGCGTTGCTCTAAGTGACAGCCGATGAAGGGGCAGCTGGTAGAATGGAAAACAACCGCAGGCGTTCTGACAGATGTGGCTGAGCTGATAGTTGGAGTGTGTGTCCACAGACAAGGTGTGTGTAGCTGTGTGTGTATCTGTGTGTGTAGACAGCGCCACAGGCTTCACAGACCCTCACCGCTGCGATATGGCCTTGGCTCAGCTGATGTACGGATTGCAGCAGCTGGAAGCATGTCCTTATCTCACGGCCCTTAATTGAATCCTTGGAGCGAGTCCACGTCTGAACACCTGAATATTTCACGAGAATAAGGGCAGGAAAATCCACTGTGTTGATGCTCAGTGCTCCAGGAATACTGATTTTATCATTCATATCTTAGGACTCCTGAGGACACATGGCAAAGCTCTGGATATTTGCATGTGTATCTTATTTTGCAACGAGTCCCTGCTTTTCAGTTAACTCCCTGCATTTCATGTGTTTCTGTTTTTCACAAGTTCCTGCTTTTCACGAGTTCCTGCTTTTCACTTAACTCCCTGCATTTCAAGTTCCTGCTTTTCACGAGTCCCTGCATTTCACGAGTCTCTGCTTTTCATGAGTCCCTGCTTTTCACGAGTCCCTGCTTTTCATGAGTCTCTGCTTTTCACGAGTCCCTGCTTTTCACGAGTCTCTGCTTTTCACGAGTCCCTGCTTTTCATGTGTTTCTGTTTTTCACAAGTTCCTGCTTTTCACGAGTCTCTGCTTTTCACGAGTTCCTGCTTTTCACGAGTCTCTGCTTTTCACGAGTTCCTGCTTTTCACGAGTCTCTGCTTTTCACGAGTCCCTGCTTTTCACGAGTTCCTGCTTTTCACGAGTCCCTGCTTTTCACGAGTTCCTGCTTTTCACAAGTTCTTGCTTTTCACGAGTCTCTGCTTTTCACGAGTCTCTGCTTTTTACGAGTCCCTGCATTTCATGTGTTTGTTTTTCACGAGCCCTGCATTTCATGTGTTCTCTGTTTTCCACAAGAGTTCCTGCTTTTTTTTAAGAATCTTATAAACAGAAAAAAAGAATTGTCACTGTTAAAAATGTTCAAATAAAACAGGTTTTCATGTCAGTGTTCCAAATAAGTGCAGAGTTCTGGATGTTATGTCACATCATCACCATTACAAAGCCACGTGTTACGGTGTTCTAATGTAGATCAGCCTCGAAAGCGTCATAACATATGACACTATTATCTTAACAAGTGTCCTTATGTCACCTGACTCAGGTGTTGATAGCAAAATTGAAGAAAGCAGGCTTCTTGTAATGTAGCTTCATGTCAGTCGTCATTAAGGGTTTAAACATGTGTCATGTAGCCCTATGAACACTCCCCTTAAGTACAATGTTACCATGTTTTTTAAAATAAATAACATTACTAGATCGTCTTCCATGATATCCCCATTGTTTTGCTTGCAATCTCTTGATCATTCCTCTGCCTCTATTTTCCAGTCCATCTCAGCTCTCTCAGAATCCATTATAAAGCACTTAGCGGCAAATTCAAGTGATAAATTGATAACAGCAGTCGCTCTGTTGGAAGGAGGCTTTTTACTCTGAACCCGACTGAACCCTGAGACGCACTCGCAAAGTCGAAGCCTAGCGTTTATTATAAAGCTATCGATCTCTGATCTCTGTTCTTTTCGGCTTAGGTTACTACAGATGGAGTTCAACTGATAGCACTTATAATCTGTTTTTGTTTTTTTCTTTTTTAATTCAGGTGACCTTGAGGCTTTGAAGAAACAGAACTTCACTATGAAGGAGGGCGTGGATTACAGAGTGAAGATCCACTTTAAGGTGAACCAGAATATTGCTTAAATCCTCCTCAGTCCTTAAAGGAAAAATCCACCCTGAGCGACTTGCATATTAATCTTTATAATTATCATGATCATTAATGGCATACAAGATTTATTCTTTTTTAAATTAAATTCTGCCTTTTTTAGTTTAAACCTCTTTCATGAACAAGTCTATTATCACTTAAGTCAACGATTTTCTTCATTACCCGCAATGCCATTCTACCACAGTGAGATTTAGCCCTTGATTCATTTCTACCTAAAGAGATTGATGCAGTGGTGCTTTAGCCATATAGTCTGTTCAGCTCTTTCACTTCCTCCTCATCTGTAAACGCTGCTCAAACAAATCAGCTTCCAAAGCTTCAACTTTCACACTAACACCTCAGGGCAGGATACTACTGACAACTTCTCACAGGAACAACGAAAACACAGCACCAGTCACTAAACACATCAGAAATATTTCGGTATGAACATATTAAATGTGTTTCAGGGTTTCCCTTAAAACTTCTCCTGTCCAAAAATCACGATCCATAAATATTTCAGGTTGCAAAATTAGACACAAATCCTGGACATACAGTATCTCAGAAATAGAGAAAAAATTTATTAAATTCATTTGAGAGATATTAAAGTGAATGAGAAGAGCCTTGGTTTGCCAGATTGGAATTATTTATCATCAATTTCCAACCTGAGCATAAATAATATATACACTATATTATATTAACCAACACATTGTCCTATCCTAGATTAATAATTTAAAAAAGGGACCAAACACCAAAATAAAGGTTGCCACCTTTATGTTAACATCACCTCACAGTCGTTTTGGGGGACAATCCTTTTTACGAAGGGTTTATATCATTGGACAAGAGTAGCACTGGTTTACCCGATTGGATTTTTTTTTTTTTTTTTGTCATCTTTTTTCAGCCTAGTCTCAGAATGAGCATGAATATTATCTATACAAAATTATATCTATCATCCCAATCCCATCTCCAATCTCAGTTTGAAAATTGGTGGAGAGGTAAAATAGACACTAAACTTGGCAACACTGGAGCGTTAGGATAACTGTGATTGAGGCCCCCTGGTGGCTCATCTCTGTTAATTCTGCAATAGAGTGTGACTGGTAAAGTCTTTTCACCACAACTAGCAGCATAGAATAACCATAAATAAGTGTCAATGTAAATTATGTTCATGTTACTTTGTATTTGCCCCATCAGGTCAACAAGGAGATCGTGTCTGGGCTGAAATACGTGCATCTGACCTACAGGAAAGGAATTCGAGGTAGGAGCACGAACATGGATTCCTGCAACAGGAAGATTTTAGTTGGAGCCGAGTTGTCAATGTACTGAAAGGGCTATAATTGTAGTATAACGTTTATTAATCAAGTGCTATTATTCTTTAACATTAAATATGCCAAGGCAAACACATATTGTAATAATAATTATTATTATACTTTTTTATTGTATTTTGCACATCTGGTAAATATTCTAATCATTCATCCTTGCATAAATGTCATTAGATAATGAAAAAAGGCACAAAAAGCTGCTTACACTTTTACCCTCATCAAGAAACCCAGATTCTGTGAACACACAAATTACAAATGCCCCCAACGCTACATGCCCTGCCTCAGTCCTACATTTTACTATGCTGAAGTTATAACAGGTGGAATACATTTACATTTTTGTTCTTACATTTTGTGATGCGATAAATCTTGTGCAATAACACACTAACTGAGAATTTTCCAGAAAGTCTTTCAGTTTTGTTTCTTAAAAAATGTGAGGAAAGTTTTTGCACTTTCTACATTTTGTATATCCAAATATATTTCCTTAAAATGTTATAAATAAATCTTTTTAAAAAAATCTTACAAAGTTTACATAGATTCCCACATATGGACCAAACAAACACCACCCACGTTCTCATTTCAAGACACACCCACTCTGAGGTGCTAACTACACTATTTCTATGCCAAAGCTCACATACACAGAGGTGCTCTAATTTTCCATATATGGTTTTGAGGACACGCCCACATTCCCACCCCAAGGCACATTCACTAAGAGCTGTTCTAATTTCCCTATATGGACTCAAAAGACAAGTCCACATTTCCACCCCAAGTCACGCCTTCTCAGAGCTGCTATCAGAGGTGCCATCATTTACATATATGGCCTCTATGACACACCCCATTCCCAACCCAAATTACACCCACTTGGTGGTGTTCTAAATACCATATTCAGGATTCATGGATTCAATGACAGGCCCACATTCCCATTCCAAGCCACACCCATGCCCATGCTAAAGTTCATATTAGGTTTCAAAATGCCCACATTCCTATCCCAAAGCGCACACACACACACACACACACACACACAGAGGTGCACTAATTTCCATATATAGATTCCAAGCAACACCCCCTCATAGAGACTCTAAATACCATATATGTAACCATAGACACGCCCACACTTTTGTACAGGGCCTTACTGGCACTGACCACCCCCTTTAATTATACAATTGTATACACCATAAATAGGAATTTTACAATACTTTTAAAAATATTTTTTCTTTTCTCACAGTGGATAAAGCCGTGTACATGGTGGGCAGCTACGGGCCGCGGGTCGAGGAGCACGAGTTCATCACTCCGGTGGAGGAGGCTCCCAAGGGCATGATCGTCCGAGGGACCTACCACATCAAGTCCTACTTCACGGACGACGACAAGACGGACCACCTGTCCTGGGAGTGGAATCTGCAGATCAAGAAGGATTGGGACAGCACCGAGTAAAAGGGCTACGTCCCAAACGCACCTGCGCCACACGCACAGGGCCTAGCGCATGTAGGAAAGGCGCACGGAGAATGGGGGTTGGATTAGGGTTGGGTTAAAAAAATGGCCAAGAGTCAAATCAGTACAAACATACAGTACTTCAAAGGGATGTTCATGAAATACAACACAACACAAAGAAAGACATTAGCGGAGGCTCATTTGCTAAAGAACACGCTGTATAAACGACAGAGATAAATTCCTTGTGCCCGTACGTATGCTCAGGTTAGTCCGTGTCTCTTTTGAACTGTAAAATGTGTGTAATTATGATGTCTGTAATACTTGCGATGCATTTAATAAAGTTCCTGCCGGAGCTTGAGAGCAGAACCGTGCATGCCTCAGTGTGAAGCGATTGTGCAAGTGGCTAGAATTCTGTCCTGACGTTGTAATCAGACGTTCGTGAAAACCTGCCGGGTCCAGACTTGCGTTCCAATACTGGCTTTAACACGCCCTTGGCGACTTCCCCTAGTATGTAGGGAGGAGCGGAATTTAAAAAAAAAAAAAACAACGCACTTGACCTTGAAGCACAATGTAACTGAACTATGACCTCTATATGTATTGCTAAATCGACTCGCTAGTAAATTTATGTCAGGTGTCAGGTATAGATGCAATATTGCGCTACATAAAACACGATTTGAGCGGAAATCTGGTATATGGCCGTAAATGAACATTCACTCCGAGGGCAAAAGTTAAATCTAGAGAGACACAAATGCCTAAAGTGACCCGACACATGAGCGTTTACGTTTTAAGAATTCAAAAAAATCCTTTAGAAATCAAGAAGCATTAATAATTCATAGAACCCTTAGTACATCATAAAGTACGGGACATTTTGCATACGAGTTATGTCCAAGTGATAGTGATGTGTCATTTGCAAACAAGTCAACCCAAAGAATCGACCCTTTTAGCTGAAGATCGAGAGTCGACCCAAACATATGAGCCATTTTTTCTTCTTTTTTGTAGATGTAGTCAAGACATTACTTTCGCAGCGTAATGAAATTTATTGGTAACATCTGAGCCGATTGTTAGCGTGTATTCATCTTCAGGAATGTGGTGGATTTGTTAATTAGATCAGATATAACTTCCATGCATGTCACATACCATGTGAGTATTCGCTCAGCTACGTCATTTCCAACATCATCATTATGTTTTATTTAAAAAACTCGTTCTGAGTGGCCAAAATGTTTAGGGAGCCGAAAGAGTCGACTCTTTTTTTCAAATGATCAAACTATCTGACTTGCTGAAAAGAGACAGAATTTCCATCACTAAACTTTGAATCCCTTGAAGGAAAAACCTCATTAATGTTATTACATAGTTGTACATAGAACCTACTGGAAAATTCCATAGGAACCCCCCACCCCAAAATAGTGTACATACAATAAATGTTGCTAACATAAATGTAGATACAATTCATGTATACTGTATATATGAATAATATAAGGATGATATATAGATGAATACAGTTTATACATAATACTCATCTCCCTTTTTATTAAAATCATTAGACATAAGGGGGGTGGGTGCAAACTTTTGCACTCAACTGTATGTGTCATATAGTGGAACTCCATATATGGCCATAGATCAGGTTTCCATGAGAGGCATCAGATATTATATATTTTAAATATTATATACACTATTGCTCCAGTTTATATTTATAACCAAATTCATCCTCATATTTTACATGACATCATGTCTCAGTGCATTCTGGGTAAATTCTGTTCCTGAATCCAACACCGACATCCCCTCAGCTTTCAACGGTTGAGAGTTCATCGGACAAAGTATTAAATGTGAGCAAGTCTCCAAGGGCACATTAGAAACAATATTGGAACGCAGCCTAAATTTCACTTGTGCCAGAGTTTTTCCAGGTTTGCGTGCAAATAATTAATGCTATAATTAAATCCACACAAAATCATTTGTTAAAATTCAAAGCTTTTGTCTGCCTTCTTTGCTCATGCAGCATCCAGGAGCTTCTTATAAATCTTCACCTTGATGATATTGTAAAAAAAAAACAAACAAACAACAAAAAAAAAAAACAAAATCCCATTTTTCATTAAAGTGATCATGTACCTCTGTGTGGCTTCTTCATGTAATAAATCATTAAACCCACTATGAATATAAACGGTCACGTGCCAAGCTGTGAAATATTACATGCAAAATCAATCACATGACTCCACAGGACGTCATTTTAAAAAGAGAAATGTTAAAGAATATATATAATGTGTAATGATATGAATCACATTTTTTTTGTAATTGTATCCACAGTCAAAAAGTAAATATCTCTTCAGTTAAAAAAACAACAACCCAGATTGTTCCTCACATGCTTTTCTAAAATGGCTGTAATTACTTCACTATTTTCATAACTAGATGTAATCCTGAATATCTGTAAACTGCATGTTAATTTTTTAATGCAACTTTAAACGTTTTTTTTCCCATTCTCATCTGTAGAAATATTGAAAGCAGGTATTAAGTGATGGTATGAGTCTGGTCTTTGGCTTGTGATTTTGTGGCTAAAAGATCAACATTCAAGATTTACTGTACTTCTTTTCATGCATCTTTCATTTTTACAATAAAGTCAACCAATAAAGCTTGGCTTCATCCATGCATGTTGTATTTTTAATTTTAGCGTGGATAGATAAAAACAAAATTTGACAGCCATGTGTTAGAAGAGGATTGCAATGTCTAAGAAATATATAATAAATTATCTAAGATTTTTTCATTTTTAAAAAATTGTAAGAAATTATTATTATTATTAGTAGTAGTAGTAGTAGTAGTAGTAGTAGTAGTAGTATAGTGCTTAGAGCATTATATTATATTTTCAAAACAAATTAGGTATAAAAGTTTATTATTATTATTATTATTATTATTATTATTATAGCACTTAGTGCTTTAATACGATAGTAAGAGGCCGTATTCCAAATAACTCCGTAGTCCCTATATAAGTGCCCTACAATAACAGCGCCTACGATTCATCTACTGCCTTTTATGGACAATCTGAAGCTATTGAAGACTGAACCAGATACTTCGATAACGACAGTCCCCTCTCTCTGTGATTGGTTATTTTGAAAAGACGGTTTTTTTTTATCCAATCGGATTAGGTGTAAACATACGGGCACGCCCACTTTGCAGAAGTTAGAAACGTCAGATTTGGGGGTTCGTTATAAAGAAAAGAAAATGGCCGCTGTGCTGAGGCGGGGAATCAAGTTCATCTCCTTTGGTATTGGTTGTTGTTTTATTTTTGCAGCGTTAGATTTAGCTGGTCTGTTTTTTAAGTGTCATTTGGTTACAAAGTCTATTTGCTAATATTTAATATGGATTTTAAAACTCGAGAAAACGAAATTGTCCGTAGTGTTTGCAGGAGGATTGGAACAGAGGGCATGAGACTGTTAGCATACAAGCGAATGTGCGACAGCTATAAATAATTTTTTACTGTCACGAAATGTAATGAAATTAATTCCTGAATATTTTTTAGCTAGACCTGCTAACAATACATTGAATTTATATTTACTTCCCCAAAGTCACTGCAACGACAGTCCCAAATGCCCTTCATTAGACATCTAGTGCACTACATAGGGTATAGAGGTTATTAGTTCACGCCCAATGGAGCACACTTGCTGAAATAAAGTGATGTCTGTTTCAGAGCTATGTCAAAAAATATTAAGTCTGTGTTCATATTCACGTTATTCCCTTTCTCCTGAATTTCTCAGGATCTTCTCAGCTCTTTTGTGGAGGTTGTAAACATGGCAGAACCTCCACTCTGTCCTTCTTCAGCTCCAGCAATAGAAATTCATCATCTTCATCCAAAATTACAGTGGACCTGGACAGCAGCACTGGTACGAATCACTGCCCAGGGTTGTAGTAATAATAATAATTAATAATAATACTATATATATGTGTGTGTATGTGTATGAGGAAAAACCCAACAACAAATAAATAAACAAAAAGCAGTTAAAGATAAAATAGTAATAGCAGTGACAGAAAGGAAAAAAATATGTACTATAAAAATGTAATAAAAATTGCAATGAAAAATGCAATGATTCAAATAATATAAACTAATGTAGTATGAAGTAAAAAAAAAAAAAAAAGATGGTTAAAATAAGAGTAAAATGTGTTGATAACAAAATAGCAGTGACAGAAGAAAGTACTAACAATACAAAGTAATTAAAATAATCTAAAAGTAATCATGTAAATGTATAGCAAAAGATATTTATAAGCTAAAGTGGAATATAATATGAAAATCATATCAATTCTTTGTTTCTAACTAATGTTAGAAATGGTATATAAGTAATACTTATTTATATAATTAATATTGAAGGATTTATGTCAAAACCTGTGAAAACCTGGCCGTCGTTTTTCAGTTTTGTAGTAAAGTTCGTACGTTTGGGTAAGCCAAGCCAAACAAACATAAAGAGGTTTCTGAAATGCTGATTTTCTTCATACTCGCATGTGTATGCTGATCGTCTGTAAAGTGCAAACCACGTTCCCGACACAGCTCATTTGCATGCAGCGACGCCCACAAAACTCCATAAAAGGTCGAGTGCACAGACAGCTGGGAGCATGAAATGAGCAATCAGGGTGAAGGCTGAAAAACAGAACTGGATGTTATTTTGACTCACTTCTATGCCAGTAAAATGTTTAATAATATATATGTTGTTAATAATAATAATAGTAATAATAATAAGCAAGCACTAAATCCTCTGTCAGCTGAGGTGTTTGTTTGCGACAGACTGGCCCGTCCTCTGTTTATATGTCTCCATTTCTTTTGTCATAATTTATGGCTGTGTGTCAACTTTCTTTATTTTTTTATATTCTTTAATTAACGGCAATAAAATAAAACGACTGGTTTACACTAACTGTTCTGGATGGAGCTCTGAGTCCCTGAGCGAGTGATCTAGCACAAGGATGTGTTTTTATTCGAGACTCCAAATCTTTTCTGTAAGTGGCTCTGGATAAGAACATCTGCTAAACGCTGTAAACGTAATAAACATTTAAACAATTTAAATTCGGCAGTATATCCCAGATATAAATGTGCAGTAATCCAATCAGATTATATGATTTGAAGTCGATCAAGGCGAAGCTTACTTTAGTTAGTTTTCCTGTGCATAATTGTACACACACTCAGGAGCACGAGTAGATAGATGATCACTATTCATCCCAGAGGGAAATTCACCTGTTACAGCAGCACAGAGAGTTAGAACTATACTAAAAGTGATTTAACATTGTAGATGAAACAAATAAGAATAAATATACATATGTATACATACAAAGTTTTTCCTATTTGACAGGATTTTCATGAGAACCAAACTCGCCGTGTAAACGCTTTACGAATAAATGAGGCCCAATAATCGCAAAAATAAGTTAAAAAATGATATTTTGCATGTTAGCATTTTTATTTTTCTTCTTATTACTGATATTTGAATATTTTGTGCAGGTATTGCTGTGATGAAGTTCCAGAACCCACCGGTGAACAGCATGAATCTGGACTTTCTGACCGAATTCTCCATCGGTTTAGAGAAGCTTGAGCTGGACAAGAGCTGTCGAGGAGTGATTCTCTTCTCGGTCGGTACATGACTGCACACAGGATTTCAGTAGTCATGATGATATTAGAAGAAATTATGGGAAAAAATAGGGCGAGAAGTGTTTTTAAAAATTCATTAAGAATGGTCAAGATAACAGTGTACTGTTACGAGTTTTGCAAAAACAGTAAACCAGCCTGTTTCTTTCTAGGCTCAGCCGAAGATTTTCTCCGCAGGCCTTGACATCCTGGACATGTATGGTAAGACTCCGGAGCACTACGCCGAGTTCTGGAGAGCAGTGCAGGACATGTGGCTCAAACTGTACGGCTATAGTAAGATCACCATCGCTGCCATCAACGTGAGTCTCCTTTAACTTTCACCAGACTGTGTGTGTGTGTGTGTGTGTGCACGCGCGCGCTTGTGCTTGTTTGTTTTTTAAATGTTTATTTTATTTTTAGGGTTCCAGTCCTGCAGGTGGGTGTTTGGTGTCCTTGTCAAGTGACTACAGGATCATGGCGGACAATCCTCACTACAGAATCGGCCTCAACGAGACGCAGCTCGGCATCGTCGCTCCCTTCTGGTGCGTGAGTGGATACACAGCGAGTCACTATTGTTTGTTATTTAAAGGCACAGCAGTCAATATTTTTAATTTCTTACTAGTACAAATAATTTGTTTGTTTATGCATATATACATTTTTGTATAAATGTGCAAAGCCAAAAAAAACATTGCGTGTAAATTTGAAGTAGATATACTGTACTGAAAGTATATTAAACAACAAAGGTGTGAATACTTATTTCCTTTCCCTGTACAATATATACATTGTGATTAGATGCAGCAGCAAATAAGATTAAATTCTTGACCATAAATCTGTCAATAGAGCCATACCTGTATCAACGTTTACTAAGAAGTATTATAATACTTCTCTTTATATTTCCATATGTTTATCTTTTTATATTATATACAGTATCTCACAAAAGTGAGTACACCCCTCACATTTTTGTAAATATTTGATATCTTTTAATGTGACAACACTGAAGAAATGACACTTTGCTACAATGTAAAGTAGTGAGTGTACAGCTTGTGTAAC